>CM077168.1:39175641-40375641 GCA_039654105.1 Coreius guichenoti | reverse complement strand
CCAGTGCATACGTGCCGAGGGTTCCCTCGGTCAGAGAGAAAACAGGCGGCAGTGGGAAGAGTCATGGGAGGCAAGCAGATCTACTTGTGCGTCGCCGAACTGTTCCCAAATCAGCTGAACCATCTGGGGATGGAGTCTCCATTCTCCAGGAAGTGGCTGAAGCCGTGAGAGCTCGTCGGCTGCACTGTTCAGGTCTCCCGGAACGTGAATGGCACGAAGCAACCTCAGATGCTTCTGACTCCATATGAGGAGATGGCGGGCGAGTTGCGACATACGGCGGGAGCGTAGACCACCTTGTCGGTTGATGTATGCTACTGTGGCCGTGTTGTCTGACCGGACTAGCACGTGTTGACCCCTGAGCAATGCTTGGAAGCGGTGCAGGGCGAACCGTACTGCCAGAGAAACTCGAGGCAATTGACATGCAGGAGGCACTGGGGTCCTGTCCAGGAGCCCGCGGCAGCATGTCCATTGCATATGGCACCCCAGCCCGTGGCAGAGGCATCTGTTGATACAACAATATGCCTGGAAACTCGTTCTAAGGGAACTCCGGCCCGTAGAAAACTGAGGTTTGACCATAGGGTGAAGGTCTGTAGGCAGGCCTGAGTCACTGGGACCCGGAGCATGCCTGTCGGCCATGCCCATCTCGGGACTCGATCATGAAGCCAGTGCTGAAGCGGTCTCATATGAAGCAATCCAAGCGGCGTGACCACGGCTGCAGATGCCATATGTCCCAGGAGCCTCTGAAATAACTTCAGTGGAACCACACTCTTGCTCTCGGTTTGACGGAGGCAAGTCAGCAGTGACTGCGCACGGTCACTCATAAGCTGCGCGTACATGGCGACCGAGTCGATTTCCATATCGAGAAAAGAGATCCTCTGCACTTGGGAGAGTTTGCTCTTTTCCCAGTTGACCCGAAGGCCCAGACGGGCGAGGTGCTGGAGCACCAGATCTCTGTGTTCGCACACCTGCTCTCGAGAGTGACTCAGAATCAGCCAGTCGTCGAGATAGTTCAGGATGCGAACCCTGTTTTGCCTGAGTGGCACAAGGGCTGCCTCGATGACCTTTGTGAAGACGCGAGGGGACAGAGCTAGCCCGAATGGGAGAACCGTGTACTGATATGCCCGCCCCTCGAAAGCAAACCGTAGGAACGGTCTGTGTCGAGGAAGGATGGAGACATGGAAGTACGCGTCCTTCAGGTCGATCGCTGCAAACCAATCTGCTGGACGAACGCATTCGAAAAGGCGTTTGGCTGTCAACATCTTGAACGGAAGCCTGTGAAGGGATCGGTTCAAGATGCGCAGGTCCAGGAATGGCCGCAAACCCCCGGTTTTCTTGGGTACAATGAAGTAGGGGCTGTAGAAGCCGGACTTCATTTCGGCTGGAGGGACAGTCTCGATCGCACCCTTCGCCAGTAAGGTAGCAACCTCCGCATGCATGACAGGGGCATTGGGGCCCACCACGGTATAGCGGACTCCCCGGAAGCGGGGAGGAGACAAGGGCGAACTGAATCGCATAGCCGAGCCTGATGGTCCTCGCGACCCAGCAGGACAGTCTGAAAAGATCTAGCCAGGCTCCCAAGAACTGAACCAGCGGGGTCATGCGAACCACAGATGTACCCCGGGTGAGGCAGCGAGGCGGCGTGAGGCGTAACGTCATCTGCCGCGTCCTGACAGAGGAGACCAGGGAAGGACGTGCGTTCCACTGGGGTCTGCTCTGAGAGGAGTCTGGCGCCAGAGGGGGATGAGAGTGGAGTGGCCCGGGGGCGGCGCACACTGCCATCCGCGGTCTCTGGGTGCTCAGGGATGGGGGTATGAGTTCTTTCTTTAACCACAGTAGGGTGCTGCTGACCCGGGGGCCAGCAGCAGAACAAAAGATTCTCCCCCGGAGAGCCGGGGGAAGGAGTGGTCCTGCTACCATCTCCTGGAAAGAACTGCCCATCCCTGAGCTGTCCGCATCAGGAGCGCCGCTTAGCCTGGCGCTTGGCGGGCTGCGGGGCCCCAAAAACCAATCATCCAGCCGCGAACGCTCAGGACAGGGCGGAGGGGGGCGTGGCCCAAGGAACTAGCGTTGGGGCTTTGTTCCACACCGTCACCCTCAGGACACCCTGGCCACCAGCCAAAGTACCGCCTCGCGTAGAGACAGTAGATTGGGGTGTGGCAGAGGGGACTCTTGCTCCAGGACGGAGTTCATCGAGTCTCGATCGCAGCACCGCAATGGTCATGTTCCCGCAGTGGGAACATGACGCATCCACAAACGCTGCCTGAGAGTGCTGTAAGCCCAAACATGTCAGGCAGTGATTGTGCCCATCGGAAGGCGGCAGAGACCGACCGCACCCAGAAGTGCACGGCGAGACATCTTTAAAAAGACGCGCCACGTGCAATCTCTTTTTGTGAGAAGAAACTCCGCAGTAGTGCTGAAACGCCCAGGGAAACACATACCAGCTGGATGCAGACCATTGCACAGACCAGCAGGCAGGCAATGTGTGATCGCTGGAACGCGCCGTAACACCAACACCGACTGGAGAGTTGCTCGTCTCGAAGAAGCTGATGAACTCAGTATCAGGCTTGAGGAGTGAAGAGATACTCTTGGCTCCGAAGCAGAAACATAATGCGACATTGCCAGCATACTTCCTTATACAGTGGGGAGAACAAGTATTTGATACACTGCCGATTTTGCAGGTTTGCCCACTTACAAAGCATGTAGAAGTCTGTAATTTTTATCATAGGTACTCTTCAACTGTGAGTGACGGAATCTAAAACAAAAATCCAGAAAATCACATTGTATGATTTTTAAGTAATTAATTTGCATTTTATTGCATGACATAAGTATTTGATACATCAGAAAAGCAGAACTTAATATTTGGAACAGAAACCTTTGTTTGCAATTACAGAGATCATACGTTTTCTGTAGTTCTTGACCAGGTTTGCACACACTGCAGCAGGGATTTTGGCCCACTCCTCCATACAGACCTTCTCCAGATCCTTCAGGTTTCGGGGCTGTCGCTGGGCAATACGGACTTTCAGCTCCCTCCAAAGATTTTCTATTGGGTTCAGGTCTGGAGACTGGCTAGGCCACTCCAGGACCTTGAAATGCTTCTTACGGAGCCACTCCTTAGTTGCCCTGGCTGTGTGTTTCAGGTCGTTGTCATGCTGGAAGACCCAGCCACGACCCATCTTCAATGCTCTTACTGAGGGAAGGAGGTTGTTGGCCAAGATCTCGCGATACATGGCCCCATCCATCCTCCCCTCAATATGGTGCAGTCATCCTGTCCCCTTTGCAGAAAAGCATCCCCAAAGAATGATGTTTCCACCTCCATGCTTCACGGTTGGGTTGGTGTTCTTGGGGTTGTACTCATCCTTCTTCTTCCTCCAAACACGACAAGTGGAGTTTAGACCAAAAAGCTCTATTTTTGTCTCATCAGACCACATGACCTTCTCCCATTCCTCCTCTGGATCATCCAGATGGTCATTGGCAAACTTCAGACGGGCCTGGACATGCGCTGGCTTGAGCAGGGGGACCTTGCGTGTGCTGCAGGATTTTAATCCATTTAATCCAAGTTACTAATGGTTTTCTTTGAGACTGTGGTCCCAGCTCTCTTCAGGTCATTGACCAGGTCCTGCTGTGTAGTTCTGGGCTGATCCCTCACCTTCCTCATGATCATTGATGCCCCACGAGGTGAGATCTCGCATGGTGCCCCAGACCGAGGGAGATTGACCGTCATCTTGAACTTCTTCCATTTTCTAATAACTGCGCCAACAGTTGTTGCCTTCTCACCAAGCTGCTTGCCTATTGTCCTGTAGCCCATCCCAGCCTTGTGCAGGTCTACAATTTTATCCCTGATGTCCTTACACAGCTCTCTGGTCTTGGCCATTGTGGAGAGGTTGGAGTCTGTTTGTTTGATTGAGTGTGTGGACAGGTGTCTTTTATACAGGTAACGAGTTCAAACAGGTGCAGTTAATACAGGTAATGAGTGGAGAACAGGAGGGCTTCTTAAAGAAAAACTAACAGGTCTGTGAGAGCCGGAATTCTTACTGGTTGGTAGGTGATCAAATACTTATGTCATGCAATAAAATGCAAATTAATTATTTAAAAATCATACAATGTGATTTTCTGGATTTTTGTTTTAGATTCCGTCTCTCACAGTTGAAGAGTACCTATGATAAAAATTACAGACCTCTACATGCTTTGTAAGTAGGAAAACCTGCAAAATCAGCAGTGTATCAAATACTTGTTCTCCCCACTGTATATCCACGAGGTGGGGCAGAGTTACGCTATGCAAATTCCGCAGGCCCATGGCATTTCATCGCCATTGGGCGTTTTCTAAGATCTCGAAGATGATAGGCTTCTAAGCGAAACCCCCATTCGTCAGTCACTGACGTAACTCTGAACGAAAGGGAACATCATGCTTTGTATCCGAATACATTTATTTCATATACTTTAGGAGTAGCTGCCTAAAACGATATAATTGAGCCTACTTGCAATGTATCTGTTAACACCCATTAATCATATTCCAGTCATTTTTTGGCTCTTACAATGTTTCAAATATTAGGTACAAATATATTTCCATTTATTTACTGCTATTTCAGTTGTTTTAATTAGCTACTCGCCCCTCAAACCACATTGATTTAGGATTTATTTCTAAAGTCCCCAAGCACTGTCACAATGCTATCATGTTTCTATGGTGCTATAGCTGATGAAGGCATGGCTCATATAGGAAAAGATCAACTTTTCCCTTTCTGTGAATGAAAAGAATTACAGACCTGGAAATAAAACATCCAACAGTAAGAGGTAGTTTGGGAATAGCATGACTTCATGGGTGTGTATACTGTCTTGGGCCCACTAACTTCACCAGGAATGTCATGGCCTATAGAGAAAGACATAAAAAAAGAAGTGGAACTGAGTGTAATGTAGACCTTGTCTGGGGAGGAGGTGAATTGCACACGTGTGTTTGAAGCACTGTGACCGGCTTTTATAAGAATACACTGAAGTCTTAGTTTGAAGGAAGACTGCAACTGGTGCAAGCTTACAGGGCTAAAAGTGTGTGTGTGATGCACTTTAACTTTAAGGTCCAAAGTAGCTCTTTGAAGGTTTTCTTCTGTGCTTCTCTCTAGTGTGGAACATGTATCAACACTATATGTGAGGCTATGATGTGGCACAGTGGCTCAGTGGGTAGCACTGTCACCTCACATCAAGAATGTCTCTGGTTTGAGTCCTGGCTGAGCCTTTCTGTGTGGAGTTTGCATGTTCTCCCTGTGTCTGTGAGATTCCTCTGGGTGCTGCGGTTTCCCCACAATCCAAAAACATGCAGTATAGGTGAATTGGAGACGCTAAATTGTCCGTAGGCATTTGTGTCTGAGTCCCAAGCCATGTAATAAGCAGGGTTGGGGAAAGACCTACCCCTGAAAAATCAAAGCCAAGAAAATTCATGGACAGTCTCTCGTGTATGGCAAGAGATGGCCATAGAATCACCAGTCGAATACGACTGAAAATGGTAATAGATAATAGGGTCAATATGTGGGCGAGGAGTGAGCTAATTAAAACCAAAAGTTACTACTTCGGTGCAGTATTCGAGGCTAAGCGTATCCCCCATTTTACCCCCACCCCACACAACTCTAGTGTATGATATTAGAGTTATTTTGACATTTAACTGCATTTAATACTTGTAGCTATACTTAAGCTGACTGTTTTTTTTACACAGGTATAATTTATTGTATTGTTATCATTTTTGTTTGTGTATTTTTTAAAATATGTAATATTTTATATATATTAATATTTAATAGCCTATTTGTTTTTATTTCATTTTTTTAACAGCCCAAGCTTACGTAGGGCTATAGAATGGTGCATAAACAAAAGAAAAAAAAACTATAAATAATAAATCAGCTCCATATCGGATTCCAAGTGATCAAGGGCTTAGGGCGTTCCATTTAAACACATTTCAAGGGTTCCGCCAGTAGTGGGGACTCATGCAACTTAAGCAATGACGTTCATCCGAGTGAGCAAGACGGAGGGAAGTTAGCGAGGGAAGGGCATAAAAATTGGGCTTAAACACAGCCCAAGTGTGCCGCATGCATCCTGAAAAGTGAAGCCAAAGCATTTTTCCCGCTTTATCCATGCAATCAATGGAATGCGAGCCAAACAAAAAAATCCAATTATACTTCAAATAAACAAAGATGGTTTCTGTCATTTTAGGTAGTTCTTATCAAGCAGACGTATGTTATTTGATGCTATAAAAACGGGGTGTAACATCATGATTGACAGCTATGCTTGCGATTGAGTCTGCGGGAGTGTGGGCGGGACCTCGGCTCCACTCAGGATCACTACTGTGCAGACTCGGGCTCCGAACAACATAATCGGCAATAGAGTGGTGCAGGTATGAAGTCACTTTGTAGGCCAACCGGCAGTTCGCAAACTTCGCATCACACTGGTTCCCTCGAGGAAAAACCCAATAGGATTTTCCCATAGGCTTTTGGATTATCGCTAAAAGCAAGCTCTGTGATCAACAAAAGTTTATGATACTTGCACGTTTTGTCCATCAAGATAATTATCACAAATGAACACAACTTTTATGAATTTTGAAGCCTAAATGCAGTCGCCAGAAGTAAAAAGCTAAAGGTAGGCTATAAACGGACTATACCACGGTCGCTCGACTTCAACGTCATCATCACTAAGCTTCCGACAACTCTTTCAGTTTTTATATCAAAACATTTTCCCAGAACGTTTGAGTTAGAATAGTTTATAAGAGCACAATTATGAGCAGTAAAATGAGGCAGTAAAAGCGGACTGAGCTTACCTTTTTGGCGTGATGATGTTTAATGTCCCCGGCAGCCTCTGTAGTCCCATTTAGCCACTTGTTAGCAACCGCCTTTTTAAAGATGCGTAACAGCTTTAAAAAATCACGAGTGGGGTAATACTGATGTATTTTATGTCGTAGAATAAAACGTGAAAGTGTCTTGAAATTGTGTTCACCACAGACCTTATTTCAGCCATTTAAAGGTGGGGTAAGTGCTTTCTGGTAACCGATGTTGATATTTCAAATCACCAAAACAAACACGCCCCTATTTTGATAGCTCCGCCCCACACATACGTAACCCAGGCAACGACTATGGCGGAATCTGTGTGTTACTATGGTAATCCAGGTTGAATGTTCAATGGAAAAGTCATCCCTTCCATCCCAAAAACACAAACAGTTCTCATGAACAACTCGATAGCACGAGCACGACAGTCTAACTAACGAACATATTACAATTATGACAAGATTAGAGGGTTATATCGATCACGAAAAGAGGAACCAAAGGAAACAAACATATATTAGGAGTATATTATCTTACTTTTCGGACACACTTTGGGAGCTGACGCTTGAAACAGACAGTGGCTTATCGGGTGTGGAAATGAATGGGTCTTTATCATCGCTGAAGTGAACGACAATACAATCGCAAATGGACAAACAAGTGAACATGACACACGAGCATATTCAAGCAAAAGCCAGCATACAATTAGTTCTGTGAAACAAAACAAAACCAATGTTACTCACCTATCAAGAAGAAATAAAGCAACCTCGGCCTACCCGCTCCTTGAGTTCTCTCCAGCGCTGGAAAGCTGATACTTCTTGCCTGATCGTAAGCCTTCTTTTGTTCCACAGACATCTTCCACTTTAGTTTTTTATCTGCCATCTCTCTCTTTCTGTCATCTGTCTGCCATCTCTCTCTTTCATTTCTCTTTTTCTGTCATCGCTCAGCTAATGTCCGTCCTGTGTCGTGTCATTTGAATAATGACGTGCAATGAGCGCTCTCTTCTCCCCATCATTAGTAGACACGCCCCTCACTGCTGATTGGCTACAAGTTTGTTTTGATACTCAGCCCGAGACACTTTTCTAATGCATTTTTGAAATATCACTTACCCCACCTTTAACCAAAACCCCATTCAAAAAACCCATTGACTTCAGGACGACTGAACCGGAAGTGCTAAAATGCAAAGTAATGTCATACCTGCACCACTCTATGACCGTTACTGGGATATTTTGGCTTCATTTTTCTACAGTGGAAGGAAGCGGAGTCACGCTGTCAATCTTTTTTTACAGTCTGTCTGAGAAGCACAAGCATTATTCTGTAGGGATATCTGTACACATTATTATCTGAATTATCACAAAGTATTTATCTGCTTTGAAATGATCCAACAATGCAAAGAAAACATTAAAACAGACAGCACCTTATAAGGGAAGAAAAAAAGCGACATATGTGTCAAAAATTATGAGAGCCATTTGTTGGCAGTGCATGTTGTTAGTCTAACCTTAATTTTTTTTTAATTGTTCCTCAGTACAGGCATACAGTCTACTGCCTGAATAAAGAAAGTCTTGTTCTGCAGAATGTGGGTGGTTAACAGAGACTCCTACACCCACACTGCCTTCACTTCCCCACAAAATGTAAAAAACAATGTTGCCAAAATGTGAAAAAAAAAAAATGGGAGAATGAGGGAGAAGAATGGAAACAGACATCCAGTCGTATAGCGTCAGAATGACACGTTTTGGGCTCCATTCTGAAGCAAAGTAGCCTGAAAAACTGTCAGGTCAGGTTTTCTTCACTTCTTGGTTTTATTTCTGTAGAACATTGGAGTGTATGGAGATGAATAAAAAGAGGAGAAAGTGGCAAGAAAGAAGATTTAACATGACACATAAAGCTGGAGATGCACTAGCTGATTTTACACAAATTTTTACCTTTAATTCATGCATATATAATCAGAAATTCTGTCATATTTAGTTGTAAATATTGTTTTTATTGAAGAGTTATAGAGTTGATTGACACATTTACCTTATTATATAATTACTGTATGTTATAAATATATTTATCCATGTTTATTTTAGGCCTACAGCATATTAATTTCTGTTTTAAAAAATAACTTTTCTTCTCATATTATATATTCATAGCTTCTTCAAATATCGTGTGGGAGGCAAAGGACTGTGTTTTCTGCTGCAGTGCTGTTGTTTCTTTGATTTATGCTGGTCTTGCATCAGCACGGCCTTCTAGAAATTGCAATCAATCATAAAATCTTCAGACACTTTGTGTTAAAACAAAATAAGGCTCCCTATTGGTTGCTGTGAAGTTGTAAATACAAAGCTTGACTTGATGGCTTGCCATATTAAAATTAAAAATGGTGAATATAATGAATGTTCTGCACTTGTTTTGACCTTAAAAATACATGCAAGGGGAGGCCCAGGACACAGTTAGGAAAGCAACACTTTATTACCCAGACATCCTGAGGGTATCATCAGTCACTATATGACCAATCGATCACCTGCTTTTGGCCAGAGTGCCTTCCCCTTTCCACACACACACACACACACCTGTGTATTATATGTATGTAAGTGTGCGGTACAAATAACCACATAGACACACTGTTATCAGAGGACTAATCAGTTGTTGCATTTAAGCACATAAACTCGTTTCCATCATTTATACGCACATTACTAACACACACTCAGACACACACACGCCCTGAATAATATCTCAGCATTAATTTTCCTCTTGAGACACGACCTTTCTAAGTGGAATAGAAAACAAAGGCAGTGCTTATGTGCGCTCTCTTGTCCAAGTTTCACATGTGATTTATTGTGATAACAGCAAAAACGTTCGACTTGGCAGTCTCCGTTTTACATTTTTACAAAGGTGATTTTTTTCCCTCCGCTGTTTGTTTTGGTCGTAAGCTAATAGCAGGGCCTCCAACCAGGGTGCTTTGAATTTCCAGCTACTGAGAACATGAATTCGAGTATTTTTCTAACTGCGCTGGTTTCTGTCTAATAAATGATTATTTTTTAATAGCCATTGTATAAATTAACTTTTTAATTTAATCTTATTTTTCGTTTTTTGGCAAATTTTCCCAATATTTTACTTTTTGTTTTTAAACTACTGTGAGAAATCAGATACTCTACATCTCAAAGATCAAACAAGGAGATATTTTCTACTGCCACACATATTTGATTTGAGGTTAGAACTGAAATAGTTTTAAAAACCTCTCTGTGGTCTGAAATATGAATGTTCTATTTATTATTAAGCTGGAGTTCAGACAAGCTTGAGGTATAATTCTACAAATTTACAGCCATGCTAATATTTCACAATTTCTCAGGAGCTAAAGTATTGAGAGAAGGACTGGGAGGTCCTGCAAAGAACCATTCTTTTTCTTAAGACAAGAAGAGAATGACAGGAGGGATGAAACTGAGGTTAGTGCAAAGAGGCAAGTCTCTAGACTGAAGACTTGGAGTAATCTAACGCACATACGCATCAAAACCATGCCATTATTTCATACCTTTCTCGATTTACTCTTTCTAATGTGCATACATATTAGGAAACAATTACTGCATATCCTCTAAAGCCTCAAAAATTGAAGTTAATATTCATTCAGAATTGATTCAAACAGCTACTGCAAAGTCCCTGGAGCTCTGCTTCTTCCACTCAGTGTGCCCTGGCCAAACATGAGAGCGTTTCAACAGGCCTGATTGAATGGGGATTGGTTTTGAAGATTGGCTTTGTTTATGCTGGCTTTCCATTCATCGTGCTAATGGTCCATAGTGAAATAGCTGAAAAGACGAGGGCATGTTCCAGACATACTGTAAGACTAAAGTGAAGAGAAATATGGTCTGAAATAATGATTTTCTTAGCCAAATGTTCTGTTGCCCTGAACTTGTGACATTTCCAAAGACTAACAGTGATGTCTTTCATGTCACTCACTTTTTGTGGTATGTTGGTGGTGTATTCTTATATATTCTATATTTCTCTGCAAAAATTCTCACGTTTTCATCATGTGATCATTGATATTGAAAACTTTTTGAATTAAAGCAACAGTTCTGCTGAACATGAAAAGTCATCTTGTTCCAAACCTGTGTGAATTTCTTTTTTTTTTTCTGTGGTACTGAAAAAATAGCTAATTTCCATGCAATTATATGAATTGAGCCCAGAGCATTCAAGATACAAGAAAGGACGCAAACACACAATAAAAGTATCACTAAAGTGCGGTCCACACTTTATTTCATGTCTTCTGTGCTATACATACAAGCTGTGAGGTATACATAAAATATGCATGTCACTCAAGCTTTGTATGATTAACAGACCAAGAAGTCATTATTCACTGCAATCAAAATAATGAATTGTTTTGCATAGAGCCAACTCAAATTAAACAAATTAGTTCAATCAAATGAACTTTTATGAGTATTTAGAACTTTGAGTTCACAAAACTGACACATTTTAAGTAATCTGAATTGTTTCATTGTTTTGAGTTTTATGAACTTGTTTCTTTTAATTTAGACAAATTAGACCTGACTCAAAAAGAACAGTTTGTTCACAAATCAGGTATTGCATGAGTCATATCGACTACTTTTATGACTGTGCTTTTTTTGTCATTTTTGTTACTTGACAGCTCCAGTTCTTATTCACTTTCATTATATTGAAGAGAGTGATCAAGATATGCTTTAAAACATTTTGTGATTTACAGAAGAACAAAACATGGAACAACAAGGTGAGATTACTGACAGAAATATTGACAGAATTTTTCTTTTTGGTTGAACTATCCCTTTACATGCTGCATAGTTCATAAATAATACAAATACCAATGTCAAATAGACCTCTCATTATTTGTATAATTTATAGTCTAAACCACAAAACAATTGAAAATGTGAGCATGCCATGGTCCAAATCAAACATACAGTAAAAACTAAAAATATTTCCTTTTTCATTCTTTGTAATGACCATGCTAATCTTTATATGTCTAGCATATAATGTGAATATTATGACTCGACTGTAAAAAGTCCACACCCAAAGTAAAACTAGCATTTACAGAGCTGTAACAGATTAACTAAGATTTGGCTTAGCACTGAACTCTAATAAATGCCTGCCTTATTAAGAAATTGCTATTTGTGAATCGTTCCAGAAATCCAGGAGTACCACCCTGTGAGAGGGCAGTTTCTGGGACTATGAACACAACTGTGAACCTTGACCCTGGCACCCATGTTGATTGCTTCTCTGGTTTGATTATTGGGTCTCTGCCAGACTATAAAGGACCCTGTTCTGCACATTACCTCGACTTCTAACGTCTTTAGCCCAGCATGCAATGAAATGTTTTGTGGCCTTTTGGGAATGACTTATGGAAAATCAGAGGAGGCGAGTGGCCATTAGGCCTGCTTTGCAACCAACTGGTGCCAGAATCACAGCTTTAGAAAGGCCGACTCAAATCAGAAAAAAGGAGCGAGACAGCAAAGAGATTTTGCTAGTGCTCTTGGGAGCTGTTTTCAAACCCCACCGGGACCAGGACTGGGAGTTAGTTGATTCTCTCCCTTTCTGGATTCAATTCTTTGTGAAACGCTTGTCTGTCATTTTATGTTGTTTGGCACTAAAGGTTCATCTCACCCTCTCTTTCCCATCCCTCATGTTTTAACACGCGGCAAAAGAGAAGCTGTTGTCATAAAGGATTCTTGCAGATTTTTCCATTTCAAAAGCCCATGGCGTCATCGTAACCACACAGATTCTTAAAAAACAGAATGCTAAGGCTACTACGCTGTTTGAGTTGGTGGGGTCAGCATTGCTGGAGGATGATGGGCTTTGTTTTTGATTGAGGGCGACAAGACAGTGTTGAACAGTGGTTTGTGTGTGTAACACCAGCCTCGGGAGAGTTGCGAGTAGGATTGGAAACCGAGAAACCAGTACTTGTTCAAAACCGCGGTTCCATTTTTTAAAAAAATACCAGAATTATTTTAATGGCGTTCGGTCCGCTAACTGTTCTCCTGCGTGCATTCTTCATGCTTCATTCGTGCTAATGGGAATGGAAAGTGAAACTCTGGAAGTATTCAGCGTGAAACATACAGCGCAACCAGAGAATGCCAATTACAGAGTAAATACGTCTGCTCTTTCTTTTTAGTGAAGAAAAAAAAACAAAAAACACGACCAGTGTCCGATTCCTGAGCTAATGACTCTTAAGATCCAGTACTTTTTACTAAATAAAGAACGTATAGTGCGGCCAGTGGTGCCTGATTCCCAAGTTAATGACTCTTCTGAGTCAAAAACATACAGTGTGACCAGTAATGCCGGATTTCCGAGCAAAAGAAGTAAAAGCCAGTTCCTTTTAGGCCACATCCACACGAAGCCAGAGCTTTCCCTATCCAATCTTTTTTTTCCCTCGTCTCAAGAAATATCTGTGTACACATGAAACCACTGAAACCGACTCAAAACGATGTAGTATACATGTCAGACCAGTATGTGGCGCTGTAATTCTGCCACAGAAATACACTAAAAATGGAGAAGACTTGGAGCATGCGCGAGACGTGGTGTGATGACATCACCGTTTCACAAAATATACGTATTGACTGTACACACGAAAACGCAAGGGTGTCGGTTTCAGATTTATCCACTCTGGGACCCGGTTTCAAAAAATACCGGTTTCATTCTCCCAAAACGGGATTAGGGGGCGTGGTCCAATTTAAGGCTTGTCGCAAACTACTTTTTGTCCAAAAAATCCTCAATTACAATTATTTTACTGTTCCCGATCGCGTTGGAGCCCACACGATCACAAAACGAACATGTTTGATATTTATGACTCTTGATCGGGCGGCCTCTGACGTGATACCCAGTGATAGCCAATGAGAGCGAACAAGCTTCACCAACCGGATGTGCTTCTATAGCTGAAACTTGGCAGCCACAAACATGCCACGAAAGTGGAGTATTGAGAAACAAGATCAGCCATATTCTTTTTTTCTCCTTTGTTTAACAAAACTCACGCCAGCTGACGATGTTGATTGTCCATTATTTGTTTGTCTTCTCAGGTCACGTTTTGATCTCATGCACTACAGATATACTACAGAAAAAACTAATTTCTACATGAAAAAGTTAGTTCAGGCAAGAATAAAAAAAACTAAGTAAATTCTATATTAGTACTCAATTCAAGCTTGTAGAAATTAAAGCATAAATATCAACATTATAAAATTAAGTAAAACTACTCAGCTTTTCTGATACTGGTGTTCCCATCATGCATTGGGATTTGAATAATTAGGGAGGTTGATTTTTCGCTGTTTTCCAGCTCTATTTACACTCTATTTTTATTATTGCTTTTGATGTTAGGTTTAGTAACTTGCCATTTTGTGACATTTGGAGTTCATTTTCTACTCAAAATGACACATTCATACTCAAAAACGATCCATCAAATGTTACCGTCACTGTGTACCAACTGAGGTCTCTGTGTTCAGGTGCCGCGTTACTTCTATTATGTAGATATGGCATCTACACAATATCTATTGTGTTATTTACTTAGATATTTGTAAGTAAAGCATACACTTTAAAAGTGTGGTTTAATTCAGTTATATTTTTTGAGTAAAATGTATTGCAAAGGAAACTTCAACTAAGTAGAAATGACTCAACCTTTTACTGGCCAAGTTAAAATGACTTATTTTCTTTGTTAATTTTACTTAACTTAGTTAAGTAGAGTTTACTTAATTCCATATGTGAAATTTACTTAAAAAATATGCGTGCAAAAACTTGCCAAATAAAAATTAAGTAAATCTTACTTATTGTTTTTTTCAGTGTGAGTCTCCGTGAGATCTCATTGTGGAAATGTTACTACAAAAAACAGGTGTGTGGTCTCGTGGTCCGGACGAATCTTCTAGTGTGTGCATTCGAAGGATTATTATGCTGAAAATCAGTTGAAACTGCCCTTATGTCTGTAGTCTCCCACAGTTTTAAAATTGGTTAAGATTTGAAAATCGTCTAGTGTGTCCCAGGCCTTACAGCAAACAGAAACAGAATACAATGAAAACTGAATCAAAACAGAACATACACGTGAAAGGTGAATTATGATTGTTAAGCTGTTTTTTTTTTTTTTGTGAATCACAAATGGCATAAAAACAGAGCACAATGTTCAGTGTTAATATGAAGGAAATTTCCGTATTTTATATTCCATATTTTAGGCTTAAGGGAAATGTCCATAAAACGTAACAGATAATGTCTTTGCAGAAAATTGCCGGTACCTTTTCCATTTTTCTACTGATTTTTTTCTTACAGTGTGCTTCAGTTGCAATCAGTTGAGGCGGTTTCAATTAATCTGACTAAACTGTAGGTTATGAATTTTTTGGTAACACTTTAGATTACAGCCCGGAAAGTACTGCGTAAGTAAAATGAATTTACAGCGTAACTTTCGGTAATTATAGTGTAATTATAAATTATGTATGTGTAGGTATAAGGGAACAATATGTAATATTTGGGGAATAAAGGGGTAACGACCAGGAAAATTAACAAATTATTTATACTGTAAGTATTTTTTAATTAAGGGGTAATTATTTGTGTAGTTACAGGGTAAGTGGTGCTTGTTATTCCATGTAGTTACAGGGTAAGTATGAATCTACGGGCTGTAAATTAAAGTGGTGTTTGTTACCCTCTTCTTTCATGTAGTTACAGGGTAAATACAATAAAAACACGTATACAATCTGATATCACTCGGAAACATTTATTTGAAAAACAACTTTCAAAACAGATTCAACTTTTCATTTTAAATACTAAATACTAAGTTTCATCTGAAACTCACGCAAGAACTGGCGTCTCTGTCTTCCTGTCTTGTTTGTTTCTCATTGCTATTATCATATATTATGTTATTGTTTGTATACTGTTGTGAGCATTAATTAAAAAAATTAAATAAAAACCGACGGCATCCGACATCTGCATGACCAGAGTTTCTCGGCGCGATAACGTCACGCTTCAAGTTACGTCAAGTGTGAACTTAACCCTCGCATGCACGCGCAGGTGACTGTGGGTCGGAAGCGATAGTCTACAGTTTAAAAAAATGTAAAATATTGGTATTTTTCTTACAAACACTTATCGTTTCACTTCAGAAGACATTGATTCCATTGGGGTCTTATGGATTACTGTAGTTATTGCTGTATGTGCTGTTTGATGCTTCAACTTTCAGGAAACCAAATGAGTTTTCATTAGCAGAGATTATTTATTTTTCTGTGTTCATCTGAAGAAAGAAAGTATACATCTCGGATGGCATGAGGGTAAAAGACGAGTAAATGGTGAGGACATTTCTGGGTGTACTGTACAAACCCGATTCCAAAAAAGTTGGGACACTGTACAAATTGTGAATAAAAACAGAATGCAATGATGTGGAAGTTTCAAATTTCAATATTTTATTCAGAATACAACATAGATGACATATCAAATGTTTAAACTGAGAAAATGTATCATTTTAAGGGAAAAATAAGTTGATTTTAAATTTCATGGCATCAACACATCTCAAAAAAGTTGGGACAAGGCCATGTTTACCAATGTGTGGCATCCCCTCTTCTTCAGTCTGGGGACTGAGGAGACAAGTTGCTCAAGTTTAGGAATAGGAATGTTGTCCCATTCTTGTCTAATACAGGCTTCTAGTTGCTCAACTGTCTTAGGTCTTCTTTGTCGCATCTTCCTCTTTATGATGCGCCAAATGTTTTCTATGGGTGAAAGACTGCAGGCTGGCCATTTCAGTACCCGGATCCTTCTTCTACGCAGCCATGATGTTGTAATTGATGCAGTATGTGGTCTGCCATTGTCATGTTGGAAAATGCAAGGTCTTCCCTGAAAGAGACGACGTCTGGATGGGAGCATATGTTGTTCTAGAACTTGGATATACCTTTCAGCATTGATGGTGCCTTTCCAGATGTGTAAGCTGCCCATGCCACACGCACTCATACAACCCCATACCATCAGAGATGCAGGCTTCTGAACTGAGCGCTGATAACAACTTGGGTTGTCCTTGTCCTCTTTAGTCCGGATGACATGGCGTCCCAGTTTTCCAAAAAGAACTTCAAATTTTGATTCGTCTGACCACAGAACAGTTTTCCACTTTGCCACAGTCCATTTTAAATGAGCCTTGGCCCAGAGAAAACGCCTGCGCTTCTGGATCATGTTTAGATATGGCTTCTTTTTTGACCTATAGAGTTTTAGCCGTCAACGGCGAATGGCACGGTGGATTGTGTTCACCGACAATGTTTTCTGGAAGTATTCCTGAGCCCATGTTGTGATTTCCATTACAGTAGCATTCCTGTATGTGATGCAGTGCCGTCTAAGGGCCCGAAGATCACGGGCATCCAGTATGGTTTTCCGGCCTTGACCCTTACGCACAGAGATTGTTCCAGATTCTCTGAATCTTATATTATTATGCACTGTAGATGATGATAACTTCAAACTCTTTGCAATTTTTCTCTGAGAAACTCCTTTCTGATATTGCTCCACTATTTTTCGCCGCAGCATTGGGGGAATTGGTGATCCTCTGCCCATCTTGACTTCTGAGAGACACTGCCACTCTGAGAGGCTCTTTTTATACCCAATCATGTTGCCAATTGACCTAATAAGTTGCAAATTGGTCCTCCAGCTGTTCCTTATATGTACATTTAACTTTTCCGGCCTCTTATTGCTACCTGTCCCAACTTTTTTGGAATGTGTAGCTCTCATGAAATCCAAAATGAGCCAATATTTGGCATGACATTTCAAAATGTCTCACTTTCAACATTTGATATGTTATCTATATTCTATTGTGAATAAAATATAAGTTTATGAGATTTGTAAATTATTGCATTCCTTTTTTATTCACAATTTGTACAGTGTCCCAACTTTTTTGGAATCGGGTTTGTATTTTCTTTTAATAATAGCTAGAGACATGGGATTCCTGCTTAAGATTCATCTGTGGCAAGAACGAAAAAGAAGAGGAACAAGAGGAGGATGAAGCCAAGCAAGAGAAACGAATAAGAAGTGTTGTAAATCTTGAAAGTTGTTTTTCAAATAAAGATTTCCGAGTGATATCAGATTGTGTATGTGTTTTTATTGTACTTACCCTGTAACTACATGAAACAAGAGGGTAACAAACACCACTTTAATTTACAGGCCGTAGATTCATACTTACCCTGTAACTACATGAAACAAGAGGGTAACAAACACCACTTTAATTTACAGGTCGTAGATTCATACTTACCCTGTAACTACATGAAACAAGAGGGTAACAAACACCACTTTAATTTACAGCCCGTAGATTCATATTTACCCTGTAACTACATGAAACAAGAGGGGAACAAACACCACTTTAATTTACAGGCCGTAGATTCATACTTGCCCTGTAACTACATGAAACAAGAGGGGAACAAGCACCACTTTAATTTACAGCCCGTAGATTCATACTTACCCTGTAACTTCATGAAACAAGAGGGGAACAAACACCACTTTAATTTACAGCCCGTAGATTCATATTTACCCTGTAACTACATGAAACAAGAGGGGAACAAACACCACTTTAATTTATAGGCCGTAGATTCACACTTACCCTGTAACTTCATGAAACAAGAGGGGAACAAGCACCACTTTAATTTACAGGCCGTAGATTCATACTTACCCTGTAACTACATGAAACAAGAGGAGAACAAACACCACTTTAATTTACAGGCCGTAGATTCACACTTACCCTGTAACTTCATGAAACAAGAGGGGAACAAGCACCACTTTAATTTACAGCCCGTAGATTCATACTTACCCTGTAACAACACGGATAATTACCCCTTAATTAAAAAATACTTACAGTATAAATAATTTGTTAATTTTCCTGGTAGTTCCCCCTTTATTCCCCAAATATTACATATTGTTCCCTTTATACCTACACGTATGTACTTTATAGCTACACTATAATTACCGAAAGTTAGGCTGTTAATTAATTTTACTTACGCAGCTTGCCGGGCTGTAATCTAAAGCGTTACCAATTTTTTTATGAACCAAGTGTGTAGTTAAAGATACAAATCATGGGTTTTGTAACTGGTGTTTTATAAAAAATAAAGGAATGAATGAAATTTAAAATAACTTTTTTGTTCTATGTTGTTTTACATTTATCAGGCTATTGAAATGATCCCAGTATTTGGCAACTGAATTGGTTGCCAAAAGGTTCACAATGGAATAACTGGAATCAATGTTCAATTCATTATAATTCTTTGTTCTTCTAATGAACAAACAGATTTGTAATGGGTGCCAAAATTGATATGCTTTACCTGTTTTGACAGACAAAAAAAACATTTTTGATTTTTATGTGGGATTTTATTTTTATTATGTGCTCATGTGGCTAGCATTAACGAAATAGCTGCTGCTACAAAATACGCTCATGTCCGTAAGGTACAGTTGGCACGCATAATATGGTTACTAAGTTTCGTTTATGAGTGTAATTGACAAGAGCAATTACAGGGTGCTTTATAAGGCCTAAGTCTGTACGGCGCAGCTCACACATTACTTTCATTCAATAATTATAATTTGGAAACACTCACTGTAAAACCTTATTAATGTATGATGGCTTTGCAATAAAAACACACAGAAACACAATGGAGCTCTGGTGCTGTTTTGGAGCAGCAGCGCTATACACATATTCCATCTGGTTTAGCTTTTTATTCAATGTGTAGGGCCTATTGGACAAAGCTACAACCCGAAGTCAATCTAAAGTGCTTGGCTGATAAACTGCAAAGTGAATCGTTGCTATCAAGATGCTGAAATGTTTGCACAATAAATAAATAAATAAAGAGATAAACATCTGGTGCAACATGGAGCAAGAAACACAAGAAAAATCATTTGGACAGTACAGTATTGTGCAAGTAGACGTGATGACGGTGTTTTGAGGGCTGTAAAGCAGAAGGGTGGTGCTGTCTCTCACTTCTAAATATGACTGCAAACAAGTGTAATCCCATTATGGTTTTAATGGAATTTAATTTTATTCTAAAGACACTGTTTGATTATGCTTGGTGGAATCGAGGAAATGTGCGAGGCCAGCAGAGGTCATTATGATTTTATAGTTCTACGTAGAGCTACGATCAGCAGACTCTCTCGTTTTGAGGTCAACGCTCAACTCATACTTTTGATGTTTGAAGCCTGGAAGAAAAAAAAAGTACTCCTGGTTATGATTTAATAACCTCTGACACGTAAGGTGTTAGTCTTTTTCATTATGGAAGCACTGGCTCAAGGCGAATTCCTTTGCTCTGGATTCAAAGGAATTCTTTACAGGTCAAACACTAACTGTTGTGGAGGAGTGACAGATTTTGCTCCCATTATGGAATCAATACCTTGTTTTTGATCATACCATGTCTTGAAAGTCTTCTTTGAAAGTCAGAAAATTTTAACTTTACAAGCTCAACATACCAGACCCTAATGATTCTGAACAGGGAAGAATACCAAAGGATTTTCCCCCTCTAAAATGAGGGGAAATGAAGTAGTGGGTTCACGGGTTGGCAGATTCAACACACAAATCCTAAATTAATTTATTTTATGAAACATAATAATCACCCCTATAAAAACCAGAAATATTGTTTTTGACATTTTTTTCGATACCATTCCCCCTTCGGTTTTATAGAGGTGACTGAAAGGTTAAGGAAATTTGGAGGGAACTGCATTCTGCAGAACTGGAAACAAATGTGAAACAAAAAAAAAGAACATCAAACAGCAACAGGATATTATATCACAAAGTAATGTGAGTTGCCAGTCATTTGATCTATTAACGTGTTTTGCGATGCTATGATTCATAAAGTTCATAGGTCATCTCTTTTTGGAGGCAGCATACTAGAAGAAAGAGTCACAGAAACTGTAATAAATTGATTAGCAAAATAAAAAGTGAAATTAACATGGCTTACAAACTTTTCCAAGCCACATTTTCAGACCGGACAGCATTCCAGCAGATTCCAGTATTTCTCTGAATGGTAATAAAGATGTTAACCGCCCTATTACTTGAAAAAATAATTCTTTCACCACACTGTATCACTTTCGTTGTTTTGCATCAGTAAAATGGAATGATGAAAATGTCCTGTCTAGAACTGATTGCAAAAATTGCTAGTAAAACACCACTGATGCCATAGTCTTTTGTCTTTGGTTTAGGAAAGCTTCTCAGAACATTGTGTGATAGATTTGGAAACGTCATGGTGATCAAACTTTAGGTCATGTAGAAAGCCAATGCTATATTAATAAAAACAGTCATCTTTATGAATGGGAACAGTCAAGAATTTAATGTTTCAGGTTCTGGTTCTGATTCCTCTTATTAATAATTGTGGTCCCTTTATTGTTCTATTAACAATTCTTTTAGTGCTTCTAAGGAATAGATAATTTATATATATATATATAAATATTTGGAGGGAAAAAACATATTGCCAAACAATGATATCATTTCAATAATAAATACATTTAAAACAATTTTTGCAAAAGGACTTTTCCCAGAGATGAATAATGGTTTACAGTCAACTAATTCACTGCCTTTACTATGTAGTAGACAACCAAACAAAGCTGCATGTGTTTAAGTCACTAACAAGAACCTATTTCTTCAAATCATTTGTTCAACCAAACTACACTGGTGGCGCTGTATGTTTCTGATTAACTTAAAAGATCCGGCTCAAAACAGTATTTTGTTTGTGAATCAAGTTACTCTGGTTGCACCGATTCAGTAGTTGCACCTCCGCTGAACTCTGACAAAATACTTTTGTACATTTTTCTGTCCATATCGGCGGAAGAATTGTAAACAGAACTGACTGTCATTCATAATGGGTTTTGCATAAGTAGATTAAAACGACACTAGAGGTCATTTTTATGATTTGTCAGTAGAAATACAACATGGAAATGACATACTTTCTCCTTCCCAGCTGATCGGAAACCACCAGAATGTGCTTTTTTTTTTTATGAAGGTTTGGTCAGCTGCTCAGATGTTTCCCTAATTAAAATGAAAATCAATGTAAGAAAGAAGAACATTGTACACGACTGATGCTACATGTTATTTAGCGCCCTGTTTTGCTGGAAACAAAAGAATTGCGGGCACATCTAAGCATGGGTAAAATGAAGTGGTAAAACCAAAAACCACTGGGGACAACAATGCAATTTCCCACAACAAAGGAACACATTGTTCTAGCTGGAGAAGACGACCAAAAGGGCTAGATGCTTTAAGCTAAGAGCTTAAACTCCCACATTACAGCTTCAAAGAAAAGGGCATTTTTCACTTCCTGTTAGCTGACCTTTAATGCTTCCTCCTGCTGCAATGAGAGGAAAGAGGCCGTATGTGTGGAGTTTGGTTCCCAGGCATCATAATGTGAGACTGATGCCTTTACATCTGAAATACAGCCAGTAACAACCGAGTGGCCGCAAGCCACACACTTGTCTTCCATCAATAAAGGTCCTGTAAGGACTCATCTGAGCTCGTCCTTCCTGTTGTCGTTCAACACCCTCAGCCCCTTCCGCCTTCATAAACTTGGAACCACAAACGGTTTCATTTAATGTCTTAATGATCAGCATCCCTCGCGTTCCTCAGATTGCATTTCGGTGACTGTAGATGCGATTTTCCCAGCAGTTTTCTCCTCTCCTCCCTTCCTTTTTTCTCATCATGTTCTCTGCTGCTTACTGTCAGGCGCTGTGGTAGGTCGAGCTAATAGGCTGTTTGGAGGTTGTGTGGATGAGAACTAGGCAGACCTGTAGCAGGAGCTTTTATTGTCATGGTCCAAACTCAAGGATAGGCTGTGAGCCAGACCCGTCTCAGTAGGGCATCACATGTGTGTACCACCCTGCTGCTTGCAGAATGCATGGAGCGGGCAAACAATTATGCACACTGCGCCATTAAAAACCACCTCCTTTGTGATTCACATGAGTGTACAAGGGTGAGAGGGCACAGTAAGGCCACCTGGCCTGTTGTAACGGGAACAAGTTAGAATACAGAATGAAGTAGGTATTCATATTGTTAAAGCACATGTGCAGGTTTGGATATGCTGAAATGTACAATATGGACATACTGACAGCATCTAAAACATATTTACAAAGTAAAAATCATCTACATATGCGTAGAAACATAAAAATCTCAAATCTAAATACCTATTTGTATAGTTACATTATATTATTATTTATTTCATTGAATTTATCTGCATCTATGTTGATCCTGGAATGATCCTGCAACATTTCAGTCAACCAATCAGATTTGAGAGACAAGTTTACAGTTCATGTCAAGTTTAGGCTTACAACCAGGGTTAGGTGCTTCATCAGTGTTACTCACCTATCATTTCCCTCTGATTTTAGGGATAACTTTTAGGGCTATGTTTAGGGGTAGGGATACATTTTCAGACAGGAATGTTGTTCCAGGAGAAACAAAATATGTTGTCCCAGAAACCCGTCTAACTCAGCAAAATCAGGACATGAAGTGACCATTTTTAAGCAGGAATTTTGTGAATGTAACCATTATATCAACTTAGGAAAATGGGTAAAATAAATTCAATAATTACTCTGATTAATTAGTTGATTAAATATAAAAAAAAAAATTTAATTAATTCAATATTCTTGGAACCTAAAAGGATTTTATAAGGTATATATGTCTCTAAAGTTTTAAAGGTGCTGTCAATACATTAATAATGTATGTTTGAGTGTCTGCACATGTACAAAAATGTAGAACCACACTTTATATACCTATGATTACTAATGTTGAATGATCAAGTAATGTCTAGAAAAAATGCCTTGATTTTTTTTAAGTGCATTATTTCGCTATTCAGACAGAGCAAACATGCTAAAGCTCAGGCATTGTCAAAACAAGGGCAAGAGAAACAAAGGTGACTCAACACATCAAATATCTAGTGATTGCTCAGCTTGTAAAATTATATAGCTTTTTCCATTTCGCAGTTCAAAATTCCGCCTTGTTTATTCAGTTGATAATTAAGTGTAAAATGAGATAATACATATGTATATGCTTGCAAAAAGCGCTTTAAGAGGCCACTTAGCGAGACTATTATGCAGTTAGCTGCCATAAAGGCAGAGAATAAACATGCAACAAATGCAAATCCAAAGATGGCTAATTATCGAGAACCCGCGTCCAACATCATCCATTTCTTACAGCACCCATGATGTTCGCATAGTTCTGGGGTTATTAATCTATTAATTCTGTCTACGTGGATTTGGTCTACGGACGTGAGATAGTGGCTGGGGGCGATCTTGGCAAGATCAGAGCACTCAATGCAGATGTGGTTTTATAGGAAAAGCTTTTTGATGTTGACTGTCTGGATTTTTCCATGTTCTCACTCAAGAAACATTAAAAATAAGTTCTGTTAAGCCCAATGATCCTTTTCCATGTGAAGAACAAGTCACGCCTTTGCCTCAAACATAGTAAAACCCATTGCAAAGGAATCAAAGGCCTATTCTAAACTAGGCTGATATTTAAGTATTATGGGTATCAGCATCAATTTAAGCAATATTTCCATATTTTCTAGTTGCATCAGGAGCCTAATTTATAGGAACCCCTCAGCTGGTGACATCTGATATTTCCCCAAAACAAAGGAGAGACCAAAAGTGGTGACAAGGGTCTGGCTCCTGCCTCCCACCCATGCAGAATGTGGACAGCGGTCAGGGAGCACAGGAAGTTCACCAAGGCTGAAATAACACACCCAAACCAAGCCTGACATTCACGTGCCTGTTATCTACACAGGGCGAAGTGTAGAAAGCTGGAGAAACGCGGCAGCAATTAAGGAAAACTAGAAGACTGTTGAAACAAAGTTACAGTCAACGTTTTGCAGACTTCACAAGTTCACATACAGGTCAGTGAACAGAGAATGTATTTCACTTCTTTTTGCTGTTTAAGAGAAAAGAGTTAATTGTCTTGTAAGATTGACACATAACTATGATGTCACTTCCTTTACAGAAAGATGGTGCACAATTCAGTACCTGAGCATGATTGAGTTGATTTTGTAAATGGCGAAATTTATTTTTTTTCTCTTACAGAAACAAAATATGCCCCGCTCTTGTTCATATGTCTAAAGTGTCAATGAGCCTGTTTTAAAGCAATTGTATATCAACTGTTGCATTGATAAAGCTCTCCTCTGGCTGGATTGAATCCACGTATCAGTGTTAATTTTGACAGCAAATTTTGATTTAGTTTTAGTCATAGTCTTTTGACTAAAATGCCATTTAGTTTTAGTCATATTTTAGTCACCTTAATTGTTTTTAGTTTTAATCGACTAAATCTACTGTAGATTTAGTCGAATAAAATCTAATGAGTTTAGTTCAATTGTAATGCATTAATTGAGCATTTAAGCATTACATAACCGACTTGAATACATGTCAAAACTGACATTTTGACATAATTGTGTTTTTGACCGTTCAAGCGCAAAAATACACGAAAGAGAGCTCAATTCACTTTTCTTTTCTTTCTTTTTAAACATCTATATAGTTTTTATAATGTTTTAGTTTTTTATTTAGTATATCAGGTTAAGCTAAAGCTTCAAATAAGTTTAAGTTTATTTATTTTATTTTTTTTTAATTTCAGCTAACATTTATTTAATTTCAAGTAATTAATATTTTTTAATGGTTTTAGTTAACTATTATAACCCTGATACTTTATTGAATAATATGTGTCAAATACTGTTCTTAGTCGTTCCTCCTGACTATGAATTAAATGGGAATGAAATTAAATACAGTTTATTGTGTAACCAAAAACGTATATATAATGCGTGACTTTTAATTATAAACAAGCTCGAAATACACATTGACTCTTATTTTGAAATGTCAGCGCCTTACTATTGCAGTGGCAGCTGCTCGTTCAAATTCAGATGAGGGAGATAAAATATGCATTGTTATAACCGTCTAAACATATTACTATATAAACATTGTAAAGTAAACATTGCCATTATTCCTCAGCATTAGTTCATAAACAATTACCTGGCATAAATGTGCGCTATTCATTGATTGCGACCTGCTCTGAAGCAGCCTGATGAGCTGTTGCGTGAGCCTGGAGAATGCGCAACAGTGCCGCATTTTCCCGCGGTTAGATCAGCTACACAGGACTGACAGGACATCAGTAATGACAGGATCTCTTCCCTAATTGTCCCTCCCTAACATTTTCGTCTCTTTTTTATTTGTTGACGAAAATGACAGTAGGTTTTGTTTTTGTCATCCAAAACTGTTTTTTATTTAGTTATCGTCTCATTTTCATCAGTGAAAAAAGGTCGTTGACGAAAATGATGACAAAAATTATTCGTCAACGAAATTAACACTGCCACATATAAAGGAAGAAACTGACATTGGAATATTCTATGGCCTGGTTTCACAGACAGGGCTTAGATTAACCCTCACGGGAGATTAGACATTAGAAGGAAACTGCAGCTTTACCGAGCTCAATGGCTCTGGCCTAGCTGTGATACAAACTAAACGCTATTGGCTATTTAAAAAGGGGGAGGAGCTGTTCAATATGCCCCGCCCTGTCTTCCTGTTTTAGTGGAAATTAAGTCAACACATTGAATGCTGCGTGGGACTTTAAGCCTTGTCTGTGAAACATCTCGGTTACGTATGTAACCCTCGTTCCCTGAAGGAAGGGAACGGAGACGTTACGTCAGTTACTGACAAAATGGGGGTTTCGCTTAGAAGCCAAACGCCTTTGAGCTCTACAAAACAAGCCAATGGCATGAAGATGCCATGGGTCTGCGGAATTTGCATAACGCAACCCCGCCCCACCGCGTGGGTATAAAGGGCGTTGCGTGGCAATCTCGCATTATGTTACCTGCTGAAGAGCCGAGGCATGAGCGTCCAGCTGTTCCAGCGGTACAGCGGAAGTGGCATGGGGATGTAACGTCTCCGTTCCCTTCCTTCAGGGAACGAGGGTTACATACGTAACCGAGACGTTCCCTTTCAGTCATTACACTACGAGTTACGTCAGTTACTGACGAAATGGGGGTCCCAATACAATCTCGCCACGACGGCTGTCTTCCAGCGTCCTGCTCTGACCAGAGCTCCCTGCCGTGAGTCTTAGCACGAACGAGGGGCTAGGCTCAACGCCGATACCAAGGTACACTGGGAAGCATATCCCACGTGGAGAAATGCAACACAACGCCTGCCCGAAGGGAGGACTTAAGAATACACATATGACCCGCGTAGGGACTGCATATGGAGCACTCTGGGGTATCCAGCCGCAGGTGGAAAATTTTTCAACCCCAGGTGTGGCAAGGTGTCTTGCCAAGGGAAGACACGTGCTCAGAGAGACTTACCGTGGAAATACACATGTGGGGGTTGCCCAACGGGGGAACCATGCACACGGAGGCACCTTGCCGAACACGAGGGCTGACCAAGCGGGCATGCACTCTGGTGTCGACATCAGCAGTGCTGGAGGAGCTCAGGGCTTACTGGGAAGCTCACCTGAGAGAAAATGCGCACGCATCCAGTCCGTGGAGTGGAATGGTGCAGCAAGCGAAGACACCTGAGCCTGTCCAGTTACTGGCCACTTGGGGCGAGTACACGAGCGGACACAGGCTCCACTTGGAGATTATAAAATCTTGCGAATGTGTTGGGTGTCGCCCAGCCTGCAGCTCTACAAATGTCTGTCAGCGAGGCGCCATGCGCTAAAGCCCAAGAGGAAGCAACACTCCTAGTGGAGTGTGCTCTAACCCCAAGGGGGCATGGCATGCCCTGAACCTGATATGCCAGGACAATGGCGTCCACTATCCAGTGAGACAACCTCTGCTTGGAGAGAGCCTTCCCTTTCTGCTGCCCTCCGTAACAGACAAAGAGCTGGTCTGAGGTCCTGAAACACTGCGTCTGGTCTACGTAAGCGCGAAGGGCGCGTACTGGACAGAGCAGTGCCAAGGCTGGGTCTGCCTCCTCCACAGGCAGCGCTTGCAGGTTCACCACCTGATCCCTGAAGGGAGTGGTGGGAACCTTGGGCACGTCTCCAGGCCGGGGTCTCAGGATCACGTGAGAATTGGCCGGCCCGAATTCCAGGCACGCTTCATCAACCGAAAATGCCTGCAGGTCCCCTACCCTCTTGATGGAAGCCAGAGCAATCAAGAGCGCCACTTTCATTGAAAGTAACTTCAGCTCCACAGACTGCAGAGGCTTAAAGGGAGCTTTCTGCAGGGCAGATAAAACCACTGCAAGATCCCAAGAGGGTATTTGAGGAGGGCGAGGAGGATTTAATCTCCTCGCCCCTCTAAGGAACCTGCTGACCAGGTCGTGCTGACCTACCGTTTTTGAGTCCACCAGGTCATGGTGAGCCGAAATCGCGGCCACATAGACCTTCAAGGTGGAGGGAGACAGCCTTCGCTCCAACCCTTCTTGGAAGAAGGAAAGCACGGACCCGATTGAGCATTTCGTGGGGTCTTCTCGGCGAGAAGAGCACCAGGTGACGAAGAGGTTCCACTTCAACGCATAGGCCTGTCTCGTGGACAAGGCCCTAGCGGAAGTGATAGTAGCCGCCACCTGAGGTGGCAGGGTACTCAAACCTACCGTCCAGATCCCACACGTGTAGGTTCCAAAGGTCAGGACGTGGGTGCCATACGGTGCCCCGTCTCTGAGTAAGGAGGTCCTTCCTCAGAGGGATCGACCAGGGAGGGGCTGTCGCAAGGAGTACGAGTTCTGAGAACCAGGTCCGGCCGGGCCAATATGGGGCGACCAAAAGGACCTGCTCCCTGTCCTCCCTGATCTTGCACAGAACCTGTGCGAGAAGGCTCAATAGGGGAAATGCATACTTGCGACCTCAGATGCTTCTGACTCCATAGGAGGAGATGGCGGGCGAGTTGCGACATCCGGCGGGAGCGTAGACCACCTTGTCGGTTGATGTACGCTACTGTCGCCGTGCTGTCTGAATGGACCAGTACGTGCTTGTCCTTGAGCAGGGCTCGGAAGCGGTGCAGGGCAAGACGTACAGCCAGCAACTCGAGCCAATTGACATGCCATAGGCGCTGGGGTCTTCTCCAGGAGCCCGCGGCAGCATGTCCATTGCACATGGCACCCCAGCCCGTGGCAGAGGCATCTGTTGATACAACAACATACCTGGAAACTCGTTCTAGGGGAACACCTGCCCGTAGAAAACTGAGGTTCGCCCACGGGGTGAAGGTCTGACGGCAGGCCCGAGTCACTGGGACCCAGAGCGTGTCGTGTTGCCATGCCCATCTCGGGACTCGATCGCAAAGCCAGTGCTGAAGCGGTCTCATATGAAACAAACCGAGCGGCTTTACCGCGGCTGCGGATGCCATATGCCCCAGGAGCCTCTGAAAATATTTCAGTGGAACTGCACTCTTGCCCTAGAACTGGTCTAGCCCTAGAAGACAAGTCAGCAGTGACTGCGCGCTCGCTCGGAATTTGGGCGGGGTCAAATTCCGCGCCCTGACAGAGGAGACCAGGGAAGGACCAGCGTTCCACGGGGGTCTCGTCTGCCAGGGGGCTGGCGACAGAGGGGGCCGAGAGTGGCAAGGCTGCTTGGCGTTGCACACTGCCAGCCGCGCCCTCTTGAGGCTCGGAGGTGAAAATGTCAGTTCTTTCTTTACAAGGATTCTCCCCGGGCCCTCTACCGGGGGAAGGAGTGGCCCTGCTACCATCTCCTGGGAAAGAACCGAGTTCACCTCCGAGCCGCCCGTCTCGGCCCGGGTGAAGTCTGCTGCTGGGGCTGAGCGGGAGGGGCGGGCGCCGCAGGAGGGCGGCCTCAGCGGGGAGCAGACTGAGGCTTCTGAGCCGGCGGCTGGGTGGAGGCAGCAGCAGGCCGCCGGGGCAGAATATGTTTGATCCCCTCAGTCTGTTTCTGAGCGGTCGAGAACTGTTGGGCGAAGTCCTGGACCGCCCCGCCAAATAACCCATCCTGGGAAATGGGAGAATTGAGGAAACGGGTTCGCTCAGATTCACCCACATCAACCAGGCTGAGCCATAAGTGGCGCTCCTGGACCACAGAAGTGGACATCACCTGACCGAGAGAGCGAGCGGTCACCTTCGTCGCTCGTAGAGCGAGGTCGGTGGCCGCCCGCAGCTCCTGCATTAATGCGGGGTCAGCATTGCCCTCGTGCATGTCTCTGAGCACCTTGGCCTGGTAGACCTGAAGGGTGGCCATCGCATGCAGGGCGGATGCGGCCTGGCCTGCAGCTCTGTAGGTCTTCGCCACCAAAGTAGACGTAAACCTACAGGCCTTGGACGGGAGCTTTGGGTCACCACGCCATGTCGCAGCGCAACAGAGCGCTCAACAGGGGGAACCCCAGTGTACCCTTTCACCGCGCCGCCGTCGAGGGCAGTGAAGGCGGAAGTGGCTGCCGAACGATCGCGAAAAGTCAAGGGAGACTTCCACGACTTCGACACCTCTTCATGCACTTCCGGGAAGAAGGGCACTGGGGGCTGACGGGCGCCTTCAGCACAGGCCGCCCCCAGATACCAATCATCTAGCCGAGAGCGCTCAGGACATAGCAGAGGGTTCCACACAAGTCCAAGAGCCTCGGCAGCCCTGGAAAGCATGGCTGTGAGCTCTGGATCAGACTTGGGCAATGCTGGAACTCCCGAAGGAGGCAACACAGCCGAATTGTCATCTCCGGAGGAATCCAGCCCACCTTGTGATGCTGCGATCGACATAGTATCCTCCGCCAGTGCGCCAAATGAAACGCAGGGCCCAGGACGGGAAACACCTGCGCCCTCATCTGGCAACACCACAGGTTGCAGTGTGCTAGGGGTGCACCGTCACCCTCAAGTCACCCTGACCACCAGCTAAAGTATTCCCTCTCGTGGAGGAAATAAATTGGGGTGTGTTAGAGGGGACCCTCCCTCCAGTACGGAGGTCTTGACCGCAGCACTGCGATGGCCATGTTCCCGCAGTGGGAACATGACTCATCCATGAACGCGCGCTCTGCGTGCACGAGGCCCAAGCACGCCAAACAGCGATCATGCCCGTCAAATGGAGGAACCAGCCGACCGCACCCAGAAACGGAGCACGGGCGAGACATCTTGAAAAAGACGTGCCGCGTGCAGCTCTTTTAGAGAGGAGTCTTTGCTCTGCAGAAATGCTGAAGCGCCTAGGGAGAACACACACGCTGTGCTAGATCACTGCACAGATCAGACAGGAATGCGGAACTCGCTAGAACGCGCCGTAACACCAACACTCTGGAGAGACACTCGTCTTGAAGAGAGAAAACGCTCAGGCAGTAACACTCGGCTCTGAAGCAGAAACATAATGCGAGATTGCCACGCAACGCCCTTTATACCCACGCGGTGGGGCGGGGTTGCGTTATGCAAATTCCGCAGACCCATGGCATCTTCATGCCATTGGCTCGTTTTGTAGAGCTCAAAGCCGATTGGTTTTTAAGCGAAACCCCCATTTCGTCAGTAACTGACGTAACTTGTAGTGTACTGACTGAAAGGGAACCAGGGGTATATGTTTGCCAAATGAATATACTATTATGCCAAATTTTCTCATCACTTTTAGTAATACAAAAGGAATACTGAAGGAGTGACTATGTTATAATTATGGGAAAATCACATTATGGTAAAATTACACACAGCATTTTTGCGCCCTTGAAGGGTACTTCAGGAAGTGGACGCATTTGTAGGGGAACTGAATCCCTTCATGAAGGACCCTCCCTGAAGTCCGTTAGCAAAGGCTACCTGTGATGCTCACTTCAAGTAATTTTATCGTTTTTTATGGTCATGTGACCGAGGGTGGTGAATCCTCACGATTCATTTTAAAGCTTGATGGCGGGAGAGTTCATGTATAAACAGAATAATAAAACATTTTTTAGTGTGAGATATTTTACACACATTTATGTCATACCTTTCATATAAAGTTTAAATAGGTTTCATAGGTAAGAAATTAGTTTAATAGTGTCCAAACGAGATGGCAAGTTTTAAAGTTGAGATCAGAGACAGAACACACGATGATACAGTCCTGTGAAAAAGTCTTAGGCGCATTAGTATTTTCACCCAGAACATTTTTTTTTTTGCTGAATTGTGTCAGCATACCGGCCGTTTTCAAACTCCTTCTGCATACAAAAATTTCACTGGATTATTACAATTAATAGCAAAAGGAATGTTTGAAAATGTAATATTTCACAGCAAAAGATATGATTGTCTTAAAACCTTTTTTTGTGTGTGAAAATACTAACGTGCCTAAAACTTTTGCACAGTACTGTATATAAAGCATATTTTAGAAACCTTATAAAATATATTTTTATTTGCAACAATTATATTAACAGCAATAAAAAGAAATTCCTGTTGTAAGAACAGCTAATGGGCTGATGAACACTGAGGTGCGTTTCATGGTAACATTTTAGGTGAAGATGAGGAAATTATGCTGTTTTTCGTTGCTCCCTTCTCCAAGTGCGTTCCAAACAAATACATTATGGCATGCAAGTGCCCTGCTTCCTCCAAAGTCCACACTTCAAGGGCTCTCCCCTTTGCAGTGAGTAGGGCATAGTCTTCACTGTCACATGATCCTCCAGAAATCATTCTGTTGATTTGGTGCTCAAGAAACATTTATTATTATTATCAATGTTGAAAACAGTTGTGCTGCTTAATACTTTTGTCGAAATGCTATTTTTTTTTCAGGAATCTATGACAAATATAAAGATCAGAATTTATATGAACAGAATTTTAACATTTAACAGAGATTTAGTATTTACTGCTTTAGTGCCCTTGCTGAATAAAAGTGTCAATTTCATTTTTAAAAAAATCATACCGACTACAAACTTTGGCAACACTTTATTTTGATGGTCACTTTTAGACAATCTGTTGACTAGAAGTAGCGTTTCACCTACATGTCTACTAACTCTCAAGAGTATTAATAGATTGTCTGCTTAATATCTGCTAACTCTTTATTGTGATGATCCCCCAACAGACATTCTACTGACTATAAGTAACTTTGCAAGTACATGTCAACTTATTCTACTAACCCTACCCCTAAAAGTCTACTAAAACTCACCTAATACTGTAATGAGAGTTAGTTGACGTAGGTGCAAAGTTAGTCAACATAATGTCTAAAGGGGACCATCAAAGTAAAGTGTAACCCAAACTTTTTATGGTAGTCTATGTATACATTATATATTCTTGTAAATACAAACATGGTCACATATATGCACATGAACTGGTGTCTCTGGTCCCATTCAGATGGGCCAGAACATTACGCAGAGCTACAGTGAGGATGTGGTGCCAAATCTATCACTCTGTTATAACTTGCAATGGCCACTACAATATGGCCATTTCTCTATATGGTGTAAGCTGGTTATAATAAGTGAGAGAGTATGAGTGTGACACAGTGCTCCTTCAAAACAGTGTACTCACCAGATTTACAATGTTATAACATTTAACATTTCCTCCCTGCACAGTTACGAGTTAACCCATATAAGAGTACCCCACACCAAAAGAAAAGCGAACTCAGAACACTATTTGTATTATTGTATCAAAAAATATGCTGTATAATTTTTTTAATCACTCACTTTACAGAACAACTGGTAGAAATGCAAGAGTAAGTTGCCGTTGGCTCCATGAATTCCTGGCTAGGCACTGGAGTGCTTCTAATTTGCTCTCAAGTCAAACACCCTGACCAGTCTGTTGTGGTTTGGCTTTAAAAGGTTAAATCTGCACATAAGGTGGTCCGCGAATCTGGTAGGAAAAAAAATCTAATCAAAGCAACACAGTTCTTTAGAACAGACATCGGATTTAAAATGGCTCAATCTGAAAAGATCAAAATATAGAGAATAGAATTTATATAGGTGTATATATTTGACCATAGCATATTACACAGTGCTCACGTGGAGATACAAATACAGTCAATTTTACACAGTGAATTCATGATAGCAGAAGCTTTAAGGCAATTATATGACATGCATCATTACAGTAAAACTGCAGAATATCATTCTTAAGTTCAATAACAGAAATATCCATCTTGATTGTCAAATTAAGAGACTTGTTGTGAAACTTGTATATGAATGACAACTTTTCATAGATGCTCAGCATTACCAGAGGGGATTTGTGTTTGCATAAATCCAGTTATTCAGCTATATACTGCACAATATTTGGCAAGAGAGCATTTTTGCTTAAATGCAAGGATTTTTGGTTCATCTGATTTATTTTACTTTCATGAATGAGTGATATTGTAGATCCATGCAGAAAATAGTGTTATAAACGAAGAAAAAAAAAAAGAGTAATAATTCTTCTTGTACTATCCGTGACTGCGACAGGAAGGCATTCTCTTTACTGTCAAATCAGTGACGTTTATGGAAATCCTTTCTTTACATTTACCCTCATTTTTTTAGAATAAAAAATGTAAACACTTCTGGAAATCCTAAAGATTAGGTCGGATTAACCCAGATCTCTTGACATTTCCTGTTCATAGAGAAGATAGTATGATTCTTGCCATCAGATAAATGTAATGTGAGAATGCACAAAGTTGACAACAGACAGCCCTTGTGTAACACAGTTTTGAGAATCCAGTTTCACTAACTTTGACTCCACAACAGTTTATACTCACTTAACTAGGTAGAAGAGGAGCTCATGACCTGGTCATGGAGAGAAAATAAGCAATTTGTGTATTTTGTCATGTAACAGCTCATTCAAATGCATGTTTAGAAGTCTGGCAACTCCTTCCAGATGCGCCTGTTCATTTTCATACTTTACGGAGTAAAAAGCAAAAAAGCACAAAGGCACCGTGGCGTGAGTGTAACATTTACACAAATAAACAAGTCTTTTGTCTCTTGTTCTCATTCGCAGCCCACATTCCACACACGTACATACATTCACATACATGTTGTGAACCCACAGTTGACCTCGAATCCATTTAGTGGGGATTTCGCTAAAGCAAAATAACAGAGTGTGATAGTAATCAGAGAGGTGGGCTTGCTGACAGCGGGGGCTCAGCTAATAACCAGCCTGTCTTGGACCTTACAGCCTAACTGTACAAATCATGGTTGAACCTAAAGGAAGTAAAGGAGAGGAATGAATGGATGGGAGGTGGTGCGACGCAGCTCTGTCTCCCTCTCTCTGTGTGAAGGAAGAAGAAAGAAGCATCTGGCTGTGAAGAAAGAACCCTGTTTTACAGGAGACATGAAAAAGGATTAAACAGGCAAGGAGATGAAAGTGTAAGTGGGAGTTAAAGAGAATACTGAGAGAGTTCAGGACCGGGTCAGATACGGGGCAGAGAGCTTGATGTGTAATACATGTACATACACACACACAGATGTTATGCAACTTTCATGCATATAGGACTAGAACAGGCTAACGAACACATAAAGGCACACGCACACAAGACTTCAAATAATCTCAGCCCGTCTTCAGCTTGCACATGTGCATGAGGAAGGCAGATCTCTCCAGTAGGATGGACAGAGACGTGTGGACGGATTTTTGGTGAGGTTGGTTTTGAACGTGAAGGCCTATGTCCTTTTTCCCATCACAGTCTCACTGTGTTCCCTTTCCTACTCCACCGAAGGGTCCAACCATCTTCATAGCAGCATAGTTCTGTAAAAATTATAATATTTAAAAATACAAAATTCAAAATACAAAAATGGGTATATTTACATTTATACATTTCACTAATGTTATACAGAATTACATGAAATCTCTTAATATAATATACACTACCATTTGAAAGTCTTTTTTGGGATTTTTTTAAATGTTCTGAAAGAAGTATCTTGTGCTCACCAAGGCTGCAGTTATTTGATCAAACATAGAGTCAAATTACTCCAGTCTTCAGTGTTTAATTATCATTCTGATAGGGTGCCTAAGTAGCATTTCATTATCAATTTCGAAAAACAGTTGTGCTGCTTAAATCTTTTTTATTTTTTTATTTATTTTTTAATTATTTGATGAATAGTTCAAAAGAGCAGTGTTTATTTAAAAATAGAAATCTTTTGTTACATTATGAATTACTTTACTGTCCCTTTTGATCAACGTTATGAATCCTTGTTGAATAAATTTTTTAACTTAAAAAAAAATCAGTAAAAAAAAAAATTTCTGACCCCAAACTTTTGAATTTAATATAATATAATTAATATAATGTAATATAATATAATAAAATTAATATAATATGTATGTATAATACATTACATTGACTAATATGTTACACAGAATACTGTATGAAATGTCTTCAATATGCATGACTCTGTGTATGAGTGTGTCTGCAGTACTGAATAACACATGCCACATTCCTGAACTACGATCAGAGACACACATCTCTGATCAAACACTTCATGATCACAGAAACCCCCATTTTCGCTTTAACCCTTTTCTTTCATTGACACAATTACTACCATGAGCTTGTACACACACACATACGCACAGATACTTACAGGGAAGGCGTAGAGAAAGACTCCAAGGAAGAGAATAATGAAAAAGAGTATAAAGAAGCCCAGAATAAGCCACTTAAACCTCCTCCACACAATGAACCTAAACGTCTTATATGGGGACGAGAACCAAAAGAATGAGGTTTCAGGGCGCCTGGAGAGAGAAACAGACACTATATTAGCAACCTTATATTAAATTCTATAATTCCCACCTTGGAACGAGGACCAATAAAAAGGCTAATACCGAAAACTGTTTTTTTTTTCTTCTTGTGGTTATTTGGTGAGAGGAATGACTGTGATGAGTGTGTTTGACTTACTGTGGCTCCTCTAGATGAGGATTCATGTTGGGCTCGTCTCTGCCGTGTCCGGCAGGCCTCTCATCCTGCTCCTGCTCCGAGACGATTTCCAGTGACATTTCCAACTTTCCCTTAATGACAAAGACAGAGAGTGAGAAACTAGTAGTTGTAAAATGCATACTATAACATTTTAAAATATTTAATATTAATATTTAAATGTTAATATATTTAAATTATTAAATATTTAACTTTAAATAAACTAAGCAAACTATAAATGTGTATTACACTATAAATAAATAACATATAATAGTGTCCATAAGTGATGTCCGGCCTAGGAAAATTGCCATCTTCAATTGTCATCTTCTTTCATTAAAAATTTGTTAAAGATTTTGTAAGCATATTGCGTAGTTGTGCTTGGAGTCAATTGTTTTATTTGTGAAAACGCAATGTTTTTGTCGAGGCTGTCAAACAAAGAAATTATGAGCACATTCAAAAACAAGAAAGAATCAATGAAATATTAATAACTGATTATGTTGTAGTCAGTATATGCTTTTTCCTGTGAGCGTTTTGTTTTCCTGTGCAGTTTTTTTGCATTTTTGTTATAATATTTATAATATTATTACATATTAAAGTTAAATATTTAATAATTTAAATATAATATATTAACATTAAAATATTAATATTAAATATTTTAAAATGTTATAGTATGCATTTTACAACTAAATAAAATAAAACCTGTAGCTAATAATTGTCAGACAAATACCTTAACCAAGTTTAGTGTTTCGTTCTTCCCTCATAGTTACAATATTTAGAAAATATAAAATATTTTCCTCATATTCTGATGGCTTAATCGAACTTGTAGGCTCATTAAAAACAAATATCCCTTACGGACATCACTTTTGGCCTCTATTGTATTGACTTTTTTTTTTTTTAATTTCTCAACACAATAAAAACCCTTGTTTGTGTGTAAATCTTACAGCAAGTATCTTCTCGTTTTCTCTGTCACACACACAAGGCCACCAGCCTTTCATCGTCTTCTGCTCAAACAAAGACACCAGTTTGTCCTGGGACTGAGAGAGCATCTCAAGGCCACACTTCTCTGGAGACTTTGCTGGACTCAGCATATGGTTCAGGTCCATCTCCAAAGAGCCTTAAAAAAAGAGAGAGAGAAGAAATTAATCATCACAATCTTAAAGTTAAATGATACACTACAGCAGTAAAATGTGCTGTAGACTTCACCTAAAATATAAGAAAAGAGAATGTCTGTGAATTTAACACAAGAGAAAAGAGGTAAATGTATATTATCTAAAAGAAAGAAGAATAGAATAGAATAGAATAGAATAGAATAGAATAGAATAGAATAGAATAGAATAGAATAGAATAGAATAGAAGCAAAAGTCAGCAATTGTTTGAATCTTTTCCCAATCATTTCCCATAATATCAGACAGAAAAAATGTTTGTCCTTCAGACTTTGTTGCTGGCAGTCTTTCATTTTCTTTGAGGTTTTCAAATTGCGGTCAGATGCTAATTATTTTACCAATGTACATAGATCAGTGTATTTTATAGAGGTCTCTAAAGAGTCAAGTCATAACTTATTTCTCTTCTAGTTGTGCTGACATGTTGGAAATTAGGTTCAGCTGATAATAATAACATTAGCAGTAAAGATGTTATAGAGGACTCGTGTGGTCTGAATTATGTATTTGTGTTAAGGTTGTTAAGTGCATTTATGCTGACGGTCACGCTTCACAGTAATGTGGTTGGTAACCTCACACAGGTTAAGGAGGTTCAGGTTTTGGTTACCATCTCCCTGTGCACTTATGTCCATATAGACAGACATATAGGTTAATGATAATAAACCACACACATGGTCCTATCAGTGTGGTCCAGTCCCACAAAAAGTTTTTCATCTGTCATGTCAAGGCTGAAAAATATGCTTGAAAAACAGCTTTGTGGTGCTGTGCAAGGTTAACATGACTGAATACGCTGAGGGTGGCAAAGCTGAGGAAGGGAGTTGAGGAGTTGAGGGACGACTATTAGGTTTTGATCTTACCAAGGAAATCATCAAAGGAGAACTTGTCATTGTCCCAGATCTGGATAGTAAGTTTAGGAGGAAGTTTTGTTTCAACTTTATCCAGACTCCAAAAATGCTCCTGCAGAAAAAGAAACATGGTGAGATTCACAGAAGTACAATCAGAACTACTAGCTAATTTGTCATTTTGCTGGTGTAAGTGTAACCGTTCATTTCATTGTGTGTTACTGTAACCATGACAAGTGTAAATTATTTTCTGTTGTAATTGACATTATGTAGCAAATGTTTTCTAGAAGCCTAACTTGTATTGAACCTGAAATGTTACTTTAAGCAACCTGGACTAGAAGCTAGAGATGCACCAATATGAACATTTTGTCTGATAATGTTGAGCCAGTAATTATTTCCATGTTATGGCTTATAATATATATACATATGACAGATGCTACAATTCTATAATATTTTGTCTTAAATAAATAAAAAAAATAAAAGAATAAAATCAACCATTTTAAATACTACAAGTACATTTAGGCATCAAAACATCATATAGTAATTATTACATTTAAAAGCGGTCTTAGCCTTTTAAATATTAAGGAGAGTAATATTAATATAAATGTAGAAATAAGGTAAATGAGCATGCACAATTAAATATACAAATTTGAATGATACCAATAAATTAAAAAAGCATCATCGACAGATAACAATGGAAGCTTGTTTCCGCCATGGAATAAATTTTTAAAGATAATTACAACGTTTCATCTCACAATTCTGACTTTTTTTCTCACAACTGCGTTTGCATCTCGCAATTCAGACTATTTGCCTCAGAATTGCAAGATATATACTCGCAATTGCGAGTTGTAAAGTCAGAATTGTGGGATATAAACTAGCAATTCTAAGAAAAAAAGTATTTTTTTTCCTCAGAATTGGACTATAACTAGCAATTGTGAGTTTATGTCTCTCAATTGTGAGAAAAAAAGTCAGAATTGTGAGATAAAAAGTTGCAATTACCTTTTTCATTTTTTATTCAGTGGCAGAAACAAGCTTTTATAGATAACCGATAATATGATATTAAAATTCTACACTATTTTGTCTAAATAAAATTAAAATAAAATAAATAACTAAAATCAACCATTTTAAATGCTACAAGTGAATTAAGGCATCACAACATTATAATAGTATAAAAATAGATATTAATTTTGAGATATCTTGCTAAAGATTACATTTAACAGTGTTTTAAAATAATTAATGTATTAAAGATTAACTATAAGTTAGTCTTATATGATGGCAAAGGTAAAAAAAAGGAGAAATGAGCATTAACAATTAAATGTCCAATATCGACAGATACCAATACATTAAATAATGTCTAATATCAGCCAATAATTGCTATATCGTGCATCACAAGAGCTTTACTTGTGAGATAAGACCCAACAACCTTTTAGTTACCAGCCCTAGAAATGAGCTACACCACCTCTAGGAGAAACAGAGAAGCAGAAATAAACTGACAGACCAAGACAACGACTGAGAAAGACAGAGCGAGGAAATGATAGCGTGAATGTGCGAAGCAGAATTAGAAAGAGGGTGAGAGACAGAGAGAGAGTGAGAGCCACCGAGAGCGACAGAAACGTCCCAGTCAGAAAAGAGTGTTAGCGACTCCTACTACAGCCCTGATTCTGCACCCCACCGCCAGACAGGATTCCATCTGCGTGACAGCATTCCCACCGTACTGTACCCGTGATGGATGTGTGGACAAACACAACGAGGATAATGAACTCACGCTTCACGGAGCTGAACTGCTGCCGCTCACCGGTAAATAGGCCCCGTCGGTTTGCACATCCTGCCTGACAACCGCATACAACGCCATCAAAACAAACAACGCAAATAAGAACTCACTTCCAATTATCACTGAGAGCCGTGTTTCATGCAAGAGAATTTGTTTCACTATGTATTGGTTCTATTATGCGTTGCTTCCAACAAAGCTCAGCCAAAGTGGATCTATCGTTTGACAGCTGTTGCGGACCGCTCTCAGTTTAATGGGTGGAACCGCTATCTTCAATCTTACTATAACTGATCTCTTGCCTGCCAAAACCTCACTTTAAGTGCCTTGTCCATCACAGCTGTTTTCCCTGAGCTGGCTTGGCTGAAGTCTGGACTGTCTTGCTGTTACAAGATGTTCATGTACCACGTTTGGTATGTGGAAGCGTGCCAGATGCAGCCTGCAACATATCTGGGTTTGAAACATTGCATTAAACACCTGCCAACTGCAGTGATATCCTTCAAAATGTGGGCGTTAGACAAAACCTCTGCAAATCATGCAGGGTGACCTGCGGATCACCTATTCAGACTCAATCAAGGCGGAAGATTTTTGTTTCAGCAATGAAGCTGAAGTGCGGATATAAATGCTGACAGGGTTTGAGTTTCTCACTTCTTTGTTTACAGTAAGCCTAGATTCCGCCTCTGTAACTGGTCCTACTCGACCCGTTCCGAGCGGGATTCGAACCGGAATCTCTGGCGTGGGAGGCGGGCATGCTAACAAGGACGCTTAAGACCGCAGCCTCTCGCGTCAGTTGCTAGCGTACCTCTTGAGATCAGGGGAGTGAGGTTTACACATACAGTTCTTACTGGCCTATATCCGTTACACTCACCACCCTAAACCTCACTCCCAACCGGGTCAACGGCACCAAATGTAACCGGTCCTACTCGACTTGCTCTGAGCGGTATTCGAACCGGGGTCTCCGGCGTGGGAGGCGGGCGCACTAACAAGGACGATAAAGACCGCATCTTTTAGCGTCAGTCGCTAGTGCGCCTCTTGAGGACAGGGGAGTGAGGTTTACATGCACTGCTCTTACTGGCCAACGTACGTTACACCTCACCTTCTTATCAATGGTGCAGAGCTGTTCTGCAGGTAAATAGAGGAAGGGGAAGAGGAACCGCCAATTAAAGTTGCCTTCACCTCCCAGCGATCGATAGTGCACGTCTGTTTTCTGCTTGTTCAATTCGTGGCCGTGCATCCAGCTAGGATTGGAAAAATAACATTCGCAATTACCCGACACATCATTTCCAACACATTAGAAGACAATGCAGCTTAGCTGTAATTGACCTACAGCTTGGGTCTATGGTTGCTTTGCAACTGTGTGTTTGTTGCTACTGATCGATAATTTTTGCATGCCGTTGTTACTATTGGTCACAGTGGCAACAGACAAGCAACAGGCCCATGACATGGGAAACAATAACAACTTTATCTAACTAGAGCTCATACACACAAACCCAACAACCCATTTATGACACCCAGATGTACCCTTTCACATAAATGTCACTCATCTTCTCCCCAGCGACACTGACATCATCCAAGATAACATCTCTTGTGTTCCATATAATACAGCGCAGGAAGAACCTATGGGAGCAGAAAACATTGACGTTATGCTTCTGGATGTGTTTCGAGACAAACTGATAGATGCTAAACAAAGGCGATGCGTTTACTTTTTGGCTTTGCGTGGTGTGATGTTAAATGGAGGTCCTGGTGGACCTAAAGATTTAGGGAACAGGTCCACCCACATCTGTAGCCGCCCCTGTGTGTTGGCAAATAAAACAACTCTGTGAAGACTGACAGGGCAACTCATGAAAAACATGAAAAATAAAATAAAATAAATAAAAATAATAATTACATTTAATTACATAAATAAAATGTATTACATACATAAAATGAAATGCATTACATATTTAAAATAGAATAAAATAAAAATAATAAATATTAATTATTAAAATACAATAGAATAAAATAAATTACATATATAAAATAAAATATGCAATTCTACTAAAATAAATATATCAAATATATTTTAATATATTATTTAATATATAATATTTTGGAATAAGAATATGAGACTGTGTAACCTGTTCTATATCTGGCTGCAGGGGGCTGTAGAGGGGTCGCGTCTCTACATGTTCAGGCACCAGACCCTGCCTTCTCAACACCAACAGAGCTAGACGCTCCATCACTGGTCCCAGGTGAGGGTTTAGAGCTTTCCCTTCATCTGAGGGCCAAATGTAGTCAACCATAAGGTCATTGTAGTTTATATTCACATTGACGCAGAAGGTCCAAAATGTTGACTTTTTTTAGCTTAAAATTGTTTAACAGTTATAAGGAAGATTCGTCATAATGTTATTTTCCATTAAAACCGTGAAATGGAACCACTATGTAACCTCTGATTTGATATGAAGAACATTTGGGCATCGGGTTTTATGAAGTCATAACCGAGAGCAGAAAAAAAGCAAACATTCATGAAGCATTCCACTTAAATAGTCGGAAATGTTTATCTTTCCCCATTTCTCAGATGATGCGTTGATTTCATTGCTGTTGATCTAAGAAGAGAGTTTCCCCTTTCAAAAAGCAAAAAGAGAGAGCGAGAGAAGAAAAAAAAATAAACGTCCACTGTTAAGTTTATGGTTTGAAACCCTGTGTCATGTCCCTGAGGGAAACATGGTCGGAGTGTGGAGAAAAGATTGAAGTGGAGGAAGACAATTCCTGCCATGAAGTTGGATGCCCAAAACGGCCACCTGATAATTGCTTTGACGCGCGGGTTGCCGCAGTTACGTGGGCCAAACAAAAAGATGTAGTATTCCTCCGCGGCGAGACACGGGAGCTGGAGGCTGAAAAGCCCGCCACAGTGTTGACCTTGGCTGAACATGCTTGTATGCTAGTTCACCATAAATCTGAAGCCGACCTCGTCCCAAAGCATCATGGAAGGGAAAATGGCTGGAGAGCTTGGCTTTCTGTAGGCCCTGTGTGACATCTGACTGGTAGAAAGACGGCCATGGGACTTTAAGGGCTTAGAGGTCAAACCAGAAGTGTTGGGAGGATCTGATGGAGGTTACACATCAGTAAGATCAACATAATATACACCTAATGGTGAACTAGCATTAGTTAGCATTGTCATCCCAGGGGCTCACTTTAAAACAGGAGGGGACGTCAAGTTGCTGTGGCAAGGAGTGATATATTTGCTGTGAATGAATGACTATGTCAGAGGTGCTGTATGTTTACACAGGTCCTTCGTCTTTACAATATCGCACTTGTTTTTCTTCACACAGAGGAACAACTCATTCTTTCCGCTCATAGCGCCCGAGCAAGAAAAGCCAAGCGGCCTCCCCAACAGCTCTGTGATCCCACACACACAGATATGATGTATGGCACAAGTCGAGACATATATCGTTATTCTTTTTCTGTCAGTGTTTTCACAGAACCGCAGCCGATCTCGTGCTCGACTCGCTTTTTTTAATGACGGAAGATGTGATGGAGTCAGGCTGCTGCTTTGATTAGCTCTTACTCGTGACTAATGCTTTCAGCAGCTCCAAAGAAAAGACTTCCACTTTCTTTTTTCGCCATCCAACCCCAGGGTTTGACAGGTCGCGATGCCCGTGTTTATTCGTACGTATGCGTTCATCTGCATTTCTGCGCACAATTCTCTAAGAAGCCGCTCTTTGGTAACGGCAATCGCAGAATTAACGATCAAATATCATGAACATTAAATTCAGTGGTAGGAAACTAGGTCTAGTTGGAGTGTGTGTTTAGGACACTGACCAAGGTCTGCAACGGTGTACTCATGTCCTCTGAAATAGACTCTATCCTGCTTGTAGACGGGCAGTTTGAAGTTTCGCCTCTCGCACAGACGATGAAGTAACTGGGATGGTTTTAGCTGATCTCGCCACTGGTTAACTCCTGACCTAGAGTCGGCACAGAAACATAAAGAGTTCATTAATAATGCAAAACCAAGGGTGTATCTGAGCAGAATGTGTTATCACAGTTGTTGGGACAGCCAACAGTTACTCAATTTCAATTATTATTATTTTGTTTTACATTTAGGAGATGATAACTCTGGTAACAAAAAAGAAAAAAATGGTTTCCTAGCCAGGCCAAGCTGTTGAGGCTGGTATGTATTTGCCAAACAACCCACTAAACAAGTTATAGAGAGAAAGCTTTATGAGACAACGTGGCTCGGCAAAATGGAAAATATGCATTACATATTTAAAATAAATAAAATAAAATAATAAATTAAAATAATAAAAAATACATAAAATAAGAAATAAAGTAAAATAAAAATGCAATTATTATAAATAATTTAAATAAAAAATTATGTAATTTGGGGAATAAGAATATGAGAATATTATGTGTAACCTGAACAAGTTAGAAACCAGATTGCCCAAGTTTGATCACAACATGATACAGGATTCAAACTTTTTGATTAGAAAAAAAAGGTGGTTTGCTGGTCTTCGCTAGTCTACCAGCTTGGGTAAACTGGTTTCAACTTGTTTAGCTGTTTGTCCAGCAAAACAAACTAGTCTAAACAGCTTGGCCAGGCTAGAAGACCAGCTAACCATCTTAGACTGGTTCCATCTTAGATGGAAGATCAGGATCAGAATATGACTTAAACATTAACTACCTGTTCTTTACAGTTTTCATAATGACTACTAAACCTGGGCGGTGAAAGCATTTCTGCATTTCTTACAGACAGTAGGACTGTGGCAGGCCGCAGCGAGCGCCATGGCGCGACAAGAAGCGATTCTCCAAATCAATGACGGTCTCTCCGATTTTCTCATCTTTAGTGACCATGTCATAATCATACAGCATGATCTTTAGGTCCTTCTCAAGAGGCAGAGAGCATGTCAGCTCAAACATCCTAAATGAGAAGCAAAAGACGCACATTTCAACCTTTGAATACTTCTTTTTGCTTAAACATTTTCAAAGGCAATCATTCACATGCTCTGTTTTCTGTCTCTGTATCATTTAGCCACCAGATCAAACTTGCCTTCTTGCACGTATCCAACATCAAGACTCTTAGAATTAGGGGTGTCATCATTATTATGAGTGTGGTGACCCCTGCTGGTATAATCAGTCCTTGCCATGACGTCTTTCTGTATGTATGTATGTGTGTGTGTGTGTGTGTGTGTGTGTGTGTGTGTGTGTGTGTGTGTGTGTGTGTGTATGTGTGACAGAGAATCTGTTCAAAGAGACAGAAAGAAAGAGAGAGAAAAAAGAGAGATACTTACTTTCCAAAGACGGGGTCCAAAGTACAGGGTATGTAATTGTCGTGGTCATCGACTGATTTCTTGCCAAGTGTGATCTTAACATAGGGGTCACACTACGAAAGAACAAGAAGTGCTTGTTAGTATGTGTTAACATAGCCACACACTCACACATATATACTATAAGCAACAATATCCAAAACAGCACGCCTTCTTTTCGTACTTAAAACAACTGCTCTTTGCTCTCGCGGTGGAAAAAAGCATCAAATCTCTGTGATCAGTGTGTTTCATAGGCAGCGAGTACATGTGTGAAATGTTCCATATCATAACTCCTGGCCTGAGTAGGTGATGAAAGGACGTCATCTTAGCATATTCGCAACTAATGAAGGGAAAGCCCATCTGACGCAGGGCCAGTGGTGGTGGCGTGTTGGCCAGGTCTCGGGCAGCGATTGAGAGTTTATGGTTGTGGGTAAAAGGGTGGCTCCATGTTTTCATAAAGCAATTTCTCAGCTCTCTTATGACTCTGGCACTGCAGAGGCTTCGCAAAGGACTCGTTTGGGTGACAAAAAACTACAGAGATTTGTGAATGCATCTACTGAAAATACAAGGGCTGTTGTAACATCCTCTCCTATTCCCGATGCGTATACAAGGACACTGATAAGCGAACGGCTAGTTAGCATGTTCCTTTCCTTTTTTATGTATTTTGGTTGTGTCGTACATACCTTGCCACTGGCATCTTTAGGCTGTAAGCCATAGGCCTGGATGATGTAGATGCGTACCAGGTACTCCTCTATTCCATTTGGGGGGAGCTTGCAGAACTGACGTGGGGGTACAGGCATCGAGGGATCATCAGGCAATGGATAGATCTTAAATGAACCCTGAAGGAGGACGGGACAGGAGTCAGTGTAACTCATGGTGCAATTTAGTTTTACTTTTTTCTGGAGACCTGCTGTCTGGGGCCTCCAGACAGACCTCAAATTACACTTTAATCCCTCAAATTTAGTTCCCTCAAATCCTACTAAAACTAAACCAGTTATAATCCAAATAAACCAGGAAAAAGCATCTACACCCTTCAAATTAGAGGTTAGATTAGATTAGAACCAAAATGGGTTTTACAGCCATATGTCGGATGCCATAGGAGAGTATTTTTAAAAGTGCACCAAAAAAATGAAAATCATTTAATCAAAATAAATTATTTACAAAACCAAAAGTTTCTACCCCATATTATTGTAATTTTTTTGTTGGTTCTTGCATGTCATATGACCGATTGTAACAGATTTCAACAGAATTGAAAAGAAACCCAACTACAAATGACATTTGAGAGTGACAGCCAAAGGGACGATTATTAGTGAATATATATACACTTTTGTTTTTTTGCCAGTATAACTAAAACTATTACAAATAATTTTCATTAATTCAAATATAGCGCTTAAATAAAATATAAATATTACATGAAAAAAAATCCTGAAAATATAAAAATAAAAGCTAATTCAAAATATTAAGAAATATACTTCTGTCATGAAAGGTGATTTATAAATAAACTTTACTTACTATAATAGTATATAAATATTACTAAAACAACACTAGTCTGAAATTATATAAAACATTACCAATTGTTTTCCACAGAAGAGCGATAATAATGACATGTTGACAACATTTACATTTTTGTGTGAATTAAAAATTTTCACCAATTTTAAATAAATAAATTTCCACAAAAAAACATTTTATTCTCTAGTTTTTCAGAAACTATCAGTGTGCTGGTGCTTTAAAGAACACAGAAACCAGTACAATGACCTGAAGACCAGAAGGTATCTTCAAGAAGATTTTAATCTCCAATAAAACCAAATAGCCACCCCAAAAACCCTGTCCAACGTAACATGGTTCTTTATAAGAGGGTTAAGGTTAGGGTCACCTATAGGGCCTGCAAAGAAATATTGAAGAAGCAGTGTCTGTAAAGAAGGCAAGGAGATACATTTTGGGAATTCATAATTCACCAAAAGAATGGCATGAGACTGTATCTGTTGCAGAACGCTCTAAATTAACAAATTATTCAAAGGTAAATTTGACAAAGTACAAACTGAACCTGCCAAATAGTTACTGTAAATAGAAGGCCTGGTTCAATGACTTTTCATTAGCTCAGCTAATAAGCATCGACACCCATCCCTTGCTTCATCTGGCAACGTCTGAATGTTTTCCCTTTTGAAGACTGAATGAGAGCACATGTAATAGCAGCTGATAGTAACTGATATGTTATAATGACCCTACCTTGAACTCTCCAACAACAGAAGGGTCTTCACTCTCATTCTGGGTTCTTCCACGGTAAAGTTTAAACGTTTGACAGAAATCAGCAAACTGCTCAAAGCCTTCAGTTTTCTCAAGTTCTCTGTCATACACCTGAGAAAGGAAGCACAGGAGAATGTGTATTTTGTGAAAAAATGTGCTCTGATCAACTCAAAGGGCTGAAAGGACACATACTATGTACAAGACATCCATTGTTTGTCTTGCCAAAGCAGTTTTCTTTAAGAATCTTGGACTCTGGGATCTTTAATTGTGGGTTTAACATTTCAGGCACAAGTCAAACTACCTCAAATGCACCATTAATGCAAAAAGATCTGGAAATTCCTGATTATGAGAATGTTTAAAAACGGCAATAAAATGCACAAAAACGATTTGTGCCCAAGGAAAATATGCTTCGCCGTGACATTACACAACTTTTAACTAGCGCCCCACAACTCTCCAACCAAATGGCCACCCAGGAGACAACTTAGTGACAAAAGTATGAAGGAATCCTCGTAAGCGAGTCGCTCTGTTTTTCTAGTTGACTCACTCAGGCCCGGTCCCTGAACGTGTGACACTGCACACATCACATGAAACCCTCTCCCAGTCTCTTTTGCTCTTTCCCTGCCTTCAATATCTCCCTCAGGCACCATAAGCCCAAAATAACAGCTCATCTCAGCAGTTTTAGGGAAAGTGTTTCTGTCTGTCGCTCCTCCCGGTGCGTGGGACACTCTCACACGGTGGCAGCCAACAACTGGGCCCGTTCCTAGCAGGTAGCCCTGAGACCCGAGGCCTCTGCCAGATGACTAACGGACACGTTTAGATGGGAAAGGTTGGAAAGAGTGGCTAAGGCAAGTAGAGAGAGTACGTGGTGACAGGGGAGATTGCTGACAAACCGGCCAGAGATCGAGGGATGATAGGGAGGTGTGGGCTGGGGGGAAAACGGCTTGATGACGTCAGTAACGGAGCCCTTGTCTGCATTTGGTTATCCCCCTGCGGCAACCCCGACATGAATTCATCGGAAAAGTTGGGAATCTGGCAGCCACTGGCTCTATTATAAATGGATAAGCTTGTGGGAAGTGGGCTGGAGTGGACTGGAGTCGGGGTGAGTGAGCGTTTGAAAGTAGGCATATGCACTCCCTAGGGAGACCGCAGGGCTTTGAAGTTCAGTTGTGGAGCTGATGTTTCTGCGACCTCTGATTCTGGCATCCTTATGTTGGTTTTGCTTGGGCACTGATAATGTCACTATAGTTACAATGAACTTTTGCTGTTAATCTCCATGTACAGATTTCATACCGCTGGGATCATGTTAGACGTGCCAGTGGGAAGACATGAGCATGAATAAACAATGACAAAATGTTCATTTTTGGATGAATTATTCCTTCAAGTTCCACAAAGAACTTTTCATTTTCTAGCTCTGTAAGAAACCATGAACTGGTTCTTCAAGAGGATACTGTAGTTCTCCCCAAATTGAAAGTCATTATTTACTCATGTTAATGTCGTACCAAACCAGTATGACTTTCTTTCTTCTGTGGAACACAAAAGAAGATATTTAAATCGTTTAAGATATTTAAAACTTTTTCATTCTAAACCCTGTGTAAATGGAATCCTGGGTTACTTTGTTTCGTTTCACACTGCTCATACTCTATCCAGGGTTAAAAATTAATCTTGGGTACTCATAAGCTGACGTTTCACACTGGGTTAATGATCTTATTTGCATATTTGCAGTGTTATTGCAGTCATTGATCCCAGCCAGCAATTTTGCGTTTAAAAGACGTCTAATAGCCGTCCAAACACAGCCCTGACGTCTAGGCTAAAACAAGGCAAAATTTGGGCAGTCGGTGAAAATTTAATAGCTGTCTAACCATAGCCCAAGAATAGACTAGTCATCTAGAACATGAACATGTCAGAGAAATTAAATCAAACACTTTGTAATCACTGTTGACTTTGCTTACATGATGGAATATCATACATCTTGCAAGTTATTTTGGGAAAAAAGACATTCAAATTCAAGGTTATTTCGGCTAGAAGTGGGTTACTCATAGCCGGACTATATCGGGTCTATAGTTAACCGAGACGGTGAAATGATGACTATTTCTTGCTGGGATTGGACGAGCAGAGTATGCGACCCGTTTAAATAAAGGTTCTAGCATTGCATATCCTCGTATTATATACCGTCCTGTGCACTGTATTGACCTATAAGTTTTTCCTGAATGAGACTTTTTGGACTATAGAATTAAGAATAAAACAAGTTTCCCCTCAAACGTTGAAACAACACAACAGTGTTTTTGTAACTAATACTATCCAAAGCATGTGAATATGAGGCATGCAATTTGGTCTATGTTTCTAGCCATAACATTCTTGGCACCGCAACTTGTGCAGTTAGTCAGTGGGTGCTAACCCTGCTCCAGGGTTTCATAACCCCGCAGCAAAAGCGGTGCTAACCCCGCTTCTAAATTACAAGTGTGAAACGTTCTATGCCCAGGGTTAAAAGCAGAGTTTAGAAGGCCGATACCCCAGGGTTAAAGGGATAGTTCACCCAAAAATAAAAATTAGCCAATGATTTATTCACCCTCATGCCATCCTCGGTGTATATGAAATTCTTCTTTCAGACGAATACAATTGGAGTTATATTAAAAAATGTCCTGGCTCTTCCAAGCATTATAATGGCAGTGAATGGGTATTTCTGTTTTGAAGTCCATAAAAGTGTATCTATCCATCATAGTGTTCCACACGGCTCCAGGGGGTTAATAAAGGCCTTCTGAAGCAAAGCCATGCGTTTGTGTGAGAAAAATATCCGTATTTAAAACTTTATAAACTAAAACAACTAGCTTCCCGCAGATGGCTGTACGCATCGATTTACGGCGAAAGAGTAACCCCTGACCTGACGCATGCGTATTGACGAATGCGGAAGCGCAGAGGATAGAGCAAAACAAAACACCAGTCATGAATTAGAAGTCTAAAATGAGAATTTTTAAAGAGAAATGCCAGAGGATTTCGATATAAGAGAAGAGGGGCTTGAGTTTGTTGCCCAGCCCTATTTGTTTGAACCGCGAGAGGCGTCAAAACTTGCGATACTCCTATACATCGCATCAGGGGTTATTCTTTTGTAGTAGTGGGAAGTTCGGATCATTTTACGTACTCAGATCTTTGAATCTCGTTCAGCAAAATGAACAAATCTTTTTTTCAAGTCAGAATTCGTTAATTTCAGCAGAATATAATTAAAATGTCACGTTAAATTCCCCAACACATCTAGTACTTACGCAAACGTTGATCACATTTGGAATAAAAAAGATAAATTATAAGCTAATGCAGCCAAGGCCAAACTTTAAGAAAGAAATGATTTATTTTTCTCACACAAACGCACCGCTTTGCTTCAGAAGGCCTTTATTAACCCCCCGGAGTATGATGGATAGATGCACTTTTATGGACTTCAAAACAGAACTAGCCGTTCACTACCATTATAATGCTTGGAAGAGCCAGGACATTTTTAATATAACTCCGTTTGTATTCGTCTGAAAGAATAATGTCATATATACCTAGGATGACTTGAGGGTGAGTAAATCATGGGCTAATTTTCATTTTTGGGTGAATTATCCCTTTAAGTGCAGTGTGAAAAGCCTTTTAGTGTTTCTAATGTTTCTAATGGGGGTCTAATGTTGTTTTGGGCCCCATTGAATTTCATTGTTTGGACAAAAACAGTTCTTTAAAATATATTATTTTGTGTTCTGCAGAAGTACGAAAGAAAGTCAGTCATATGCATTTGGAACAACATGAGAGACAACATTACTTTGATGCCTTACCTGCAGCGTATCGAAGCCCTTCTCCAGATAACTTCCGCACTTGTTCCTCTCACCTGTGGAGGCATAAAACTTGCTCCACCAGTCCATAAATTCATCCTGCTGTAGACACAGAGCAAGAAAATAAGAGAACAGAAAGATTGAAACATCACAAGCAAGGAAGGTCTGTACATATCTGACCCCATATCCCTTATTCAATAGACCCTTGCTTAATTAAATCACTAACTTCATGAATAGGAACGTCTAGTCTGAAAACAACGAAGGCCTCAACTTACCCACTGTCCCATCTAAAGCATGTCCGACACAAGATTCAACACAAACAATAAGACAAGGTTAGGAAAAGTGAAGACAGAAAAAGAGTCAAGAGAAAATACCCTCAAATGTCAAAACATTTTAAGCAGAAACATGCATGAGTGACAGTGACACCACAGACCAAACGACCAGTGGAAACAACCCTTTCCATAACTTAATCTTTTCCATAAGTTACTGATAAATCATTCCTCTGCTGTAATGCTGGTAATTGTGAGCATATCAACTGAAACTAGAAAGTAAGCTTTCATATTGTCATTTTCCTGGTACTTTCACGAGTATGATTCAGGAGCACTGATGTTCTGCTGCAATTTGATGTGCTAATCGCCACTGATGCTGCAAGTCTCGCCAACGCTCACTCATTTCATGTGGAAAGTGTGGGAATTTTTCAAAAAGGTACAAATCAGGCAGTTCCCACCTCAGCCAGCACCACATTCCCATCCAACCAAAAGACAAAAGAGTGTTGTTAATGAGGACAACACCCTCTGCAAGTGACAATGCCTCAAAACAAGAAAAGTGTAGTAGTCTGATTATGATGGGAGTCTTGTGCAAATTCATGTGTGTCTGTGTGTTTGAAAGATGGATGAAAGACAGACTGATCTACCGTGGCATAAAACACAGTGTGTTTGGAAGAGAAGAGATCCCTCCATTGGCTGTACCCACACACACTTCTCTCTCTTCTAGAAGGCCAGTTTCGACTCACCCCGAGGAGAGACTTCAAGTTTCGCTTCCATCGTTCTTTTAACTTTTACGATGAGGGAATAAAAACAGTAGTGGTGGAGCAATGCCGGGATATGCTGTTTTTTCCCCTCATCTTAGTGGTTGGGGAGTGTGGCGGAGTGGTGTGCATTTTGGTGGCCAGGCAGAGGGACCGACAGTGTTGTTTAATTACCCCACATGCCACTGCCATGCCAAGGAATGTGTGTGTCAGAGTGTGTCATATAGGCTACCACTGCTGTACAAGATTATGTGTGTGTTTACAGTATGTCTGTATGTGGAGGCAATATCCTGTTTACTGTCACAGACCCACACTCTTTGTACATGTGTGTTGTACAGTAAACTCAATGTAGGAAAAAAACATGAAAATATATTTATGGCCTATAGCAGTTGGTGCACTTGCTCTGACACATTGAGTTACAGTGAGTTATATGTGGGTGACATGAGTTTGAATCTACTTTGCTTTGGAAATGGTCAAAAAATTATCAAAAAAAACTTTGAATGAAATCTTTTATAAGTACAGTTTGTTTTGAAATATGCATAGTCTGCTAAAATAAAAAGACAATAAAAAAATACTTTCTGTTCAAAAGTTTGGGGTACGTTTTTTTAATGCTTTTGAAAGAAGTATCTTATGCTCACCAAGGCTATATTTATTTGAACAAAAAAAGTATAAACAATAATATTTCTAAATTTAAAATTAAAATATTATTCTAAATTTAAAAGAACTGTTTTCTATTTTCTATTTATATTTTTTCTATATTAATTTATTCCTGTGATGACAAAGCTGAATTTTTAACAGCATTACTCCAGTCTTCAGTCACATGATCCTTCAGAAATCATTCTAATATGCATATTTAGTGCTCAAGAAACATCAATGTTGAAAACAGTTGTGCTGCACAATATTTTTGTGGAAATTGTGATATTTCAGGATTTTTTTTTTTTTTTTTAATGATTAACAAAAAAATACTTTATTTGAAATAGAAATATTTTGAAACATTATAAATACAAAGTTCTGTCATGAAACTCCTGATGGCGAAGGCTGATAACTCAATCTGCTTGCAATCACATCATTCTCTATAAAGCACCACTGATTGGTTCCTACTGTATCAGTAGCCAATGAGCTTGCTGCTCAACCTTCACATATGTGGTCAGCACTTGCTGTAGCAGTTGCAGTGCGGTTTCAGAAACCCGCCACCTTCCCCAGTTCCACCTGTATAGATCTGCTGGGAGTAATTCATGTACGCGATATTGTACAGCAGTAGCATGTCTTACTTGCTCACAGCAGTGTGTCATGTATGTATTGGCAGTAGCAAGTCCTGTCCTGCAGCAGCAGCAAGAGCGTAAAGGCTCCTAATTTTCTTTTGGAGGTTTCCTACAACAGGTTTACATGCATCAAAGGTCAAAAAATATTTTCATTTTCTCATAATATACATTGCACATCACATTTTTCAATGATTCTCAAACGACTCGACGGATGAATCAGTCTCTCTAAATCCCTCCTTTCCACGAACCTGCTCTGCTCTGATTGGCCAGATGGCCCAGTCTGTCGTGATTGGTCTACCATGTACAGTGCATGTTTTGGAAGCTAAACGTCCATTACCATAACTGACCTTCAGCTCCGTCCGGAGGCTTCCTAAAGCTCAGCGATTGTGCACACTGCAAAGACAGTAATGATGACGTTGATTTTACCATATCAATCCGAGCACAAGTCCGATGATGAAACACTGGAAGGACTAGTTATTGAACCCGAACCTCCATCGCAAGGACGACTTGAGCAGGACATTGCTCAGTGATACGCTACTCAGTTTGAGGTACATTATGAGATGTTTCAACTGTAATTCCTCACCATCAGCATTAACAAGTGTATGTCCATCAACAAACAGATGTGTATATTTCTAATTTATTGCGGTGCACATGTGGGAACTGTATAACGGTGCATACATTAGCCGAGCACTAACGTGAATGACTGATGTAACATAAATGTTTGTAAAACAAATCTTGCTCCATCCTTTATCTTTATTCAAAGTAGTAAGAACGACAGACCATCTGCAATAATAGACACAGTTTTAGGTAATAGTGGCCCTGCTTAGCAGAAGTATTTCAGTAAGACAGTAATAACATGAGTTAGCCGGAAACTTACACAATATAAGATTGTTCGCAGGCGGACAACGTACAGCATATGCATTATGCAAATGTCTTTTCTAGTGACACAGAACGGTCACGCAGTAAGATTTGAACAAAAAACGACTCATAAGGCGGTTCAGAGTCGATTCTTTCTTTTGGGAGGCAATACCTTTATTTATCATGCACTTTCGACTTTACAACTTTGCAGAACATTTACATTCACAAACAGCTGTATTACAGAAAAAAATCATAATGGGGCACCTTAAATGGTAGTTTATTTTACTTTTAATAACTTAGAAGATGCTAATAAACCTACAGGACTTACAAATAAGAGACATGTGCACCACATGTGCGTAACCTGAAGTCAGAGCAGGTTAAAGGACTATGCCGAGTTTGGAATTACAGTCAAATTTTAAAAAACATTAAGTCCAGTCATTTACAAAAGACACAGTCAAAATAGGCTGAAGGGCTGTAAACTGAAAGCTTTAGAAGTTAGAGTTAGAAATTTTGGTCTCAGGTCAGAGATTGTAAAAAGAAGGCAAATGTATGCAATAATTTCAAGCCAGCATAACAAAGGAGAGAAATGAATGACTCAACAACACTGGTAATCCACAGAGAGAAAGAGATGAGCAGAAAAAAAGAGCAGGAAGGTGAAGGTAACATGAAGGAAACGTTTTTGGGGGAGTGTCTCCTGGTTCATGTGTCTACCGAGAGGCGGCACACGGGGTAAATGGGACGGGGTGTGCGGTAAGAAATTTGCAGTGTATTGTGAAACTGCCTTCAGAATCACTTAAGCTGAGTTGGCCTGGCTGTGCGGCAGTTTAACCGGCCCTGAATGGTGCTTTTCATAGTACTGCCACATGTCTCCTCTCTTTGTCTGACAGAGCTATTAAAGCGGAGCCTAACGCCGTGACAGCCATGTTTCCATCTGAGTTACTGTGTGTGCGTCTTAGGTGTTTGTGCGCAAGTTTGTGTTAATCGGATTGCATGTGACCAAGGAAATAATGTTTCATTTTGCCTCTGAAATTATGTGTAATGAGTGTGTGTGCATGTGCGTCTGGTCACCCAGACACTTCGAGTGCACCACATGTATGTGTTTAGTTATTCTATACTCTACCCAAAGGTTTTAGGGCTTAAGGGTATTATTAAAATAAGTACTGCTTCATATAAACCTGGGTGTATATATGCGTGCATGCTCACAAAAATGGAAACACACCGTCGAAAGAGATGTTATACAGATGAAAAGATAATGTTAAGGGTATGATAAAATTTCAGACATCAGGAACTTAAAAATTTATGAAAATTAGAGTATTTATATTGGTTGCTATGCCCCAGGGCAGCTTGGTACTGGAACAGGGTGGTCGGAAAGGCAGAGGGAAAACAGGGAACTTCGCTGGTCCTCCAAAAATTCATTCATGCAAAACCTGTTAAAATGGTTGCAAACATTCTCAATTCCTGAGGTAAAGGTTAACGTAGGGCACTGGTAGAGTTAGCTTTGGGTCTAAAAAGGCTTGTGTGCACTAGTGATGAAAAGTAACCAAATAAAGTTGGTAATAAATAATTGAGAAACGAACAGACTTTTGAATATACCGTACAAACATTCCATGTTTTTTGATTGACGGTTCATTCAGAAATATAAGCAGTATCCAAAATGGCTTCAGGAATTTGCGACATGGAGTTGGTGGAAAGATTCTAAAGCAGGTAAAATTTCTTCCATGACTTTACAATTCAGTCCTTTGTTTTTCATGAATGCTGTGATAGAGTGCAGTAGAGGCTGTCAGCATATACAGTGGGGAGAACAAGTATTTGATACACTGCCGATTTTGCAAGTTTGCCCACTTACAAAGCATGTAGAAGTCTGTAATTTTTATCATAGGTACTCTCCAACTGTGAGTGACGGAATCTAAAACAAAAATCCAGAAAATCTCATTGTATGATTTTTAAGTAATTAATTTGCATTTTATTGCATGACATAAGTATTTGATACATCAGAAAAGCAGAACTTAATATTTGGTACAGAAACCTTTGTTTGAAATTACAGAGATCATACGTTTCCTGTAGTTCTTGACCAGGTTTGCACACACTGCAGCAGGGATTTTGGCCCACTCCTCCATACAGACCTTCTCCAGATCCTTCAGGTTTCAAGGCCGTCGCTGGGCAATACAGACTTTCAGCTCCCTCCAAAGATTTTCTATTGGGTTCAGGTCTGGAGACTGGCTAGGCCACTCCAGGACCTTGAGATGCTTCTTACGGAGCCACCCCTTAGTTGCCCTGGCTGTGTGTTTCGGGTCGTTGTCATGCTGGAAGACCCAGCCACGACCCATCTTCAATGCTCTTACTGAGGGAAGGAGGTTGTTGGCCAAGATCTCATGATACATGGCCCCATCCATCCTCCCCTCAATACGGTGCAGTCGTCCTGTCCCCTTTGCAGAAAAGCATCCCCAAAGAATGATGTTTCCACCTCCATGCTTCACGGTTGGGATGGTGTTCTTGGGGTTGTACTCATCCTTCTTCTTCCTCCAAACAAGGCGAGTGGAGTTTAGACCAAAAAGCTCTATTTTTGTCTCATCAGACCACATGACCTTCTCCCATTCCTCCTCTGGATCATCCAGATGGTCATTGGCAAACTTCAGACGGGCCTGGACATGCGCTGGCTTGAGCAGGGGGACCTTGCGTGCGCTGCAGGATTTTAATCCATGACGGCATAGTGTGTTACTAATGGTTTTCTTTGAGACTGTGGTCCCAGCTCTCTTCAGGTCATTGACCAGGTCCTGCCGTGTAGTTCTGGGCTGATCCCTCACCTTCCTAATGATCACTGATGCCCCACGAGGTGAGATCTTGCATGGTGCCCCAGACCGAGGGTTGAAGATTGACCGTCATCTTAAACTTCTTTCATTTTCTAATAACTGCGCCAACAGTTGTTGCCTTCTCACCAAGCTGCTTGCCTATTGTCCTGTAGCCCATCCCAGCCTTGGTCTACAATTTTATCCCTGATGTCCTTACGCAGCTCTCTGGTCTTGGCCATTGTGGAGAGGTTGGAGTCTGTTTGATTGAGTGTGTGGACAGGTGTCTTTTATACAGGTAACGAGTTCAAACAGGTGCAGTTAATACAGGTAATGAGTGGAGAACAGGAGGGCTTCTTAAAGAAAAACAGGTCTGTGAGAGCCGGAATTCTTACTGGTTGGTAGGTGATCAAATACTTATGTCATGCAATAAAATGCAAATTAATTACTTAAAAATCATATAATGTGATTTTCTGGATTTTTGTTTTAGATTCCGTCACTCACAGTTGAAGTACCTATGACAAAAATTACAGACTTCTACATGCTTTGTAAGTGGGCAAACCTGCAAAATCAGCAGTCTATCAAATACTTGTTCTCCCCATTGTATTTATACTATGTAGAACACTATGTTAACAGTCACAAAGTAATTTCTTATTTAAATGAAGTATACCTACTCAGGCAGTATGTGATTTTGGACGCAGCAAGTAAATACAAAAGTTGGCAATGTACATCAAAGTCTTACCACAGTTGGCACAACAATATTTCATAACTGAGTCCAATGGAGGCACAAGTTAATTTGTCAAATTGTATGTGTACAGCACTTTACTGACATGAGCAGCTTCAACGAAAGACAAACTGGATCTAAAATCTCCAGATGACACACAGCTCACATTGTCTTTTTGAGTTACCACAGGGGTCGGTAACCTATGGTGTGGTACATAATCACTGGCACGTGACAATAGCTAAAGAGGTTTTTTTTTGTTTTTTTAATTTAATATGTATTCAAACTTGCATACGGACATACATTTTGAGGTAATTGTTCCTCACAGTCACACAGCCTGTTTTATTAAATTAGGTGCTTTAAATACTATTAAAGTGTGAGATTTTAACCTGTGGTAGCGCACAGATCCGACAAACCATTTGCACGACCGGAGGTGCACGCTTACGTCCACGTACCATAAGGTTGAACTACCACATAAAAAAAAAAACATTGTAAGTCCTAAAAAAGGGTGAAAGCTTTGTTCCAAAATGCAGTTGTCACTCTTGTTAATAACCATAAGGCACTTATACACAGACACACACAATTCCTATTCTTTGCTTTTTAACTCTGGTCTAGATTGTTTCCTAGTCTAGCTTTCTAATAAACCTGGAATTGTACACTATGAATAATTTTGGCTCTGTGACAAATTGCACACGTTTCTCTATTGTAAGTTGCTTTGGATAAGAGTGTCTGCCTCAATGCATATATGTAAATGTGAATAATAAATATGTGTTAACTTAATTGTATTTAGCATCTACAATATCACATCAATATTACACCAATGCTGGCCTTCTCAATCAGGAAGTTGGATAGACCTAAAGGTACTTTTCAATGCAAGTATACATTTACAACTTAATTTATTTTGGTTTTGGGCATCTCTTGTTCACTAAGAAGTCTGCTGTATTCCTTCACTGTCTGCACATTTCAGCAGAGTCGAGGCATTCTTTCAAATAACCTCCAGCATATTTGCATGGTCTGAAGAAAATTAAGCCACCAACCAATATTCCATTTTATGAGCAACCACAGTTCGTCATGTTTCTTTTTCTCTTCTCAAAACTACTGATGCGTTTTGGATGTCAACTGCTAAGACCGAAAAACTGGCAAAACTGTTAAAATATTATTTGTCATCTGGAGTGTCTAAAGGCTTGGCAAAGTTCTCACAAATAATAGAATAGAATATAATAGAACAGAGAATAGAATAGAATAGAATAGAATAGAATAGAATAGAATAGAATAGATATGGCCCTGCTTTAGAGGAACATTAGAAAGCAGGGCCAAAACATTTGAAAACAGGGGTTTACAAAAAAAATGTACACAAAAGACCTCAAAATATGATGATCCACAAAAATATAAAGTACAAAATTATACTGCACACTGCAAAAAGTCTGTGGTAATATAAAGAAAAAATATGTTTGCAAAATTAAATAATTGGCATTAAAATTGTTAATGTACTAAACCCAATTAATAAGCAAAGTATTAAAATCTGGAAGATATTTACTTTGTATTAAGCTGAGAGTGTCTCTCTTTTTTTTTATCCATTATTATTAGGAATAAACCTGATGTTATGGAATCACAGACTCAAGACAGATGTTTAGTGTTGTAGTGTGGACTGTGAAAATGGAGGTACTCGAAAACGATGATGCATTTTTAGTCATGTGACTCATATTGTACCGATAGATACCTCTGTTTATACCGGTATTGTGCCTGTGCTATTCACTTTCACACTGTTGCTAAAAATATGTTTCTTTGTACACTCTTCATACCACAGTCCTGCAAAGATGGCAGAAAATTTTGCTGTCCTGCGGCAAAACATGAGGGCAGTTGCGCTTTGGACCAAATAATGGTGACTGAGTGCAAACTGGACGCATCAGTGAATGGTGAGATATTTTGCTAAATAAAATGATCCTGCTAGCATAGCATGAGAACTTTATCTGTTCCGTCTGTATAATCTAAGTAAGCGTTTATAAGGTTTTTCGCATGCACAATAAGGTTAATTTGGTGTTTTCCAACGTTTCAGTGTGGATGTGAAACTTCTGAAAAAAACGCTTGAAAACGCTAGAGCGTTTTGAAACGAAAAAGCCATTTTCAAATGTATCCGGATTAATGCAGATGTAGTGTGTGTGCTTAAATACTGTGGTGCTGAGTGTGCTGATCAGGTGCAGGTGATGAGCAGGAGGAATGCTGGGAATTGTAGAGTGTGAGTGAGGGAGTGAAGCAGTGAGGGAGGACCGGTGCACTTGTGACACCTGAAGAGACTGAAGAATTTTGAAGCAAAAATATCACTCCAAAGCAGTAGGGTTTTTTTTGTTGTTGCATTAAACATATTTGATAAATATAAAATTTAATAAAGTTATGTTAACTACTTCTCCTACTTCATGTGGATCCTAGACCCCAGTTTGAAAATCCCTGAATTAGATGACCTCAAAACAGTGAAACACATCTCATCATAATAACAATGAGGAAAACGTTTGATGAACAGCTTTCTTCTCACCATCTTTTATCGCTCTTAAAGCAACAGGACAGGACAAGCTCATAGAAAGTCTGCATCTTCAAAATTTCATTAGTGGAAAACTGATTGAATACACATTTTCGTCTCTCTCTCTCTTTCTCTTCCTTTCACTCATTCTTTTTCTTTCTGTTCTTGACATTTGGCAATGAGGGGAAATGCACTGGGAATCTTTTAACAGCCCTATTTACTTTGGCTCTAGTGAGAGAGAAAATTTGGTTTTTTGATCATCTGGTTTTAATGTTTTCTAATAAAATAAATATCTTTGTTTGCAAAAAAAAAAAAAAGAAACCTCTATGTCTTGGCAAGTGGAGGCAAAGAGTACTACATTTAGAGTGTGTTATAAACAAGAAGTTGTATCAAAGGATTCTGCTTGGTCCTAGCCTGGTGTAATGTAGTCATAAGGACTAGAACCAAAGTCCTGAAGCTGTGGAGATCATTTGACTAGAACCAAATTGGACTACACTATATGTACCTGTATGACGTCCAAGAGAAGATGGGCCTAAAAAGATGTCAGAACACACCTTTCTCCTATATGCTTGCTTCTCTTTTCTAGGTTACTCATTCATGATCCTGACTTTTCTCTGTTGTAAATGAAATTCCTGTAACTAAAAAATTGCAGAAAGGATAGTTTGAATCCATTAAGTCTCCTTGATCGTAACACAAAACAGGATTCATGTCCGTGGAGGAATCGTGTTCTGCAACCAATCTGAAGCAGAACTTTACAGAATAGAAGACAAATATGAGAGCAAATTAGCTTTGCCTCAAAAATAAATAAAAATAAATAATAAAATAAAATAATGGGTCTGTCACACAAAGTTCCTGCAGTCAGTCACAAATACAAAATCCTTCATTGAGTTAGAAACCTTGAGTAACCACTCACAAAACCAGCTAGATCTCCCACTTGCATATATCTTCCTGATTAGAGGCATCCGTTAACCTAATTAGACTGGTGTAAATATCATTTGGAAATGCACTTTATGGTCAGAAGTATGTGGACTCTCAAATACCACACCCATATGAGCTTGTCTGAGCATTTAATTTCAAAACCATGGGTATTGACAGGGAGTTTGTCTTCCCTTTGCAGCTATAATAGCTTTCGATCATTTGAGAAGGCTTGGAACATGCTGTGGGAATGTTGTGAAACATGAAAGATGTTGTAACATGGCTGCAGGAATTTGCACACATTCAGACACAAGAGCCTCGGGGAGGTTGGGGTTGGAGTTCCAATTCATCCCAAAACAATGGGGTTCAGTTCTGGACTTTGTGTAGGCCAGTCAGGTTCTTTCACAACAAACTCAGTAAACCATTTCTATATGGACCTCACTTTGTGCAGAGAGGCAAGACAGCTGAATGCTTGATTTTACACACTTAACAGCCAAAACAATTCATTAAAAAAAGTGTCCACATATTTTTGTCTATATAGTGTACTTTACATTACAGTGTCCGCATTACACATATTATGAACTAAGTACTAAAACTGAAATAAAGTGAGTAAATTGCAGAATTTTGAGGTGAAGTATTTAAATATCATCTTTAAAAATCTCTTAACACCCACAAAGTAAGATACAAAGTGAGAAGCACAATGGCTTAATGATATTAAGAGAATACATCTTCCCTTAGTTTCACAGATGTGGTTTAAGCCTAGTCCTGGACTAAAATGCATAGTTGACCTGTTTTAACTGAAAGCAACTTGCACTGACATATCTTAAAATATTGTTTTGTCTCAAGATGCACACCAGTAATGTTTTTTTCTAAGGTATGTTTATAAAAGCTACTTAGATGTTCTAATTAAACAAGACTAATCCTAACGTAATCTAAGCCCTGTCTATGAAATCAGGACCTTGACATCTATTTTGTCATATTTTTAAGTATAAATCTTTAAATGTCAGACCTTGATCTGGGTGATGTCACTTGTCCATGCATTGCATCGTCATACACCAAGGGCATGCAACACAGAACTCAAGCCACATCGTATGTGTATTTCGCTTGTTGACTTTGTCACAGCTATTCTGACTGAATAAAGGTGACGTGCCATGAACCACAAACACATAACGAGAAAAAATCTAATATTATTTTCCCACTTAATGAAGGCAAGAAAACCTGGACTCAAACCATTACATTATCCACTCAATGACCTCAAGTCACAATGAAATGAAAGTTGCAGAGAGATGGAAAGAGATGGTTAAAGAGGTGATGATGTCATACATACGTACATGGAGGCTTGACTGAGAAGGCGAGATGTTAATAATGGCAGAGCTGGAGCCGTCTGCCTGTTATAAACCAGAAGCATTGGTTAGTCGGTTAACGTTAGTAAACACCCTTCATTCGCTAATCAACACACTTTTAAACATATGCAATCATAGAGGAGCATTCATAGTGTCTAAGAAAGCCAAATCTGTCAATTTCGCTATTCAAAGCCTAAAGCAAAACAGTGTTTCAGGTTTAGATGGTAAATGTTTGAGGTTGTAATTGGAATGTATAATATTAAATATCCTTATCAAGACAAATCTAACTGAACTACACGTTATACCACACTCTACCAGTCAACAGCTCAATCCTGGCCGCAGTTATGATGATCATAAAGAGAAATGACATGAAAACAGAGCAACACATTAGATCAGCAGCATATATGGATGAAGTAAAATGACAGCATATATTATGGAGCAGACAGTGGATTGAAACGGCAGGTCTGGAACTCCCAGACTAAGATGCAACAGAGAGCGTCAATGAGGTACAGATGGCAACCCTACCGAACGCTCTGACTCGACCTGCGGTTTGTGAACTCAGACAGGACTGTGTTTCTAGCCGATAGATAAATCATTACCAAGGTCAGGACCATGAAATGTGATTCCCCGATGAAGAATGACACCCCAAGATTGTTGTTTTTCCTGGATGGGGCTCAAAAGTTTTTTTTTTTCTTCAATAATAGCTCTAACAGATGAGGGACTCTACAGTAGGATGAGTTCATGCTGCGATGTAAGCGCTAACGCTAATTAGCTGCAGACACAACACGCATTTATATTCCGCAGCGTTGCGCCTCCCAACGCTAAATAAAACCATTGTTTTCTATGGGAACATGTTGCAGTGAAAGTGCCACACCAGCCATAAAACAACACTGGTAAAAATGCATTTTTGCGGACTGAACAATGGAATAAAATAATTAAATTTTGAGAAGAGAGCTCTCCAAGAAGTAACAATAATCTAGCGTAACAGTATATGTTTCATTTTAAAGACATTTGTCCCTGTACACATTATGAAATGTGTTGTAATAAATAACATGCTCAGGGTAAACATTTAATATAATTCAAGTGCAAATCTTATTATATATGTCAACAAATGCTCCCCTCAAAAGGATAATATATCATGTAAAACATAACAGCAGTTCTGCTGTTACATTGAGAATAAAGTCTGGGGTTAAAATATAAGTTAACGTGTGTGTTTAAGCAAAGATAAAACTAAAAGAAAAAAGTAGATTTAAGTCATTAATAGTAAACTAAATGAACAAAAACATAATGTTCATCTATTATGCATATGTATGTAGGAAATATGTACCCATACAAACATAAAAGTTTATACTGCAGGTAAAAAATGAATAAAAAATACTGTATATGTTTATGTTTGTGTGTGGTAATAGTAAACCCTGTTACAGGGACAAAATGTCCCCACAAGGATGGCAATATCCAAAATCCTTGTGGGGACATTTTTGGTCCCCATAATGAAAACAGCTTATAAATTAAGTGATGTTTTTTGAAAATGTAAAAATGCAGAGAGTTTTCTGTGATGAGTAGGTTTAGGGGTAGGGGTAGGGGTAGGGTTAGTGGATAGAATATACAATTTGTACAGTATACAAATCATTATGTCTATGGAATGTCCCCATAAAACATGAAAATGTGTGTGGGTGCCTGTAATGTTAAAGTATATCATCAATAAATGATTAATATGACATTAACTGTATTTATTCCTGGAAGAACCAACCAATTCAGCTTCCTTATAATTGGTCAATAAAGCGGATTCTTAAAAAAATAATAATGATGTCAAAAGTACTACTGCATTTTACCATTATACCACATGCACATTTAATATTTTTTGCATAATTAATTAACACAGCTAAATATATTTTGTGATAGGTTAGATGGCAATAAATAAGTGACACGCCTATCTGTGTTAGGGTTATTACGCAAAACTAAACTGTTAATTGAAATAAATCAGAAATAAAATTATATTTAAATATTAGACGAAAAACCTAAACTAAACAAAAATTAGAAATGTGGCACTAAAATTACCAACTGTTAATAAATAAAAACTAAAACTATAACTGAAATAAAAATAAATTAAACCTAAATAGTAATAAAAAAAATAACAAAAACACATGAAACAACAAAATTTAAGTGAAAATATAAAAATAAAAGCCAATTCAAAATATTCATAAAAACTATTAGAATGCAAATAATACTACAATAACATTGGTCTCTAGTGTGAATTGGTGATTTTTACGTACATATCCTGAGAAGTAATCTAATCCAAAAATGTCTTTCGATAAACAGCAGCTTTAGCTATAAACACATTTTATGCAGAGCAATTTTACACAATCCATCCTGAAGAGCCTCACCGCATCTGTCACATGCTAATCATGCCGAAGCATTCCCGATTCCTCTGTATTCTGATGCACATGGTGTGGGTGATTACAATGCTATGGTAGGCTGGTGTTACAAACAGCAGAGCCGAGCCAGAGATATGTCTTCCCATGCAGCAACCACATCCTGCTGAAATGATGTGAACGCTTACTCTTTTACACCACAATCTAAATACAATCAAGAATGCTGGATGTGGTGTTATACATCAGGAAATAAACTGGCTAACTGTTCTAATAAGTGCAAGACATAATGACAGTTCATCCTGTCTATGCGAACATTTTCAAATAGACTCTTTTAAGAAAGTCACAAAAACTGAGCTCAACAGGCCATCAGACTGGCTGCTCATAAACAGGGACCTGGTCGCGAAGGCCTGTCATCGAGCGCTCTCATTCCCCCAGAGTCGACCCCTAGCAGGGGAGGTGTGGGGGTAGGGGGTGGCAGTTATTGTGGCGCCGGTGGTGAGCAGCCAGGAGCGGGGGGATGCAGTTGCCCAAGACGAGGACTTACCACATCAGAGGGAGGACTGAACCCTCGCAGCGCCTTCTGCTGTGTAGTGCCAGGGCATAATAAATACAACAAGAGAAAGGACTCCACGCAGCTACTCAGTAGAACAGCTAATTAGGACCAGGCCGCTTTGTTTGCTGTTGTCCTCCAACTAGAGGAGTTGCATTACAGAACATTTTGAAGTACACACATTAGTAGGGCTGTTTGCCTCTCTTGCTGTCTAAAGGCCTTTGGGCGAAGCCACCAAGATGTAGGATCAAAATCAAACCTTTTCAGTAGTTCTCCCTCAAGTATAACCTCAGAAACCTCTTCAAAGCTCCTTTACATGGGTACTTGCTTTTAGCGCCCTGTTTCTGAAGTATATCGTTTAACCCACTCAAAACCGTAGCAAATCCACAAAGCCACTGGATTGGTGTTACTTTCCCCTATGAGGTTGTGTTTGGCCTCATCAAAAACATGCTTTAAGTGATGAACCTGATCCAGGGAGCGTTTTTTATGAGATCGCTAGGGAATAGTATTGGGGTCTGGGCCAAGCCAAAGCAAAGTCTTTGGGGAGATGATGGGGTTCAAGTTTCATTTGATGCAAACTGTTGGGATCAGCTTGATGTACCACTCTGTACACCACCAAACACAAAATACAAGGCATAAGAGGTGAAGATATTATAAGTTATAATGCTTAAGGGGGAATACAGAAAAAAATCCCAATATATTTCAGTCCACTGGCACACGCTGTCTGTTGAATGCAATTTGCATGGCCTAATTCTCGATCATGAAGGTCCACACCCAAAGCATCAGCTCCGAACCAGGAAAAGTGGTTCTTAAGTAAAACCAAATCATTGCTGGTCTAGAAGTAAGAACCGCCTGCGTCAGTGGCTGGGGGCGGGGTTACCGTGCCCAACAAGACGAACAGAAACTTGTGACCGCCATTTTTCAATTAGCAGCTATTCGAGCTAATAGCTGCTCGATTGTAATCTCCGTCTATACAAAATTACGGCGAGCTGCACGAATGCGTTGGATTCGCTGTGTTTTGATGCCGATGTAGGATCGTAAAGCCATGTGCATCAATAGTAACGCAACGTTCGCCATTGTTGATGGAAGGCTTGTTCGAGATGCATCGGTGCTGTGCAGACCGATCGCCGTATGACATCAAAATACAACGAGAGCATAGGACTCCTTATGCTTTTGAATCGCTCATGCGGTATTTTAATATCATACGCTGATCGGTCTGCGCAGTGCCAATGCATCTCGAACAAGCATGGTGTGTTTGTGTTTCTCGCTGCCTCGCTAGAGTTGCTGAGAAAGATGAGACGTATACAGTGACGTAAGACCTGGCTCTGTGGTGGCTCTCTAGCATGTGGCCTTTCCATGCTCATCAAACCAGTTCTTAGAAGGATCGTCAGTCGAACCAACTCCGAACTGGCACTAGCACTGGCTCTGAACTAGCACCCTGTTCATTCTGGTGGAAAAGGGGTAACAGAGAATCACACAAGAGAAAACCAGGAGAAGAAGCAACATAATCCACACAATTACTAACAACAATAACCGTGAGGGGACAAACAAAGGCATCTAAACTAGACACAGGTGAAACTCAGTAATAACTAAGGCAACTAACGAGGGATGCCGCTTAAATACGGCATGCAAAAGTAGCATTTTGTGAAGATTTTTGTGCATTCTGCACTCTTGCAAACTGTCTGAGTTGGATTTTTTGGTAAAATGTGTAAAACATAGTTGCTGGAATCATTCTTAAAAAGTAAAGTCTCAAGAAAAGACAGAGGATAAGGTATTTTTAACAAGCTTAGACATGCAGGCTTTGTCATTTTTTGTATTCTGTTTTTAAACAGTCAAAAGTTACTGTGCACAGGATATTGATTGGAGATACTGAGTATCTTCTTTCCAGATCTCAGAGTGAGTATCAGACCATTTACTGCCATCAGGTTCCAAACAGTAGCCACACAGAGACGATCATATTTTCCTCTTTGGCTTTTCATGGTTTCCTGAGTGGATCACAGCAGCCTCAAGCGCCCACTGAAATGCTAGAAGTCATGCGGCATTGTGGCCCAGGGAACAAATTGCTTTTCTTTCTAGTGCGATAGACCCCTGAAACTTTATTCTAAACCAGTGCAGGTGGCCGATACGAAAGACCTTGCTACTGTATGTCAAAACTACCCTGGAGGAACCTGAGACATCTATGAATGCTACATGGTATAAAACAGAAAACATAAAAAGAAGATGAGCTGCCAAAACTGCTAATTAAATGCATGATCTACATGTGCAAAAGAAAAACAACTACACCCTCAAGCAAAAACAAAAAGTGATGAGCATGCAAACCCATGCAACAATAGCCCTTCTTTACAAAAATGAAGAGTTAACATACCCATTTTCCCACAGTTCCTTCACTTCCTATATTCCATCAAACATTTCTGATAGACAAAAATGAGGGTCATTGGGGATTCTACCACAGATGACTGCGGTTGTGGTCCCTCTTTTATTTTTGTTAGTGAGAATGAGCCATTTGATGGCAGTCATCATACAAATGCACATTTATAAATCAAGCCCATAGTGCAGTGGTCACGAGACATCTGAAATCAGAAGCATAACTGGAGGGGATGTTTACTGTATATCTAGCAATACATTTTCAAAGTCAAACATGTGGTTATTTCTTGAGTATGCAACTGATTTCAGTCAAACCACAAATGGTGTGGCCAATGATGCCGTCTGAATTGCCTTGGACTGACGTCCAAGCCAGTGGCACTGTGATACGTAACATTTCAGGTTCATAATTGGCTTACAAATAGATGAAATTAAGGCAAGACATTGCAGGTAAAAACATTACTTTGTCACATACTGAATCTTGAATCTTGTTCTCAGATTAGATCAACAGAAAAGGTAGCAAGTGCAAAAGAAAAAATCCCCATTAATGGCTCTTAACTACAGCTGGGCGTGGGCTTATTAAAACTGAGCTCAAAAGGGCAAGCGTGAAATATTCCTGTTTCCACTCTGCATACAACAGAACGTCTCACATCCACAGGGAAGCACTGCCAGCCGGGCTGGAAGGTCAAAAACCTAAATAAACTGCCGTTTGTGAGTATGATACATTTCCAAGGAAACCAAGTGGGCCATGCGGGCCCAAATCTGATATTCTAGTCTAGTTTTTCTTCCAGTGAATGAACAAATAAAGGCTGAGAGGTTAAAGCTGAGACATGGAAACAATTTTTCAATTTTCCTAATCCCCCTTGATCATTTTTTATGTTGTTTTTATTTATTTTTTGGGAGTATTTTTAGGTCGTAGTTATGAGAGGGAATTGATGACAGCTCGAGAAGGCGTCATTAAAGCTGGCCTCTCTTTTCTCAGAAAGCGAAGCGTGTCATTGTCTCAAGATGGTGTAAACCTTCATCATACATGCTAGCGCCAAACAGTATTCCATCATGTTACTGAATTCATGATTTCATCACACACCCACCCCCAATTATGTCATAAATTGACTAACATCGCACCATAGCAACATTACAAGGCTAGTTTGGCCAAATTTAGTTTCTAAAAATCTAAAAGTAAATTCAAGTAATAGATCGCGAGCTAGATTTAGAAACAGCATTTCTACTAATACCTAATTGAATTTAAGTCAATACTATGCCCATTGTGATCTTGTCTCTCAATCCTTCAAGAAGCAGCCTTCCACTAGTCACTGTCTACAAAAGCCCTGCTTTCTTAGTACCACAGACGTCGTGTCCCTCTGGGGCAATGCCGTAACCCGTAACTTTATAATGGACAGGATGTGATTGCCATGTTTCACAACTAGAATCACACTAAATTCCACCAATAGAGGCATGGAGAAAACTACCCCTAGAAGACCTTATAAAGTGATGTGTATACTCAGAAGTGCTTAACCTTGCCATGACAGCATACCTCATACTCTAACAAGGCTCCAAAGGAAATCTGGAGAAACCCAAGCTATGTGACCAATGATCCACTGACTAAAAGCCAAGAAGATTAACATCATAACAGACGAAAAAATAGAATGTGTATTCATAGCTCTCAACTTTTTGTCTGCAGTGTCCACAACCATATTCAAAGGCCCCATGACTTTTCAAGTTGTTGTGATCTACTGGATAAGGATTTTTACGTGTACCTGATAAAATATCTCAGAGCTTGGCAAAACTAGAAAAATGTATAATCATCAAATGTATAAAATTGATTTTACTAATTTAAATGACATTTTGGTTGAGAATGACTGCTATAAAGCCATTCTTCCAAAGAGCATTTCTGAGGAAGTTTCAGAAGAAATGTGGATACAGCACATGTCACCTTGTCAATCAGCTCAAGAAAAAGAAGGACATTTTAAGTTGCAGGTAAAAAAAACAGATCATACCTGTCCAGGAATGAGAGGCTCCTTGTCATCGATATCAACCAGAACTTCATCTCTAGGGGTGTGAGCAATCTCCTCTGTTGATGAAAATATACCATAAATACTGTAAGCATTAAGTATAATGTTTCATCCACATCGTCAGAAGAACACACACTCGAAAACTGTTAACGGAACCGAGGATCAAGAAAATCATTTGATTTTTGCATTTAAAAAAAAAATGAACTGGTTCCAAATAAGAACCAGTTCTCATATCCAACCCTAAACAAAACCTCAAAATAGATCTACTTTTCTCCAATATGATTGATTGATTGATTGATTCCCTAAACAGAACACGCACACCTTTAAATGTATCTGTTGTGTTTAAAATATTTCAAATATATTTTGATATGTAGTTAGTAACAAGATCACTGTGATTTAGCCAAGTAAGACATGTTCCTGGATCAACATATTTTGTTGCTCCTGGAACAACATTCATGTCCGAAAATTTAGTCATTCATGACCTAAAACTAACCCTACCCATAACTTTTCCCTAAAATCAAAGGGAAATGATAGGTGAATAACACTGATGTAGAAGCATCTAACCCTGGTTTTAAACCTAAACTTGACATAAACTGTAAACTTGTCTCTCAAATCTGACTGGTTGATTGCATTGTTATTCCAGGATCAGCAAAGATGCTGATCCAGGAACATGTTGTACTTGGTGAGATTACATTCACCTTAGGGACAATATGGTTCAAAAGTAATTTTCATATTTCCTCTATCTCACCAAATTCCTCTTCTGTAGGGTCTCTCTCCAGGCTCTCTGGCTGACAGCGAAACTCATTCAGTGAGTGGACTGTGCACTGGCCCACAACAGGCTTCCTGCCGAACTGTCGGTTGTCTATAACCTTGATCACCAATGGGGGCATGTAGAGCTCTTCCTTGGGCAGTCGCTAGAGTGTAGGAGATGGGCAGAGATGTGAACATAAAGAGATGCAAGACTTCCAAACTTTTAACATAATGACTTGTTTATTTATCCATTTCAGTTGTTATTCCAAAGAACCTTCCTCTCTCTCTCCTCTCGTCCTCTGTGAAAGTATTTCACACCCTAAACTGAGTCAAACATGACACGGTATAGCACAGGACTGACCACGACTGACAGTGCAAATAACTTTCCCAGTCATTCAGCATTCTTTCCATGCGATGCCTCCCAGTCTTAGATGAGTATTGGAACAGAATCCAAACTATCTTACGTTTTAGAATTAAGAACTGACGCTCATTGCTGGGGAACATTGTTACTGTGCCAATCATCACTCATGAAACATCCACCATGTGAAGGACACCGTGACCACATTGTATATAAGTCTGTCACAACTGGTTAGCAGCATGCTGTAACAAAAAATGTGATATCTTAACTGGATTTTTACATGAAGAATCTACAAGAAATGTCTGAAGAGGGCTCAGCCAAAGGTCAAAAAGTATTTACTATTAACCTTTGATAGTTACAATAGATGTGGTATTTTTGTATTCATCCTTGATGAATGCACATTAAAGTTGAATCTTACCTAATTGTACCTGCTTTATTTCAACAAAATTATGTAGATAATAACTGGGAAATCAAAATCCAGAGCTTACGACATCAATGAAGAGGGTGTTGATGTCAAAGTTAGGGTTCTTCTTAGAATTTCGAATGACGCACGACTGAACCACACTTGCTCCACATTCCACCTGAAGACTGGGAGATGTCACACTGGCCAGCTGGAAACTCTTCAGGTTACGCAAACCCCACGCCAGTATCTAAGAGTTTAAAGGTTAAAAGGTTGTCACATCAGGTGCAAGGTGCAAATCAAGTCTATACTGTGCTAGAAGTGCTTTTAAACTGTGTTAATGGATAACTGAGTCTATGTTTTGGGCCCACCTCAATAGCAGTGCGCTGTAGGACAGGTTTTATCCCCTGTGGCACCATGTAGACATTAGGTTCCCTCTGTGGTGGTGGATAGGGCAAATCAGAGTCCTCTGACTAACAATAAAGGGCAAAGCATAATAGGAAAAGTCAATAAGGATCAGGGTTATTATCGTTAACTAAACCTAAAACTATTAAAAAAATTGTTAATTTAGCTAAAGCTGAAATAAAATAAAATAATATAAAATAAAATACAAATATTAGACAAAATTTTGAAATGTTGCCTTGGTAATTAATTGAAATAACTTTAAGTTGAAGCACTAAAATAATAATTAAAAAAAAACTAAAAATGCAAATGAAATAAATTTTTTTTTTTTTACAAACCCGATTCCAAAAAAGTTGGGACACTGTACAAATTGTGAATAAAAAAGGAATGCAATAATTTACAAATCTCATAAACTTATATTTTATTCACAATAGAATATAGATAACATATCAAATGTTGAAAGTGAGACATTTTGAAATGCCATGCCAAATATTGGCTCATTTTGGATTTCATGAGAGCTACACATTCCAAAAAAGTTGGGACAGGTAGCAATAAGAGGCCGGAAAAGTTAAATGTACATATAAGGAACAGCTGGAGGACCAATTTGCAACATATTAGGTCAATTGGCAACATGATTGGGTATAAAAAGAGCCTCTCAGAGTGGCAGTGTCTCTCAGAAGTCAAGATGGGCAGAGGATCACCAATTCCCCCAATGCTGCGGTGAAAAATAGTGGAGCAATATCAGAAAGGAGTTTCTCAGAGAAAAATTGCAAAGAGTTTGAAGTTATCATCATCTACAGTGCATAATATCATCCAAAGATTCAGAGAATCTGGAACAATCTCTGTGCAGAAAACCATACTGGATGCCCGTGATCTTCGGGCCCTTAGACGGCACTGCATCACATACAGGAATGCTACTGTAATGGAAATCACAACATGGGCTCAGGAATACTTCCAGAAAACATTGTCGGTGAACACAATCCACCGTGCCATTTGCTGTTGCCGTCTAAAACTCTATAGGTCAAAAAAGAAGCCATATCTAAACATGATCCAGAAGCGCAGGCGTTTTCTCTGGGCCAAGGCTCATTTAAAATGGACTGTGGCAAAGTGGAAAACTGTTCTGTGGTCAGACGAATCAAAATTTGAAGTTCTTTTTGGAAAACTGGGATGCCATGTCATCCGGACTAAAGAGGACAAGAACAACCCAAGTTATTATCAGCGCTCAGTTCAGAAGCCTGCATCTCTGATGGTATGGGGTTGCATGAGTGCGTGTGGCATGGGCAGCTTACACATCTGGAAAGGCACCATCAATGCTGAAAGGTATATCCAAGTTCTAGAACAACATATGCTCCCATCCAGACGTCGTCTCTTTCAGGGAAGACCTTGCATTTTCCAACATGACAATGCCAGACCACATACTGCATCAATTACAACATCATGGCTGCGTAGAAGAAGGATCCGGGTACTGAAATGGCCAGCCTGCAGTCCAGATCTTTCACCCATGGAAAACATTTGGCGCATCATAAAGAGGAAGATGCGACAAAGAAGACCTAAGACAGTTGAGCAACTAGAAGCCTGTATTAGACAAGAATGGGACAACATTCCTATTCCTAAACTTGAGCAACTTGTCTCCTCAGTCCCCAGACGTTTGCAGACTGTTATAAGAAGAAGAGGGGATGCCACACAGTGGTAAACATGGCCTTGTCCCAACTTTTTTGAGATGTGTTGATGCCATGAAATTTAAAATCAACTTATTTTTCCCTTAAAATGATACATTTTCTCAGTTTAAACATTTGATATGTCATCTATGTTGTATTCTGAATAAAATATTGAAATTTGAAACTTCCACATCATTACATTCTGTTTTTATTCACAATTTGTACAGTGTCCTAACTTTTTTGGAATCGGGTTTGTAAATAAAACAGTAATATTTAAATAAAATACTAATAAAAAATGACAAAAGCAAAAAAATAAAATTAAAATATAAAAATGTATATGAAAAGCTAATTAAAAATATGAATAAAAACTGTAATAGTGTACTGTAATAATACTAAAATAACATTGATAAGGATATTCTGAAATACATATACACTAAGTTCTCTATTTAGCGTGAGGTAAGATGGCTGAAAATGCATTAACAGTTTCAAAAACCATGTTATCTTCATGTGATTGAAGGAGACAAAGAGTACATTTAGAGGACTCAACTTCTTTCCATTCTTCTCTACAAGTACATTTGCACGACACACCCGAATTTGAAATGGGTGTGAAAACTAACAAAAAATTGGATACTAATAGCAGCAACAAAAAGTCAAACATCATAACTTTCCATGCCAATCAAAGTTAGCAATCACATCACAGTCCACACACAATTAGCCAGGACTGCATTGAGCCAGTGCAATTGTTTGATGAATGGCACTACTGTTGAATACAATGGTGCTCTGTGCAAAGGGACCTTTGGAGATATTCTTTAGCCATGGAGAATTGCAATGTTTTAAATTCCCCATGGCTGAAAACTTCTCCATGGTTAAAAACTTCATTAAATTGGATTTAAAAGAGCGGCATTAAAATCAGCACAAAATAAACGTTTTGATAGTCTTTTCTTCCATATTGGGATTTTGAACAAGAAATGTAGTGCGGGACTTGATTTTGTCTATTGGGAATTGATTGGATCGTTGGATTGTCCTGCCCTCCCGCCAGTAAACATGTCATCAGAGAAGAGACGTCGTTGCAAGAGAGGGAGAGTTAATTTGATTAAAGATTATGAGGGCACATGAATGATGTGCACGGATAAATCATTTATAATAAATGCTGCAATATTCCATAAAAAAAGAATTGTCAATTTTGATTTCATGGTGACTTTAAAATAGGAACACCTTTAAAAAAGCATTGATAATCTAATTGATAAATGAGAACCTTTCCTGACAATTATACAAACTCAACATGCTCAAGCCTTTAGACACAAACATAACATTTTGGAAAGGCCACTGTACTTAAAAGTTAAACAGTACACTATAAGTACCTATAAGATCTTAATAGGGATGCACAATATATTGCACTGAAATGTATTCATTTGGCAGACTCTTTTTTTTTAAGTGACTTGCATTGCATTCAAGGTATACAATTTATCAGTCCATGCATTCCCTGGGAGTTGCTAGTGCCATGCTCTACTGTTTGAGATACAGGTATGCAGAACAAAATATTGTATTGCACATATTGGCCAATATAGCTTTTTTATTTACTGGTATTGGACAGTTAATTTTGCATGCTTATTTATCCTATTTTTATACATTTAGATTACATTTTCTAATCTTTAAAAACACTAATAATTTAATAATGTTATATGCAATATTTACCAAACTGAATATTCATAATGAATATACATTTTTTATACTGTGCATTATAATGCTGTGATGCCTAAATTCACTTGTAGCATTTAAAACAAAGTGTTTGATTTTTAATTTGTTTAGACAAATTATTATAAAATTTTAATATTGGTCACTTAATATAATCACATTCCTAGATCTTAATGATTTCATGCAGTTATTTCCAGCAAAGCAAGGACAGTAAGGTGGAGTACAGAGGAAAAGGAAAAGTGCAAGCCTCATTTTCAGCGCCGTATTTCCCATGTATTGCCAATGTTTTCATTTACTATTGGCGACACAAAGCACATGTACTAGTCCAGTGTGTTTAAGTCCCTAGTGTGTTTGTATCTAATGAAGAGCAGCTATTATGCAGTCTAATAGCAGCATGTTAGTTACACCATTAGCCCATCACTTGTGTCTTTTTGAAATGCCACAGCAAGAAAAATACAAATCTTTGTGCAGATGAAGTAGAATCCAGTAGTTAGGAGAGCTGGGAATACAGACAGATCAGAAAGGGCTCTCAATTTCCAAGTCACCTCCCAAAAGATCTTGTCCTTGGCAGGCCTTATAAAAATCGAGGAGGTGCGTACATAGTACATAGAGTTCTGGAGGAATCTACCCACCAGGGATAAAAAAAAAATAAAAATAAAAAAAAATCTAGATCTCAACACCCCATATCTACAGCCTAATGAAAACCAGTGGGAATGACAATTTGGAGCTAACTATACTGGTTCCAGCTATCTTCCATATTGAGTTATGTTTTAACATTTGAAGAGACGCTTGGCTGCTATGGAGATCTAAAGGACTTTTGTAATCCTTTTGGTTTAATATGGTGGAACCACATGCCCTGTGTTTTTGAGTCAAAAGTTCCTGCTAAATACAGTAAAATGTGTTTGTGTGTGTATGTGTGTGCATGCTGAATTGTACCCATTGCTGCTGACTGTCAGAGAGGAACCCTGGAAGCACAAGCTTGAAGATGCCCAAAATAAACAGAGAGGGAAAAATGAACAAGAGAACAGGAAAGAGATGCTCTGGCAAACAAGATTCATTGTCTATTCACTGAATCCTTTACCAACACTTACCTCATCCATGATATGTGAGGGTGGTATAATATCCCCCTGGGGGGGAAAAAAGAAAAATCAAATAAATAAAGTGTTACTGTGTGGGCATTTGTTTGTGTGTGTGCGTGGGTGGGTGGCTTGACTGTTCTCTAAGGGTTCACTTTAATTCAATTTCCCTGTGATTATCCCACTCTAACAGATGCCAGCTGGTCAGGTCTGGACTGGGTGGGGCCTCTGGCACTCTTAAACTCCACTGGCATCTCCAATCAGTCTCCTGGCTGTCTGCATTGCCCAGACAGGGCCGTTTGCCTGAACTGAGAGCTGCAGAGCGGTGCCAGTCCCCAAACAGACAGGGCTAGGGAAACCGGTTCAGATACAGTGATGTGTATGTCATTTACAGCAGCTCTATCCAATTACTCAGTCGTGCCTGACTGAGAGAACAGGGAGTAGCGGGGACTTGAAGGAGAACAGGAAGTGTGTGTGTGTTTTTGCATGTTTTTTTAGAGAAGAAGACAGAAAAAATTACAAAAAAAGAAGGGCTTAAACTTAAAGAAATATGACTAACCTCTTGCCCTGGGATGTGATGAACTGCAGGCTGTGAAGAAAGAACATAAATGAATACATTATTTCAACACACATCTATGTGTACACAGATACACTATAAAAACTGAGAGCGGTTTTGAATTTTAAATCATATGTTGTCAGACGCTATGCATACAAATGCAACTGCGTGGGTGAAGGAGCCACTAAACTTCCTCTGTGGTGCTGGAGAAGCTGTGATATGTGCCATGTAAACACTTGTGGGTTAAACTCATAACAAAAGCATCTCTTTCAACAGAGATGCTGCAGACAACAGCTGTGCTAGAAGTGTCAGGAGGACACAAAGAATCCCACAGAATCATCATTAAGGTCATTTTAATTATGATAGATGGTGACCTTTAGAGCCTTTTTATGGTATCATGACTGTGTCCTATGAATGATAATAATTGAGATAACTCTTACTTTATCTCTACGGATCAGTTCAAAAGCAGCGAGAAGTTCTCCAGCAGCCTTCCCAGCTTTCTGGATGGGATACCAGGCAAGACGAGGGGAAGATACCATTGAAGGTTGACAAACACAACGGCCCATAAACTCATCAGCACCCTGCAGAGGTCAAATAACTTGTCAAGCATTTTCTGTTTCAAGACCAGGTTAACATGGATATTATGACAGTTTCTGAGGAAAACTTAAACTAGACACTGGTTTCGTCAAAATTTGCTAGGTTCCGGCTAGGTTTGAAACATCTGGTAGCAAGCAAACTTGACATTCATAACTGTCTTAGCTTTCTGTTTGTGAAATAATCCTTTAACATTACTTTATTTTAATTAATGTTTGTAGTCTATTACTGTGGTATCATTAACCTGTCCCTAAACAGCATATAAAACAAAATGAACTGTGGTTGGTTGCTTTACACAGAGATACTGTAGTCTACTTGTACATGTATATGAATTGGCGAAATTATAATACTCAATATAGATTATGTAGTCTTACCTACAGTTAAAACATGTTTAATTAAGAATACAAAAATTTTCAGCTTAAGACTGTATTATTTTAGTATTATTTATATACTATTATAGTATTTATTATTATTTTAAAATATTTTATTTTTATATTTTTAGGTTTCGTTTTAATTTTAGTTTAAGTTTAGCAATTTTGTTTTGTTTTGTAATGTGCTTCTATCATTTTTTTTTATATATATATATATATATATTTTTATTTCATTACTTTTATTTCAGTTATTTTCATTTACGTTTTTCATGTAATATTTAAATGTATTTTATTTCAGCTGTATTTTAATTAACAAAACATTTTTAATAGTAAAATGTTTAATAAACATTTTTTATTTTTAATAGTTTTAGTTTATAATAACAACACTGGTTTAAGAAGTGCAATTTATGATACCAACATTGTCAGATTTTAATAATTTGAAATATGTTATTTATACGTACATTTGTCAAACAGTTACATGGATTTCAGTCTTTCCTCATTTAAGTAGATAAGAGCTGTACTTGCTTGGCGTTATAAATATGACTTAATATGGCTTTCTATAAAGGAACTTTGGTCAGATAATCTCTGCCTGACAAAGTTGGCGGTTCTCAACCTGAATAAGCTGTAAATTGGTCCAGACTTCATGTCAAAAGTCTGACTACACAAGACAAATTTGACATGAAACACACCCGCTTATAAAATAACATACCAACTCAACAAAAACTCACATAGGTGTCCTGATCGTACAACTCCACCACAATGTGCGGAGGGCTCCTCTCAGTCACTTCATGGTCTCCAAATATTTCCACTTCGTAGAAGATGAGGGTCTGGTCCCAGGTGGGATTGAGTGTGTTCCGAACAGTCACCGTCTTCTGGCTCTGATGCAGGAAGGACACAATGGCATAGGGATCTAATCAAAGAGTCAAAGATCAAAGGTCACTATATTGCATCGCATTTTCACGTCATGGAGAGTGATGAAGTATGGCATGAGTTGCAAGTTCACATCGAGCGGGAATAGCATGGGTAATGTGCATTTGTATACTGTCAAAAACAAGATCTAAACTGTCAACTGAAACGAGAAAGGCTTCGTCAGGTCAGATGGAGGTTATTGCCACGTAGATGGATAAATGCAATGGAAAGAACTGCATCAAGAGTTGGGAAAGATGTGCAGCCATCAACTCATTGAAGTCTGTTTGCCATCAAGACTGAGGCAGTGATTCGGTACGTTCTCCTCAGAACAAGACTTTCAATGCATCAGTAAACATAATAAACACAAGTATTTCTGTTTTTATTTGGTTCTGTAATGAGGGTGACTTTGCCAAGAATATAACATCAATTATGGAAGTGAAAAGAACCAGAGATACCCTGAGTTATGGTGAAGGGAGGGTGAGACCATTTTTTAACTTTAGTAGGTCTATGTAATGTCTGAAAGATGATGTGTGGTTGTGAGACAGAGAAAGGGGGGGGAAAGTAAGTGAGTTAGCGAAAGCATGTGCATGTGTGAGTGTTTATGTATTTAAGTGAGTGTTTTAAACAGATAGTTCACCCAAAAAAAAAGAATTATGTCATTGTCATTCCATGTAGTTAGGTTCAAATTACAATTTTTTGCGAAAGGCATGTGTGATATGTCTTAAGAAGCCAAATTTCAATTTGAATGCAAGCCCAAATTTCAAATTTGTGAGCTTTGTCAAAACGTGAATTTGACCCTTTTTGAGCTTTAATATGATTTAAAGAACATTAGGAACATAATGCACGAGTAGTATGGATGACTTTTTTGTCATTTCTGGAGCATGACAACTGTGGTCACTATGAACTGAAACTGATAACAGCAATGTGTACATTCTTCCAGATTTCTCTGCATTAAATAACAGCATATGAGTTTTTAATGACTTGAGGGTGAGAAAATAACGGCTTAGTTTTTGTTTTTAGTAAACTATTCCTTTAAAATGCACAACATCCATATATATATATATATATATATATTAGGGCTGGTACGAATACCATTTTTTGAGCTTCGAAGCTTCGGTAGTAATCAACGGAGGGAGGGGGCTGAACATATTCTTCTCTCTAATAAAGGCAGGAATCTTGAGATTCTCAGCGGCGCGCCTCACGCGGGGCAGGGCTTATTGCTCCGAGAACGGACACTGCACTAGTGATACAAAACACACAGGTCTGTTACGTCCCAGTAACAAGCTCCTATATTTTGCAGTAGATTAATTTAGATTGATAATAACGGGTAATATTAGGCTTGCTGCGATAGTCGGTGTTACCGGTGTTCAGGCATAACACCGGTTACATCACTTGCCCACCGCGGCACCGCCCCCACCGTCGTTTTGATATTTTATAGTAGTAAAAATGTTAGTTCCGTTAGAGAACAGATTAACTACAATTAAAAACTGAACTTGCAGCGTGAGCCGAACGAGAGTCGCAGCACAGACCAGCAGCAGGAGTCAGATTTCATTCATCACGAGAGTGAGGAGCTGAATGACAAGATGATCGCGGAAGATTTGATTTCAACAACGCGAAATGTAAAAGCGCCTATTTAAGGGAGTTTGTCATTGTACTGTTTTGTTGTTGTGTTTCTCATTAAGAATAATAGGCTAATGAACCCACCATTCAAGCAACCCGCCCCCGAATTGGCAAACCGAAACTAAAATGCGCACGGCCGCACTGTTATTCATTCACGGCCGCACAGTGCACAAGCACTGTAATGCAACGGTGAGGGAACATTTTCTCACCGTCACATCCCTAACGGGTAAAAAAGCTAATACATTTTGATTCTATTATTCTATTTTCCACAATGTCAAACAAACGCAGCTTAACCCAAAATGCAAGCTCAGGCATGCACTTCTTCCATATAAGCTCATGCAGTTGTGCGCTCTAGACAGAGAACACTCCGTTGCAGGGAACGCTAAGAAGAAGCAAATATATTTATTAAGTATAACGAGGTTAACTGTCCATCCTATTAAAAACGGCTAGGCTATAAGATAATTGTAAAAAAAAAAAAAAAAAAAAAAGTATTGTATTTCACCAGATTTTATAGTGTAAACATATGCAAGCGCGAATGAGAACCGTTTCGAGGGGGATGCCAGGTGTGCGCGAAACCCCCCCCCCCCCCCCCCCCCCCAAAAAAACGAATATTCGAATCCCAAAATTGAAAATCAAATACCAACCCATCGAACGAATATTCGAATATTCTGGTCCAGCCCTAATATATATATATATGTTTGTATTATACATACATACATAAGTGTGTGCGCGCGTGTACGTGCGTGCGTGCGTGCGTACGTGTGTGTGTGTAGAAAAATAATGCAGTGACATCAACTGCTTAGGAATGCCAGAAATTGGAGGGACAGTCAAAGTTTATTATTTCAGTCGATGTAAAGCAGCCTCAGTGGGATAGTTTCACTTGGGAGGGAGAAATAGACACTTTTCCCAGCTCTTAATAAACTAGCCCAGTTACACACATGCACACACATACACACAACTTCCCACTTCCCACAAACACAGTGGCTCAAATAAACAAAGGGATAAACAAGCTATGGGGAGCGTGCACTGTTACCCAGGAGCCAATGGGAAATAAACACAGGCAGTGTCTAATCTGCCTGCTTACAGTGAAATGTAAATAAACTGTCTTCCCCAAGGGCATTGTGGGACTGGACATGTCGACGGCTGCCCACGTGTACAACTCAAACATGATGCATGACCCTTGGGAACAATGACATGCTCAAAGAAAATAGGGAAAGGATTTTGGCAATAGATTATTTCCCATATATCAATACTATATAGTGTTTAACTGTACGAAAATCTTATTCAAATACATGTCAAAAAAACTTTTAGACAGACAGACAGACAGACAGACAGACAGACAGACAGACAGACAGACAGATAGATAGATAGATAGATAGATAGATAGATAGATAGATAGATAGATAGATAGATAGATAGATAGAACAGAGGGGCCTATAGCATCTGGCAAAAAAACTCTGATTTCATCTAATCCCCCTCCAGTAGCCAAAGCACTGATACAGCTCCACATTTTTCCCTCCTTTATAAATATTGTGGTCCATCGATCATTTCCCTTTACCAAACTCCTTCTCAAGCGCACCAAGGACAAGTGATTTCTGCCTCGAGCTTGATTTATTCATTTTCCTCAGAGCTCAGAACCCTGTAAAAGATCTAGGCTGGGTTTTGTGCATCAGGAGACTGACCCAAAACTATTTGTAGATTTGTAATCAGAGCACCAGACTGGCCTGATTTATACCAGGCCTGTATTTTTAAAAGGATCCTCAATGTTTTTTCATCTGTGCTTGCGGGTTCAGAATGAACCTTAAACGCATAGCCCGGGTAGCTACATTTCCAGGATTTCGCAAAAAACAAAAAACTTCAGATCTTTCTCCACCTTAAAGTCTCTTTTCTTTTTTCTTTTCATCCTTGTCCGCTTTGTTCCCATTTTTAGACTATGGTTTTTCCATGCATAGGAGATTTATACCGACATCTCTAATGGGTGATAACCAGCAGGCGTATTTTGCCTGCATTTTAATGATGTGGAGCACTCTGGGTTAAAAATTTCACTACCACAACTTAGAGCTTTAGACCATGGCAACACTCGCTATGGTTTAAAGGGGGTGAAATACTGCTCTGGTGTTGCCAAGAAAGCTCTTTTATATTTGACTTTTTCAGGGACTGTTTTTTTTGCCAACATCAACAATCAGTGTCACATTTTGAATGAAAACTCACTTCATGTTTATTAATAGGTAATATTAATATAAGGTAATAACAAGGCCCACACGGAATCCGCACATTTATGAGGGGAATTCTGTGGAATGGCTTAAACAGAGCCGGGAGCACTAAATATATTGGTGGCTGAAATCCATTTACGCATAACTCTTTCAAATTACAATTATTAAAAGAATAACCAATCAAGTGGCAGGGTGGTGTGGATCTTTGGGAATGACAAACTCTGGCTTTCTGTAGAATTCCATTTGGCCCTTTTAACCATTCAAAAAAAAAATTCACAATTCCACAATGTTCACTACACAACTATAACAACAAAACATTACTGAAAACCTTTTGTGGATTTTTTGACTAACTTCTTTTTTCTAAAGAGTTAGAGAAAACCACTACAAAAATCTATAACCAATAGCTAACATACAGATTATAAAGGAGACAGAAGCAAACCAGAAACTGCAAAACCAGAGAATGTTTCACCTGATGTGTGTTTAGACACTTCACATAAACATAAACTTCTGCTACTCTAACCACAATCCCAAAGTTAAGCCCCTTTGACCTGGCAAAACATCACATATGCATCTTGAATAAAAAAGACATGCAGTGCACATGCTTTATGTGATATTTATCACATATATGATATTTTCCAAGGACACAAGTCATGGAAGATGATTTCTTATGAAAAAAATAGCTTGGCAAAAAAAAAAACTAGTGCCAGTAAATCAAAAAGAAAAACAGCAGAGCAGAGCAACAAATTCAGCATATAATGTTTCATTTTTTTCAGGGCTTTTCACTTTTTAAAGTTCAGAGAAGACAGGATGTGATAGGGAGAGAAAGAAGGTAATGGGATATGTTGCAAGCCAGATTCAAACTTGCTTCAGAGCTCATGCACTAACCACCAGACCATGGCTCCGACTTGATTTGTTTTACTTTATGTACCACCTGTTCTCTATACAAATGACATTTTTTACATCTTCGCTGCCAACGTCTTCTCTTATGGACACCATTGTAAATCTACTTCATTTCGCTTCTCTCTGGGCTACACTTGACCCAAACTGCCTCGGCCCAGCCTGTGCCAGACACAATATTTCACCCTCTGACGTAAGCTCAGTTATGGTTCCTCTACCATTTAGTCTCAAAAGACTTCACTATGATTTTGTTATTTATAAAAATACTCCTATTACTCTAGGCAGTACTGACCATTTTTTAACAGAAAATCATAAATTCATAATTCTGCCATGTTATGCTATTGGTCTCAATATGCTTCACATTAGGACTAATCATTGACCTCATTTTGTGCCACCACATGACCTGGAAATATGTATCTTATTGTATGTTAATTTGAACAAAATGGCATTACAGCTGGCAAAGCGCTCTTCATGCCATGTGGTATTGTAGTAAATATCTTAAAAGGCAGATTTCGCCGATGCCTGCTGTGTGTCTGAATGTCATGCTATTACTGCATTCAGAAGAGTATATTACTCAGAATCCATGCAAATAACCACAAGTTCAGGATCTGAGAGGTCACAGTGCAATACATGTAGATTCTGCCCAAAAAAAAAAACGCAGCTGCTTTACAAAATGAATGACTTTGCATATATTTCTTGGTACTATGCATAGCTTTGATCAGATTTTACCCAACAAGATTGAGTAACCTTCAAAGCTTTTGTTGATTTCTTGGTTGGTTTTGACCTTGGAATTTCACCATGTTTTGGCTGAAGAATTGGCTCCTTAATTTCTCCTTTTTCTTTTTTCAAGAAAAAAGCTAAAATATATGGCAGCGGCTATTTACACTAAGTGGAAATAGCATATTTTCTTAGCAATAGATGCTATTTACACTAAGTGACAATAGCAGCATTTTCTTAGCAATGCTATTTACACTAAGTGAAAATAGTGATATATTCTATTTACACCATGTAAAAGTAGCAGTTCTTTGCAATATGTGTAAATAGTAATTAGATGCTATACTTTATTTTGGCAGATAAATATTATTTGCACCTCAGTATTGTTGTACATTAACAGGATGCAATAATAACAGTGTAAATGATTATATTTATTAAAATTATTAAATGGATGCCGCCTTAATGGGACAATAAAAGCCCTCCCTACAACTACCCCTAACCCTATCCAGTAAATACATTTATTATTATTATTATTATTATTATCAAACAGTCATTAGGCACTTTATTTCCACTTTTAGAACATTTTCTTAATTTTTATTGAAAGTAAATGCCTTTCCGATGTGATATGTGATGGGAAAAGGGAGAAGAGTGAGCTCGGCAAAAGGCGGATTTGAACCTGGGTCGATCGCGTCAAAACCTAATTTCATGAACCTTACGCTCTACTGACTACACCACTGCAGACATTACAACATGCACATCTTTTTTTAATCTTGTGTGGCCCAACCAGGCACTGCTGGGCGGAGTTAGTGTAAATAGCGTTTACACAAGAATAAGAATACTTATATTTCAAATAAACGCTGTTCTTTTGAACCTTCTATTCATCAAAGAATCATGAGAAAAGTATTATTGTGTTTCTTGAGCAGCAAATCAGCATTTTAGAATGATTTCTGAAGGGTCATGTAACAATGAAGACTGGAGTAATGATGTTGAAAATTTAGCTTTGCCACCACAGGGATTAATTGCGTTTTTAAATATATTTAAAAAAAAAAAAAGAAAACAGTTGTTTTAAATAACATTAAAAAATAAAAAATTCAATTTTGAATTGTGCACAAGTCTGATTTACACAAACCTTGATATGTCTGTAATAGTTATGTTTGGATCATTCATGGTATGCTCACCTGAGAAACTGTCCTTATCCATTGCCAACAGGTCTCTGGCCTGATACAAGTAACATCGCAAATGATACATGGTCCCATCTGAAGAATCAAGAAGAAGCACAGCAGTGTAGTTTCAGTAATCATTTAAACCTGTTATTATTTTAATTAAGTGAGAAAACTGGCATGTTCAACTCACTATCAAAGAAGCAGGAGATGGTTGGCCGGTTGACACCAAAGGTTGTTGTAACTGTCTTATCGTCATTCTTTTCATCAGTAACACTGCTCTGTTGACAAAAAAAAAAAAAAACACTGTGAGACACATTATGTTCCTTCAACCTAAACAGTAGATTCACACATTTTGGCATTCAGACAAGACAATCATTCATGTTGGATAAAATATCACAATATCCCGACCAAAAGGGTAAACAGAGTATGTGTTAATGATAACTGCTGTCAGTTGTGGAAAGGGCAAATGTATATGCACCACAAACCACTGGCATGAAGTGATTACGTCACCACCCCAAGACACTCAAATATCATTTTGACACGTACAAAAATCCTGATCTTCTCTGAATAAAATGCCTGATGATGTCTCTTAACCAAAATGAAACTGCTATGTCATTTGTGGCTAAAAATATTTACATAACCCAATACCCTTGTACGGTTTTGGAGAAAAAAGGAAAGAGAAACACCCTCCAAAGTGCCCTCTAAAACAAGAACAGAATTTGGAATCCAATTCCAACGAGTAGCGGTGAAGTGCAAACCCAAATACTGAATCGTCATTTTTAATGTCACTTTGTTCGCACATGCAGCTTTTAGTGCTAAGCAAGCTGAGGTATAATCAAACATGCTTTTCGGTCTCTCATATGTGGCGGTGAAAAGTTTGATTCATTGTGGTTAATCAAATCCACCTAACTCTTTTGCATATATAGAGGTGGCAAAAAGTGTGATTCATTCTAGTGAATTGGACAATAGGTTCATCTTAAAGGGATAGTTCACCCAAAAAAGTATATCCATCCATTATAAAAGTAATCCACACGGCTCTGGGGGGTTAATAAAGGCCTTCTGAAGCGAAGCGATGCGTTTGTGTAAGAAAAAAAAAATCCATATTTAAAACTTAATAAAGTAAAATATCTAGCTTCTGCCAGACCGCCTTCCGTATTCAACTTACCAAGAAGGTGTAACGCCTCTCGCAGTTCAAAACGCTTACGCTACATCCGACGTCATATGTGGCGCGAGTTACTCTTTTTCCGTAAGTTCATTCAAGTGAATCAGTTCATCCTTAACAAATCTCTTATCTGTAGTGGTGGAAAGTCAGATTCATTCTAATGCATCGGTTCATCTTAATTGACTCTTTCTCATTTATATTGAGACTAAATTAAGAATTTGATGTGATTAATTGATGTCTATGGATCAGAACTTTCAGGTGCCCTGGGAGGCAGAGTTCATCTAGTTCACCTCCGTAAAACCCTACTTGCACCATGGATCGTTTCCAGACCCTCATCAACTCTCAGTTCTCAACCCAGCCAAGCCCACATGACATCTCATGCCAAAGCTGCCTGGAATAGACCCGTAACAATGGACCCAGTGGACCAGACTATGAGTAAAAGAATAAGCATACTAACTAGGCTTTATGCATACACCGTCTTTCACACTCACTGCTCCATCTCTGTCTCCCTGTAAATGATATCCCATGATGCCCTTATTTTACCAGACTGATTCCACTTTGCTTGCCCAGTCTCTCTCAGCACCTCCAATTCGTCCAAACTCAAAGCCCTCCACACCCATTCTCGCCTTTGCCTTGTCTAAATTGCATCTTGCCTTCGTTTGATTCTCTCCAACCACTTTCCTTTCCTTCCATTACTGTCTCTATTTCTAAATCTCACCCCAATTCCAGCTCCACATCACTCAAATAGTCAACCCTCATTACCAGCGAACACTCCAAGGCAAAGATGGCCGCCGGCCCCGTCTTTTCTAATGGTTCCATGCGACATCTCCAGCGTCGGCGCCGGAAGGAGTCCGTCTTCTTCTGCTTGAGGTGAAACTTCCAGCCAAATAAAGAGGTATACTCCCAGCCCTCGCGCTCCGACTCGTCCGGACGCTGCTGTAGAAGAGTGAGCACACACAGAAAAAGACTAATTCAATCAAGTTAAATTATGTAATTTAAAGTATTCTTCTCAAATTGCATGTTCTGTATGATCCTATCCAGTGGTGCACAGTTCAATAAACATTAAAAAAGACAAATAGCAGACATGAGGATCTTTAGATTAGTGAGGAAAGGATTAGTGAGGAATTAAAGTTATCTAATAGAGTAGAAAGACGAGAGGTACCACAAGAGAAATGTTTCTAAATCTGTGCTTATAGACTGCCACCATGAGGACAACTGATTTTACTCCCAAAATAGTATACCCAAAAAGTATTTTGGACACTTCAATACTGAAGTTAAATAAAATAAATTATCTAATTATCATTAAATAAAATATCTAAGTGGTTTTATGTATTTATCTATTTATCTATTTAAAAACCACACTTTTCAAACAAAACTAAAATTTAACATTTTATTAAGTATAAAAGTATAAGCAAATTTGCAAAGTTACAGAAGTTCTGGAAGAATTTCTAGCATGATTTGTTTGCAGATGGCATTTGGTTTAATAATAATTTAATGTCATAAATAATATACACTACCATTCAAAAGTTTGGGGACAGTACGATTTTTTTAAAGAAACTAATACTTCTAAGCAAGTACGTATTATAGTAATCAAAAGTGACAGTAAAGACATTTGTAATGTTACAAAAGTTTTCAGTTTTAAATAAAGGCTGTTCTTTAAACAAAAAAACGCATCATCACAGTTAACAATCAGTTGAAAACCGTAACAATAGAAATCAGCATATTAGAATAATTTCTGGAGATTCCTGTAATACTGTGAAATATTATTACAAATAAGAGCACAGACTATTTTCAAAAATATTTTTAAAAAAATCTTACTGACCCAAATTTGAACAGTAGTAGTGTATTAATAGATTTTTATCTGTTATTTAGTAGTCGTCCAAACATTTTTTTTTTAATAAAAATGTAATATAATCTAAACCACCTTTTGAACCCGATCCTCTTACACATTTTTCTTGAAGTTCTTTACCCACTTTTAGTAGGCCTATTTGTTTCTTGCAAAGAACCAAACGTAAACACGAGCCTCATTCAGGAAACACGAGCAGAACAAATTTGTGTAAATCGTTCATAAATTCATTCTTATATAAACTGTCGCATTGAATTGAATGTGACAATTTACATAAGAATGGATTTGCGAACGATTTACACAAATTTGTTCTGTTCGTGTTTTATGAATGAGGCCCATTGCCATTCTCTGTGACTCTAAAAAGCAAATATGTTGATGTTCTTCAGTCTAACATCATTATTTTTTATCAGAAACAGTAATTTTCAGAATTTAATTTATTAACAAAGTGTGTTTTACCCAAACTTGTTTGCCTATGTGGATAAGTGGACACACACATGGCCCTACACACACCCTCACACAGATGATGAACATTAAACGTATTTGCGGTGGGACTTTAAAGTTGGACCCAGATTTTCTGCCAAGTGGATTAGAGGTGTGGGATTGATTTCAGATTATTCTCAGATGGCATGATTAATTAGGTGTCCTCTGGAGCTCCATCTGCCTCTCACCAGATGCGTTCAGGGACAGGGGAAGACCTCCTGAGACTACACAGAGCTCTTTATGTCACGCCACCCTGAGCTTTACCAGAATCCCCCAGAATTCAAAGGGAACAAAATGAAGCTTGGGCCAAGATTCCTCTTTTGTTTATAAGTTGCTTTCAATGTGAAACTTCATTATATCTTTGACTGAAAATAAACCGAGCGGCAACACTTCGCTAATGACTGATGATGTACTTTTCTAAGCGCCTCCATTTTCTGCATATCTCTACGGCGGAGTCGGATCCAACGTCTCCGACGGTTGGTGTGGTACATCTTCTCGGATGGAACCCAGGACTTTGGCCGGCGGTCCGGGGGGAGGGTTATTCCATATTCCCACCCTACAGGTAAAAGCAGATTTATTGTAGTTGTAGAGATACGTTGGTTTTGCAAATCATCTCTATATACAGAATAATGAAGAGCAGTGGCATAAGACTTCTCAAAGTTTCCATACCTTGATCATCCACTGCACGCTTCAGATCCTCGCTCCACTCAACATCCCCCCACACCCAGCCGGGGGGACACTCGATCTCATCTTTAGGCACAGCCTTTTCTCCATTCTGCCCCCCAGTGGACACATAAAGAACAAAAAGGTCAGTTCCTGCCAACTGATTTTAATGTAGAACATAAGTATTTTTTTAAATACCATTTGACTAAGTATTCCTTTGTGCCTCGTGAATAAAACTAATAACTTCACTGGACTTAAAAAGAACTAAAGTTTCATCAGTTTTGTCACAATACAACTACACACTGACCACATCTGTGTACCCCTCTGACATGCCGATCCACTGTCCTCCTGGCAAACGCATCTGATTTTCAAACACCTCCTCCAAAAAGCTTATATGACCTGCATCAGCGTCGTACAGCATTCTGGGCATCATGGGCATCAAGACACATCCATGTTATGCTGTTTTACAGGGTGTTCAATGATGTTGATATCACTAATACTCTGTGAGCAAATTTAATGATAAGATGGTACTCACGTTTTCTCTGGGCTGACGTACCAGTCTCCTGCCCAGCTCCATCCTGGAGAGGGTTTGAAGCTCTCCTTTGGCAGTTTGATTCTGCCAGTCACATCGCTGAACTTGGGGTATGTCAGACCAGTCGTACCCCAGTTCCCCACCAGGGCCAATTTAGTCTGGTTTTCATACTGTGGATCAAAATAACTCCATTAGGGGCTCAGAAGCTCAAACACACAATGCTAAAAGACACATTTAACTCAAAAAGAAGCTATTAAAGAAATTCAAACAAAGAATCTATAACAAATGTTACTATATTAAAAAAACAACTATTCTGCAATTCTTTGTTTTATTTCATATATACTACCAGATTACCAGGAAAGATTTTTTGTTTTTAAAAGAATTAATATTCGCATAAATATTGTGAAATATTATTAACATTTAAAATAACTGTTTTCTATTTTAATTTTGATTATTTGATGAACGTTCAAAAGAACAGCATTTATTAATAACAGTATAATTTTTTGTAACATTTTTGATTCATTTAATTCATCTTTGCTGAATATAAGTACTAATTTCTTTAAAAAGGTAGTGTAACTGTACATTATAGTGTTTTATTTTTCAACTTTAGGCAATTTTATGTCACAGGGGTTTCAATAGATTTCAACTTTTTTCTCACTTGGAAAAAACTTATATGAATTAATGTAAGTTATAAAATATGAATTGCTACATGTTTAAAACTATAATAATCTAAACAAAGACTGAAAAACTATTTCAATGTTAATTGTGTGACATTGATGTCCATATCAATTTGTTGTATATACACTGCTGAACATTGTTATTAGACAAATTAATAAATTAGTGATAGAGTGAAAAGTGTTTACTAAAATTCCACAAGGCAAAAGTACCCATAGGCGAAGAAACGCCAAAAAATGCATGTTGGGTAACTGCCCACTCACCGTTTCTGCAAATACAGATAGTTTGCCCTCTGCAAACTGGTTAAAGGACTTGACATCAGCAGTGAGTCCGAACCACAGCTTGACCCTGAGCTGAGCTGGGATCTTACTACATCCCTCATCTTCCTGTGGATACTGAGCATAACATTACATACAGAGATAGAGAGATATATCAGTACCCCGACGGTTCCATTCATCATTTGCACTGTAGCATTAGTATGTGCTTTGCCTCCAAACAGTGTGTTTACCTTCATGAAAACCGTCTGAAGTTGGCCACAATGCTTGCCACAGTAACCCTGGGAAAAGAGAACTTGATGGGTGGGGATTCTGTGGTAGGCCACTCGTCTGTCTCCCTGAAGCATCCAGATTATTACATCTGGAAGACTGTTCTGGGGCTGAAAGAAAGAAAGTACTGCTGTCAATCGAATAAAAACATTTTTAGTAATTAATCAAGATTTTTTTTCTCAATTTCTGGGGGTGAAATTAGTAATTAAAGCAATTCAACATTACAATATAATTAAAAGCAGACATTTAATTGACTTTAAAAAATATAACAACTTTTATTTTAACTTAAAACAATCTTCACATAAACCCATTAAAATAAATGCCACATTTAGCCGTGCTTTTAATATAGCAGGGCTCAACGCCCCACCACAAAAAAAGTTTTCCTTGTTTTTGACCCATGTAGCCATGTATTTTAATAACTTTATGACACCAACATTTTACATATCAGTGAAATTTCACAATGAATTACAATTGATTACAATTTTTATAACACACCCAAAAATATTAAAGGCCTGGGTATACTTCATTTTCAACGTTCTGCTCCATCTCGCGGAAAGTTTCAAAGTATACTCCTTTGGCCGTGAGTACGGAAAGATGCGTTCTAGTGGACTTTGTTTTCAAGCGCTCAAGTCAAGCGCTGTTGTGCGCACACCGTCCGCACGGACACAGAAATTGGGCTGCACACGGACCCTCCTGATGCCAAAAATTACATAACACGAACAGTGCACAGAACGCGGATGGCTGAAGTATACGTCGGGCTTTGGCCTAACTAATATAAAGTTCAAACATTTTTAAAAACGAGTAAACAATCAGTAATAAAATAAGAACGAATAAACAACTTACAAGCGACAACACAAATAAATACAACAGAACAGATTAAACAAATGAAAATTTTTTCATTTTTTATAATTTTCAACATGCAAGCTATATCTCATTCACCTCCTCAGCGAGGTGACGTAATCTCATGGTCCAGTCCTCAGCCTGCTCCAGCACTGTACTTAGCTCAGTCTCTGGTCCATGTTTGAGCGCCAGTGCCGCCTGCACTATCTGCTGCATGTTAATCTTGCGCAGATTCCTCAGAGCTTTATCCAGCGGAGTCACACAGGGCCATTTATCCACCTCTGGGAGCTCCTCACTACAGCACATACACACACAAAAACGCTTTAGTTGGTCATAGTGAGTGCAGTACAGCTTTACAAAACACTTCAGCACATCTGCACCTGCAGTCAGCTATGATATCATCAAGCAGCTGGACAACCCTCTGCTCCACTTCCTGTTCGTCACTTCTTGCTTTGAGCTCCAGCTGTACCTGCTCCAGGTTTGATTCCTATTATGATGAACGTATTAAGAAATACAGTTATAACTGATTGTGCTTTGATATACTTTGATGTGTTGACCGAAGGAACGCTCCTCACCAGTCGGTCAACTATGCTGAGCAGCATGTTCAGGGCCTCTATGCGAGGGACGATATCCTCCCACTCTGAAGACAAGACCACCACAGGTTTCACATTTCCCCATGGCAGGTAGTAGTAATGGCAGCCTAAATAACAATGTAAAACAGTGGAAGTGATGTTAGATACCTGAGTGAATATCACTCATTGGCTTATAGGTGATCCTTCAAAATAATAATCTAAAATGAAACATTATTGGGCATTTCATGTAACATAAAGCTTCAATCTTACTACTTTGTTTTTTAAAATACTTAAAACTCTTTTTTTCCCCCACAAAATCACATAGGGCTCTGTATTTTCCATTTACTAGTATAGATATGCATCGTCCAAAAGTTTATACTCTGTAAAATGTTTTAATGTTTTACAAAAAAGTCTCTTATGCACATCAAGGCTGCTTTTATTTGAAAATAAAAACAGTCATATTGTAAAATATCATTACAACTTCCATTTTAATATATTTTATTATGTAATTTATTCCTGTGATGTCACATTATCCTTCTGAAATCATTCTAATACACTGATTTGATGCTCAAGAATCATTTCTTATTATTATCACTGTTGAAAACAGTTGTTCTGCTTAATAATTTTGTCCATTTTTTCAGGATTCTTTGATGAATAGAAAGTTCAAAAGAACTAGAAAATGTTTTGTACTATTACAAATGTAGTAAATGTATGTCTTGTCACTTTTGATCAATTTAATGCACCCTTGAACTACTCATTTCTTGAAAAAAATTCCTGACCCCAATCTTTTGAATGGTAGTATACTTACCCATTAAAAGTACTATATATATACATACATATATATATATATGGTGTTTCTTGTTAAAGGAAGAACAAATGCCACAAGAATCCACTTCAAAGTGAAATAGCAGTATGGATATTTTATGTGGGGCATTAAAAAAAGTGTATGTTAGATCTAAACATTTCAGGTATAAATCATTAGGTGGTTTCTCACCATCAAACACAGCCCTGCTGAACTGAGTGGTGGAGGGCAGAGGCAGACAGGTGTTGTCAAACTTGTTGCCGTAGTTACCAATACTGACTTCAAAATGAATTGCATCATCCACATCCTGAAGAAGAGTGGCTGAGTAGAATGCAGCAAAGAGGGAGAACTTCCTCTTCCGCATGAATTTCTGTGTGACACAACACAACTTTGGTCTTTCACTTATATTAAATGATGCATTCCTGTGTCTTATGATCTCATGTCTGATGTTAAACCCAGGAGGAATAACTGTGATCTCACCTCTACCACCAGCAGGTCATCAGAGTGTATGTCTTCAATCTTTTGCTCCACCTGATCAGACAGCTTCGTAATAAGTTCTAACAGCACACGTCCTCGATAGGCCACACCCTCTCCCTATGTCAAAAAACCCACACAGAGGAACTTATAGTTAAGTATTATTGCGTAATATTACAGGTGCTATATGTAAGAATTCTCATGTATTAACCACATTTTATTGCCAGTGTGTGAACAGCTTGTAACGAAGCTTAAAAAACAAGACCTTCCCAGACTTCCTAGGTTGTCTATGAAAGACTGTAGACTGATTTTTTCCCCTGAAAGATTCGGACGTTTTTTCCGGGAAAATCAAAAGTATCTGATGTTCACGCATGCTCCAGAGAGCCTCTTTTCCGGTCAATAGCACATGAAATGAATGCTTATACAATGTTTAGGATAATGCAGAATGAGCCATTCTGTACTGTAATGTCAATGTGTCAGGCAAAGAAAAGGGATTATTTCAAACTATAGTCTCACTGCATAGATTATAATTTAAATATAGATAAATCCCTATTAAAGCTACAAAATGTATTCAGTCAAGAACAGTGAGTGATTTTCTCTTTGTCTTTTGTTCTTTGATTTACATTAATGACATTGACAATGACATTACAGCAGCAAGTTTATTAGGCTGCTGTCACTTTAATATCTGAAGCACATGACGCAGATCTAACACATATCCCATGACCTCACAACTCTTTACGGTCATTTAAGACTATATTTAACTAATTTAAGACTGTGCTTATGAGGATACTCGACAAAGCAGGCATTTTGGCATACTTTTGTGTGTTTTTGTCCCTTCAAGTGCAAAAGAGAACTCAATGCGGCCAGCGCACTCTCTGAACTGGCTTTCTGTGCGCACAAGTCCTGTCTGTCAAACAGACATGTGATTTACAGACAGTATGCCAGTACAGATTTAAGTTCTTTTTTTGCGTCTTATCGCGCTTGAAGGATTTAATAGCATATATATAGTGAATCTCACCTTTCCTAGGTTTAGTGCCTCATGTGGGTCTGAGAAGGCTGTGAACTCTCGAGGGCTCCCATACATGTTGACATAGCAGGGGCCAAAGGTCGGAAGAAAGCCTATATTGTCATCCACTTATTGACATAAAATGGAGGAGAGCAAGAATTAGACACACAGCAGTCACCTTTAGCCTAGAAGCAGTAAAAAAAAAAAAAATAGCGAATTGTAAATGAACAAATTACTGTATTGTCGTATTGCTTGTTGACATAGATTCAGTGGCAAATACTTTTGCCATTTAGTCATAGAAAACACCTTATCCAAAGACCAGCTGAATAAAGCAATAGGTAACTTATAAACTACAAGCACTACAGCCCAACAAAAGGCCACATCTGACATAGGTGTGATCTACAGGAAGGGCAGTACACATATTTGATATCAGAGAGACACATACTAGTGCCGTGGAAGGTCCTGGGAGGGAACTCATCTGAGTGCAGAGTGCAGAGAGAAATAGAAGTTTTGAGACACAATAAGGATAGATGAAGTGAATGACGCAGGCAGTGCAGCCGATGCTATACAACCTGACTCATGCACAAGCCTTTATTAATCACGTCTGCACCACACGTAGTTAGATTTGCACACCAAACTCACTCTATGCAGCTCACAAAATATCACAACCAACTGCTAACATACTGAAACCAATTTCAGTTACACTAAAATATACTACATTTTTCCCCCCAAAAGCAACAATACTAAACAATTTTGGGTAACACTTTATTTTAATGTGTCCTTGTTACATGTTACATTTACTATAGTAATAACTACAAATCAGGCAAAATTACATGCAACTAACCCTAAACCAAACCCTAATCCTACCCTAACCCTATAGTAAGTACATGTAGTTAATTGCTATTACTCAGTACTTAAATGTATAATTACACTGTAACAGGGACACATTAAAATAATGTGTAACCCTATTTTGATCTGTCATACCTCCTTGGCAATAGCATAGATGCTAAAGTTTTAAAAAGTAGCTAACAAAATTGTAGTAGTTTTAGTCATCCTTGTCTGTAATTCAGAGTAGAACACACAAGCCAATTTTACACAACACTCCCCAAAATACAGTTAATTTAATTCTCTAGTTTCAAACCACTGCCAATTCATTACTTATGATGACAATACGAAGTGGTACAAAATCAAGACAACAAATCAGCTAGCAAACAACAAGTAGTGTTTTTCCTCACTTCAACACTGGAACCAGCACATTACTTAAACAATATGACATCACTCAACTTTGACAAATGCACTTAAAGGTGAAGAATATTTTCTTTTGATGATATGTTACTTACAACTAGCTAAATAGACAGAGACTACAAATAAATTACTTGATGCTGTTTGACTTCCCAAAGAGTGTGGCAAACATTGTGGCACAAGCACTGCTGTTTGAGTGACTCAACATGTCAAGTTCTGGCTCAACCAATGTGAGTTTTGGGAAGGACTGATTGTAACAAGCTTTTGCACTGGGAATTGACAAGATGTACCATTTTTCAGCAGTTATGCTTGATGTTGTTAGGTGTGCAGAATTAACACACTTCATCTTTAAATTCTTTAAATGGTTAGTATAGAGCAGTGGTTCTCAACCAGGGAGGGGACCGGGTGGGGGGGGTGGTTGTCTTTGAATCGTGTTGAGGACAGTATGGAGCTTTGAAGTCAAAAAGGTTGAGAACCACTGATAAAGAGTGTACAAAAACTGTAAAGCAGGACAGTGACCCTCTAGATTTGTCACTACCGCTTAACAAAAGCCTTCAATCATGCTGTATTTTGAGCAACAATTTGCACACTACAACAAAAAAAAACAGCCTACCCTCAATATCTCCTCCAGGGGCTGAGATTTTGGACATACATAAGTGTGTAGTGCCAATAATGTCATTGTGGCTTGCGCGATCCCTGAGAGAATGAGAATGGGAAGGCATGTAAGATAACACATTTTCATCATAAATAAAGAAATCCATATTAACATATGGTGGTTAGATTTAAACACATGAAAGAAAAATTTAACTCACCAATCTAAAATGCGTATCCTCATCTTTTCACACATGGATGGAAACTGGAGTGAAAAACAGACTGTTAATAAATCTAATGAAGGACTTGTTAGGTTGTTCTGTGAGGTGAGTGTATGACATTTACCCTGATGGGCAGAGTAAGGCTCTGGTTCCACTGAGGGTTGGCGTTTTTCTCCAGAATCTTACTACTGATCTAGAGAAAGAAAAATATAATATCAGTACCTCTTGAGCAACTTATTAATCCTATAAAGCATGACATATAAAATAATAGTCCAAAAATCTAACTTTTGAAATGGAACAGACAAAATAAAAAAAATAAAAAGTTTCCATATGTGTTTTTTGTTGAGTATCATATCTGATAGTTTTATGGCTCATATAGTATGATATAGGAGAATATGGAGCTCATACTCGAAAAGGAAGAGGGAAAAACTGAGCAAAATATCCAATATTTATCCAATATTTTAAAATAAATGAGATCTTTATAACAGTATAGCAGACTACTTACATAAAATGCACTTAAATATCAGTGTCACTCAATATCTGCCAATAATATATCTTAGTAAGATGATATTTAAATGCTTAGTTTTATAATCAAAGCTCATAGTTTTTACTGTGGGGGGTAAAACATTTAATGCAATACAATGCAATCCAATACAATGACAATGAAAAAAGGACAAATAAACATTCCTCAAAAGCCTCATGTATCATATTTGATACTCACATTTTAACCAGATTATACATGATATATGGATTATAAATGATATATGGATAATCAAGTAAACCCCTGTTGCTTTAGTCCAGTAAATGTTCATCCTGAAATATTACTAACAATAAAAAATGTATTCCTCCATTTACTTCATAAAAATCAGTTAAGATTTTGCAGCAAAAAGACACGTATATCTCAACCTGAATGGGGACGTTTTTAGAATTATACTAAAAGGCATTTTACATGCTAAAAAGTATAAAATCTTTAAGATGACAGAAGGCATGTAGCAGATTCTGAACAACAGATTTTTCAGCAAAGTTTTGCTGATAATTTAGAGACAATAGAAATTTGCATATCAAATATGATACAGTGGGTTTTATCTTATTACTACCTCATGATTAAACTAGTTACAAAGACAGAAGTACCGTTTTTCCTGCAAAGTTGACCTCCACCAATGGATCCACTAGGTTCTTTCGATTGGTTTCAAAACCAAGGAACTGTTTGACACCGTCCATAAGAGCATCATCCACTGTTCAAGGAGGAGAGCAGATTACCAGATGCAAACAGAAAACATACACATCTACACACAGATGTGTTTGATACTCACTCTGAGGCAGATCATCTGCCCTGTACACTCTGAGAGTAAACGAGGCTCCCCTCAGGGTAAGACCAGCTGGTCTCAACAGGTTCCCCTCTATATCCTCTTTTTCTTCCAGACCCTCTTTCTTATCCATCTAACACAGAATTGATTTTTTCAAAAGAATGAGAGATTGATCTTTATAATAAGGTTTGATTTGTTAACATGCTGCTGAATCATGCTCAATCTCTCTCTCACTTACCGGAGGTTCATCACCTGCAGCCAGCACAAACATGCTGACCTTCAAATAACCTCTGGCCCCTGCAGAAAGATCATCAGGGTCTGACAGCAACAACCATTTCCTGAGAATAGCATGTCCTGTTCAGTGGAATAGAAAAAACTATGTTAAATATAAAACACTGGGGGGCTTTTTAGCTTCAATTTTAGAGGCAACAAGCTTAATTGAGTCTCAAAACTGACATGTCTCGGTCCAGAGGTTTATTTGTTCTGAGACACAATCAAAACGGTGCTTTTGGAAAAGAGCAATTAACATCATATTATGACTATGTGGTACTTACGGTGTTCGTTATACACTATGCCAACATCCAGCTGAAAGAGAAAACACAAAATCAGCACTATTATTAGCAAAGTCTGAAATAACAGAACAAATAACGTGTGCTGAAAATGATGATCTAAGAAAAAACATGCCTGTGACCAGTAAAGAAAATCAAAATAAAGATATCCTGGAACTCACTGGAAATGAGAAGAAACCACCAACTGAAGACAGTGATTAGCAAGAGAAGGATAGAGGGAAGAAAAATAAGAAATAAGAGCAAATCTACCTTGAATTCTCCAATAACAGAGTCTTTTCGTAGCGACTTGGAGTCAAATACCTTGGAACGGACATAGACAAGTTAAATGTAGGTTTGTGTTAAATGAAAATAACAACAACATTGTTAATAAAGATAATAATATAACTTACGGTTAAAAATATAGGTTCATCAAAAAGATCTGAAGGTTTCTCATAGAAGTTTAGAAAGAAAGTCTGAAAGGAAAGAATATATGCAAATTACATTTGAGCATTTACTCTATTTTTGTTCCTGTTTTATCTCTCTGGGAATAAAAATTATGTAAATAATTGTTACCTCATCAAAAAAAGGATTATTGCCCTTCTTGATGCGTGTTCTCTTTGTCTGTCCTCCAACTGTGACCTTGACAACTGGTTTAATGTTGACACCAGGGAGCTGTCTTCCCTCAATGATGCGCAGCCGTACCTAAAATTAACATACAATAAATGAATATTTCTATGCTTTTAAAATCAAAACTACTCAGAAATATGTCAGCTAACGATGGCATCATCACATAGGATATTAAAGCACTTTTTAATCTTATCTTTGGATAAAACCTTCGCTAAATGCTTAAATTGGTAGTTCTCGACTAGTTTTGTAAGTTTGCATAAAATGGTGACCCAACACAGTATGAAAATCGTTCATGATACAAAAGTAAACAAAACATCCTTAAAAAGAGAATTTTATTATAATTTAATAATAATTATTATTCATATTATTAGGGGCCAAGCACCGAAGGTGCGGAGGCACCTATTGAAATCGTTAGATTTCTTATTATTCCACCATGGGAGTCTATGGCAGCCCATAGAACCGTCTGCGGGAAAGTTGTAACGGATTGACATTCTGATAGAGGACAGTCCCAACATTAAATACACCAATTTTGGTGTCTCTAACTCATTCCCTCTAGCGCCACCACCTGTCCAAAATTTCACTCATATTTATGCTAATAACTTTTGAACCCTAACAGCTAGAAACAAAATTATTTGATTCCTCTGATTCCTTGGCTCAAGATGATTCGATTGCACCCTATGACGTCATTTTCCGTCATGTAAATTTTCCCGCCATTTTGAATTAACAGAAAAACCTACTTTTTCGAACTCCTCCTAGGCCGTTGCTCCGATTTTCAAGAAAATTGAACCAGATCATCTTCAGACCATGCCTACAAAAAGTTATGGAATTCAAGTTGATCTGTACAACTGTTCGCAAACAACGTGCAAACAAATTTTATGTAGCAGTTGCGAAAATACACTTACGGCTATATCTCCGCAACGCTGCATCGTATTCAAACCAAACTTGGTACATGTCATCACAAGCATGACCTGAGGCAACATGCACCGTTTCGGCGCAGCGCCACCTACTGGTCCGGAGATATACGAAAAATGGCTATTTTTGCTTATAACTTCTGAACCGTTTGTCCAAAAATCATAAAAGTGGTCTCGTTAGATTCGGGACGTCATGCCGAGTCGACTTATATCCAATTTTACCCATTTTGGCAGTCGGCCATTTTGAATTATGTGCTAAAATGCTGTATTTTATGAACACATGAACGGATTGTTACGAAACTCGGTATGGGTCATCACCACGATGCCCTGAAGGAGCCTGAGAAGTTTCGAAACAGCGCCACCTAGTGGAGAATTTTTTTCCCCCAAATGCTTATAACTTTGGGTGTGGTCAACTTATTTTCACGGGAGTAACTTTTTTTATCTCCTGAATCCTTGCCGAGTCCAACGATACCAAACATACCAGGTTTTGCCTTATAGTTTGTGCAGCGTTGTGATTTAGCGCTTAAAAAACATTTGCGAATATCTTCGAAACCGTTAGTCCGATCGAGACGAAACAGCGTAGGAAACACGGAATGTAAGTTGATTAATGAAATGTCTTAGCCCAAATGTCAAATTTTTGATAGGAAGTGGCAAAAAAATCAAAACAAAGTCGTCCATGGGTCATTTTTTATGTTGTTATTGATATAAATGTCTATAACTCCGAAACTAAATGAGATATTGTCACCAAACTCGACACACTTATGTATGGGCTCACGCTGAGGACACACAAAAGAAATTGTGGGATTGTGGCTCTTGGTGGCGCTATAATAGAAAAAAAACATGAAGTTCCCATTGACTTCAATACAGTATTATGATAAAAATGCTAGGCCTTTGTTTTACTAATGCTTTGGCATATCATTACGAAACTTGGTATGTGTCTTTGGAACCATGCCCTGATGGTACTCAAAAAGATTTGAGGCAGCGCCACCTTGTGGTCAAATGCTATAATTAAATTTCCAAAAATGCTAATAACTTTTGATTAAATTAGCCTATTGTAACGAAACTGGTCCGCAGCGACGAAGTTGAGGCATGATGCCAAAATGACTCTTGAGGCTGTATCTCTGCAATGCTTTGACATATTGACACCAAACTTTGCATGTGTCATTGTTCCCTTACTCTGACCACACCACATCAATTTCGTAACTGTGCCACCTATTTGTCAAAAGTGATAAACCATTAAATCATTATTATTGACTGTATTTATAATTTTACAGCAATTTTACCTAAAATGATCTTAATAGGTCTTTAATGGCTCATTGTTGCAGTTGGTCTGACACTCCCAGCCATGTTGTCATCTGTTATTGTCTTCTTTGCGCTTGGCCCCGATAATGGCTGCTTGCAGCTATATTAGTTACTATTGTTGTTATTGCTGATAATTATACTTAGTATTAATAACAAAATGTCATGTCCATGTTGGAATCTGCCCAATTCAGCAAGCCTCTACCAATGGCAAATTAATTTTACTATAAATTGTTTTGTTAGTTGGATTGTATTATTTTTATTTAGCATTTTTCTTTCATTTCAGTTGAGAACCACTGGCTTAAATGTACTTGAATATTGTAACTTTTTTTATTGACTAGTCAAAATTTTCAAAATCTAAATTAAACTCTTGGATCTATTCTACAATCCAACGTTTAGATGAACAGATTGTCTTTCCTAGAGCAAATAAACAAGTTCATAGCCCAAATAAATGTTTGACTTATTGCACAAGACTTTGCATTACCACAAGGTGGCCCTATCTTCAAAGTAGAAGCATAGTGAGAAAATGACAATTGCTAGAGTGGACAGTGATTGTCATGTGATACAGAAATATTTAATTAGGGCGTCCATTCTGCACTGAGCAATAAGAAAACACTTTTAATCAGCTTTTTACAATTTATAGACAAAAAGTTGTTTTTGCTGATACAAAAAAAAAATGTTATTTGAAGAAATAAGATGCCATTTTTTTTTAGACTTCTATAGAGACTAGCCACACATGACAAAGCAAATTGTGGATTCATAGATGCATACAGAGATGCACACTCAACAAAGATTCATACTTGTATACACACCTGGAGGTCCTGAGGTTTGTCGGACAGAGGGGATTTGTTTCCTTGGCGTTTCTTTTTCTTAAGGCCGTGGTTATAATTCGGTGGAGCCTTTTTGGGTGGTGCTGTAGGGGCCCCAATGTCCTGCCCCTGTGGCCCTGGAATAGGTTCAGGCTCCTCCACCACCTCCATCATCAGCATGCTCTCAGTGTCCTCCTCACCCATAGTGTCCAATGAGAAAACTACACAATCATATACATAAGTCATATGAATCACATCGCACAAATGTGATGTTATACTGATGCAGCCCTCAGTTTACAAATAGGCAATGGAACACTTATAACAGGTTATCCTATAACAGGGAACTCTATGAATGGGCCCTGTATATTATGTAAGTAGACTGACCTGTAACTGTGTCCAGCTCCACTGGGGTGTGCTGGGCCTCTGGCTGTGGAGGAGGCTGGAAGATGGGCACCATCCCTGGAGGAGGGATGTAGGAAACCTGCAGGGTTACTGTGGCCTGGCAGAGGGAACACAGATTGAAGATGTTTTGACACTTCTCAGAAAGACTAAAGAAATGAGCACAAGATCTGCAACGATGCAACAACAAATCTAAAACAAACATCTATTTCCAAAAATAAATATTTGCTGTAATAAAACTTACAGTTGGAATTCTGATATTTTCTTATATATCACAGTCTGCCACCGGTTATCCCTAATACATTTATTTGTAATCTAGAAGCTTAATAATTATTCAACTTGAGACATGCGGGGTGTATTGGTCCAGAAGGAATTATATTTATTATTCATACACCTACAGAAAACAAACACACACACTACATCTCCAATATACAATGAATACTTGAATACACTAATATACACTACCATTCAAGTTTGGGCTCAGTAAGATTTCTTTATTAAAAAAAAAAACTTTTATTTAACAAGGATGCATTAAATTGATCAAAAGAGACAAATACATATTTCAGATTAGATTACTATTTCAAATAAATGATGTTCCCTTTCAGTCAGTCACGTTGGACGTTATGTCGATACTGACATATGGGGTCTCACTTGGGTGCCCAATCACCTTTGAGTAGTAAGAAAACAAGCCAATGAAGATTGGTGAGTGAGATTTACATGCCAAGCCCCTCTCCCAGACATACGGGTATATAAACTGGCCGGCAACTCACTCATTCCGCTTTTTGCTTCAAATCTGAGCGTTTGTTTCGACGCGCTCTTCCATTCGCCTTCGCTAAAGACAGGAGACGTTCTTCTGTTGGAGAAAATGCACATACAGCGGTGTTTTTGCCCCATGAAGTGCACCGATAATCGATTCCACCACTGGGTGCTTCAAGTCACTGTGATTTTACCAAGACATGTTCCTGGATCAACATATTTTGTTGATCCCGGATCAACATTCCTGTCAGAAAATTTAGTCTTAACCTTTAACCTAACCCTACCCATAACTTACCCCTAAAACCCTGGTTTTAAGCCTAAAATTGACATAAACTGTAAAATGTCCCCTCAAATATGACTGGTTGACTGGAATGTTGTTCCAGGATAAACGACGATGGTGATCCAGGAACATGTTATACTTGGTGAAATCACGTTTCCCTAAAAGAGCAAATCACGGGTGACGTTGTGTCTTTTTCAAGATGGCATTCCACCTGTGTGTGTCTGGATGCAGTCATTTCCTGGCCCTGTCTGACAGCCTGAAGCAGCGTTTGTTGATGGTTCATGTTATCAGTGTGGGAAAAAGACCATCACGATGTTAAGATCGAGACTCAAGTACCTTGAAAAAGGTGTCCCCTCCATTATTCCCCGTTCTGGGTTCTCTGCACCGGTCAGACCCAGAGTTGACGCCCATGCTTTCCAGGGCCGCTGCGAGCGTCGGGCTTGAGAGGAACCCTCCATCCTGCCCTAAACACTCGCGGTTGGGCGATTGTTTCACGGCCACTCTCACTGCCATGGTTTACAGTGCCGCTGGACAGGCTGCCTCACCTTTGCATGCTATGGCCCTCCTGCAAGTCCATCAGACCAAAGCACTAAAAGAGGTGCACGAGGGTAGTTCTTAGCCAGGGCTGATGCAGGAACTGCGCACAGAGACTGACCTTGCCCTCAAGGTGACGAAAGTCACGACGCAGGCCCTCGGTCAGACTATGTCCACCTTGGTGGTCCAGAAATCTCTGACTGAACATGGCAGAGATGAAGGACGCAGGCAAAGTACACTTTCTCGACGCCCCCATCTCCTAGGCTGGCTTCTTCGGCGACACTGTCGAGGACTTTGCCAAGCAGTTCTCGGCAGTACAGAAGCAGACGGAGATGATTAAACACATCTTGCCCCGGTGGGATGCTGCTGCCATCAGACCGCCGAAGGGTGCCCGCCTGCCTGCCCACCAGCGAGGGCGTCCCTCTGCAGCGTCTACATTTGCTCCGGTGCGGTGCAGAGCAGCAGGCAACATATAGGCCGCAATGTTAAGCCCGCCGCAGGAAGGCAACACAGCCTGTCTTAGCCACCGCTAAACCCTCCATGCAAAGCAACATCCCTGAGACGGGCGACCCAGAGATCGAGGGAACTACTCTTACCCAGGAGGTGGTGAACGCACCACTCCTTCCCCCGTAGGAGGGCCAGCTGGAGAATATTTTGCTTCTGAAAGAGTTTATTTCTGTTTCCAAAACTTCCTCCTCTGGAGTCACGCCATTTACATGCCGGGTGAGCGCAATTGTGTGGCTGACGTTACTGTTTTTACTGTATTTTTGCTCAAATAAATGCAGCCTTGATGAGCATTATAGACTTCTTCCAAAAAATATTTTTTTAAATCTTACAGAGCCCAAACTTTTGAAAAGTAGTGTACTAATAGATAGCCTGTAAACACATACAGGGCCCTGTGTGTTATTCACATCATACACATACACATCACTATGCTCATACAATGCTACATAAACAACATGCACACTACCATATTAAAATATTATTTGTGCTTTATTTATCTGTAAAGATGTTAAGCACCTAATCAAGCTTCTTCTTTCTGTTGCAAGTGTGTATACCTGTGTTTTCCCTTTTTTCCTCTTTGTTCCTTATTTTGTAGCATTTTGGGTAACACTTTAGAATACTGTTTCGTCATTAATGAAGAACTACACAGGAACAAATGAGTAATGCACAATTAACATTCTAACGACTATCACCTAACAAGAAACTCTGATTAACGAATCAGTAAGTAATAGTGCTTAGTTGAATGTGGTAGTTCACTATTAGTTAATCAATAACTACTATATACAGATTCATAATAAATGTAAATAATGCATAATTTATAATTAATTCTAAAGTGAAGGTTATAGTAACCCATTAGTAATGACTCAAGTATTACCAAATCCTTCAGAAGGAATTACTAATTATTTGGATCAGTATTCTAAGTCATTGTAAGCTTTTAAGGTTTTTGTAAAGTTTTGGATAGTAATGACTGAAGTGTTGCTACATCCTTCTAAAGTAATTACTAATTATTTGGATCAGTATTCTAAAGTGAAGATCATGGTAACCCACTAGTAATTACTCAAGTGCTACCAAATCCATCAGAAGCCATTACTATCCAAAAAGTTACAAAAACCTACAAAGCTTACAATGACTTCAGTAATTACTAGAGAGTTATCATGTTTTTACTTTAGAATACTGATTCAAATAATTAGTAAATTATTACTTCTAAAGTATTTGGCAATACTTGAGTCATTAATAGTGGGTTACTATGACCCTTCACTTTAGAATTAATTATATATTATGCATTATTCATGTTAATTCTGAATCTGTATATAGTAGTTCTTAGTAGTCCTCTAGGAGGTGTGAAAAATGTGAAAAAAATACTTGATTTATTGTGAAATTATCAAAGTCCTAAATGAAGATGTAGCCGTTTTGGGAGGGGTGGGAAAGAAAAACTACTATACATGATGGAGTTGTTTTTGAGATTAGACCGGCGTCAGGGTGATACCTTATAATGTACTTTCCTGAAATTATTTCCGGATTCAGCTATTTCAAGAGCACACGGATGCAAAGGAGCTAAGAAAACCAACTCCACCTTTCCCTCTCCTTCTTTTCGTTCTCTACCACCCAACGTCAACCTACACGCATAAATAACCACACAATTCCAGGAAGTGGCACTCTGTTGTGTAAGAAATAGCCTTGTAGTATTTCTTCAAAATGTCTTTCTTAAATTACATGTGGGACAGGGGTGACATGAATTTGAGATTCAAGTGAGGTACAGACTGTGGTAGACATGAAGGTGGGATGTTGCTACCAACAATGAAGGTCCAGGCTGCATGTAGTTCCATCATTCAACATAAAATGTAAAAGTGATAGACAAATGAAATGTGAAGACAAACAGAGAAACGTACCCCTGTGCTGTTCCTTTTGGTGTCTACCAGGGACACAGTGAAAGTAGCAGCTAGGTTTGGAGAGTTGAGCACATCTCGAAGAGCTACTCGACACTCCCCCAGAAACCTGTGAAGATATACAAAGGGGTATTTTAACAACTGATGTGCTATTTAAAGATGAGGATTAACAATCTGATGCCAAGAAATAAAAATACACACTAAAGCTAAAACAATTGTGACATATGACTAGTCATCTGACCCTGAATAGTCATTTTTCACTGTCTGGCCAGCTTTTCTAAAAATTATTGTTCTTTGGTTGCTTTCTGAGGCTCAGATAAGGTTTGAAAGGAAAGAGAAGACATGACAAACCACCCTGACTCACTTCCTGTGGGCATCCCCCTCCATCCAATTGGCTTTTCCTTCCTTTCCCCCCCTCTCCTATTACTTTATTCCATCATTAAAATGACAATATTTCACCCAAAATGCTAATATAGTATTCCCTGACCCTGTTTTCATCTCTGTTATGTATTTGTGTGTGAGCGTTTACTGAGTGTGTAGTGCATCGTATTCACATGACACTTGGAGACAAAGCCTATGAACAGTTAATACACTTTCTTAGGTCTAACATTTATGTTAACAATGAAAGTTAAAAGAGAAAACAGAATTTCAGGTCTAATGACAGTAACGTTATAAACGTTTTCTATTTCAAATAAATGTTGTTCTTTTTAACCAAGAATCCTGAAAAAAATGTAACATGGTTTCCAAAAAAATATTAAGCAGCACAACTGTTTTCAACATTGTTAATAATAAGAAATGTTTCTTGAGCACAAAATCAGCACATTAGAATGATTTCTTAAAAAAAAAAAAAAAATGTGTCACAGGATGAAACTACATCTTAAAATAAATCAAAATAGAAAACAGTTAATTTAAATTGTAATAATATTTCACATTACTGTATTTTTGATCAAATAAATGCACCCTTGGTGAGAATAAGTTATGTTGCAAAACGTAAAAATGTCAGAGTGGGATGCTGTAGTAGATAATGATAATACAGATAATAATTAAGACACTCATTAGGTGACATTCACTACCTTTATAGATGTACAAAATGGCCTAAAAGCAGATTTAATATGTCCTATATCAGCCTAATTTCATGGGAGCCAGGCCAGTTAGGAACCACTTCTGGTCATGATGAGGAAACGGGAAAATTGTGTGGCTGTTTACCACATTCCGCACTGATGCCACTAGTCATTTAAACAATGGCGCATTCCATAAATTTTACAGCTTTGCCAAATGAATTGTTAAGCAATTGTTTAACGTCGACAGAGAAGTTGCATAATATTCTGAGACACATTCTTACATTCTCATGAACAAAGTAAAAAGAGAGAGAGAGGATTAAAACACTTTTAAACCACTCCATATTGACAACTTTGCTGTTCCCAACAAATAATTTAATAAGCATGTCATCCTTCTCATTGAATGCCTATACTTAACACCCCCAATAAATATTCTATCGGAAAATTCTTCATCAAATCTTTAAGAAAATTTAAAAAAAACCTTTTAGTCTTCCACATTTTAAAAATAAATGTTCTAAGTCTTCTTGTTCTCCACAGAATCTACATTCACCACCCACTGCTAAGTTTAGGTGCGCCACATGTCTGTCTGTAGCTATGGCCCCGTGAATAATCCTCCACTGCAGATCTGCTGTCCTCTTCTCTATGGGAGGTTTATACAGGGCTCTCCATCTGTCCCTCACAAGGAAGTCTGATCCTAACAATCTTGGCCACTTTGAAGCTTTTATTCTCTTAAGAGAAACTTGATGTGTGACTTTTACTGAAGAATAGTAAATTGCTTTCTTTGATATTAATTCAAAACAGTCCAGCTGAGGTGTATCAAAGACAGAATTGAGTCCATATTTACTTCCACTCTCTCCTCAAGTACAACTAGAGACACTCTGAATTTTGGAAATTCTTCTTCTGTCTCTTAAGTCCATCAACCGACTCCTTTCAATGTATTCTCTGTGCACACTTGGTAATACATTCCAAATCCTCTATCAGTTTTGAAACAAGACGTTCCGATTTCAATCCTGTCATTTCTTTAAGGATTTCAACCGGCTTCCATCCATCATCGTCCAAGAGTGCCTCATTTTCACAACCCCATTACGCTTCAAAACTGAAGATACGCTTACTGAAGACAAAAGCCTTGTTTGGATCATCGGATTAAAAGATAATGGTTCTTCCATAGTCCAGATTTCTGTGTCATCACTACTTCGTTCCACTTTAAAAACTGTTTTCCAGGTCTGGAGCCCTCGCGGGACGCCGGTCATGGGCTGGAGCCCTCACGGGACGTGGACAGGAGACGTCGCTGGACTCTGGATGTGGACAGAAACAGGCATGACGGTGGCCCTCTTGGTTGACGACGCTGAAACTGGGGATCGGAGAGGAAAAAAAAAAAATTCCTTCATGGTTGCCCTTACAGAGGTGAACGCAGGATCCGCCACCTTCGCTCCCAGGTCAGCACTGTTTGATATGAGCTTCCGGGCTCGGGGAAACACAGGTGGCCAGGAGGGAATGGAACCCTTGAAGAGGTATGTGGAGGGTGCTGGCTTAGGGTGAGCTGGAGTGCCTACATGTCTTTGGCGAGGGACTGGATGATAGTAATTGTCCTCATTAACAGCATCAACTACAAAAGCAGAACCATTAAGCCAGAGGACATAGTTAAGAAAGTCAATCTGGGTTACATATCATCTCTCAAGAGGAAGAAGGTGATACAATCCATCATCCAGACCATCCCGAAAACATGCATTGAGCATTTGAACGCTCCAGCTCACCAGGTGGGACAACTCAACAAACTCCTCCACATACAGTGGGGAGAACAAGTATTTGATACACTGCCGATTTTGCAGGTTTGCCCACTTACAAAGCATGTAGAAGTCTGTAATTTTTATCATAGGTACACTTCAACTGTGAGTGACGGAATCTAAAACAAAAATCCAGAAAATCACATTGTATGATTTTTAAGTAATTAATTTGCATTTTATTGCATGACATAAGTATTTGATACATCAGAAAAGCAGAACTTAATATTTGTTATAGAAACCTTTGTTTGCAATTACAGAAATCATACGTTTCCTGTAGTTCTTGACCAGGTTTGCACACACTGCAGCAGGGATTTTGGCCCACTCCTCCATACAGACCTTCTCCAGATCCTTCAGGTTTCAGGGCTGTCGCTGGGCAATACGGACTTTCAGCTCCCTCCAAAAATGTTCTATTGGGTTCAGGTCTGGAGACTGGCTAGGCCACTCCAGGACCTTGAGATGCTTCTTACGGAGCCACTCCTTAGTTGCCCTGGCTGTGTGTTTTGGGTCGTTGTCATGCTGGAAGACCCAGCCACGACCCATCTTCAATGCTCTTACTGAGGGAAGGAGGTTGTTGGCCAAGATCTCGCGATACATGGCCCCATCCATCCTCCCCTCAATACGATGCAGTCGTCCTGTCCCCTTTGCAGAAAAGCATCCCCAAAAAATGATGTTTCCACCTCCATGCTTCACGGTTGGGATGGTGTTCTTGGGGTTGTACTCATCCTTCTTCTTCCTCCAAACACGGCGAGTGGAGTTTAGACCAAAAAGCTCTATTTTTGTCTCATCAGACCACATGACCTTCTCCCATTCCTCCTCTGGATCATCCAGATGGTCATTGGCAAACTTCAGACGGCCCTGGACATGCGCTGGCTTGAGCAGGGGGACCTTGCGTGCGCTGCATGATTTTAATCCATGACGGCGTAGTGTGTTACTAATGGTTTTCTTTGAGACTGTGGTCCCAGCTCTCTTCAGGTCATTGAACAGGTCCTGCTGTGTAGTTCTGGGCTGATCCCTCACCTTCCTCATGATCATTGATGCCCCACGAGGTGAGATCTTGCATGGTGCCCTAGACCGAGGGAGATTGACCGTCATCTTGAACTTCTTCCATTTTCTAATAATTGCGCCAACAGTTGTTGCCTTCTCATCAAGCTGCTTGCCTATTGTCCTGTAGCCCATCCCAGCCTTGTGCAGGTCTACAATTTTATCCCTGATGTCCTTACACAGCTCTCTGGTCTTGGCCATTGTGGAGAGGTTGGAGTCTGTTTGATTGAGTGTGTGGACAGGTGTCTTTTATACAGGTAACGAGTTCAAACAGGTGAAGTTAATACAGGTAATGAGTGGAGAACAGGAGGGCTTCTTAAAGAAAAACTAACAGGTCTGTGACAGCCGGAATTCTTACTGGTTGGTAGGTGATCAAATACTTATGTCATGCAATAAAATGCAAATTAATTGCAAAAATGCAAAAAAAAAAATCATACAATGGGATTTTCTGGATTTTTGTTTTAGATTCCGTCACTCACAGTTGAAGAGTACCTATGATAAAAATTACAGACTTCTACATGCTTTGTAAGTGGGCAAACCTGCAAAATCGGCAGTGTAATGTAAATACTTGTTCTCCCTACTGTATGTCTCCAAAGGTCGTCCATCTTCTTGGAGATCTAGCAGTCTCTGAGTCGTCTCCAAATCCATTTTTTGAGGTCTAGTCATCTGTCACAGTTGGTGACCCAGGAACAGGCTGAAGACTCACAATCACAATCAAACAAACTTTAATCTTAACTTCACAGGAACATGCAGACAGGCAGCGGAAACACAACCTTACATAACAATGACTAGACAAAGACTGAGTGAACAAGAGGAACTTAAATAGTGAACACAAATGAGATAATTAAACAGACACAGCTGAACTAAATGAACTCATAATGACGGTGACCATGGAAACAAGGAGTGGCGGGAAACAAAGGAACAAATCAAACACAAGCAAAACAGACTGAACATTAAACAGATACAGGAAATAAAGTATGAAATTCACCCTGTGCATTTGAGCATTCTATTTTTGCAAAGCTCTTTTTTTCTTTCTGTAATTTGACTAGAATCTTCTTCAACCTGAACCTCTTCTTTTTACATAGGGTTTCATAGCTAACAACTTTCTGCATTGACACCACTGACCATATTTTGTCTATATCTGGGGAAAAAAACCTTCACCTCAACAGTTTTTCCAAAAGTCAAATCGAAAAAATCATTAATCTCTTGCACTGAGTAGGTTTCATCTATATTCTGTGACCCAAACTCAGAAATGTCAGATAACTCAGACAATGTATCGTCATCCTTCATTCCATAATCCTCACATTTTTCAACATCATTTGAGCTTTCAGTATTTTCAATACTAATCACTTCACAAAGAGCACTTTCACTTATTTTCTCTACCACTATTACTGCACTGTGTTCCAAGACCTCATGTTCCTGTGCCACATTCACCACTTTATCTTCCTTATTTTGTCTTTGTTCAACACTTTTACATGATTCATCATTCTGAGCAATACTCTCCTCTTGAGACTGAGGCTGCATGGTTGTGTTATTTACCTTAACGACAGGTAACGTTATGCCACTAGGCCCTGCGGCCTCCTCATTAGCCTGGGCTCTGTGTGGGCATTCCAACTTTTTATGCCCAATATCCCCACACTCAAAGCACTTCAAGCTACCTGTATTGACATAAACCATATACGACTTTCCTTCATGTACTACTCTGAAAGACACATCTAAGTCCGGCAAATTCAGAAACAAACACCTGTCTCCTGAAAGACATTACATGTTTCAGTGCTTCATTTTTACATCCCAATGGGATCGTTTTAATCACACTAGCACATTTACCATACTGAGCTAATGCATGCTCAATATCCCCATTTCCAATAAATGGGGGTACATTCGAGATATAGACTTTTGTTGTGGGTGTAACAAGCGGTGAAACAGTAACAAAATCGCCACTTACCACAATCCCGTTGCTAATAAGGCGGTTTACTAGCTTCTCCTCTTTAACAAAAATTACTACCGCTTTATTCATCCTGGAGGCCGAAGAAATGTTATCATATCCAACCACTTCTCCGACCGCCAGCAGCACAGCAAGTATACAACGGACTCCATGACGCCGTGAAACAGGTGGCTCTCCCCCAGTCAAAAGGGATGCCATCCCGACGCTTCGGCGAACACCACCAATACCTGGTTTTAATGTCCAAAATCAGCTTTACAAAAATATTATGTCTCAATTTCACTTTTTAAATCCAAATTTAAATAAAGAAAGAGAAAATAAAGACTTCCAAACTCCTCCCCGTGAGCACCCTCACCCTCACCCTCACCCTCACCCTCACCCCAAACACTCCCCGCATGCAAAGAGAGAGAGAGAGAGAGAGAGAGAGAGAGAGAGAGAGAGAGAGAGAGAGAGAGAGAGAGAGAGAGAGAGAGAGAGAGAGAGAGAGAGAGACCACAAACTGAGGAAAAACATGACGAGGTATAGACTGAGTGACCACAGCCTGGCAGACAGACAGAGCTGGCTGACCAGAGAGAGCAGGTTATGCCTGTACCGTAGCCAAGGAGAAATAGAAACAGAGCTGCATTTCATAACCACCTGCCCTAATTATAATGACATTCGAAAACACTTCTTTCCCAAATTTGAAATTGTTTGTCCCAATTTCAAAATGTTGAAGAATGATGCACAAGCTCAATATTTACTTGGCGAAAAGAGAGATTGCATTTCACTAGCAGCAAAGTACATCAATTCCTGCCACAAAAAGAGGGAAGAGTCGACCAAACAATGATGCATCCATTTACTCACACACACACACACACTGACACACACACATGAACTCACACAAACTCTTATACACACACATATGCAAACACACACACCACTTAAAGTACAAACACTTTTTTTTCCCTCTCTTTTTCCCCCCCACCCCCTGTTTTTCCACACTTGTTCAATACTTCTACTTTGTTCATTTTTATTTTATTTATTTTTCATGCTCATATAAATGCTTTGGCAATACAATGTACAATTTGTCATGCCAGTAAAGCTCTTTTGAATTTGAATTTGAATTTGAATTTGAGAGAGAGAGAGAGAGAGAGAGAGAGAGAGAGAGAGAGAGAGAGAGAGAGAGAGAGAGACCTTACCTATTCCTGCCCATTTTCTCATGGTCTTTGACAACAACATGAAGCTCTGCTCCAGAATCTAAAGGAACTCCCTTCAAGTCCCACTCAAAGCCCTGGAAGAAAGAAAAGGGAATGATGAAAAAGGAACAGAATAATGACTTGGAAAGCATTTATAATGCTCATTATGGTAACAACAATAAGTATTATTGGTTAATTAATATTTGTCAGTTAGATTAAAGAAGCAATTAACCAACCTCATTCCAGACAGGATTGACATTATTTTTGATGACTTTGGTCTTCTTTTTTGTCCCTACAAGAACATGAAAAAAGGAAGAGTACAGTTGGTGTGTGTTTGTCATGTGTGAGTTTTCATGAGATATACACTACCGTTCAAAAGTTTCAAAATAAAAGAAAGATTTGAAAAACTATTTGATCAGGGAAACATCTTTTCAGATAGGGGCATATGAGGACAGTGTATCTGACGTAATTTTCTGCAGTGGCTGGCCTCCAATAAATCGGTGACCGTTGATGAAAATGTTTCAGTGAGAGGAAGATGGACAATGGGTACTAACTTCCACCTGACAAATACAGATGAAAGATTTCCACAGGGACACAGATTAGGCTTGACATTGAGCCTGAATTGGTGAAGGACAATTTATAGCTGATCTAATGAGCAGGCACACATTGTCAAGGTGTTTTGATACCTCTTGCTACATACAGTAGTCGCATGCACAAACAAGTAGACTACCAATAGTATGGCATATTCATTGTATCCATACAAATCACCACTGATCTGTCACGCTATCAAGTGTTTTAGGAAAGAGCTCTGTTTATCTTCCTGTTTTGATTGTAGATGTCAAGAGATGTGAATAAAGCAAAAACAAGCTCTTTTGGTAGATATACGCTCAGTGTCATTGTGGGAAAATCCTTTTCGCTTTCCTGAAATAGACCTGGAGCCAGAAGAGGACAACAAAAGATTGTGGAAAAAGGCAAACACTGGCATGCTATGACATCCTCGAAAAGAATGTGATGGAAACTGGCTGAAATGTCCGTAACCGTCTGACCCTCAAAGTCTTGGGCTTTATTTGCTGTGCACACATCAGATTCTAGTCGATGGGTGGATAGAATCTGAGAAATAGCCAGGAAACCATGCCTTTGATAAGTATGAGTTAAAACTAACAAGACTGAGATGCAGTCTAAATACATTTATTCATTTAGTATTAATGTTGTCAAAAGAACTGGTACTTCGGTACCAAGTCAATATTTACATTTTAAAAACTGCAGTACTGTTAGTAACAAGTCAATCCAGTACCCACCTATTGTGGCCTATTACCTTAATGACACGAGCAAACCTGCATCGACACAGAAGGCACACTCCATATACACGTAAAGCACTTATCAATGTCATCAGTACATGTTAATATCAGTTAAACGTTTATTAACTTGTAATATTTTTTAAATAAGCCTTCACCTTATTTGAATGGGTCTGCCTTGATTATGAAGCACTATACTTGTCAGTCATGTGTTTATTTGTACTATATTTCACGTTTTGGTGTATAATTCCATTGCTCTTTACTCTTGTCTTTTCAAAGTGTATGTGTGACGCGACAATTGAAGATATCCATTGAGTCATTACAGATATCCTAAATAGTATTTAGAATAGTCAAAACGTATTTGTCTACAATTGAATATCTTACTGGAGTAATTATAATTGCAGATATCTCTAATTATCATTCTGACTAGTCAAATTATAATTATGACTCGTCAAAATAAAATTGTAACTATTTAAAATATATTTATTATGGATAGTCAGACCATAATTTTATAAGCCAATTCCGCCTGCAATAGTGTGAGCGCTCTGTTGACAGCATGAAAAAGGTTTCCATTTACAACGTGTTGCATTGTAGCCAATCACAGACGTTTGTTGAATGCAATGGCCAGTCATGGGTGTTTAAAGGTACACTATGTAGCGGTTAAAAACAAAACTGCATGTATTTTGTGGAAGAACATTATTTTGGTTGTGCTTCGGCTCTGCGTGACTGTGCGGATTAATATGGTTATCCTACTAAAACATTCACTACTAGGCCTAAGGGATATAACCAGTTCACAGGAAAAGGATCTCAAGCTGACTAGCTGAAGATGTTACTGTAGCTATACCCATTAATAGACACGTACTTCCTTGAAAATAAATTCCAGCACAGCGCAACAACAATCCATAATAAAAATGACCCTTCACAGTAATGATTTACAATGAACTCTATTAGAGAGCTACATATGGACATTTATCTGTTCAATAAAATACCTTACTTACCTGTTGAGTACAGCTACAATGTTAATCGTTAAAAGATTGCGATCTCGATTCAAACACCAACGCGATCTTATTCCTAAATGACAACGATTCCGCTATGTCTATTTACAGCCCGTTTCACATAACCGGAGCGTGAACAGCGTCGCTGCCTATGTTAATGAATGAGAGGGTGGCCGTCATACTTCCTATGTGAATGCTCTCAATCATTAACATGAGCCTTTAACTTTTGAAACTATGATCATCGCACTGCAACGTTCAAATCTGCGTTCGCGCTGCCGCTGATCCGGAGAGAGCAGCTACCATAAAATGTACTGTATGAAGCAGCTTCACTAACAGTCTTTTCAACCACACATTATTGTTATTTATGTGTTACAAACATTTAAATAACAGGGGGTGTTATTAAAAATAGAGTAAATCATCTTTTGAAAGTGTTTTGACACTTGTATGTATTGTGTCGTTTATCTCTTTAGCCAGGAGGTGGCGACAAGTAACTGTTTAAAAAAATCATTGAATCATTTATTCAAGAGATTAATTCACAAACGCTGATTCATCCAATAACGAAAAAAGCCTTTATGAATGAGACATTGACTCCTTCATTCAATTTACTTTTTAATTATTTCATTCAAATTAATATTTTTTTTTAAATAGACAGAAGCAATGAACATTTTGTCAGAACCTCTAGTAAATACGTCATTTTGTTTAGTTTAGTAGTCTAGTTTTTTTTTTTTTTTTTAAGAATCATGGGAGAATCGCGATCTCCATTTTAAACAAAAAAAATTGTGATTCTAAATTTATCCAGAATCGTGCAGCTCTACTGTTGAGTAATAAAAACAGCATCTCTGCGTCGCTTTTACATTTCAAATCGCTCAGGTCTCGCCATCTACGATAAGCCAAACTAATGTTGATTCTTGTTTTATTACAAGCTATGTTTCACTCTCTTTTTGCCAGCAGACTTCTCACTCTTTGTGACAACTAACCTATGCCACTCCCACATCATACAAGCATTGAAGCAGCCAGAGCAACTTTTCTCTGTTTACGGATATGACGAGACACGCACAGGCGAGTGGCGTATGTATGCAATTTCCCACGAAAACCATCCCATCAGGTCTAAAATATAAACACTTATAATAGGCTTACCAGTGAACCAGGGTTTTGGAAGACGGATTGATGATGTGACTATTTAAATTTTGGAAAAAAAAAAAAGTCAGAATAGATCTGTGCATTGCGTCTTGCAGTGTTTTGAACAAGACCTGCCAATTGTTCTGTTACCTGGATTTTTTTTATACTACTTTTTTTATTTGATCTTTTTAATGCAATGTTTACTTATTTAAATAACATTTAAAGGCTGCATCCTAATGTTTTAATGTATTATTTACTTATGAATAGCATTTATAATAAAATATTTTCATTTATGTAATATTTTTATTTATTTTGGTATTGTGACAACACTATAGTTTGTATTAATCTAGATCTCATCTCTAGATGCAGAATATACTGATACCATTTCAGATCTGCCATTTTGTTAGTCGTACAAAGTTGGTTGTCAGCAATGCCAACAATCTATGTTTCTCTGTACAAAGTCTCATTCTGTTTCTCTCGCTCTTGCGCAGTCTGCATATATTGTTGTTTACTCAGAGCTAAAACGAAGGACTCTGGCAGTTGGACCAGGAGGATAATATGCGTCTGTGATGTCTATAAATGGAGATGGTATTTGATACCGTGCCTGAGGAAAAAAACACTTACTGCAGCTACTTTTATGTCTTCCATCCCCTCTCCCTAACATTCACATACACCGGAAGACACACTGTATACACACACACACACACACACACACACATAATTAAGAAAACACAAGATTGTTCTGATTAGAATGCAGTCAGACTAGTTAGTATATTGGCAGCAGTCTGAAAGTAAAACCTAAAGACACATATCTATAGAATTATTAGAACAATGTAAATGGAAATTTCCGAAATGTGACACAACCCCTAAAGTAGTGACCTACTAATTGTTCAACTCAGAATAAAGGCCAGAACACCTAATTTTCCTTCAATTGTTTGGTGTCATTGTTTATAGAGTGGATAGAGTGACTCAGTATCTGTTTCTGACAGAATGAAGGGAAGCCTTTACATCACATGACAAAGAGGTGGAAAAAGAGATGACCCTCAGTAATGATACAGAGAGGAAGTTCACAACTGTTATTTGACATAGTATGACATAATAGGGGGTTTAAGGAATCTTTCCAACAAAATTTAAATAAAAGTAATGAACAAAAAATGTATAAAGTAACAAGAAAATAAATGAATAGATGAACAATAAAACAAATCAGTGTTAAAGGGTTAGTTCACCCAAAAATGAGAAAATTCTGTCATTAATTATACTCACCCTCATATCGTTCCAAACCTGTAGGATATTTGACAAATGAATTACAAATGAAGATCTTTTTGATGAAATCTAAGAGCTTTCTGTCCCTTCATTGACAGCCTACACAACTACCACCTTCAAGCCCCAGAAAGATAGTAAAGACATCATTAAAGTAATTTATGTGACTCCAGTGGTTTAACCTCAATTTTATAAAGCGTCGCAAGTGCTTTGTTTGCGCAAAAAAACAAAACATAATTTACTACTTTATTAACAAAATATTAATGTGTAGTTGCGTAGGCTGTCAATGCAGGTACAGAAAGCTCTCAGATTTCATTAAAAAGATCTTCATTTGTGTTCCAAAGATGAACGAAAGACTTACGGGTTTGGAATGATATACGGGTGAGTAATTAATTACATAATTTTCATTTTTGGATGAACTTTAATGTTAACTAACACTTGTTAACTAGAACAAAGGTATTAAAAAAATGTTTTTATTAATTGAAATAAAGTTTAAATAAAATAAAATAAAAATATTAGATGAAAAACAAACAAATTAACTGAAATAAAAGTAAGTTTTAAAATGACTAAAACTGAAATAAATATAAGGCTAAATAGATTTTTTTTTTTTTTAAATAACAAATGCACATAATAAAATTACTAAAACTATAGACTAAAATTAAAAGGAATACTAAAATAAAAAATATAAACATTCAAAATATTAATGAACACTATAATAATATATAAATAATGCAAAAATAACATGAATGAATGAATGAATAGCCAGATATAATCAAAAAAGCGCTGCAACTATACAGCTCTCTTTGTTAAAACCAAAAAGATATATGTCACAAAATACAAGTATATCCAAATGACATTCAGAAAATCTGTTTTCCATGATATTGACGAAAACAGTTTGCCAGGATAATGATCACCAATGATCTGCTAAATAACACAGGCAGGAACTGCATTGTTTCTCTGAGCATCCTGCAAAAGCATATCAGAAAAGAACTAAATGACCCTCAAATGTATGAACTTAATTATAATCATATGATTTTGTTATTTTGTAATAATTGAGAATCAAATGGGATCATGATATAAGAAAGAAATTGAAGAAAGGATTTTGTTGCCTTGGCAACTCGGAATACACAAACACTTGAAGCTCATCAATCCCACACACTCACAAACGTATGTTCCTGTACATCCCTGTGCTGGAACAGGAAGCATGGAACAATGAGAGGAACTGCCACTCAGTTTGCGAGGTAGTCTAAAACTAGTATCCTTCACATTCATTCATTCAGAGAAAGAACTTGTTAAATTATTAACAGAGCTCAGATCTATCTAGAAATCTTCAAGATTATCTAGCTAGCATTTTCCAGTGATATAATGGCATCGCTCTGCTAATAATCTATTGATCTATCTAGAGTAAAGTTATCAAAACACTCGTCACTTGAAATCTGCTATAAACAATCAATGTCAGACTGACCTGTCAAAAAGGTCATTCTAATTGTAACTAAAAATGATTTAATCATTCATTTGTTAGTAAAGGTGAACACTGACAAAGTTCTGCTCCCATGTTCCTATTCCAGTTTAAAATTTAAATTCCTGATAATTTAACATAAGCATCAACAATTAGCATCAGTCTACCCAAAAGAGTCTCAAAGACTGAAATCTGAAGATCTTGCTTTTTCATGCCCTCAAAAAGCCTGTCAATCACATTTTTGGTGTCAACCCTTACCTCTGAATGTGATGCTAGCAAGTGGGTCGCTATGCCTCTCCCCCTTTTCTACATTTCTCAGGTTGGTTGCCCTCTGTAGCAAACACCTCAACATGCTGCCTTGATGCCCAAACTCTCCAACAAATAACAGACCAAACTACCATCAGACCACAGAAGAGGAACAGGACCCCCGCAAGGGTTGCTCTGAAGATAAACGCGTCTTGTGATCTTTAGGTCCAAAGCTGAAGATAAATGTGACGTCCAGAATGGAATGTATCAGGGGTTGTATAAGCCCACCACTATCCTGAGAAAATCAATTTCTGCCTGCTTCCTTGATAAGGCGTCTGAATTGATAAATGAGCCTCACAATCTTCCCTTACAAGCACTTCTTACATGCGTACACAGAGACTGTCATGTAGGAACTTATGGAGCCAAGCTTACACTGGACCACACTTTCCTCTCCAGTGACCCTGCCCATAACTCAAGAGGAAATTTAAACATTTCCTGCAGCTTGATCTTCTCTCTCCTCATCTACATTTTCTCTCTTACTATATTACTTTTACTTAAAGAAGTAAAAGAGAAACCTTAAAGAATATCAAATCTCTTAAAGTTTAAAAAACTTGCATAATGCTGTGAACAACATCTTATAACAATTAGTGTAAGCAAAGGTATTTGGGGACCTGTAATAGCCTACATGATTACTAAAGTCCAATCATTTAGGCACTTACGCACATTAGTTTATCATAGAGAGTTATTATATTATGTGAATCTATTATACTTCAAGAGTTTCTATGGGCTCTGTGTAGGCTTGATTTAGCTGACATTTCTAGGCGAGGAGCACCACCTACTGCCATGACACAGTCAGTTACTGAAGCCTGAATCTGCATCTCCCTGAATCTTAAAGCTTGTTTTGTTAAAATACTTTGAACTATCCTTAATATGCAGAGACAACTAAGTTGATTTAGCTGAAAAAAAGAACACGTTGGCACAAAATATTGAGCCTCCTAACCAGCCTGACACAGCAACAGTGGCTCAGCCAATGCCGTGAGCTTGGGAAGAGACTCTCTGTTTGTCCGACCAATAGCAGCAACTGCAATACAGTTTGGTCATGCTAGCCTACACACTTTACCATTGAGCTTACATCATCCATCCATAAAAAATGCTGATGGATTGAGATGTTATGCTAAATTTATACTGCAAAGGCGGCACAGAAGTGCCATTTACGTCTTTCCACCGACTGTTTAATGAGTTGGCATAAACGCATTTACACAGCAAAAACTGTATACTTTCATAACAGATATTGAGATGGGTCAGAGAAGGCATAATTTATTCTTTACGCTGAATTTTGAGCAGGCACAGATCAGGCACAGGCTGTGTAAAGACGCTTATAGATATATGAATGATTTACAGGAGATTTAGTCAAAACATGGGTTATTAGTATTTAGATTTCTGTATTTTAATTGATAGATCTTCCAAAACCTCAGCAATAAAAGATGCAGTAACAAAACAGCATGAATCAAACCACTATTCTCTCATAATAGTTGAAGTTATTCTAAAACACACCACTGAATGGATGTAATGGAAGGTAAGGCTCTATTGTATTGATCTCATATCGTGATTTACTGTAGCACTTTAACATAGTTATCTCTAATTGTGTCTGCTGGTATATGATTGCCCTAATGACTACAACGACAAGCCCTCTACTGAGCAAACAAACTGCATTCTCCAAGAAACACAGAGGGTATAAACCCCCAAGGGTGAGTGAACTCCTACTCGTGTCTGTGAGGAGGGAGATAAACATTCAGCAAAATTCAGGTCAATGTACTGAAATACTTGATTAAAAGAAAATATTTATACAGATAGCTGTTTGATTAACCAGGATCAGAAATACACTACAGTTCAAAAGTTTGGAGTTGGTAAGATTTTCAACGTTTTTGAAAGAAGGTTGCATTTATTAAAAAGATACAGTAAAAATGGTAATATTATGAAATATTACTACTATTTTAAATAACTGTTTTCTATTTTTATATATTTTAGAATATAACGTATTCCTGTGATGGAAATACATTTTTCAGTGTCACATGATTCTTCAGAAATTCTAATATGCTGATTTGATGGTCAAGAAACATTCTTATTATTATCAATGTTGAAAACAGTTGTGCTGCTTAATATTTTTGTAGAAACCATATTCAATTTTTTTTTTCATTATTGTCTTTACTGTTACATTTGATCAATTTAATGCATGCTTGCTGAATAAAAGTATTGATTTCTTTTTTTAAAATCTTACTGACTTTTTGGATGGTAGTGTATATATAATATTAAATAGTATAATCTCTAGATATTTACCAATCTCTAGATTAGTTTGGTTCAATGTGGAGCCCCACATTGAACCAAACTGTGATGACATAGCATCTCTTAGAAACACAGAGCAGCTCTGCAGCACTCATTCAAACACACATATTCCAAGTGCAACAGGACACCCATAAATATAAGAGAGAGAGAGAGAGAGAGAGAGAGAGAGAGAGAGAGAGAGAGAGAGAGAGAGAGAGAGAGAGAGAGAGAGAGAGATGGGGGAGAGACTGCAACTGCTTTTCCAATAATAGCCCGCTTGATGGAATGTGGAAAGTAGGAAGACTGACAACAAGGCAGTGAAAGAGAAAGAATGATTGTGATTGTGCCGAAAAGAAAGTGGTATTCTAAGCAAACTTTCTATAACATACAGTAATTCATATAAATCCCCTTACTCATTTACCCTGGTCTGTCTCTTACCTTCATAAGTGACGGTGCAGTAGGCATCGCTAATGTCCTCATCATGCGTCAGCACATTTTGGGCACACAGGATAAACACACGCAGCATGGGTGGACAGTGGTTACAGCAGGATCCGCTAGTAACACTTGTGAGTCAAAGTACAGCGCACTGTGGTCCCACACAGAGATGGACCACTGGGGGTGTGTCAGGATCCTAAATAAGTCCCGAAGAATCAGTCTGGTTTTCACTCCAAGACTAGAAAATGAAAAGAGATGAGAGGAAGAAAAGAGTAGAGAGAGGTAGAAAGAAAGACAGAAAAGCTCTGCAACAAACTGCACAGGACAGCAGTCTGATGGGACTGTAGCTGGTGTGGTTGCTGCCCCACTTCCTGGCACACACTCACACACACACTGGCTCTAATGCCCCCGAGTCTGACTCATACACACACACTGTCCTTTCAATCACAGACTGCTCCTCTTAAAGGCACAGGATTCTTTTGGTCAGCACCTGTTAAAGCAACTATGACTCACAAGTTTTGGGAAGTTCACTCCTTCCGCTGCTGTCTATGTCTCAATTAAACCTCTTCCTATAAAAAGCAATAGAGATCTCTTTATAAATAGATTTTAACATTAATAACAATGCCATTAGGCCAATAAATTATTGTTCAAAATATAAAAGATTTTTTTAGTAAGGTTGTATACTTAAAATTTTAGTCATGCAAGCAAGAATGGTTTCATAGTGCCAATGGCCAATAACGTCCACCCAAAAGCTTGTCATTTTCCTGACACTATTAAGAATGTGTGATTCCGATTTAAACAATTGAATTTGAGTACATTAACATTTCTTACAAACACAAAGCCATTCATCCATTCTCCAAACTGCTTGTCTTCTGTAGAGCCACAGGAAACATAAAGACATTATTTGTAAGACAATGCTACATTAGTGTAGCGACTCGTTCTTAAAGTAATTTAGCATTTTTTTTAATTAATTATTTAGTTTATAGCTATGTAGCTACACACTGTAAAGTTTCAGGTGTGACAACTGCAATTAAATACAGGAGTGAAATCCCCTATATCATGCTACATGTACATTTCAAAATTGTAACCATAACAATGTTCTGGCATCTCGAGTGTTCGATATCCGCTCTTTTTGACCCAAGTAATATTACAGTGACGAATGATTTATAATCTGCAATTTTAACTAAACCATCATCAACAGAGGCATTGTGTTTTGTATTGGAAGGCTGCTTTGCAGAGTGCTTTCTTAAAGTCGGCATTAAACTGAAGTTGTGATAGTCTTTTCTTCTCTATTGTGACGTATATCCATGTGAAACGGCTTCTCGAACAAGATAAAATGTAGGGCAGGACTTGATTTTGTTCATTGGGAATTGATTCGATCGTTATATTGTTGTGGTTTGCTATTGTTGTGATGTCATGTGAGTGACAGGTTGTCCCGCCCTCGCCCCAGTGAACACGTCATCAGAAAAGAGGAGTCATTTTGATTAAAGATTACATAGACACATGAATTTAAAAAAGTAATGATTCATAATAAATACTGCAATACTTCATAAAAGAAATAAGAATTGTCAATTTTGATTTCATGGTGACTTTAAAGTGTTTCCACGTCGTCTTATTATAACCATTTTGGCCCTGTTTGTTTTTGGCTTATAAAACGATGAAGTTCATGGAGTTATTAAAGTGGGCAGGTGCACCAATGTTTTGGTCTTTTTTTTAGCATAAAGCTGAAGGATCTAAAGATTTTCAATAGCAACCTGTGTGTGTTACTTTAAGAGAGCAATCATATAGCCGTGTTGTTTTATTTACTCTGTTTTTTATATGATTTAATTTTATAATCATTTATATTCCTTAGTCATTCATTTATTCATATTATTCTTATTTGATTTGCATCATTTATCATTATTCATTTATGTTTTTATATTACTTATTTTCTATTGTTGTTTAAATCTTATGATCGTGTGGTTTGAATGGATGTGTGTCTTCACCAGTAGGAGATAAGAGAATGTCTCCATTTCAAGGTTTTTAACGTCACATGACCATGTTGTGAAGCAGTAATTTTCCATTGTTTTACCCTTGGTATAATAACAATTGAGCACTGAAACATCCAGACAGACGAAGTCTGAGCATTAAGCCATACGCAAATATTACTCAATAAACTCTGCTATTTTATTATCATCACTTTGTCTCCTGTTTCTGCTCTTCCCAGGCTTTCTCAGTCAAACTCTCAGGCTTATAGAAGGCTGATATTTTCTGGCAGGGATTCGGCGTCCGAGGTTGAATCTAATATAGCCTCTGATATTTGATATATCCGACGTGGAGATCCATCCGATCTAACATTTTGACACGATCTAACAGAGCATTTGGATTTATTTCGCTGTTTTGTCTAGCAAGATCTGGCAACATGAATGAATGAGACCTTTCCCCCTCTTTCCCAATGGTTTTCTTGCGCCGTACTACATACCACATAGGCCTACAGAAAAGAGATGCATCTCTGCACATCTTGTAACTACCAGAATGCACCTCCAGCGAAAAATGAAACAAAGCAATAGTTAAAGGCGTAGGCCTGTTGACATTTGGGATAGTATGACGTAGACTCGTAGAAGATTTAGCACACACCTTTACAATAAAGTGAAACTGAAACTATACCACCTTAATAACCTTACCTTTACTGAACGTTCTTCAATCGTTGGTTTTGAAAAACACAGACAAACATTTCTGCAGTGTATTTTCTCCTGAAAGTCAGAGGCAACACTAATAGACAGGTGAGAGGAATATGTTTTCATATGAGAAATCACAGTGAGCAGTGTTCATAATAAGGTTTTGTTATCTGTTGGTAGATACACACATTTTTATTAAATACATTATTAAAATGTAAATGTAGGATAATGCAGAGAGATCGGTAATCCTATGGTGTATATTGTTAAATTAAGATTAATTAAATACATATTATATTTGATTTAACATAATAAAATGTTCATTGTGATAAAAGTGAAACTGAAATTAATTGCCTTATCTGGGAAAAAAAGCAACATTAGGATCTTGACTTTTTTTAACAGATAAAATACATCTTTAAAAAGTAATATACTGTAGAGCATGCAATTCAAATTACAATGTACAGCCTCATGTTGTCACTGTTTCTCCACTAACAGCCTGACTTCCTCCAAATGTTGAAAGGCAACTCCAGAGCCATAACAGGTGCTCAGTTTTTTATGGACTAATCCGAAGCCACAACTGAAAATACAGATTCTTTAGAGGTGGCTGACCACATGAAGATGCAAAAAAGTAATGTTCTGTGTGATGCCTGCCATGGAAATAAAAAACTAAAGGCAGTAAAGTCATGTTTGCAATGTGTAACCTCTTTCTGTGAGACTCACTTGGAAAATCACAAAACTGCACCAAGGCTCAAAAGGCACAAACTGATCGACCCCGTGGAGAACCTGGAAGATTATATCTGCGGAAAACATGATAAACCACTGGAGATGTTCTGTCGAGATGACCAGACATTTCTCTGTCTGTTTTGCACTGAAGCAGGACACAAAACTCACAATACTGTTCCTATAGAACAAGAGAGTAAACATAGGAAGGTGAGAAATATGACACAAATATATGATGATATTTAAGTAAATACCATTCTCTGTAAATCAAACCAAATAGTCATAAATCTACAAATTCACTAAAAAGAAGGATTTTTATGCTTTTTGTCCTCAGGCTCAGCTGGATAAAACACAAGCAGAAGTCAAGATGATGATCCAGGATAGAATGAAGAAGACTGAGGTGATAAAAAGCTCAGTAAAAACCAACAAGGTAAAGTTTTAGTGATTCAAAACCATGAAGACTTGACATATGTTTTTTTTGTAATGATTGCTTACCTTTTGGAGCTGTTGCTGTAGAAAACTTAAAGGGATAGTTCACCTAAAAATGAAAATTGTCGATTATTCGTCCTCAAGTTGTTCCAAACCTGAATTTCTTTCTTCAGCTGAAGATAATGGGTAACCAAAGAGTTGATGGGCCCCACTGACTTCCACAATATGGGGAAAAAAAATACTATGGAAGTCAACTGTTTGGTTACAGACATTCTTCAAAATATCTTCTTTTGTGTGTTCAGTAGAGGAAGGAAATTCATACAGGTTTGGAACAACTTGAGGGTGAGTAAATGATGACAGAATATTCATTTCTGTGTGAACTATCCCTTTAATATAAATCTTAACTCTACTGTTTTTCTTAACCAAACCAGAACAACGGTGTCAAAATTCTCACTGCTCTGATCCACTCCATTGAGAAATGTCAGTCTGAGCTGCTGGAGGTGATGGAGCAGAAGCAGAAAGCAGCAGAGAAGCAGGCTGAAGAGCTCATTAAAGAGCTAGAGCAGGAGATCACTGAGCTGAAGAGGAAAGACACTGAGCTGGAGCAGCTCTCACACACTGAGGATCACCTGCACCTCCTACAGGTCAGCGTTCTTTACTCAGTAATATCTCTTAGAAATATTTAATCAGAGCAAACCACATGCTCAGGGATCTCCTCTCTCTTGCATTACTGCAGACTTGCTCATCTGCGTGCAGCTTTCCACAAGTCAAGTCCTGGACAAACAACAACACTGATATGAACATAGATCTGAACACAGAAACCTTGGAGAAAGCTCTCCAGAGGCTTCAGGAAAACATCAAAATGGAGCTGAAGAAATTCTTTGAAATCAGTAAGTATTAAGGAATTATATATATATATATATTAGTGCTGGGGAAAAATTAATCATGATTAATCGCATCCAAAATAAAAGTCTGTGTTTACATAATATATGTGTGTGTACTGTGTATAATTATTAAGTATATATAAATACACACACATGCATGTATATAAGAAAAATGTTATATATTTTTTTTTTAAATTATATTTATATATAAGATAAATTATATATACAGTATATACATGCAAATATTTCTTAAATATATACTTGCATGTGTATATATATATATATATATAAAGCTGAATCATTTAAGTGTACATTTTCTACTGTTCTTCCACAAGTGCACTTTTTTTTTTTTTTGTTTAACAGTGAATCACTTTTTTTTTTTATAGTCCATTGTCCACTCACACCTTCAGTTGTTCAAGAATTGAACATCTCTTTACCAACATCAGAGTTTTCTGCATCAGTTCTTGGGAGTATTGATACAGATTCTGTTCCCTCTCATCCATTACTGATGTCTGAAAGTTCTTCAGTGATGGAGAAAAAAGATGGTAAGCCAGACATAAGCCGTTTGGTTCGAATAAAGCGATCTCTGGTGCAATTGCTCTGTTAGTGTGGTTCATTTAAATAAATGTGAACGCTGCCACCAAACAAGCAGACCGGTTCACCAAAAATATGAACGCAATACAGGACGTGATGTCAAACCAAATGATGCTACACCAAAAAAGACTGCCCAAGCATACCCATTTCCTCTTGTCATAAGAGCTACTTTGCCCCTTAGAGTTTGGTACAGGTGTCAGAACAGCCCTCTTCTTTCAGCACATCTTCGTTTGTAAGTTACAACATAAATATTCCAGCCACTGTTTTGACTCTTTTACACATTTTATAAGCTCTTTGTGAGTTCTCAGTTAGTAAAAAGTATACACACATACAAAGAGCTCATTTAGCCCAGCACACAACATTGTTTAGGATGTTCGACAACTTCTGTCGCAAAATATACATCATAAAAGCTGTTGGTTTTTTTTGTATCTTAAAGCTGCAGTCCGTAAGTTTTGCCTCTTTGTCGCCATCTCTGTTTGAAACCTGCAATTGCAGTTGCGGAATTATTACCTTTACTTGGGTTGTGCATCGTCACGGCTCCTCAGCGCGGATGAATCTAATGTTTTGAGTGTGTGGCTGTCAGTCACCGCACCGGTGTGGATATTGTACTTCGGAATTACAGATAGCACGTTTTGGAAGCACGACCAAAATAATAAGTTTCACTGGAAAATGTCATCTGAACAAGTTAGTAATATGTCTGCCACTTTTGTTCTAACCGACTGAGAAAAAAAAGCATTACAATAAATCGCACTACCAACAGTGATTAAATTTAACGCTCGCTTAGCTCATATCCCATCAAACCGTGCAAATTATTATTATTGTTATACTTTGTTCTCAGATTGTTAATGTTAACAACATCAGCATTGCGTTGCTGTGTATTTAGTGTGTATTAGCGTTACCAATTTCTGTACAGTCAAATCTTTTGCTTTTGACTACAGGTGAATCTCCAGTTGTCACTGATGATTGTCGTTTGGACCTTTCTGGATTACAATCCGCCATCAAAATGATAAATTTAATTATTCCAGCTGCTGTGAGAAAAGGCTATAAATGATCCGCCACCTGCAGCATCCTCACATGCGATATTACTACTAGCCGGACTCCTTCTTTATGTATACAGATGTGACGTAATGACGCAAAGACATGCTCAAATTTCCCGCAGAAATCCACCAGTACCACTCAAATTATAACACATATAACAGATCTTACCGTTGTGAATCGTGCTAACGTAAGGAGATAGTTTTGAACACTGGCTGGTTATGTACTTGCTTAAAATTAGATTTTGGATCATTTTTAACCAAAAAAAAGTTACGGACTGCAGCTTTAAGGTTAAAAATGACAGAAAGAATGCTAAGCAAACCAGGATGTAAATGTATAATTTTCTTTTTTGGTCCAGACCAAAAAACAACAAACAAACAAACAAACAAATAAGAGAACCGAACTACAAGTGTGAACACACCCATAAAGTCTGCTACAAATTGAAGTTGTTTTGAAATCTATGACTTTTCTAAATTCTGTAAATTAATGTCAAGTACAAAGAGAGATATTAGCTGCGTTTCCATTGCGGTTCCATGAAAATACACCCAATGGAAACATGTCAGTTTCGCAAAAACTCCCATGTATTGCAAAAAAGTTTTTACGCTCGCATAAGATGGTTTTTCAGGCAATTCGAAAAAGGAATATTTTGCAAAACTGCAATGGAAACAGTTTTTTCGCATTTACAGGTCACCTGGCGTAGATGGCGCGGTATGTTTGGACAGAAGACAAGACAGAGTTCTTTATTAAACTCATAAAAGACAAAAGAATTACGGGAATACTGGATTCTAAACAACAAAGACCACAATGCCACAATCTATCAATACCTTGAAGCAGATATGAGGAAGAAACACCCAGAAACACCTCATACGTGGCTGCTCCCAAGTATAAGGGGGTTTCCTTGCCATTAATGCTAATCTCCTTCAATTAAAAATAATGGCTAGTGTGGTGGCTGCGATATATGTAAACCTAGTAACCTACCAACATCTGTTGCCATGATTTTTGGAATGACTTATTGCGAGAGGAAAAAAGTATGTTTTAGTCGCATAACATCGGTTAATGGAAACGCCATTATTTCGCATTAGTTTTTTTATCAACATTTTAGAAAATATCATAAAAGTTTTGCACAAATCTGTAATGGAAACCAAGCTATTGTTCTGGGTAGGTGTTGATGAAGATAAATGTTAATGGATACTAACATTGATTATTTCTCCATTAGCAGATCTGAGTACAATTCAGAAACTTTATGCAGGTAACCTTCACATGATTAATATTAACAAAAGCTTAAATTCCTCTTAGATTGATTCCTCTTTAAATATATTCATCACTGTTTCTCTTGCAGTGGATGTAATTTTGGATCCTAACACAGCTTACCCTAAACTCATCCTGTCTAAAGACGGAAAACAAGTGAGTCATGGTGGAACCTGGACAGATGTTCCCAATAACCCTGAGAGATTTGACTCCTCTGCCTGTGTCCTGGGAAAGGATGGGTTTTCCTGTGGGAGATTTTACTTTGAGGTCCAAGTCAATGATAAGACTGAATGGGATTTAGGTATAGCCCGAGAGTCCATTAGGAGAAAGGGGAAAATAAGAGTCTGTCCAGAAAATGGATTTTGGTGTATATGGCTAAGGAATGGGGATGAATATATGGCTAATGAATCCAGTCCTGTTTCCCTTTCCCTGAAAGACAAGCCCCAGAAGGTGGGGTTGTTTGTGGATTATGAGGAGGGTCTGGTCTCCTTCTACAATGTGGAGACCAAGGCTCTTATCTACTCCTTTACTGGTCAGTCTTTTACTGAGAAAATCTATCCATTTTTCAGCCCTTGTAACAAAAGATGTGATGTGAACAGAAAGCCTCTGATTATCTCTATTACTAGTTAGTGTAATTATTAAATAATCAATGTTCCTTTAAAATATAAAGTTTACAACAAATAAATGCCATTGGTTACACAATGCCCTAAGATTGAACCTCAAACTTTCAATAGAGGTTTAATTGATTTGCTACATCCACACATCTGAATGTTTTGATGGATTAGGCTTTCTATACTTGTCTTTTATACCATTTTTATTGTATTATTATGTTACTCAATTGTAGTTTTATTTAACTATTCTCAAACGATTACATATTGCACTATTCTAGTACAGAACTATTTATAAACACATAATATAATAATACACTATATTGCCAAAAGTTTTGGGACACCTGCCTTTACATGCACATGAACTTTAATGACATCCAATTCTTAATCCGTAGGGTTTAATATGGAGTTGGCCCACCCTTTGCAGCTATAACAGCTTCAACTCTTCTGGGAAGGCTTTCCACAAGGTTTAGGAGTGTGTTTATGGAATTTTTGATCATTCTTATAGAAGCGCATTTGTGAGGTCAGGCACTGATGTTGGACGAGAAGGCCTGGCTCGCAGTCTCCGCTCTAATTCATCCCAAATGTGTTCTATCAGGTTGAGGTCAGGACTCTGTGCAGGCCAGTCAAGTTCCTCCACACCAAACTCGCTCATCCATGTCTTTATGGACCTTGCTTTGTGCACTGGTGCGCAGTCATGTTGGAACAGGAAGGGGCCATCCCCAAACTGTTCCCACAAAGTTGGGAGCATGAAATTGTCCCAAATGTCTTGGTATGCTGAAGCATTAAGAGTTCCTTTCACTGGAACTAAGGGGCCAAGCCCAACCACTGAAAAACAACCCCACACCATAACCCCCCTCCACCAAACTTTACACTTGGCACAATGCAGTCAGGCAAGTACCGTTCTCCTGGCAACCGGCAAACCCAGACTCATCCATGAGATTGCCAGACAGAGAAGCATGATTCGTCACTCCAGAGAACACATCTCCACTGCTCTAGAGTCCAGTGGCGGCGTGCTTTACACCACTACATCCCACGCTATGCATTGCACTTGGTGATGTAAGGCTTGGATGCAGCTGCTCGGCCATGGAAACCCATTCCATGAAGCTCTCTACACACTGTTCTTGAGCTAATCTGAAGGCCACACAAAGTTTGGAGGTCTGTAGCTATTGATTCTGCCTACCACTTTGTGGCTGAGTTGCTGTTGTTCCCAATTGCTTCCACTTTGTTACAATACCACTAACAGGTGAGCGTGGAATATTTAGTAGTTAGGAAATTTCACGAATGGACTTATTGCACAGGTAGCAACCTATCACGGTACCACGCTTGAATTCACTGAGCTCCTGAGAGCGACCCATTCTTTCACAAATGTTGGTAGAAGTGTCTGCATGCCTAGTGCTTGATTTTGTACACCTGTGGCCATGGAAGTGATTGGAACACGTGAATTCAGTGATTTGGAGGGGTGTCCCAATACTTTTGGCAATACAGTGTATTTTATAAATGTATTTATTTAAGTTTCACTTTTTTTTACTTTACTTTAAGGAGTCTGTTTGTTCGAATGCACTTAAAATGAAGCATAATAATTTAGCAGAAATAGACATAGATAGACTATTACATATATTATAAATCAGGTTACAAAGGTTACAAATAATCAGGTTATACTGTCACACTCTCTAATGATATTCCCAACATGACAACTATAAATAACTATAAAAAGGGGAACAAATATGATTAGTCCAGTCTCAAAATATTCTCAAAGATTTGAGTGAAAATCTTATTATAGTCTTTAAAAAAAGAAAACATGACAATGGACAAGGTGTGTTTTAGTATTATGTAAGATCATTTACAACCCTTACAGTGAAGTGAAACTTAAACTTACCTTACCTCACTACAAAAACCTGTCGAGTTCTTGGTCATGAATAAATGAGGAGTTGAGATCTGGTGTGTACTGTATTCCTTTCCTGAGTCCTGAGAAAACACTAACAGACAGGTGAGATTTCGTAGACCAAAACTTAAAGTGATGTAGTAAGCAATTAACTTAACAATGTTACTTAAATATAAGATTAGACTATATAATTCAGGCTATAGTTAGAACAATTCTTAAATAAATAATACTGATCATGTGACCTTTGACATGTAAATCAATGATGTAAATAGATATTTTTCATAGATTTTACAGATATTTAGTACCAGTATTCAAAAATATTATTTTACCTGTTTTTCAGTGACATTTCACATATAAGTCAAATTAGATTGTCTGTGAAAAATTGCCAAATCATACTGTATTTTACCATTAGCACTGTTTTAAGCTATTTGTTACCTACTGTAAAAAAAAAATTGCTGCCTTAAATTTTAAGTACAATCAACTTGAATGTTTAAGTCATATCAACTTAAATTACATTAAACTGACTTGAATCTTGTATAACTTATAAAAAAAAAACTTTTGAAAATTGTTTAACTTATTTTGTTGATTTAACTTATTGAGTTAAAGCAATGAAAAAAACATGTTGTCATAACTTATTGATCATAATTTTTTACAGTATATGGCAAAAAAGAGCCTGTGTTCACTGCTTGAACATAAAGTTTAAGATCACAACGCAATGTTTAATCTGTTAAATGCTTTTCTTGTTTGTTATATCATATATTGACCATTGATCACTCATATATAGAGCCTCATGGTGTCATGTTTCTCCAGTAACAGTCATGACTTCCTTCAGCTCATCACTCTTTGATGAGCTGCTCCAGTGTCATATATGTCTGGAGGTGCTCACTGACCCAGTCACCACTTCATGCGGACACAACTTCTGTAACATCTGCATCGAGGCATGCTGGGAGAGTGGACAGATCTTTCTGTGCCCTCTCTGCAAGGAAGACTTTGAAGGTAAACCAGAATTGAAGATAAATGCAGCATTTAAAAAGGTTGTCGATCGTTTCAAAGTGCATCAACGGCCAAAGAAACTTCAACACGAAACAGAAATTTTTCAACAACTTTTATGTGATGTCTGCTCTGTAAACAAGCAAAGGGCAGTAAAGTCTTGTTTGCATTGTGTAACATCTTTCTGCGAGACTCACCTTGACAATCACAAAATTGCACCAAGGCTCATAAGGCACAAACTGATCAACCCTGTGGAGAACCTGGAGGATTATACCTGCGTGAAACATGATAAACCACTGGAGATGTTCTGCAGAGATGATCAGACCTGTCTGTGTCTGTTTTGCACTGAAACAGTACATAAGACTCATAACGTTGTTCCTATAGAGGAAGAGAGTGGACACAGGAAGGTGAGACTAAAAGCTTAGAATATATTTTTTTCATATTTATTCCATTCTACTTAAAGTGCCTGTTCACACAAAAAGAGCAGCTCTTTTTCATTACAAAAGGTCAATGCTGATTTATAATGTCAAGCTCCAAAAATACAAAAAAGCAGCATAAAAGTATCATAAAAGCAGTCCATAAGACTCACATATTATAATTATTTCTGAAGCCATTCAATAGCTTTGTGAGACAAACAGTCCACATTGGCTGATAATTTTCTCCACCAGAAAGCTCTGAAACAAACTATAAAAACTGCACATCGAAACTACAGAAAAATAATATCAGATAATAACATTTAAATTTTTACAGAATGATACACACGTACATGAGTGTGGGTTTAAATGATGACAAATTTTTTAAGTTTGGGGTCATCTATTCCTATTCAATTAAAAAATTACACCTAAAAATGAACCGTACTGCCAAAGTATAATTCAAATAAAGCATTGTAAATTCAATTGGTGAAATCCACCAAAATCACTGAAAATAAAATTTTTAAGATCACTGATAAAAAAGACTCTGTGGTGAAGTAAATACTACAGAAAAAACAAATGTAATTTCTACATGAAAAAGTTAGTAAATTCTATATTAGTTTTTGATTCAAGCTTGTAAATATCATTAATATCACAAAATAAAGTGTAAATATCAACATTATAATATTAAGTAAAACTACTCTTAACTTTTCTGATACTGGTGTTCCCATCATGCACTGGGGCTTTAATAATTAATAAGGTTGATTTAAGTTTTATCATTGCTTTTGTTGTTAGGTTTAGTAACTTGCCATTTTGTGACATTTGGAGTTCATTTTCTACTCATAATAACACAATCATACTCAAAAACGATCATTGAATGTTACCATCATTGTGTATTGTGTACCAAGTAATGAGGTCCCTGTGTTCAGATGCCACGTTATTTCTTTTATGTAGATATGGTGTCCATACAATATCTATTGTGTTATTTACTTAAATGTTTCTAAGTAAAGAATACACTTTAAAGGTTCAGCGTGTAAATGTTTGTGGCATCTAGCTGTGAGGTTATGAATTGCAACCGTCCAATGCTCACCCCTCCCCTTCGAAGCACATAGAGAAGCTACGGTGGCTGACACAGGACAAAGATGTTGTCGTCTGAGACAATAGAGAGTAGCTAGCGCTCTGTAGAGCAGTTTGTCCATTTAGGGCTACTGTAGAAACATGGCAGCGCAAAATGGTGACTTCACTTCACATGACACCCGCGGTGTATGTAGATAGAATTGGTTCATTCTAAGGCTAATAAAAACATAACGCTTCATTATGTAAGGTCTTTATACACCACTGAAAACATAGTTATGTATATTATATTGCATTTCTGTCAATAGATCCTCCTAAATATTACACAGTGGACCTTTAAAAGCGTGGTTTAATTTAGTTTTATATTGTTTAAGTAAAAAGTATTGCAAAGGAAACTTCAATTAAGTATAAATTACTCAACCCTTTACTGGCCAAGTTAAAATTACTTATTTTCTTTGTTAATTTTACTTAATTCCATATGTGAAATTTACTGTGAGTGCAAAAACTTGCAAAAGAAAAATTAAGTACATTTTACTTTTTTTTTTTTTCTTCAATGTAAGAGAACAGTTCAGTATAGTAAGAGAACATGTTTACACTTTTTGCATTTGCTTTAACATAATATTGCTTTCTGTTTCTGTCCTCAGATTCAACTGGAAAAGACACAGGCAGAAATCAAGGTGACGATCCAGGACAGACATAAAAAGACTAAGGAGATAAAAAACATAGCAAAGTCCAACAAGGTGTGTCGTTATTGACAAGAACAATACTATAAATACAAACTGACTGACATATTATTTTAGTACGATTATCTACTGTATAGAGGTGGTGGAAAGAATGGTTTGACTGTGATTTGACTGTCTAATATTCTTCTCAACATAACCAGAGCACCACAGAGATCAATAAAGCAAATAAAGTTGAGCTGTTCGCTGATCTGATCCACTCCATTGAAAGATGTCAGTCTGAGCTGCTGGAAGTGATGGAGCAGAAGCAGAAAGCAGCAGAGAAGCAGGCTGAAGAGCTCATTGAAGAGCTAGAGCAGGAGATCACTGAGCTGAAGAGGAAAGACACTGAGCTGGAGCAGCTCTCACACACTGAGGATCACCTGCACCTCCTACAGGTCAGTGTCCCTCTGTCTGCTCACAATCACATCACAACACTCCTCATTCTGAACCAATTCTCTTCTTCTGCATTGCTCCAGGTTTACTCATCTATGTGTAGCCCTCCACAAGTCAAGACCTGGACGAACATCAACATTAACACTGCCCTACTGAACACAGACACTCTGGAGAAAGCTCTTACTTGCCTCAAGGAAAAAGTCAACAAGGAATTGAATAAAATCCATGAGATCATTAAGCATTATGGAGGTGAATTTATATATGAACCAGCATTCTCAATCTATTCTGAATGGTGCAAAACCAGCATGCTTTATCAGGCATGATAAAAAAGAGAAAAAAAATAAATAAATCAAGACTTGTTGGTACTGTAGCTACATTGATCCTATTTCTAACTGACTTGATCCTAATTATCTAAGAGGGTTATCATGTTCAAATTCTTCAAGAATATCCACAATTAGCCCACTGAGAGATTTCCAAACAAGTAATAGTACCGGTACTTTAAATTGCTATTAAAGGTGCAGTAAGCAATTTCTGAGAACTGATGTTGAAAGTGGATCGGACCAAGCACACCTGTAGCCAATCAGCAGCAGGGGGCGTATTCACTCCAGATGGGGGAGGAGAGAGAGTGAGCAAGAGGGAGATTTCAGGGTTTTTCCTGCATTAAAAATTTAAACAAAACTAATTTTTGTCCTCGCCAAAGTCTTATATGATCAGTTATTATGATTTATGAGTGATGTAGATGACTGCTGCACTTGTGACAGGGCGCATGTTAACTGACAAGAGAGAACGAGCAGAGAGCCCCTCACCCGCGCACACTCTCTCAGTCTTCAAACCAAGCACTGTCTTAGCTCTTTCTCACTCGCACATATTAATCAAAATCAACTGACATAATGGTAAAAAGTCGGAAGACCGAATCCATGTTGCACGTGGCGCATTCGGACAATTTTTTTCCCCTGAATTATCGCTGGGTGTGGATTGTTCTCAAAAAATGTTGCCTCTTCTCTGGCAAGCGTTCCACACACGCATCTGACATAAACCATACATTCAATAAACGAAAAAAAATCCTAGCCAGTTATGAAGTGTTTTCAAGTGCGTTGACAAATCTTTTGCGATGTCCTAACAGCCGGGATTCACACACAACGGGTCCGCTAATGTCCAATTCACGACCAAATTAATCTTTTGAACAATCATTTTAATGACTGGTCAAAACAACTGATCTGTCCAACACTGAACTCACAAATCGGTGTATAATCATTTACTCAGAACACCTCTGAAATGAGAATGCAAGTGTGCTTACCCCATTTAGCAAGAGGTGTTAGAGAAAAAAATAGTCTTAATAATCGACAGTATTTTCAGGTTCTTTATATTGACAATGTGTAGTAAATTACCTATAAAATCATTTAGTTTATACTGAAGTGAGGTGAAACCAGAACAAAACAAGCTGTTGTTAGCTAGCTGCTAATTTTATTAATTTGTATATGGTAGAAAATTAGACTATTTGGTAATTAACTTTTTAATGCTACTTTTAAATATTGATATGATTATATACCAAAACAATTATCTGTAAACGGTAAAAAATGAGGAACAAAAGAAACAAACATCAAGAGATATCAAAATAAGATAAGCAAAAATCACAAACTGTTTCTTTGCATTTATTTTAAATTTATTGTCAGTATTAGGCTCGCAGATCGTGTGGGTAGGGTACTTTTTACTTGTGTGTGTGTGTGTGGATGCCCATGTCTGTCAGCCACCACCGAAGACCATTTTTGACCCAGGAAAACCCCTGGATTTGAAGAAAGACTGTAGAAAGAGAGATGGCTGAGAGACATTACAAAAGAGAAAAGGTCAGAGGAATATCACTGGAAAAAGAAGGGTTATTATCAGGCAAGAGCTTTAGGACCCGCGTTAATATTAGAAAAGCTTTCCAGCGCTGGAGAGACCTAAGCAGGAAGGCCTGAAAATGGATGCTGAGGATGCTTTGTTTCTGCTCAATACGGGAGTAACATTAGTTTTGTCATTTCACAAAACCAAGATATGCAGTTGTTGTAATGTTAGCTATAGTAACAGGACAGTTTTGAGAGTCATTGTTTGTCTGGAGCTGGTGTGCTGCTGGCGACTAACAACCAACTCTTGCTTGTATAGTCTTGTGTACTGTGTTCATTTTTTTGTTCTTCCTTTTTGTTTGTTCGTCATCATCTTCGCTTTATTTTTCGCAAAGCATTATTTTTGCTTCGCTTCAGCTATGATAAAAAAACACTCTTGCATTGCCTGTTTAATATTTAAACATTCCAGTGATTTTCACATTTACTTTCACAGCTCAACCATCTGTCATTCAAGGATTCAAACTCGTTCTACCAACACCACCACCTTCAGCCAACAGGATATTTGTATTTGGCAGCACACAGAACACAGATTCTGTTCCCTCACTTCCATTATGGGTACCTAAAAGTTCTTCAGCAATTGAGAAAAAGAATGCGACTGTTACTTTGAGAACACAGCAAGGCACCCTGACAGAGATTTCAAAAATTAAAACAAGCAAAGTTCAGACAGAGGGCAAAATCTACTTTACTCTGGGTAAAACAGACTGCAGCACTCGCACTCCCTCAACGAAAAGAGTGGGAATGATTAATTCATCTCGATTGCCAGATCTGAGCTCAATACAGAAACTTTATGCAGGTAAGATACTGTAAATAGGATTAATAAAAACTTGACCTTCAGGGCTGCTCGTAATGCATTCATCACTTTACCTGTCTTTCTCTTGCAGTGAATGTAATTTTGGATCCTAACACAGCTTACCCTAAACTCATCCTGTCTAAAGACGGAAAACAAGTGAGTCATGGTGGAACATGGACAGATGTTCCCAATAACCCTGAGAGATTTGACGACTCTGCCTGTGTCCTGGGAAAGGATGGGTTTTCCTGTGGGAGATTTTACTTTGAGGTCCAAGTCAATGATAAGACTGAATGGGATTTAGGTATGGCCCAAGAGTCCATTGGGAGAAAGGGGAAAATAAGAGTCTGTCCAGAAAATGGATTTTGGTGTATATGGCTAAGGAATGGGGATGAATATATGGCTAATGAATCCAGTCCTGTTTCCCTTTCCCTGAAAGACAAGCCCCAGAAGGTGGGGCTGTTTGTGGACTATGAGGAGGGTCTGGTCTCCTTCTACAATGTGGAGACCACGGCTCTTATCTACTCCTTTACTGGTCAGTCTTTTACTGAGAAAATCTATCCATTTTTCAGCCCTTGTAACAAAAGGGGTGATATGAACTCAAAGGCTCTGATTATCCCTACTGTTAATAAGTCTATGCATCCTATGATCCTGTAGAGCAGTGTTTCCCAACCACGTTCCTGGAGGCCCCCCAACACTGCACATTTTGCATGTCTCCTTTATCTGACACGCCCATTTCAGGTCTTGGAGTCTCCACTAATAAAATAATCATTTGAATCAGGTGTGTTTGATTAGGGAGACATGCAAAATGTGCAGTGTTGGGGGGCCTCCAGGATCGTGGTTGGGAAATTAGAGAATAAGTAATACAACAACATATAAAGGCCATTGTTTATTGGACACACAATTTTGAATTCAAATTTGAGGAATTGGACAGTATACTTTATTACTATTTATTATAATTACCATAAAACTTAGGATTGTTAGATAAAAATACACTACTTAAAGGCTACTTAAATCGGCTGCCGAGATCTGCTTGGTTACAAACATTATTCCAAATATCTTCCTTTGTGTTCAGCTGAACAAAGAAATGTATACAGGTTTGGAACAACTTGAGCGTGACTAAATGACAGAGTTTTCATTTTTGGGTGAACTATCCCTTGAAAGTTTTACTGTTAAATATTGTATTCTTATTGTGGTATTTAATTGAAATTGTGTACGGTACCAGTAGACTTGTATTGTTTTCTTGCCTTAGATTAATTGCTTCTTCTTGTTATTCTCCTTTTGTGAGGAAAAAAAAAGTCTGATAAATGAATAGCCTAAATGTTAATGTAGAATATGAAATGAGGTAATTCCATGTAAAGAAAATGTAGGTTATGCTTTTAACACAAAAATAAAATAACTATTTCAACAAAGCATCACTCTTCTTGTCTGGCATAGGCCTGGCTGTATATTGAAGATTAAAATATAGGCTTACACACACACACACAAAGGCTTTCTAGGAAGTTTGTTCATTTCAGATATCACATAAGGCTAGAACTGGTCCACCCTCCAGCTCCCTAAATTAGGTAAGCCACCTTCAACTGAGAAAAATAAGGGACACCTTCTACTGCGTATTTCAGAGCCGTCGCTGCAAACTAGTTTTCTAGGTAATTTGAGTTATTTACTTTAATAACGAAAGTTACCGGTCATTGAGAACTACAATTTGCATAACGTAATGAAATTTACCCTCGACGACCACATTTACATACAAATTCTACGGAACAGCATCCAATTGCAGGAAACGTCCCATGGTTGAGTAGTTCATATCGGCCTAATTTTGTGCTGGTTCATAAAAGTCTATATTGCAAAATATCGTGTTGATAGGGCATTTGTCTTTATATTTGTGCGCAGTTTAGAACAAGAGACGCGATCAGTAGATACATATTTAGAAGCGTTTTTGTTGTTTTGACACTTTTATTTTACCAACAACCACTGAACATGAATATTCATATCATACCTGGCTAGGTAATTGTGAGGTTCAGCTACGTAGTCGTCACTGTTGTTTCTAACTGGTTTAGGCGATATTTTCTTAGCCATGTTTCAACAGAAGAACGTGTCAAATAAAAACGCATCTTGGGAGCGGTGAGGAGGTCGCGCTAAGTATAAATTGCTAGGCTTTGGGTTAGCATTAAAGGGCGTTATTTACAATAACACATTTTGCAAAGTGATATAAAATCTTAAATCTTATTCTATGGCCATAAAGCTGGTAAACCCAAGCATGTGTAAAATACTTACTATTTATTCAAATGATTACCACGCAGGGATAACAATAAAGGGACGTCACGTGACTTAGTCATATGTAAAACGCTGTCTATTGCAGAAACAGAAAAAAGCCAAGTTCATTCACCTTGAAAAGTAGTTCCCCTGCAGAAGGATAATTTAGAGAGCTTTACAAACACAATAATTTATTGAATAATATTCGCATGTTTTAATAAAAATTAGATTCGCGTTTCAGCTTTTAAACTATCCATTAACGATCACTCTTTATCCAAGTGTATTATTATTATTTTTATTAGTATTATATATTTTCGCCAAAATGATTTGCTGTCGACCGAACTTGAGCTGTTTGATTTTAAATACTCACCTTCATCTCCTTGAAATCATATTCACAAACATGCCACTAGATGGTGCGCTAGTACTGGGAAAACTCTTACTCATCTAAATTGTGAAACTGCGTTGTGATTAAATAAAAGAAAAATCAATGTACAAAGGACTTTTATCATAATTCAGAGAACGTCAGATAACATACAGAACAGACACTTTAGTTCAGGAATAAAATAATAATAGCAATAACATTTAGTTGATATGATTTAGTCACACATAGTGTTCTCTAGTTGACCCTAAAAGTGAATTTGTATCATTATTTGAGTAGGCTACATAAAAAAGTAACTAATTGTAGATATCAGCAGTTCTTGAATTTCAAGAATATTTAATTCCTCATAAACGCAAACTCATTAACTCGCATGTAACACCTTTGGCTTGTACGACTACAGAATGTCAGAACATCCCCATCACACCCCCACCCGCTTCTTTTTCTGCTCTTCCCTCCCTCCCTGTTCCTTGTTCTTTTCCTTCCCTTTTCCTGGGCTGAATGAATGGAAGGTCCCCCGCAGCACAATGGAAGCTGGTCTCGTAGGAATGACAGAAATGTCTGGAGTCAGCAGGAGGCTGGTGGCTATGGGCAACACACCCCCCATGACATCACAGACAGTACATACCACCCACCTCCTGTCTTAACTCCACTTCACTTATCTCCCATCCCTCAGTTTTTCCTAAGTAAAGCGGGACGTTTAAGGACTGAGACAAAGGTGTGAAATGTTTGTTATAGATATTTTTCTTGGAGAAATGCATGTGAAACTTTGTTTTTTAGGAAGGAAGTGTGTGTGTAATGTTCACATTATGTATATTTAACATTGTTTTGGTTTTATGCACAGTTCAGTAAATCCAACAGTTTCCTCTTTATAACACTGAATATAGTTCTAAGTCAAACAAACAACGCATTGACCATGTTTCTAAACAGCCAATACCTTTGTGACACTAAACCAAGGCTAGGTTTTAATTATATTCTCTTGACAGAGCAGCATGTGTGAAGGAAAAATCCCTGGTGTGGTTGTCATATGGAGGACTATCCATAAATGGAAAAGCACAGCAACAATCTGCACAGTTTGATTCATGTGTTATTGGATTTCTCTCTTAGCTTTGTACAGATCCTTTTTTCCCATTCCTTTTCTCTGTTTCCCCCACTCTGCCTCTCTCTTTCTGTCTCACTCTCCTCTCTCTATTCCGTCTTCCCTCATTCTTTCTGGCAGGCATTCAATTTCACACTTGGGGGAGCAGAATGAGGGGAAGGTCAGGGCTGTGTCAACACAGGCCAGCATTTTTTTTCTTTTTTTTTTTCTGCTGATACAGGGAGAATGAAGGCAGAAAGAGAGACCTAAGTGTCCCTTTTCTTGTCTCCTTCACACATTCACCTACTTCTCTCTGCTCTCTCACACACTAGCAGACACTGATTTCTTCCCTCAGGTCTTCTCACTGCAGTTGTCTTGTCTATCCGAGCAACAACTAAGAGCTACTGGTGAAAATGACCTTTCTTTTATAACACTTCAACCTCTCAAGGATGAATACTACAGAAAAAAATGGCACGCAGGTTATTTACTGCTTGTCCATTTATTGGCTTTTTTACACAAGCTTCCAACTTGAAATTGGCGCTACCAGCTAACAGGGAACTTTCTCAGAACTTTGACTAATGTTCTAGAAAAGTTGTGAACAAACGTTAATAGAACGTTCGTTCAAAGTTGTCACAAAAACGTTAGCATTAAAATGTTATTCATATATCGTTCATGGAATATTTTTTCTGAAACATTTTAGTTGGACATTCGACTGTTTTTAAACGTTACTTGTTTTAAAACTTTCAGAGAACATTCAAAAGTTACGTTTCCATAATGTTTGCAAAATAATGTTCTCATAACTTAATGAGAACATTAGCAAAACATTCTTAAAACATATTTTCATAAACTGGGTAAGTTTCTATAGAGGGGACATAGTGATGGAAAAAATATGAAATTGGAGGAAAATTTGTATTTCAATGCTTTTGCTCTCACTCGCAAAACTTTTTGCTTTCTCTCGCAAAAGTATTGAGTTCCCCTTGAGAAACTTTGCATTTGCTCGCAAAAGCATTGGAATATTTTATATCCCAATTTTTTATCCCACCTCATATTATTTCCATTACAAATCTTTGCGAACAAATGCAAAAGCATTTTGTTTTGCGGAAAAAAAAATTTGCACCAGAATGCAGTTTTTTGGGAGAACAGAGTTTTGCTTAAACATTAAAGGTGCTGTATGTAAGTTTTTAACTTTACTAAAGCATAAAAATACCATAATATGCTTGCAGATATTTAGGAAACATGCTAAATTCACCTACTTGTTTCTCAGAAAACCAATGCTACAGCCAGTTATTTTATTTTGAAATGTGCGTTCCGTGTCGGAATATCTGTTTTTGTTTTGGTTTGTGCGTAACCGCACGGCGCCAGTTTACTTAATAGAGGGTATACATCCACGCCACTTTCCCGCCAGAATACGCCCCCTCAATTGGGACTGAGTGGCAGAAGAGCTGCTGCATGACTGGATTTAACAGGAGAAAAGCGAGTAAAACAAACGGTTATCAGTTTAAAGGTTGGACTCGATATAGTGTTCCTTACAACTTACCAAAGAGTCAGATCCAGTGATCCATGGATATTGACATGCAGCCAGGAATCGTGTTTTCATGACATTTATATGACCCTGCTTTCGATACATAAATATTTATCACTGTCAGTCATCACAATTTCAAGAGCGAATCCCGCATATATATGCGGATGGGCCTATGTATTGAAGCGTGTATGTGGCCGTTTGTCAAGAATGGAAAACAAAAGTTTTATTCAAATTTTAATTTTATTTTATTATATCGCCTAGACAGCGCGCAAAGAGTGCTCCCTTTATAATTACTAAAAGCTGTCACTCATTCAATGAATGCGATCTCACAAAGTTCCATATTAATCAGTGAAGCTGACTACACAATGAATCTCTTATTTACATAATGTCTACACTTTGTTAGAGAGAATTTGTGCGCGTGCAGAACTCAGCACTGGACAAAAACTTGAGCGATGAGTGGATTCTAACTTCAACACCTGTGATTGGCCATTGCGTTCAAGAAATCAACAAACATGTCTGTGATTGGCTACATTACTCACCGAAGCGAAAACATGTTGGAAATTGAATCATTTGACGAGCGCAATCACAGATACACACTGGATCTTTTGCCAACTCTTTTTTCCGCTAATAATATGCTATTATTACGAAGAAAACAGTTCTTAGACCAGCAGTTATGGGGAGCAGTTATGGGCAGGTTTTCCCTCTAAAAGCAATCAGTAGCAGAAGCAGCAGGCGGCAGTGGTTTGAGTGAGAAAATTACATGCTATTATCAAGTCCGTCTCCTTTGGACCGAGGGGGCACAGAGATGACCAAGGGGTCCATGGCTAAGTCAGGTTAGTCTTAGTCTTACTCTTAGTCTTTCTGCCACTCAGTGGGCGTAACCGCAGTCACTCTGGCCGACAGTGACATCACATGCATACCCTCTATAGTATTTCGCCACCACAGGTTGCCAGTTGGCGGAAAACACAGCGTATTGCTGCCATGGAAGCCAGCAAACAAACTGGGTCAGAGATCGCAGATTCTACCCGACCTAAAAAGCCTAGGCATCCATCTAAATATCTCTATGAACGAGAGCATATTAAAACGCGGATAAATCAACTCATCAACGTACAGTGTGCAAGTCTCTTCGGCTTTCATTGTCAGTTGCGCTCACTCCTGTTACGTGTCCTCAAGCTGGCAACCCTCGTGAGCGTTGAGTCTGAGGAGGAGGGTGCGGGTGCGGGGGAAAACGATCTCCAATATTTTGAATTTGGACTGCAATACCTATTTCAACCACTAGCTGTCAATCCTACATACTGCACCTTTAAAACAATGATCAATTCTGCTCCTGGAGGGCCACTGTCCTGCAGAGTTTAGCTCCAACCCAAATTAAACACACCTGAACCAGCTAATCAAGATCTTACTAGGCCTGGGGGGTCCAAACTCGGTCCTGGGCTGCGTCTGAAATCCTCTCCCGTGGCCTTATGGGATAGTAAAGTGTCCATCGTAATGATCATATGCACACTTCAGAATCTCGCCGGAAGAATTAGGTCAGCTGGGTACTTTTTGCCTACTCTTTTATGAGTACTGTGAATTCAGACATACTACTCTTGTCTCATACTGTTTTTTGTCTTCAATATAGGAGGGAAGTATGCAATTTCAGATGCAGCCCTGGAGAGCCACTGTCCTGTAGAGTTTAGCTCCAACTTGCCTCAACATGCCTATCTGGAAGTTTCTGCTATGCCTAGTAAGACCTTGATTAGCAGAAAGTGTGTTTAAATAGAGTTGGAGCAAAACTCTGCAGGACAGTGGCCCTCTAGGACCAAGTTTGGACACCCCTGTACTAGGCAAACTAGAAACTAGAAAAAGCAGGCTTGGACACCCCTGTTTTAGGGGCTTTATATGTTTGTAATTGTAAACAATTTATCGTTATTCCAAATTTTTTTAAAAAAAAGGGTTGGGAACAGAAAATTTGTTATTATTCAGAACGTCATTTATAAAAATGACATTTGATTCCGTTAACAGGTTTTGCACATTTATTCTTCTGCAGGGCCAAATGGAAGACCATACTAAAACACTACTTAGGGTTCATTCACATAGAATGCATTTTGCATTCCATTGCGCTGCTTTTCTATTGTTTTTCATAAACATGCACTAGACAAACGTCTTTGACCTTTGCACAACTTTTTTTTTTCATTCCACTTCCATTCTGCAATAATGTGTTCTATGTGAATGACCCCTTATTCTGCGGCCCTCATCGTCGATACTGAATTTACAGCGCAACCAGTGTAGTCTGATTCCCAAATTAATGACTCTTATTATGAGCTGGTTCTTTTACGTGAATTGAAAATATATAGTGCAACCATTGTAGTCCAATTCCCGAATGAATGAATCTGATGAGTTGGTTCTTTTCAGTGAATCAGAAAAAAAGAAGAAAAAAATCAGTGCAACCAGTTTTCCTAATGAATGACTCTGATTTTTAGTGGATCAAACATAACCAGTGTAGCCAACAAATGTTATGTCTGTTAAATATCCCATTCCATTCTGGTATGCCCAATCTAATCAACTGCTGACAGATAAATAATCTCTGCCCTATATCTTTTTTCTTATTAAATATCATGTTTCACTCAGAAATGTCACATTACAGAAGTACATTGCGTAACCCTGCATTTTCATTCAGACTTATTAACTGATGTATATATGTGTTTGCATGTACATGAGCAAAGATCATGCTGTAATTTTATGACACACCCTAAACTGACTCACATTGGCTAATGAGTGCAAAAGCAAACAAGGTGAGGCAGATCAACAGATTTAGTTACATGTCTACCATACAGTGCCTTTCCTCTGTTTCTCGCTCCCGCTCTCTCTCTCTCTCTCTCTCTCTCTCTCTCTCTCTCTCTCTCTAATTACTCAGTTGTTGGCAGTGAGTTTTGTAGTGTGGCAGTGCCAGCTTTGCCAGCAGGGCACAAAGGATTTACTGACCTATTGCTAACACTGGGAGCTTCCTCTAGTAAGCTCATAAAACACTGCACACACTTACACTTCAAAATCACACCAAGCAACCCCAGTCCCCAACATATGGCACTTATTGCAGATGAAACTTTGTGCACAAAAACATTATGTATGTACATTATAAAAATATTATAGAAGTGCTGTTTTAGGGCTCAATTGAAATTTGATATTGTAGCACTACGTGTGCTTCCTGCTGACTGTGCTTGCTTCTGCTCATATTGTTCTCTTTTGTAAGTAATTTTGGATAAAAGCATTTGCTAAAAATCTAAAAGTAAGTATATTCTCAACAATATGGCTCCAATTAAGTGTTATCTGAAGCCTAACAATTAAAATATAGTTAAAACCAATCATGTTTTATCTACATGGAGGTGCTATTATTACAAAAAGGTGCACTGTAAAAAGATTTTGGAGGCCAAAACTCAATAATGTTGATTGTTGCATTTAAAATCTTGGTTCAACCAGTGTTGCCACTGTTAAAAGACATTGAGTTCACATAATTTAATTGAGACAACTGAACATCTTCAATGCAACAAGTCAACATAAAATTTTGAGATTTGACCTCCAAAATCTCATTTTGCAGTTTGATCATTTTCACAAAAATTTCAAGGCCCCCAGAATATTTTGTTGTATGAATATCTGAACATGCAACAAAGGAAAGAACAGACCCTCTGCATTTAAACAAAAAAAAAAACAGTTTTATTCTAGCTTCATGGATTCTTTTTTTTTAGCAACACTTGAATGTGGGTTAGTTTCATAAAAAAGCACCATTTTGAGCAGAAAGCTGAGAAAGTCACGTTTTGTCAAAGACTACGGCTGCGTCCGAAATCGCATACTCACTTGAGTAGGTACTTCATTTGAATAAGTAAATACTTTATGGTCGCTAAAAACATATGTTCTATATAGTATGCATGTGTGTAGTATGAATGTTGTCATTATCATGTGGCCTACCAGCATCAGTTGCATCGCTTCACTGCCATTCATAAATCCTCTCCCGTGGCCTCATGGGATAGTAAAGTGTCCATCATATGCACACTTAAGAATCTCGCCAGAAGTAGTAGGTCATCTGAGTACTTTTTGCCTACTCTTTTATGTGGACTGTGAATTCGGACATACTTCTTTTGTCACATACTGTTTTTAGCCTACTATATAGTAGGGAAGTATGCGATTTCGAATGCAGCCAATATCTGGATCGGATTCAGAACGATGATCAAAACATAGATGGAGCATATACACTATGTTACCAAAAGTATTGGGACACCCCTAATTTAATTCAGGTGTTCCAATCACTTCCATGGCCAAAGGTGTAACAAATTAAGCACCTAGGCATGCAGACTGCTTCTACAAACATTTGTGAAAGAATGGGTCACTCTCAGGAGCTCAGTGAATTCAAGTGTGGTACCGTGATAGGTTGCCACCTGTGCAATAAGTCCATTCGTGAAATTTCCTCACTACTAAATATTCCAAGGTCAACTGGTGGAAGCAATTGGGAACAACAGCAACTTAGCCACAAAGTGGTAGGCCACGTAAAACCACAGAGTGGGGTCAGTTCATGCTGAGGCGCACAGTGCGCAGAAGTAGCTAACTTTCTGCAGAGTCAATAGCTACAGACCTCCAAACTTTGTGTGTCCAAACTTCAGATTAGCTCAAGAACAGTGCGTAGAGAGTTTCATGGAATGGGCCGAGCAGCTGCATTTAAGCCTTAAATCACCAAGTGCAATGCAAAGCGTCGGATGCAGTGGTGTAAAGCACGCCGCCACTGGACTCTAGAGCAGTGGAGATGTGTTTTCTGGAGTGACGAATCACGCTTCTCTGTCCGGCAACCCGATGGACGAGTCTGGGTTTGGTGGTTGTCAGGAGAACGGTACTGAACAGTATGGTTGCCTGACTGCATTGTGTAAAGTTTGGTGTTTTTCAGTGGTTGGGCTTGGCCCCTTAGTTCCAGTGAAAGGAACTCTTAATGCTTCAGCATACCAAGACATTTGGGACAATTTCATGCTCCCAACTTTGTGGGAACAGTTTGGGGATGGCCCCTTCCTGTTCGAACATGACTGCGCACTAGTGCACAAAGCAAGGTCCATAAAGACATGGATGAGCGAGTTTGGTGTGGAGGAACTTGACTGGCCTGCACAGAGTCCTGACCTCAACCTGATAGAACACATTTGGGATGAATTAGAGCGGAGACTGCGAGCCAGGCCTTCTCGTCCAACATCAGTGCCTGACCTCACAAATGCGCTTCTATAAGAATGGTCAAAAATTCCCATAAACACACTCCTAAACCTTGTGGAAAGCCTTCCCAGAAGGGTTGAAGCTGTTATAGCTGCAAAGGGTGGGCCAACTCCATATTAAACCCTATGAATTAAGAATGGGATGTCATTAAAGTTCATGTGCATGTAAAGGCAGGCGTCCCAAACTTTTGGCAATATAGTGTATATAAAAATAATGCTTAGAGTAGGCCTACCTTTAAAGCACTTTGAATCATTTTGAATCACTATATTGAATCACAATATAGAGGAGCCTGATAAAGAGCTGAATCCATGTGTCGCTAGTCAACAGTTGTCTGTAACTCAGGAAAAGTCATTAAGTCAGGAAAAGACTGCAGACTTCGCAAGCAGCAAAGAGATTAACAAGGCTGTATTACAGGTGACTTGTCAAACAGAACAAAGAACGGGTGCAAACAAAGAACAGAAACCATGACAACACAAATGACATTATGCAGACCAGGACCTGAACTTGTGAATCTGATACAATGCCCTTCCTCCACAGATAAATACTATCCCAAAGATCGGGTCAGCAAGATTTATATATACACAGTATATATTAATACTTTTATTCAGCAAGGATGCATTAAATTGATCAAAAATGACAGTAGAGACTTTTACATGGTTACATTTCTACAAACCCAATTCCAAAAAAGTTGGGACACTGTACAAATTGTGAATAAAAACAGAATGCAATGATGTGGAAGTTTCAAATTTCAATATTTTATTCAGAATACAACATAGATGACATATCAAATGTTTAAACTGAGAAAATGTATCATTTTAAGGGAAAAATAAGTTGATTTTAAATTTCATGGCATCAACACATCTCAAAAAAGTTGGGACAAGGCCATGTTAACCACTGTGTGGCATCCCCTCTTCTTTTTATAACAGTCTGCAAACGTCTGGGGACTGAGGAGACAAGTTGCTCAAGTTTAGGAATAGGAATGTTGTCCCATTCTTGTCTAATACAGGCTTCTAGTTGCTCAACTGTCTTAGGTCTTCTTTGTCGCATCTTCCTCTTTATGACGCGCCAAATGTTTTCTATGGGTGAAAGATCTGGACTGCAGGCTGGCCATTTCAGTACCCGGATCCTTCTACGCAGCCATGATGTTGTAATTGATGCAGTATGTGGTCTGGCATTGTCATGTTGGAAAATGCAAGGTCTTCCCTGAAAGAGACGACGTCTGGATGGGAGCATATGTTGTTCTAGAACTTGGATATACCTTTCAGCATTGATGGTGCCTTTCCAGATGTGTAAGCTGCCCATGCCACACGCACTCATGCAACCCCATACCATCAGAGATGCAGGCTTCTGAACTGAGCGCTGATGACAACTTGGGTTGTCCTTGTCCTCTTTAGTCCGGATGACATGGCGTCCCAGTTTTCTAAAAAGAACTTCAAATTTTGATTCGTCTGACCACAGAACAGTTTTCCACTTTGCCACAGTCCATTTTAAATGAGCCTTGGCCCAGAGAAAACGCCTGCGCTTCTGGATCATGTTTAGATATGGCTTCTTTTTTGACCTATAGAGTTTTAGCCGGCAACGGCGAATGGCACGGTGGATTGTGTTCACCGACAATGTTTTCTGGAAGTATTCCTGAGCCCATGTTGTGATTTCCATTACAGTAGCATTCCAGTGCCGTCTAAGGGCCCGAAGATCACGGGCATCCAGTATGGTTTTCCGGCCTTGACCCTTACGCACAGAGATTGTTCCAGATTCTCTGAATCTTATATTATTATGCACTGTAGATGATGATAACTTCAAACTCTTTGCAATTTTTCTCTGAGAAACTCCTTTCTGATATTGCTCCACTATTTTTCGCCGCAGCATTGGGGGAATTGGTGATCCTCTGCCCATCTTGACTTCTGAGAGACACTGCCACTCTGAGAGGCTCTTTTTATACCCAATCATGTTGCCAATTGACCTAATAAGTTGCAAATTGGTCCTCCAGCTGTTCCTTATATGTACATTTAACTTTTCCGGCCTCTTATTGCTACCTGTCCCAACTTTTTTGGAATGTGTAGCTCTCATGAAATCCAAAATGAGCCAATATTTGGCATGACATTTCAAAATGTCTCACTTTCAACATTTGATATGTTATCTATATTCTATTGTGAATAAAATATAAGTTTATGAGATTTGTAAATTATTGCATTCCTTTTTTATTCACAATTTGTACAGTGTCCCAACTTTTTTGGAATCGGGTTTGTATTCAAATAAATGCTGTTCGTTTGAACTTTCTATTCATCAAAGAATAAAAAAATGTATCCTGAAGCCCTTGGAAGAACTATCAGGAAAAACTTCTACACCTACAATTTACAATGGCAAAACGCAGTAACAACACATTTTGAGCTCTTCGATTATGAACTATTCTGCGACTGAGATATTTGGTGCAACTGTGCTCAGATTCAGAGAAAAGATAATGTGAAAACTTATCAAACCAATCAAAAAAACGTCCTTTTAATACTGATGTAGGTACTGTTTTCTAGCTTTGTATGAAGGTAATGACCTCCAGGAAGGTTGTTGATAACATAAATTGGAATTTATCCATCTGGTTTGGTCAGTGTAGGACAGATGTCTTTGTTGTCTTTTCCATTTGGAGCTCTTGGGTTTTGATAAAGTTTAATGTTTTAGCAGAGGTACAGAAATGGTGTATCATTTATTTCCTTCAGATGGTGAAAAACATTGAAATGCTGGGTGTGCTTCAGTGGATTAGTAACATAAAGCATGCTTATATTTATACACATCGCAATAAAGTTGAACATGAAAATGAGAAACAAAATAAATAAAGAAAAGATCTGCATACCCTGGTACAATTATTTTAGTTTAAGAGCTTATCACTAATCTCTCTTTGGCTTAAGAGAAAAGTTCTACGCTCTCTGTCTCTGTGTGTGTGTGTGTGTGTGTGTGTGTGTGTGTGTGTGTGTGTGTGTGTGTGTGTGTGTGTGTGTGTGTGTGTGTGTGTGTTTGTGTTTGGGGTAGATGGAAATTACAATTCAATAATGGGAGGCCTAGGAGTGGAGCTGAATGCAGTGGAAGACTGGTGGCTTGGAAAGTTCAGTTCTTGTTCTTTTGTCAGTTCTTTTGGTTTTGTGCTAATGATGGTTTTAGGGGGTGTTCTACCCTGCTGTTCAAAGAACAAAACCGAGAGAGAGAGAGAGAGCGAGAGAGAGAGAGAGAGCGAGAGAGAGAGCTGACCTTGGCGAGTGAGAGGAGAGGTGGGTAAATAGATTGTATTGAGGTTACCTTGACAACTGGCTATGCTGATTTTGGCCATCTCTGGGCCTATGGGAAAAGGAAAGAGGGGGAAGTAGGGAGAGAGAGAGAGGGAGAGAGAGATGGTGAGGAGTCAGTTATTTTATGTGTGGTGTGTGTGTATGTGTGTGCTTTTATGAAGGAGAGAGAGAGATAGAGGGGGGGGGGCTGCCAGGCATGGACTTCATATTAATCATTAACACAATGTTCCCGAAAGTTCCTGCCAAACTAATACGGAAGAAATTCATGATTAATTTTTTTCCCCTAAAAATTCTCTCTCTCTCTCTTACACACTCTCTGTCTCTCATCCTCGTTCCTTTTTCTTGTTGCTACACCATGATAATTAGTGGAATTTACTTGCTATTCTTTTCCTAATATAACAAGGCTTGACTTTGGCCAAGCAATAACCATTTATCCCATGACACGTATAAAGATATACACATATACACACGCATACATTTGTTTTTCTATTATGGTGGGGAACTTCAGTTTTTTTATACTGATCTAATGATATTTTATATCATTAGCTCCTACCTCTAAACCTAACCCACCTTCACACATACCTTTCTGCGTGTTACGTTTTACTATGACTTTATTTATTAAGTCTATTATTTACAACAATTATTTATCAAAAATTTAAAAATTTGGGTCAGTAGGGTTTTTTTTTTTTTTTTATGTGTCATTTGATCAAAACAGTAAAGACATTGATAATGTTACAAATGTTTTATATGTTCAAATAAATGCTGTTCTATTCACCAAAAAAATCCTGAAAAAAAAAAAGTATCAGTTTCCAGAAAAATATTAAGCTGCACAACTGTTTTCAACATTGGCTGCTGCAAATTCAGCTTTGCCATCACAGGAATAAATTACATTTCAAAATATTAAAATAGAAAACAGTTATTTTAAATTGTAATAATATTTCACAATTTATTGTTGTTATCTTTTTATGAAATTAATTTTTTTAATTTTACATTTTTATATAATGGCACTTATCATGGTATGATGCTCTAAGGAACATGAAAGAGTACAGACACATTTAAAACAAAATTAGCATGGTACCATGTCCTAAAAACCGTGGTAATACCATGATTCTTTTTGGTGATTTGTGCTGGCGCTGCGGTGCCTGTCTGCATGCATGTGCAAAGTGTGTGACTGCGCTAAAGTGTTACTTTGGCCCTCTAAGACTCTACACAGCAATCATCAGCTTAATTGAATTCGCAAGGCATTGAACGGAGAAAATGTAACCAGCATTTTGCCTGTATCAGCTGTCCAGATGATGAATGAGAAAGGAAGAAAGAGAGAGTGAGCCTTATGCGTGTGCACTGTACACCCATTCCACATATACGGCACGTGTGTATAAGGCTGTAGAGGAAAGACAAAGGAAAAAAGCTGGAGAACTCCCTAACGCTGCAGCGAGGCCTTAACCTTCATGTCAGCCTAACTGGAATGAGTGACTTCACTGCATAAACACAAAGTCGATGGAAGGAGCGTTCTTGTTTAGACTACTCTTGTTGAGCAGCACTCTCTCTCTCTCTCTCTCTCTCTCTCCCTCTGGCTGTGTACGACATTGTGATAGCCTTAGTATGTATGAGTTGGAACGCTCAACAATGCAGTTGGACACAGGAAGAGAAAAGGGGGTGGGTTGGAGGGTGAAGAAGAGGTTTAGCACATTTGTAACCTGATGCGTACGAAGGAGTTGCAGGGAGTGTCTGAATGCTTGAGATTGCTATCACTGTGGGATTGCGCTTTTTGTGTATATTTGTGTGTGTGTAACCATATGCACTGCCATGAGAGTTGTGGCATTATATCTGAAGTACAAACAGAGAACTGCGATAAAGACGAGCAAATACAACTGAAACTGCTTTGAAATGATATCGAAACCTCACGCTCTAGGGGCCATATCTTCCCAATGCTTGTCAAAACATGAAAAGTGATTAACTTTGTATTGTAGGCTTGTATTTGAATGAGCAGGGTGGGGGCTCCTCTATATGTGTGTGCATTGTGTGTCAAAGAGCTTGGGAAGGGGGGTGCCTCTCTCTCTCTCTCTCTCTCTCTCTCTGTGTGTGTGTGTGTGTGTGTGTGTGTGTAGCGCTCTGTAACCTAAACTCTCCTGACTCCAGGTGCAAGTAGAGTATTAGAGTGCTTTTTCTCTCTTTCTGTGTTTGTGCCAGCATTGATATGAGACTGTTTTGTAGGTTATATGTAAATATGTTCAGGTATCTAAATCTCTTTGAACAAGACCTGGTGCAACGAGTCATTTTTCATGTACTTTTTGACCTTTCTTAAGAGATCAGCTCTCAGCTGTTGTCAGATATGTGGTTCATAAGGATGTAGATATCCTTTCCTTAAAATCAGAGGGAAATGATAGGTAAACAACACCCTGGTTGTAAGCCTAAACTTCACATAAACTGCAAACTTGTCCCTCAAATCTGATTGGTTGAGTGGAATGCTGTTCCAGGACCAACAAAGATGTTGATCCAGGAACATGTTTTAGCTACTTGAAGTAAGGAGAAAATAATGTTTTAATGGAAAAAAAATCCATTATTGGATTTTTATCTTTTTAAGTCAGTTGAGAAACAAAGTTGTGTTTACAAAATAGCAGGTTGATATGATGAGCACTTGTGTAAAAATTAATCCCTGACAGTGCTGATACTGATTTCAAATTAGGTACATGACAAAAATTGTAGTTAGTAACGTGATCCCTTACATTACAAAATTACGGTAATATAATCGGACTACTTTTTGATTACTTTTAGATTACTTTTTACCTAAATCGATCAGGATTGGAGCTGAACTTTGCAGGAAGGTAGATCTCCAGGAACAGGATTGGGTACCCCGATCTAGGCTATTTATTTTACGATTCGATTGAATGAATTGTTCACAACCACAACCTCGCTACAACCTACAGAACGATTTTTTTGTTGTTGTTGTTGTTGTTGTTGTTGTTGTTGGTGAGCGGATTTAAAAGATTCGAGTCACAGGGATGAATCAAAATCCCCAAGCACTATTGTGAAAAGCCCATACGCGTGTGAACTAGTGCTGAGAGTCGCCAATCAGAATCGCTGTGGATGGACGTAATGTCCCTTTAAGTGCAGACGGCAAGTGGAACATCTGCGTCTCCTCCTCCTCTCTGACATCGCGCAGAGGAGCGTCCTATGGACGGGCTGACTCCGCCCACCAGTCAGGAAGATACAGAGCTCTCTGATCGTAAGTGGCCGTGTAGAGCGAGAGCTGATACAGACGTTTGTGTTATTAGTCCCTGTTCAAGAGAATCAACATGACTGGCGCTTGAACGGAATGTCAGATTAGCTTTCATTTGGACACAATCCTCATTCCTAGTTTCTTATCGCGCACACAACTGGGCGATAGCACAGTTTCCAGACTTATATTATCCATATTTTAGTAGATTCCCAATCAGGCTTTTCTTTGTAAGACAGTTTACACATACTGAAACAAAGTGGATTTAACAGTGGCTACGTGGTTTACCCGCACTCCAAGATGCTTCTGGTCTCCCAGCGGCTAGACTCACCTCGCATGGACCCATTAGTGAGTTTATGAGTTTCATATTATTGGATTGCTTTGAATGGTGGTTCGCTCTAATGTTACGATCATTTGGTGTTTACAACTAAACTAAACCCCGCTTATGTATGTCATTTGTCAGTATGCGCACCTCGTACACATCCACACTGGCTTTTTACGCAGTAGTGCCTTTTAAACTGTAACACTCCTTCTGTTATGCATGAGGTCCACAGTGAAGTTTGGGAACTTGAGTGGAGAAATCCCAGGGTTTTGTGTGTGTTAGATAAGGCAGACAGAGATTAGATGACAAGCTTGAAGACTGCATCAAAGATTAACTGGCGCTTTCTCACGCATTTACGCACACAGACAGAGGAAGTTCCATTTAGCTACTATATTGATTTTGCTAGTATTTTTGTTTAATTATAAAGTAGCCATTCTGACTAGTCATGACAGGTAACATATGAAAGCTATTTTAACAAAAGAGATGATGTTACTGATAGCAATTGAGCTAGATAGGAGACGAGGTACTAGTAGGCTAATATGCAATAATAACTACTGCTATACTAATAAAACTACTTTTAGGCAACAGTGCAGTTTGTTACTACTAGCAATGGAATGGTTATTGTCACGACTGGGATAGGCTAGTACTAGTAGCAGGCAGAGGAAGTAGGCTAATGGTGACTAATTGAATAGATTCTAGTCACTATTGGAATAAGTAGGCTACTTAGCTAATGACTAGATCAATTTGATTATTTTAGAACTAATAACATAACATAGTTAGGCCTACTAGTTAGTTATGCTTTCCATAACTGCTATGACAAACCCTGATTCGGAAAAATAGCAGGTTAAGAAAGACTAGAGATCCTATCAGCGCAGTCATACATTACCATGGCTTGCTTTATCGATGCATTTAAGGCAACTTGACGATTGATAAAACCTTTGTTTTCATACATACGGCTGAAGGCAATGTAGAGTCAGAGAGGTAAAAGCCCCACACTGTTAAAGCAGCATGTGGTCTGCTTGTTGGAATGAAATGGCATTTATCAGACACTCAGCGGGGTTGCGCTCGCTAACAAAAGACTGAAAACTGGGGACTTGGACGAGAGCGCGGCTCTGGGGCTGCAGACGCTGTGTAAATCGTCTCAAAATGAGCGATAATGTGAGTTTTCACTGTCGGAATTGCGGCTGCGTTTAAACCTAGTGTTTAACAGTTAATGTGGATTGCTGAGAGATAAGAGAGACAGACAGACGGTGGATGAAATGCGGGACAGGACTGCCAGTGTGTCCAGGATTAAGCCGAGCTACAGCAGAATACGCAATGGGATTATAAAGGTGGCGGAGGGCTCGTATAAGAAATAAGAAAGACTAGAAGGCAGCACATATCACTGTTTTTCATATAAATAACCGCTAAGTGTCTATATGTCTGTCTGTTTTAGAACACGCTTGAGATCCCATGTAATTCAGTTTCTTGTCGATCAATAAACTATAAAGGAGAACGTTCAATGACGAGTCTGATTTACGCGCTGCTCCCCTTCGCCTTCGCTTTGTCATGGATTTGACCGAACACATTTCCGAAAGCTATTATTGTATTTCCACAGATACAGCATGTTTACCAGCGCTGGATAGTCCCAGATTCTCAGTATCACAAGTTTCCCTTTAGTTCAACAGGGAGTTTCCTCGGTATAGGATCGTTCTCTTTAATATTTGACAAGCAGATGTGCCTTCATTGTCACAAAGAATAAAATTGCATATGATTTATTAATTAAAAAAATAATAATCCATTGCGTTTGTGGATTACAATTGGCCTATATCAATCTTTTTTTTTCTTTTGCAAAATGTTTGTTGACATGAGTCATTCATAATAGCCTATATATTTTCTAGAGGGTCCCGCCCACATAAACTCGTTGTCCTCTTTATCCCAGGTTAAGGGTTACGATCTTTTAAAGTGGGTCATTGATTGTAGCCAGTATTAGCCTATATATCATTATCAAATATAAATTATTAAAATAATATATAATACTTTTAAATAATTTTATATCATATAATTATAGCTATAAATCCGGAGCTCTTCTGAGTTAAGCTAGTTGTTTCTCTGGAAACAAATATCACAGTTGTAGATTTCCTGCACCGGATCTTTCTGCTCCACTCGATTTGAACTGATCTGTGGCCAAATGAGTCAGTGCGCTTTGAAGCTGCTGTTGACGGATGAATAAAAGAGCCGGAGTGGAATGCGCGCGCTGGTCTTCAGATCTCGTGCACGCACAGAGCGGTTCACTGTAATGCGAGCAGCGCTCGTGAATACACTTGGATCTCACCTCAAAGTTGGGTGAAAGTTTAAAACAACACATCCAACTTTTATCTTACCGACGTTTCTAGAATGAGATCACTGAGTCAGGGCTTGTGCGAAGGAATTTAACTCGAAGGCTTTTTTTTCTTTGTAGAGAGATGGTGTTTGTGAGTTCAAAAGCAGTCTTCAAAGAGCGAGACTCAGCACACCCTCATACCACAAACAATCGCGCTGTCATTTTCCCGCGCTAACTAAGAATCGTTCTCAGTGCATCACCTTGAGTGACTCGTTTTTCCTTCGTGAGGAGACAAGGATGAAATTGTGCTGATTTGCAGAGGGAGCCATATGGTGGATCTAGGAGACAGATAAAGATGGGAGGGAGATGGAGATAGTAGGGTGTTGAAGTGATTCCGATTTAGACAAAGAAGAAGTGAGAAAGGTTGTGCTGTCCAAGGCCAGATGTTTTGCTGTGGTGGTTGATGAACATTTCTTCCTCTTTGTCATGAGTGTTTATGCTCAGGATGGCCCACTAATCATAAAAATACTTTAATTGTGTGTTTCCAACTCAATCTCACGAGAAAACGACTATTTTAAGAGGTGGTGATGAATTTGTATGATCTGAATTGTACGAAAACGTACACCTTTTTAGAAAAAAGTAAGCAAGAAGGCCCGCCCCTAAACCTTACTGTCAGTGGTATGTAAGCATATTTTTGAAATGAACAAATGAAAATGTAAAATAGCTACAAATTGCTGAATTATTTTCTCAGCGTCAAAGCATCTAATTAAAGTCTGGTTGTATCTTATTCCGCACTGTAAACCAGAATAAGTTGTCAAAACTCTAAAAAAAGATTAAGTAAGCAGAACTGGCAGATTTTTATTTTGTACTCATACACTTTAATTGCTCTTAACTTGAAATATTTGAGTAAGCTAATTCATGCATTTAACTTAAAATTATCATGTTAGCTCAATTAAAATATTTTTAGAAATGGAAACTTGGCTAGCTTTAACAAGCTAAATCACTAACTTGCTCATTGGTAACTCAAACCAAGCTCATGCTCCACTTGTCACCTTGTCACCTTGTCACCCCCCAAACCCCCCCCCCCCCCCCCCCCCCCCCAACACCACATAACAGAAACTCTTCTAAATGAGCACATAAAACATTAAACACTACCAAATCTCCCACTTAACATTCATCTTGCACAAAAAAACAATATAACACTTCATTTTAGCATTTACTTTCCCTTCCGAGTGCCATGTCAAAGCATGCTGGGAAATGGAAAGTTTTAAGTTTCAGTTAAATTTAAGTTTTTCTGAATTAAAAGAAACAAGTTCATAAACCTCAAAACAATGAAACAACCAGATTACTTAAAATGTGTCAGTTTTGTGAACTCAAAAGAAAAAGAAAGTTCTGAATACTCATAAAAGTTAATTTTATTGAACTAATTTGTTTAATTTAAGTTTACCCTACTCAAACCAATTAATTATTTTGAGCATTAGGGTTTACAGTGCGGGAAACATTTAGCCACTATAGATGCACACCTAATTTGTGGTCTATATACATACATCTTTTCATAAGTAGATATCTAATCAATCAAAGTGTGCACATTAGTCATGTATAATAAACATCTTAGATTCATTCATAGTGTCTTTTTTCAGCATTTTTAGTCCTGTTTACCCTTGTATGTACAGTCTAAGCTTTTTTTTAGACATATTCAGAGAAACCTGGTCAGTTCCAGAGCAGTTCTTTGGTATTGACACTTTGTAAAGAAAGGGAACTGAGAAAACGAGAGGAAAAATGCATGGGCCGTTGGCCCATGAAGGGAAACCCTCATGTGTTTCTGCTATCGCTCTGGCTTCCTGATTTAACGTCAGTTGGCGAGAAGGACAGAGAGAGCAAGTTAAGGTGAGGAGAAAAGAGAAAAACTGCGTCACTATGATCAGGCAAGACCTCACCAGGAAATAACAGTGTTGCCTAGGGAAGAAAAACAAACAGGAGCACATACAGAATATTTGGTTGAGTAATTTCTTTTCCTCTCTCAACACTTTGTACAAAAACTCAGTCAGAGGTACTAGACTGAAGAACACTCACCTCAGAGCTTTGCCAGCTTTAAGTGACTCTCTCCAGAAACCCCTGCGTCTCTCTGACACATGGAAGAAAGCTTACGAGCACCTGATTTTTGTAAGATATGAATATGAAATCAGTGGCACAGCAGTGAATGAGAAGATGGAAGTCTATATAAACCCAAATTATAGAATGAATCAGAGAAGCAGAGCTTAGCAACAAGGAAACATATGCTGCCTCTGGAGAAAACGTCAGAGGACGTGAGGGCTATAAAGATAGAGACTGCTTACTTTATCTCTGACAATCAACTACTGTAAAGCCCCCTGTGAACTCGGCATCTGTTATGGCTCGAGAGCCCAAAGGAACATCATTCATTTGGAGCATCATTTTAGCTGCATCAGCAGATAAAATGCTTTTAAAAGTTGCTTACTCTCCACACACCAATTTGGGAACAACCGCCGCCAAGTTTCTGTTTCTGTGCATATATGTGGGAAATTTATGACTGATTCCAGACCTCTGAGTGGAGTTGTTCTCCTTCTCAAGTTATTGCTCATTCATTGAGGGTGAATTAGGCTAAAATATTTTAAATATTAAAAATTAAAAGTTCAAATTCAGTTCTTATGCTGGTTTTACTTGATGCCAGGAAAAGGGGTCATTTGAACTTGAACCATCTTTAGAGCTCAGTAGCAAATCATAAACTTCTTTTAATTTCTAAGATTGAAGTTACGATGTAAACTAGCATACCTTAAAAAAAAACAATATCTGAAATTAACCTAAGCTTTCGAGATTTCGGCTTGATTTTTCGTTTTTCGTTAAGAGGTAGAAAAATGAATAAACAGTTTGAATATTTGATTTCTACACGTGGGCGGGAATTATACGCCCCTTTCTGCTGATTGGTCAGCCAAAGATCAAATTATTCCGTCATCAGTTCTTTCTCAGTTCCGCACAGCAGAATAATAGTCCTGCGTTGCTACAGCTGTACGGATTCTTAACGCGTTTATTGCAGCTACATTTCATCTTTTTTTCCCATCAAACAACCAGACTAACGAATGGCTTGACACAACCCATACCGGGGCAGAGCCTAGACAGGGCTTTCTTCTGTGTAGACCAGCGATTGTAGACCAGCAAAGTGCCAGGAAATCCGCAAAATAATTGGCTATATCCTACCGTATTTTCCGGACTGTAAAGTCACGTTTTTTTTTTTTTATCATGAAACATGCCGTGATTTATTCCAAAGTGACTAATATAATGCATTTAATGTCAAATAATCAAAATAATGACTTAAAAGCAGGCACGTCAAGTAGGCCCTATTCGCTGTATTTTGGTTCATGTTTGAGGTGTGCGCCAGAAAGATGTTCAAAGAGACTGAGATGCACTAAAGCAGTGCATCCTGTTGTTTTCTTTATTTTTCAAAGGCATGACATTTTGTAGTAATTTTGAATGTACACAAATAAAATAAGCATTTTACCCTTTCGAATGAGGAAAAAATCCAAGTGATGGCGCCGGCGCCTCGCGCACACACATAACATATCAGTTCTGGCGTTGCTAACTTGACATCGCATCCTGTTCATTGTCAAAATAAAACACAGTCAACTAAATGTATAAAAAGTTATTCTGCTTAATTTAATTTGTCTGTTGTACAATATTAAGGTTGTGCCAGTCAGTAGTGTAGCTGCAAGTAGCTGTTATTCCAAACTCATATCTCTGCATGTGAAGATGCCGATTTAGCCTATACGCGTATGGGACTCGACTGAAGTACGAAGCCATCTTTACATAAATAGTTAGCATCCAAATGGTACATTGCAAATATGGAAACTTTGGACCGAATGAGAGATGCACAAGCCCAACGTCGATACAGTTTCAATTCAAATAAATTCATTTAGGCTTGGTGTTTAAAATAAATGTTGTTTGTAATAAATGGCACAATATATAGGCTATTTTTATATGCTACTATGTATATTTTTATTATATGGCTTATATTTTTTATTCTTGTTGTTTTCTGAATACCATTCATTTAAGGATTTGTCATACAGTGAGGGGAAGTAAAATACGCATAGCCTACATGTTAATAGTGTTTATAATGTTAATGTTGTATTTTACTTACCGATGTTTTACACTACTTCTGAATGGAGCTAATAATAAAATGCAGTTTTTACAACAATGCAACGCGCGCGTTTCTCTCAACATGACCCGGTGTCGTGTGACTTACACTCAGGTGCGACTTTTCTGGCAAACATTAGGCTTTAATGAAAATCTTGTGTTGCAGTCCTGTGTGCGAGTGTGGAGCAGCTTGCACTGCACAAGCATCCTTTTGATATATCAATAATAATCAATTTTAATAAAACACAAGGCAATAAAATAAAATAAAAGAGTATGTATTTTAATATCTCTGTTGTTCTCCGGTTGTCTGGTTGCAACACATTATTCTTTCCTTTTTATATTAGTGTTTAAAATATTTATATCTTCTATTTATTTATTTTATTTATTTAACCAAGGTAGGCTATGACAGCCGTCATATATCCTGCCAGCTGATGCATGGAGGTGAATTTATATCTACACAGAAGAAAGCCATGTCTAGGCTCTGCCCCGGTACGGGTTGTGTCGAGCCATTCGTTAGTCTGGTTGTTTGATGGAAAAAAAAAAGATGAAATGTAGCTGCAATAAACGCGTTAAGAATCCGTACAGCTGTAGCAGCGCAGGACTATTATTCTGCTGTGCGGAACTGAGGAAGAACTGATGACGGAATAGTTTGATCTTTGGCTGACCAATCAGCAGAAAGGGGCGTATAATTCCCGCCCACGTGTAGAAATCGAATATTCAAACTGTTTATTCATTTTTCTACCTCTGAATCAAAAAAATGAAAAATCAAGCCGAAATCTCATTTTTCTGAAAAAATGAAAAAAACAAGCTGTTTTCTCATTTTTCTACTTCAATATTAAATCAAAAAACGACTGAACGAATGATACACGGATTGTGGACCCGCCCCCTACTGCTGATTGGCTATAAGTGTGTTGTGTTACTCGATCCGAGCCACTTTCAACAGCATTTTTCAGACATTGCTTACTGCACTTTTAAGTTCAGTAGTGTTTAGTTGGTAGATCATGCAACACATTCTCCAGAGTAGAGCATTTAAATGAAAAAGGGAAGGCCACATGTAAAAAAGAGTGGGGAAAAAGCAAAACAAAACAATGAGAAATGGAAATCTCCACCTACCCACTAAATGACATCATGCCTACAAATGTGCTTGGACACAGTTTGTTCTGATTATTTGTATTGCTCTGGAGGAACAGCACAGTTGCCGTGGTTAAGCTGTGTTGGTGTTTGTGTTGGATGTTTAGCATTCCGTTTTGTCTCTCTCCCTTTCTTTGTGTGTTTTCATAGACCTTAGCACATCTGATTTGCATGGCTAATTTAATAGTTAACATAGAAGATCATTCAAGACCCCCTGATTTCCCTCTCCTCTCCTCTCCTCTCCTCTCCTCTCATTATTAGACTATGTTGCAACACTGTCTGTCTATAGTCTCACCACATGGAATACAGGTCTTTGTTCGGCACCAGCAGTGGCTTCCCGCTTGCATCATCATTACACACTCTGACTGTAATGAACCTGTGGCTCATTTTGGAGAATGTAGGCATGTGCTTGGGGTAGATGAGATAAAGTTTGTTTTACCTTCCACTATAAGCCCTATAAGTCGCCAACAGTGATGAAATTAACTGCAACCGTTCTTTAATCAGACAGACAAGCGAGAATATTGAACATTCCAGAAAGCATTCTCAGAATATCATCACAGAAAGTGTGAGTACTGTTGAAGGGCAATAAGACAGTGATTGAGTGAGTGACATAAAGAGCAGCTCCAAATGTTTGAGGTGTGTTTGATTATGTTCACTGCTCAGCACTTGATTGATTAGACACGTTTCAACTGTTTCCTTTTTGTGCTGGTGAGATTTTCCAATCTACAATCGACTATTTAATCTATGTAATCCGACTGTCTATTCTTTATAGGGATTGGTCACGCAAAAATGTCCCTTCAAAGCCCGCTATACACTGTAGGTTTTTTTTAATCCTTTAGGATAATGCAAAGACAAGATTTTACAATGTGATCTCAAGGAGACAGACAGTGTTTACAGTGCTTCATGCCTGTATGATAAATTGTAGCCAAGACATCTAGCCATGATTCAGCATTGACAAAGCCGGTCGCACACGCCAGACGAGAAACTCTGAGATGTAAGACAACTCATCGTATTGCACACTGGACGAGTCACACACTTGCGTTCTCAGGTTCATGACGGCAGTCCAAAACAGTGAATATAATCACCAAACAGGCAAAAGCATAGACTTTATTCAATCATAAATGCACAGCACACAATCTTCCAACCTAGGGTGAAGTCATTATGTACAGTGCATCCGGAAAGTATTCACAGCGCTTCACTTTTTCGACATTTTGTTATTTTACAGCCTTATTCTAAAATTCTTAAATTCATTATTTTTTTTCCTCAATTCTACAAACAATACCCGATAATGACAAAGTGAAAGAAGTTTGTTTGAAATCTTTGCAAATTTATTAAACATAAAAAAACGAAAAAATCACATGTACATAAGTATTCACAGCCTTTGCCATGACACTCAAAATTGAGCTCAGGTGCATCCTGGTTACACTGATCATCCTTGAGATGTTTCTACACCTTGATTGGAGTCCACCTGTGGTAAATTCAGTTGATTGGACATGATTTGGAAAGGCACACACTTGTCTATATAAGGTCCCACAGTTAACAGTGCATGTCAGAGCACAAACCAAGCCATGAAGTCCAAGGAATTGTCTGTAGACCTCCAAGACAGGATTGTATCGAGGCACAGATCTGTGGAAGGGTACAGAAAAATTTCCGCAGCATTGAAGCATCCCAATGAGCACAGTGGCCTCCATCATCCGTAAATGGAAGAAGTTTGGAACCACCAGACTCTTCCTAGAGCTGGCCGCCCGGCCAAACTGAGCGATCGGGGGAGAAGGGCCTTAGTCAGGGAGGTGACCAAGAACCCAATGGTTACTCTGGCAGAGCTCCAGCGTTTCTCTGTGGAGAGAGGAGAACCTTCCAGAAGAACAACCATCTCTGCAGCACTCCACCAATCAGGCCTGTATGGTAGAGTGGCCAGACAGAAGCCACTCCTCAGTAAAAGGCTGCCTGGAGTTTGCCAAAAGGCACCTGAAGGACTCTCAGACCATGAGAAACAAAATTCTCTGGTCTGATGAAACAAAGATTGAAGTTTTTGGCCTGAATGGCAAGCGTCATGTCTGGAGGAAACCAGGCACCGCTCATCACCTGGCCAATACCATCCCTACAGTGAAGCATGGTGGTGGCAGCAGCATGCTGTGGGGATGTTTTTCAGCAGCAGGAACTGGGAGACTAGTCAGGATCGAGGGAATGATGAATGCAGCAATGTACAGCGACATCCTTAATGAAAACCTGTTCCAGAGCGCTTTGGACCTCAGACTGGGGTGAAGGTTCATCTTCCAACAGGACAACAACCTTAAGCACACAGCCAAGATAATAAAGGAGTGGCTACGGGACAACTCTGTGAATGTCCTTGAGTGGCCCAGCCAGAGCCCAGACTTGAACCCGATTGAAGATCTCTAGAGAGATCTGAAAATGGCTGTGCACCGACACTCCCCATCCAACCTGATGGAGCTTGAGAGGTTCTGCAAAGAAGAATGGGAGAAACTGCCAAAGAATAGGTGTCCCAAGCTTGTAGCATCATACTCAAAAAGACTTGAGGCTGTAATTGGTGCCAAAGGTGCTTCAACAAAGTATCGAGCAAAGGCTGTGAATATTTATTTTTCACATTTTTTTTGATTTTTTTTTTTTTGTTGCATTTTTTATTTTTTAATAATTTGGAAAGAATTCAAACAAACTTCTTTCACATTGTCATTATTGGGTATTGTTTGTAGAATTGAGGAAAAAATTATGAATTGAATCCATTTTGGAATAAGGCTGTAACATAAAATGTGGAAAAAGTTAAGCGCTGTGAATACTTTCCGGATGCACTGTACATTAACAATGATTTGGGACAAATATTTAGTGGAAAACTCTGTTGCGTGGCAGGACTTTGAACAACCAGTGTTTGTACAACTATAGAAAACTCATCAGCCCTATTGGTACTTCATTGCACATGAGCTGTATGACGGGAGCTGTAGGAGTGCAACCCAAATTTTCAGGCACTGTCAGAACTTTGTCAGAGGCTAAAGGCCCCGATATACTCATGGCAAAGTTCTTTTTCGTTCTTCGCTTAGGGGTAAAAAGAAGTTCAAAGTACATGAGCAGCGAAATACTGTAAGCGTACATCCCGACGACTCCCACACTAAGAGTGACGGTTAGATGAATATGTAAATATGTGCTACGGGCTTTCCTCTCAATAACAAAATAAACACATAACAATGAGAAAACAGCAAGCATTTTTTAAAGAAAGCATAAGAAAAGCAGTGTCAGTGTCTCATTTCATCAGAAGTACAACTTCATTTTCTACTATAAAGCGACTCTCCAGTGAGTTCATGTTTTTACCTGTGGACGTCTGACCTATACGGACTCAACAGAAGAAATAAACCAGAGAAGAGTTCCACGTGAAAGAAGGCAGAGCCTCAGTGCACACCTACCTATTGCATAATCGCCACGGACCAATGGGAGTTCGAAGGTGTTTACCAGGAAAGTTCACTTTGGCAAGCCATTTCGAACTCCTGAAATGAACACAAAACGAACTTCGTTTTGGCCTGATTTTGTTCGCTTGAAGTATATCGGGGCCTTAAGATTCATCAAAAGACCATTATTTCGCCATCAATGAACGATCAAAGATTCGTGATTTTGCCCTATGACAATAGAAATTCTTTTCTCCCTGATGGCAGAATCACTGCCGATATCGTACTGCCCATACAGTGAGCATGTCAACATGACACTACAAATACAATCCATGTTATTTCACATAATGTGAAATATTTCATTTATTCAATGAGCTAAACATGCAGGGTTGGAAAAATATGAGAGCTTGGTGTTGTTGTCATCTGAAAAGGAAAGACCATTCCATTTTGCAGTCCATTTTGATTTCATGTTGACTTTAAGAAATGAACTGATGGTTGTTAAAAGTTTTTCCAAGAGTGCAGCTGAACACAGATGCATTTGAAGATTAATCAGTTCTGCGACTCATGCAAGACTTCAAAGGAACCATGTTGCAACAAAAAGGACAAGTAAATGTTTCTCGTTTGAACGTGTCACTACGACACACCGTGATGAATGGTCCTGCAAAACAGTGATCATGCCCACTAGAACGCACGCGAACCGCTGCGCTTTCATCTGCGGTCCAAAGTAAAAATACCCAGAATTCCTGGCACTTCATAATGCACTCATTCCCAGAAGCAGTTGTCGTAGTAACCTTGGCAGCTTTTCACAAGTGCGATCTTTTTCCTACGTCTTTCTAAGGGATACAAATGGAATAGGGTGTAAATTATTAATTAGTGGAGATGGTAGGGGAAGGATTTTATTTATTCATACACAAAGACATTTTTATCTATGTGTGTTCTCAGTGAAAGGAACAAAGTAATATATGTGGAATTAAAATGATCTATGACTGTGAGATTGTGATTGTGGTAACGATCTATCTGGTAGCGGCATTAATTTAGTGAGTATTATGGGCTGTCTTCTGCATTGTTTCGTTGTTGTCTTGTCTGCAAGTGGTATTCTAGGTCACTCCCTCCTCCTCCCTCCTCCCTGTGTCATCCATTAACAGAGCCTGTGTGTGTGTGTCTGTGCATATGTGTGCGTGTCTACGTTTGATCACAAGTGTGTACTTGCCACTTTCATGTACTTTTCGTGAAGATGGATAGACAGACACCTACTTTTTCTATGTTTTTTCATTGTTCCTCTAGCCTTCATTAAATACACCCACATATATTTTCTCTCTTTTTTTATTTCACTTCTTCCTTTTATTATTTTATCCATCATTTTTGTCTGTATGTGCGTGTAAGTGGTGGGGTCAGTGAGAGTGCCACTATGGCAGTAATGGGCCCATTCTGAAACACAGGTGTCTATTTGCAAGCCCATAGTAACAGATTGTGATGAAGGGTTCATTGAGTAACTTGATCCAGACATAATGTTTTACCACGGTAGACTGTGGTTTGCCCAGTGACTCGGGTTACATACACATACAGGTGTCTCCAGCCATCTTCATCCACAGAGTATGATCTTCTTGACCCTGGCGACCCCAGCCAGTAGAAGGGTGAAGTCTCCGTAATTGATATGTTATTAATAGCTCTCCATCCACTCTGTTCAATTTAAACATAATTGCTTTTGTCATTTTAGTGTTAGCTTGAAGCCTCTCAGAAGGCTAAACTTAATGATAAAGGCCTGTCCTTTCTGTGTCACACCTTTCCTTTGCGTCTCAGTGTAATTATGTAAAGAGGTGTGATGAGAATGCAGCATAGACTATTAGCACATCAGCATATGTAAATGGTTTTTGTTTTGTTTTCTGCCTGTCCATAAGAAGTGTATGCGACCATGAGATGAAGGAATTACAAGGTCCAGATGGAATTTGCTAAAGTTGGGACACATTCATTCACCAAGGATGCATTAAATTGATCAAATGTGACGGTAAAGATATCTATTTCAAACAAATGCTGTTCTTTTGAACTTTCTATTGATCAAAGATTCTTTGTTTCTTGAGCACCAAATCAGCGTGTGAATGATTTCTGAAGGATCATGTGACACTGAAGACTGGAGTAATGATGCTGAAAACTCTGCTTTGCCATCACAGGAATAAATTACATTTTTAAATATTATTTACGAATATTTCACAATATTACAGTTTTTACTGTATTTTTTTTATCAAATAAATGCAGCCTTTGTGAGTATAAGAAACTCACTTTACAAAATCTTACCAACCTGAAACTTTTGAATGTGTGAGGAATAGATTTAAACATTATAAACCTGTTATTAGGAATTGGGGGAAAACATTAGCATAGCCTCAGGAAGTGCGGCATTATTATTTTTTTCACATTTAAACAGACCTCATTAATCACAGAAAATAACACATTTTTTTTCAGCTCTAATATAGTTGTTGAAAAGAACATACAATATTTTGGGAATATGTAGAACCTTGTGAAGGATGGCATTCCAATTCTGTGGAAATCTTTTCTGCAGAGTTCTGTGTGCTGTTTCCAAAAAAATGGATTGCCTGTGTCAAGAAACCAGACAATTGTCTTAAATACCACTAGTGGTTTGGCCACATATACTTTGCATTTGCTTAAATTGCTACAAATCTGCCTACACAACAAATGTGCCTAGAATGCAAAACCATTGGAAATCCTAGATATAGACAACAAAAGCAATAGTAGATAAACTGTTTATTGTTGGAATTATTTATGTATGAGAAACACTACACACATAACTATGACTCTGTGGCTCTTGTGTTTTTTCCTCCTCTTAGTTATTTTTAGAGAACATGGGAATTGAGAGCGAGAGATGCTCATTTAGAGGGGCAAGCTCATGTCGCACTGTGATTGCATGCCAGTGACAGAGTCTCTTTATGACAGGAAAGAGAGTGATGGAGAGAAAGAAAGAGCATGTGTGTGTGTGTGTGTGTGTGTAAGAATGAGAGAGAGAGAGAGAGAGAGAGAGAGAGGGATAATGAATCATTCACTACAAAAACCATTTAAAAATCAGTCATACTTGTCTGACTCTCTTCCCTCTCCTGCATTCTTCAGCCATTACCAGAATATTAAAACATTTGTTTCCAGAAGCAAACTGAGAATACCTACTTGGGCTGATAAAAGGACAATAAATCCGATTGCGTTTGTAGACGTCTGTATATACTGCAGGTAGTGGTTAGAGGGGATTTATAAATATCTTAACCTCTTGTCCCATGAGCCCTACAAACATATGATGATGTAATTGAGAGCCGGGTCATTAGGTAAAGCTGGGTTTGCCAATGCTCAGGATTTTATGTGCACTAACACGTAACTGCATGTTTTCTATTACATGCTTTATTGAATATGCTAGGAGTTCATCAATGTAGACAATCCAAATAAACATCTAACAAATCACCTTTTGGTTAAAGGGGTCAGACTGTTGTGAGTAGAGGACAGTAAGTCATTCATGCTCTTTTCCCCTCTTATTTTTCCATCCTTTTACTTCATCTCATGTTATCATGCACAACCTAAAGTATTTTTGAAGGGGTTGCTCTAATGGCTTCAATCACTGTTTGGCCCAGATTTCCTAAACCCCGGAGAGCTCTGAGATGAATTAAATCGCTAAAGACCCTGCCGAAACCACAAAATAGGGCGAGACATCAAAGTGGAGGATTTCTTATGCGTTTGTTATCGTGCTCCCTTCAGTAGTGTAGCTAAAAGTCAGTGGTGGTGTTTTGCAAGTTTATTAGGAATGAGGCAGCACTTGGTTTTATCTGCTATCAATTTGACGTGTTGCTCATAAAGAGTTTATCATTCGCGTTACGGTAAACCATTATAATTTGTGTCAAAAACCGAACGCACAAAAAAACCGCCCGGGAAGACGACCGCAGACGAGTTTCACTTCAGCTACTTGGCTGTTAAATGTAAGATCAATATCTGTCTTGATGCAGGTGAATTTTCCTCATTGGAAACAAAAAGCTTATCTCGCACAGTGTGCTTTATTCTCCACGAGTAATTGGCTTTGAGTCGAGCCGTATCCGCGCTAACAGCGTGTCTGTGAAAACGCGCCGCTGGAGCGCGAGACAACGCTCTCTGAAGTAGCGTAGCGGCTGTCTCGCGGTGCGTTTCAGTGTGCCGCGCGGGGTTGTTTGCTGTTGCGACAGAGCTGTGGGTGGAAAGGAAGGAGGAACATATTTCTAATTCTACCTCACTCAGACGTCCAAAACAAACAGCGCTATGAAGGCTGGAGCTACTCTCCGTTAGGACCAAAATTCCACAGCTACCACGCAGCCAGGGAATCTTGCTCTCTTTCTTTCTTTCTCCCTCTCACTAAGTATTTTTTTCCCCAGGGGGGTTTGAAAGGACTCTGCGGCTAACAGCAACTGTTATGCACCTTGTTCATCTGTTCAATAGGACAACCACTAACAAGTGAAAGGTCAGCATAGGGAAACATTATGGGAAAGGGGGTAAATGATATTAGCTCTGTAAAGCTCCCACTATAGCCTACATCTGCTTGACAGGGCATCCACTAATCCTAACTAAACAGCTGTCTGGACATAGGGATGGGGTGCTTTATTGATAGCTTTTTTTCCAGAGGTTCAGTCAAGGTAGGGAAATATTCTGAAAGAAATAGAGGGATAAAAAGTTTTAGGTGAATGCGTGAGGAGAAAGTAAGGTCTGTCCTGTCTACCATAACCTCTCTGAGGATTCAAATTTAAATTGGCATGATAAAGAAAAACAAGTGTTTATGTCCCTTAGGCTAGACAGTCAGATTTTAATCATTGCATATATACAGTATATACTCACACACTACCATTCAAAAGTTAGTTGTTTTTTTTTGTGGTTTATGCTCACTAAGGCTGTAAAATACAGTTTAAAAAAAAAAAAAAGTAATATTGTGAAATTTAACATAGGTATTTTAAAATGTCATTTATTCCAATGATGGCAAAGCTGAATTTATAGCAGTTATTACTCCATTCATCAGTGTCACGTGATCCTTCAGAAATCATTCTTTTATGTTGATTTGTTCCTCAAGAAATATTTCTTCTTATCACTGTTGAAAACTGTTCTGCTTAATATTTTCATGGAAACCATGATCATTTTTTTCAGGATTCTCTTATTAATAGAAAGTAAAAAAACTAATTTATTTGAATTTTTTCTAACAATTTAAAGGTCTTTAATGTCACTTTCGACCCATTTAATACATCTTCGCTGAAGGAAATAAAGTATTAATTTCTTTAAAAGAAAAATAATGATCCTAAACTTTTGACCTGTAGTCCGTGTATATGTAATTCAATGACAGCAAATGATTATACAAATGTGCTGAAACTAAAATACATTTTACTCAAATTCACAAAAAAAAAAATGAAAACAGAAACCTTTGATTTCTAGATACTGGCATCTGCAATTATAAACCAAATTGGCTGACCTATTCAAGGCAGTGGCGCTTTGCGGGGGTGGGGGCGGGGGGGCAGTGCCCCCCTGTTAACAAGCTTGGCCCCCCCTCTGGCCCCCCTAAATTTGGAATCGTATCGCACCAAACAATTTTCTGAAACTGGTTGCAATGTGCAGTTTTTGCTGTGGCGGTACGTGATGAAAAGAGTAATTTATTGTGTCATAACCAATAACCAATGCAGAGAAGCAAAACCGCATGCTGTGGCACGCAAGTAGTGATGTCCGTTTATGAATGATTCATCACTCTGTCTGCGTTCGCTCAAATAGTTGTAAAACGCGGGCTATAATGGTTGCTACGCACTTGATCATAGATAAAATAAGCTTTCTTTATACACGTTGTGTTGTGTGTAACTTCACCCATACGCAGCAGTGATGCTGTAGATTAATTTTACTGACTTGACTTTGAATTCCGTTCAGTCATTTCATTCATTTAAACATACTGGTAGTTAAAATATAATTTTTCAATGGCTAATTTCTCCGAACACATCCACATATGCAATCGTTGATCATATTCTGAATTAGGAAGTCATTATGATGCAGCCAAAGATAAATTATGACCAACGCAATGAAAGAACTGTTCATGAGCGACTATCACAGAGACGGTGTTTCACAACAGAGATACCCAAGAAAAGATACAGGTAATAGAAAATATTTAATTTCAGTCAAGTTCACGTATAGCGAGAAATAATATGATTCTATCCAGTTGTCCAGTGTTGCTTATACAGTATTAGATAAAACAATCATGACTATATAGCCTATGCAAACTTTGCAAAGAGTCCGCTAACAGAGAACAGATGTAGGCTACAAAATAACATGTAAAATAAATGGTTTTAAATTGAGCATGCATGATCATATTACAGATACATTCATTTTCCTAAGTTGATTTGTGTTAGGCCCATCTGTAAGATTATGCAGCAGATTTTTTTGTACATTTTTGTTATCAATTTGTTTTGTGTAATATAGTGCCAAGTTTACAGATGCAGAAAAGTGCCTAGATATTAAAAGTGTGTTATGTCATCACTGCTCATTATCACAATACAATACATTACAAATAAATAAATGAACTTGAAATCATTTTACTTCACGTGTAGAGATTGCAGAGTGATACAGTACATGGCCAAATAAAAATGACTTTCAATAATCCAGAAAATAGGTTAAAGGGTTAGTTCACCCAAAAAGAAAATAAAAACACCTAAGAATGTAACTCACCCTCATGCTGTTCCAAAAACCTGTATTAGTTAGAATGTCGGTAACCAAACCATTTCAGTGCTTCTTCTATGTTCAACATAAGAAAGTCATATTTGGACGACATGGGGGTGAGTAAATGGTGATAGAATTTTAATTTTTAGATGGACTACCTTTAAGATAAATGTTAACGTGTGCCCCATAAAAGCACAAGTGGCCCCTGCCTGGCCCCCCAGTTACTGGGGTCTAGAACCACCACTGATTCAAGTTAGCCTGTATAAGCCTGTATATGATCAGGACTGTTTTACAAGGTAGTTAAGTACTCTGCCATTAGCTAGACAAGTCCCCTAATTTGCTCCATTTGGTAATTTCTGCTGAACATCTTAAGTATTTTCTTCTAATAGTATGTGTTAATAGGTTCATTGAGTTTCTGGCCCAAGGCGGGAACACAGCTCTAGGACTAGCTGGCTGAGGTTATGTCTCTTCTCCATGTCTCGGTAGGTTAGATCTTTCTGGATTTTCACTGCTTTCTATTATAACAGCTGGGCTGGGCTTCTCTGCTGCCACATCAGGACCTAATAAATGTGCCATACGCTCATTGATTTCCCTGTGCATGTTTGTGCAGCTGCTGGTAATGACATCACTTTCTGAGTACATGTGGTTGTGTAGGAGTCAATGGGTAAGACAGCTACATGTTGTTCTTCAGTAGGAACAAAACGATGCAGGGTAGATGCCATCATTGCCCCTTCAACCACCCAGCAAGCAGTAACGGTAGCATCGTCTCTCAGTCTCTGTTATACAACAAGACTAAATGCCACTCAAGCAATATAGGCACTTTCTCCCATAATGCTCCCTGTTCCCTGACCTACTGACACAACAAAATATTGGCAGCACCGCAGTGGTGCAGTCGTTGTGTGTGCGTTTGTGCTGATACAAAGCATTTTTGTTGTTCGCCATCCCCCTTTAAAGAGCGGCTGGCTGCAGGAATACATTCCTCCTCTTTTTATCTGTCAGAACTCCCCTCCTCCCTCTCTTCACCTCCTCCTTTTTCCCACTATGTTAAATTGTTGTGACACTGTAGCACTTGAGCGTCTGGTGTTAAAATATTCCTTCTTAATGACAAATGAACATGTGGATAGATTCCTCTCCCTGGCAGGTCATTAACATTTGACACATTGGAAGCGGCGCTGATGCCGTGGTGCGGGCACAGTTCTCTCTGCATTGCAATGGGGTGATTGCAACGCTAAGCGCCTGGAGTATTAATGCATTTATTCATTCCATCAAATCCCTCTTCATACAGATTATCAGACCTCTCTTTAACCAAGAAAATGATTTTATTTTATCCCACAAGTTAACAACTGTGTGTGGCTGTCTCTAGTATGTGTGTTCATACTCGAGTGCTTCTTATTTCTCTTGTATTGCCTTATTGCTGTGATTTCGGTGATGGTTTCAGGCTTTCAAACATAAATGTCAAACTATCATTGCTGTCAGATAAGTGCATAGATATTCATAAATATTCCAACATATGGAAATAAGGTCATATAAGTAGTTATGAAGCTTGATAGACAGATATATCAGCTTAGGCCGATTATGGCCAGTATTATGGCATTTTGAGGGCATTGACTGATAATCAGCGTCTCTGCTATCATTGATTGACCATTACTGACTAGTGTTTTACCAACATTTTGGCATGCTGGTATTTTAAAGATCATTGGTATTATCCTGATATGTTGAAGAATATGGGTAACCAAACAGTTGATGATGGACCCCATTGACTTCCATATATGGAAAAAAATACAGTGGAAGTCAATGGTGCCCATCATCTGTTTGGTTACCCATATTCTTCTAAATATTTTCTTATGTTTTCTTCAGAAGAAAGAAATTCATACAGGTTTGGAACAACTTGAGGGTGAGTAAATGATGATTTTCATGAACTATCCCTTTAATGGCAATTTTTTTGTATTTAGATTTTTTTATTTTTGTGAATTGAGTTAATATTATAGCATATCTGTATATTATATTAGCCTTTACAGATAAATTGGGATTATATCAGCTATTGGCCAATTGGTTATTGCTCTCAGCATTGGCCATTGAAAAAAATCTATATTCATCATCCCATAATAGGAACCATCTTGTGATACCTGTTTGTCACTTGAATATTCAAAATACTGCATGATGAAAGCTCTTCTTTATTGCTGTTTTAATAAGCGTGGGCCCCACACTACATCTGGTGTGAGACATATGTACATCCTGGCTGGCTGCTGTAAAGGAAAAAAAGTCTTTGGCAGCTTTTATTAACAAATGTTACTTCCTGTAGACATATGCGTTGCACAGTTCTTTAAACAATTTTAATTTACCTGCATTATGTTACTTTACATTTGCATTATATAACAAAATATTAAGTGCCACATGTCAACATGAAATGATTTTGAAGATGAATGTTATAGATCTTCTTGTGAACGATTCGTCCATGCATTTCTTTAAATTTTTACTTATTTATTATTTTACCTCATAATGTTTAATCAAAATATTCATCTTCTAGTGAAAACGACAGACTTCTCTATGGTGACGTATACCGGACTTCTACAATTAAATAGTCCGCTTAAACCCCGCCCTTCCACTATCGACTGCATTAATTGTTGAGTCCAATGCCCACATCTCAAAATCCAATCAACAACCGATGGATAGGACCAAAAATAATAAATAATAAAATTTATAATTTATTACACTCAGATGTACATCTCCGTATGGCAGAAACGTTCTGTCACTACTTCTGTTTCATTGCAACTTTAAAGACATTGTTACGAAAAGAGATTTGGTCACGTTTCAAATAGAAGTTGTTATAATTGTTAATTGCTGCAAAAAGTGATGTCATCAAGGCTGATGTTATAGACATGACACAACATACATGACCGTGCTAACATGGTGGATGTAGAATTGGTGAACGCTGCTGCGGTAATCGCTATTTGCTTTAAAGGAACACTCCACTTTTTTTGAAAATAGGCTCGTTTTCCAACTCCCCTAGAGTTAAACAGTTGAGTTTTACCGTTTTCGAATCCATTCAGCCGATCTTCGGATCTGGCGTTAGAACTTTTAGCATAGCTTAGCATAGATCATTGAATCTGATTAGACCGTTAGCATCTCGCTCAAAAATGACCAAAGACTTTGGATATTTTTTCTCTTTAAAACTTGACTCTTCTCTAGTTACATCGTGTACTAAGACCGTCAGAAAATGAATTTTCTGGACCGATATGGATAGGAACTATACTCTCATTCCTGCGTTATAATCAAGGAACTTTGCTGCCGTACCATGGGTGCAGCAGGCGCAATGATATTATGCAGCGCCACACCTGAAAATATTCCCCAGCACGCTCCCTATGCAAGCATGTTGTCATGTTGGAGGAAGTTAGCCTATTTTCAGGCGCTGCGTAATATCATTGCGCCTGCTGCACCCATGGTACGGCAGCAAAGTTCCTTGATTATTACGCAGGAAGGAGAGTATAGTTCCTAGCCATATTAGTCTAGTTTCATTTTCCGTCGGTCTTAGTACGTGATGTAACTACAGAAGAGTCAAGTTTTAAATAGGAAAAATATCGAAAGTCTTTGGTCATTTTTGAGCGAGATGCTAACGGTCTAATCAGATTCAATGATCTATGCTAAGCTATGCTAAAAGTTCTACCGCCAGATCTGGAGAGATCGGCTGAATGGATACGAAAACGGTAAAACTCAACTGTTTAACTCTAGGGGAGTTGGAAAATGAGCCTATTTTCAAAAAAAGTGGAGTGTTCCTTCAATCTTTGTATGTAATGCAGTGACACTCTGACATTTGTCTTTATGCCTCAAGTATTGACTGAAAACTACACAAAATTACAGAACTTTGGTGCTTTGACTGGTTTTGTGGCGTATTAAAGTGCTTTTTTTCATGCAATCTAAATCTAGAAACAGCCAAGAGTGTGCCATTCATTGTGACTATAGGTGAGCACCAGTCAATAGTCGACTCTATTTGACTTATATTTGAATACTGTTTTGAGGACAAGGCAGAGGCAGTGCTCTACAAGAGAAATCAAAAGCCTATGTGTCGTACAGGGACCTCCAATCAATAACCAGCTCTTCTTTTGCCCCCTCAAGGACGTTATCTCACACACGAACACACACACACACCCATACACAGGGTCTAGGTCTATATGGCGCCGTTTTATGAGTGCTGTAATTGCTGTGACGCGTTTAAGGGAGAGCTACTGAGAGGGAACCATTCATGAGATTTATTAGAAAGGGGGTCCACCAAAAGAGAGAGAGATGGAAAGGTGGAGGACAGGAGGCAGAAAGAACAGATGAATGCTTTCAATCAATCCAAAAGGAAGAGATAAAGAAAGGAGGAATGGAGCATCAGAGAATGAAAGTGAGCGGTGGACTGTTTCCGTTTGTGCTGGCAGACATTGATCAGAGTGATCTCTGTTCTAGAGCAGACCGACCCAACTAATGCAAGTCCATTATTTAGCCTGCAGAGATAAAGAGACGGGAGGCTTCTGAGGTGGGCAGCTAAGTGAGGAATGGAGGGATACACCTTAGCCGCAGAGGACAAGTGTATGCTCGTGTGTGTGTGTGTGTGTGTGTGTGTGTGTGTGTGTGTGTGTGTGTGTGTGTGTGTGTGTGTGTGTGTGTGTGTGTGTGTGTTGAATGAGAAAGAACAAGCTTTGTGCAACTGTCACTCTCTGTCTGGATTGTTATCCATTTAGAGACTGTTTCTGCTCTGGCTCGAAGTCTCTCTCTCACACACACACACACACACCAGCCTGTTTGGAGTCAGTAAGATTTGTTTTAAATACATTAATACTTTGTTTCAGCAAAGCAATTTATCAAAAGTGACATTAAATACATTTATAATGTTACAAAGCATTTCTATTTTAAACAAATGCTGTTCTTTTGAACTTTCTATCCATCAAAGAATCCTGAAAAAGATATTATGACTTGTTCACAAAAATATTAAGCAGCACAACTGTTTTTTTTTTTTATTAGATTAATAATAATAAGAAGAAATATTTCTTGAGCACCAAATCAGCATATTAGAATGATTTCTGAAGGATCATGTGACACTTAAGACTGGAACATATGTCAAAGGGTACATAACGCACACAGTTTCTGCCAATCTCATGTTAATCTTGAATACCTAGAGTAGTATTGAATCCTTGATATCTTCTAAGAGTCTTTAGTTTTATCAGATTTATAAAAGACAGATGCGCTGTACCAATTCTTTCCAAAAACAGCCAAACTCGTGCAAGCGTGCAGTGGGTGGAGCTAAAGAGACACAAGCACACACACAAAATACATCATGGCATTATCCCTGGATAACTTTCAATTCATTATACCTTTGTGTTGTTTACATTATATGGCAATTGCCAACAAAACACAGACATTTGATGCAGTTTCAACTCATGACGAACAAACAAACACACTTCACACAACTCCGTTGCTGCCCCGCAAAAACAAACTGTTTCCTTAACGCTGGGTTATTTGGGAAGCTGAACAAGGTTATCTTTCCCTCACAACCAAAACACACTTCTTTAGTGACATTGTTGATTTCGTGGTCTAAAAACAAAATGACATCGCTTCCGAACGAAGCGATGGTTTATCCACCATGTTACCACTGACATGTATGTTGTGTCTCGTCTATGACATCCACCTCTGACGTCACTTTCTGCAACCATTTACAAATAAATGCAGCCTAGGTGTGAATAAGAGACTTCTTTCAAAAACTTTTAAAAATCTTACTGCCCCCCAACTTCGCTACATCTCTACTTACTAGAAAAATTAGCTTGTGTCTGCCATATAAAGATATTCTATGCTATTCTGAATTTAGCTATACATGTGTGAATACAGACGCTTCCAGCTATGTGAGATTGATTTCATGTGTAGAACGTGTGTTTTGCATTCTCAGTGCCTCCTGGATTAGTGTAACTGTCGGCATCTACGGTCAGGTTTCTCGACTGTCCTTGCAAAGAGGATCTTGTTGTGTAAATTAGATCTTATAAGACATATTTAGATAAAGCTACCCCAGATAATAACATAATGGGACAGTGTTTGTATTTGTATGTCGCTTTTCACACACAGGTTGTTCAGATGCGTTTCACTAGAAGTGGGGGTTTTTGTTCTTTTCTCTCAATATCAGGTTTAAAAATGTATCACACCCACCTCATCAACAAAAACTGAGAAGGAGAAAGAAACTGAGAGAGTGAGAGAGAGATAGATCAAGGTAATCTGAATCCCTCTGTGGCTCTTTCTGAACAGCCATCTTTATCAAGGCAGATCCATTCTTGTCTGTGAGCAAAATCAAACAAGAGATTGGAGACACACACACACACCAGCTCCAAGTCTGCATAATCAGGAAAGGAGTGAAAGGGGGAGAGGTTAGGAGAGGGAAAATTTGAGGAAAAGTATGCGTTGAGAGAGAGAAAAAGAACAAGAGAGAGAGAGAGAGGGAGGCCTTGAAGTCACATTCTTGTATTGGATAAGGAGAGACCCTATGGATTGGATCAAGGTCGGAGTCTTCATTTAAAACTGCCTCACTGACAGCAGCAGCCCTCGACATGAATATTAATACTGCTTTAACAACTAGCACAGGATGGCAAGACAGTCAGTGCTTCAGTTTGTGTGTGTGTGTGTTCCAGTATAAGTCAGGCAATTTGCACTGCTTTTATTCCCTTCGCTCTCTCGTTGGCTGGACATGGAATTGGTGAACCTTGGGTGCAAAATTCCTGCTAGTTCTTTATTTTCACTCACTCATGCACACAAACATTCACTTTTCTTTGGTCATTTCATTCGTTCTTTTTTATGTGGGCGAGTTTTTTTTTTTTTCTGTCAAAAAAACCTAAATGAAGCTGATTTGTCTAATAAGATTATTTGACTGCAGCAGTTTACCAGAATATGTTCTTCTTCAGATCTCAAGAGAGGGACCCAATAACCGATATGACTTTCTTTCTTCCATATGAACCCAAATTAAGATATTTTGCAGGAAAAAATCTTGGTAATACTTTAGATTAGGGTCCAATTCTCACTATTAACTAGTTGCTTATTAGCTTGCATATTACTAGGATATTGGCTGTTTATTAGTTCTTATAAAGCACATATTAATGCCTTATTCTGCATGACCGTATTCTACATCCCTTAATCCTACCCAATACCTAAACTTAACAACTACCTTACTAATTATTAATAAGCAGTAATTAGGAGTTTGAGGCAAAAGTCGTAGTTAAAGGTGCACTGTGTAAATTTTAGTGGCATCTAGCAGCGAGGTTGTGAATTGCAACAGCCCACCGCTCAACTCTCCCTTTCAAAGCACATAGAGAAGCTACGGTGGCTGACACAGGACAAAGATGTCGTCGTCTGAGACAGCAGAGAGTAGCTAGCGCTCTGTAGTGCAGTTTGTCCGTTTAAGGCTACTGTAGAAACATGACGGCGCAAAATGGGGACTTCACTGTAAGGGGACCCGCGGTGTATGGAGATAGAAATGGCTCATTCTAAGGTAATAAAAACTTAATGCTTCATTATGTAAGGTCTTTATCACCACTGAAAACATAGTTAAGTATATTATATTGCATTTCTGTCAATAGATCCTCATAAATACTACACACTGCACCTTTAATAGTTAGTTAATAGTGAGAATTGTACCCTAATCTTGTGTGACCAAAAACTTTACGTCATAAACTTATTATCTGTATTATTTCATTTTTTCTGCTTATATTTTAGTGTGTTCCTCACATCATTCAGAAGACTTGGAATATAGTGAACAGGTTATTTCAGGTTGTCATTTTTGGAGCTTGACAGCATCTGTCCCCATTCACTTTCACTGTATGGAAGAGAGCAGAGTGAACATTCTTCAAAACATCTTTATTTGTCTTCCACTAAAGAAAGATAAACATACAGGTTTGGAAGAACGTGGTTGAGTAAATGATAAAATTATGAATTTGAATTATTAGGTGAACTATCTCTTTAAGTGGTTTTGTTTACTTAGACAACAGAGATTTTCTTCCAGAAGAAAGGGTTAAATTTGTGTAATGTACTCTGGTTATCAAACCTCACACCCACCTTCTCTTTCTTTCTCTCTGTCTTTCTCTCATTGTTCCTGTTGTCCTTTGTTTGACTCTGAGTGTGTTTGAGTGTGTCCGTTGGGAGTTCCCTTTAGTAATGGTCTAAGGGCAGCCGGTACAACAGACACAAGCACTTCCTCTTTTTCTCTCCATCCTTCACTACGTCCCTTCATTTATCATCTCACTATCTGTTCATCTGCTCCTCTCTTTATTTTCTATCCTCAGTCTAAAGCTCTCTCACAGACCCTTTTAAAAGGCTCTCGCACGCAGTGTGTTTTCATCTTTGGATTATATGTGGTTACTTAGGTTAATGTTTGTAGGAATAAAGATTTATGATGTTTAGCGTGTATGCGTGTGTGTGTGCGTGCTCGCTAATGCGTTTTATGATTGTCTGTATAACCATCCTGTTGATTTATAGATGTGTGTTTGAGTTATGAGCACAAGCGTGTGTGACGGCAGACAGCAGGTTGTGTTAATGTCACAGTGAGGTGAAGCTCATTAGTACTACTTTCCTCTCAATCTGAAGATGCACTGGTAATTAAAGAGCTTGTGTGTTTGTGTACATTTGTAGCTTGTGTTTAAACCATCACAGTGTAATTGAGCTCAGAGCTGCTTCTGTGTTCAATAATATAGACATTATAATTAAGAAATCGTTATAATTAAACTGCCTCAGTATTGATTTAAAATTTTTTAATACTTTTTTTTCTTTTGATAAAAATATCTCTGAAATTTAGTCAATATTTTATCGTCATATTTGTTCATCTTTTAAACAGTCAATTTTAATTTGACTAATACAATGTCATTTAATTAGTCAATGAAAATACCATGACAAAATTTGTATATTTTATATATTCATTTCATTTCCTAACTTTGACTATATGATTATTTGAAATGAAAACATTGTTAGTGCATTGTTGATATCTTTCAGTGTTCAGATTTTTGACAAAAAATTATTAAAATGGTTTAATTATCATCATGATGTACATTTTTGTCTCGTTTTGTTACCATTGATTAAATTAAAAAAACACTGAGATTAATGAGATTAACACTGAACAGCCTTTAGCATGTAAAATCCATTATTTCTTTGTGTGTATATGTTGGATCTGCATTTTCTTTTAAATTCTTTTGTGTAGATTGGTGGAATATGCCTGTACGTCTTTGTCTTTGCTAGCAGGGAGGTGTGTGTGTATGTACACGTGCATGTGTGTGTGTGTGTGTTTGAGCCCCAGGGCTCTTCTCTGCTTGAGCTGGGCCTAGTGCCACTAAACCCAGCCTAAGCTGACCTATTTCCAAAGCACCACACACACACTTGCATACATATGTGCACATGGTTGCTACTTCTCGTCTCTCTCGCCTGTCGGAAACAATCAGACATGCACACACATACGTTCACACACACACTCACAGTGCTACTGCACGTCGCTGATCAGGAGTCAGAACGCATGTGTGTTTGTTTAGCGGGTGTGTTCTCTTTGTATGTGTTCATGTATCTGTTAATGTGTATCCAGGTTCCTGTAAGAGGCATTGCGCGGGCGCTCGTGTGTTTGTGTTTGATCTATCTCCCAGTGAAAGTGCCCCCTGAGCTGTGTTTTCACCCCGTGCACCTGCATTCCAACATGTCTGAGTGATGGAAATCTTTCAAAAGTCTGTCGGGTGTGTGTGAATGTGTATCTGTGATGAATAAACATATCAGAATTTATCAGTATCTGACAGTATTGGATATTTAATAGCCGATATTGAATTGTTTCTGTCTATTTTAAGTTTTAGACTACTTCTGCAATCATATAGCATTAATTTAAAAGAGTAGTCATAGATTATGACAAAGATTTAAGAGCACTTGTTGCACTTTTTTAACTTTTTCTTTTTTAAATGCGTTTTAATTTTCTTTCATTATACAAAAATATGTATTATAATATTGAATATTGTTGTATTATAATAATAAAATAGTTTGTCGAATTTTAGTATCGACGCATCCCTAATGCAGTTATTACAAGCAAATTCATAATTACGAGAAATAGATACATTTGCATACAAATAAATTCACAATTACAAGAAGCAAAGACATAAAGGCAGTTCCATAAAATAGACATAAAATTAGAATAAGCAAGGTTGCAATTATGAGAAATAAAGGCACAATTGCATGAAATAGTCACAAATACAATAGGCAAAGTCGCAATTTGGACAAAGTTACAAGTACAGGGAAATTTCAGTTGCAATAAAGTAAGGTTGTTTCGTGGAATTGCAAATTTATTTCTCATAATTACTAGAAATTTTGGATATTGGCCAACATTTAATTGTTTGTTTAATTTAGACTACTTTTGCCATCATCTAGCATTAATTTAAAGGGAGTGTGATTATGGCAAATATGTAACTCTTTAAGAGTGCTTGTTTCACATGTAGCCTACACTTTTAAAAGTATCGATGCATCCCTACTGCAGTTATGCTCACTGTAAGTTTATACGATGGAGTAACTCAGTCCAAACTATTTGAATTTAGACATGTCAGTATTTGTTTTCAATAAATCAATACTCTCACAAATATAAACTAAGGCTGACTAAGAAGGCTTACGTTGGAAGCTGTGAGCCTGTGACATCATGAATGACGAGAATCCAGTGAAGGTCGGAAGAGACGGGAACATGGTGTGTTTGTGTGTACATTTGACAGTCTCTTTAAGTGAGGTCAGGACAGTGTGCCTGCTATTACTGCAATGTTCTCAATTCTGCCACGGCCGCTTTCTCTGTTTCTCTCTCTCTCTCTCGTTCTCTTTATATACACACACAAATTTGCAGAGAACAGCATAATCCAGTGAAAACAGACACCAGGAGACTGTCTACTGATCCAAACTTGTCAAGAAGTAACCCTAGGTTACTTATGTTTAACATTTGTCAAATCCTACTGTAGATGGGATTGGGGGGAAAAAAAATTGTGTATCGATTTCTTACTCACACAGGGATTCAGTTGCTTTTTGGAGAAGTGAATTCAGTAAAATATTCAAGTGATTGTTTAGAAAAAAAGTTACTGGCTTCTTGGTTTACAGAAAAGTATAGAAAAAAAAATGAAAAGTTCAAATTTAAGAGACATTCACAAATGCTAGAAATAAAGCCACAATTGCAAGAAATAAAGTTGCTGTTACAAGGAGCAATGTCTCAATTACAAGTAGCAACTGGGATATATTTAGAGTACGTTTACACGACAACGATGTACTAAAAAGGAAAAGTCTTTTTCTTTGGGTTCTTTGCGTACAGACGACAGCGTTGTCAAAACGATCCCCATTCACATGGATCAGCGAAAACTACAAAAAACGCTGTATTATGCATGCCAGGCCAGTAGTTGGCGATGTAACTTTGTAAAGAAACACGTAGTGATATGTGACAAAGTGACAAAGTTTACAAAGTGAACGTAATACGCATGTGCATGACGTCAGCGTTTTCATAAGTTCTCGTTTTTGTAGTTTACACGGAGATCATATCGGTATCGTTTTCTAAAACTTGCACTTTGAAATCCGTTTTCAAAAGTTTGCGATTTCAGGCCCCCAAAACGCCGCTGTCGTGTAAATGAGCGGCCAAAACGCATAAAAAGTTTTCGGGTTTTTAGTTGAAAATGGTGTCGTGTAAACTTGAAAAAGCTGCGGTCACAGTAGACTTTGAGCATGTGAAATCTCTTCGGACACGGCAATGGTCGTGATATGACATAACGTTCAAGCGTGCCGCACAAGTCCTGAAAAGTGAAGCCAAAACGTTTCGATCGCCCCCAGGTGGCTGGATGCTGTTTAGCTCATAAACCCTGTACTCTCTATGCAATCTAATGAGACGTGAGACAAACTAAACAATAAAATTACACTAAATACAATAACATTTCCAAAGATGGTTTCTGTCATTTTAGGTAGTTTTTATCACGCTGATGTATAAGTTCAAGTGTTTGTTTTTTAAATAAGTTTGGTTTTTGTTAGTTATTTGATGCTATAAAAACGGGGGTGTGACGTCATGAATGACAGCTGAGATTGACAGCTTCTTCTCGCTGCATTCACACAGGGCGTCGGCGTCAACTCTTCTCATTTACATTGAATGGGTGACGTCATGCGTTGCCGAACTGAATTGTGGTTTCCGTTGTGTCGCGTCACTGGCTTTGCTCGTGGCAGAAGTTGAAAAGTTTTCAACTTTTCAAGTGCCAATGCAGGCGTCAGCCAATCAGATCGTCTATGCAAATACCCTAGCGCAGACGCTAGCCAATTGCATTCATGCAACACCGGAAAAGTAATATGATTGGCTGTTGTCACTATGACGGTCGCGTCAGCACCAAGCTTCAGACACGCCCTCTGTCAAGCGTTGACGCAGAAGCCCCGTGTGAATGCAGCGCAAGGCACTAACAGACGTTTTTCAGGAACTACGGGAGAAGATTGGAGCTTTAACTTTAATTTCTACGTTTCTATAACTTTTTATTTCACACCCACATAATGAGTTGTTCGCTAGTAAACTGTACAAACCGTTTCTGCGTGAGTGTGGGCGAGGCCTTGATACCGCGGCTCCACTTCATGCTCACTATTGTGTAGACTCAGGTTCTGAGTCTGCATAATCAGTGCAAGATGTCTGCGCCATATTGGGACATTGGTGGCTTCACTTTTCTACAATGGATGAGAGTGAAGGTGCATCATCCATCTTTTTTTCCAGTCTATGGTCGCACTCTGTAGCATCTTTTTAAAAACATAAATTCAACAGATAACAAATAATTAGACATCCAAAATGTAAAATCAAAAAAGCTACTCTACTTTTCTGCAATGCTGCAGTTTTAAATTTTATGTTCTTTTAATTCAGCTACGAGGTCACGCTGTGCCTTATCAATCTTGTATTGGTCACACGGCTTCACGTGATACAAATTCGCAGGTTAGAATTCAAACTTCAACTTTGAACGCAGCGAAATGCAAAACTTCTTCACATGAGCTTGCGTTTCCACGTACAAATGGAAGTCAATGGAACAAAAAGTGACCACCCTTTTAGGGCTACAGTCTCAAAAACTGAAAATAAGAATATGCGATACAGAGGGGATCAATAAGCAGAGGAAGAGACTGGGATGATGGACAAAAACAAGAGAGGAAGGGGGAAAGGAGAGCAGCTGCATCTCGGTGGCTGTAAAGCTGCAGGTGGGACTTCATCAAACAAAAGACTCAGTCTGAGCATCTCTGTCTTTCTTGCTCACCCCTGCCTTTTCACTTCTTGGCAATATCGCCGTCCATTTTCCAGCCATGCAGCAAATGAGTTTGTGCTCAAGCTTGTCTGAGAGAGATAGAAAACTTTTTTTTACCCTTATTTCAGTGCTGTCTTTTGATCATGGTTTGACACTGGCTTCAACTGCGCAGGAGATTAATCCACACGTACACCTGTTCTGGACGCAGACGCTGACACATACAGGCTACTGTAATTGGCTCAGTGCAGGTTAGTTCAGGTTAGTGTTTATGCAACATTAGAGAGGAGTGGCTGCATTGTTCCACCTAGATGCTGTTAGCCACTAAACACAGGACACTTTCATAACACCTCTTTCTGTCCCAGATGATTAGCAGTTTGACACCTGATGGGTGAACACAATGTGATCGCAGATCAAAAGACAGGTGTTTAAAATGAACAATTGAGCTTTTAGCAACAAAAATATTAAATAAAATAAATGAAAAATAAAAAATATTGAAATGATTAGGTAGGTCACCTGGTGGTTCCCTCTTCTTCTATTTTTACTTCTCCTTTTAGTTTTCCCTTCTTTAAAAGTCCCTGAAGGTGACTCATGCTTGGGTTAAAGTGTGAATATGCATCTCTTTTTACAGTGTCTGTATGTGTTTACATGCTAATGTTTGTGCATGTGTTGGTGTGTGCACTTTTGTTTGCACTTTTGTTGGCTGTGAATGATATAACACACACACGCAACCACCCTGCGCTATAGTGTTTCAGGGGCATGAATGAGGTCTTTATGAAAGGGAGTTTCCTCCGGTCAAGCCGATCCGCCCTGCTAATATCCTGACATCTGGAATAAACCGTATGAGTTTTCTAAACATACACTCATTTTTCCCCATTCTTCCCATAGGTGAGATAATAATGGGAGTTAATAAAAGTGTCCAAGATGAATAGAAGGAAAATTGTTTCAAAAAGTAAAACATTTTAAACACAACTGCTTCAACACATATTATTACTTCTATAATTATTCTTTTCAAACTTCCTTTTTAATTAGGCTTTTTTTACAGTGCCCCCAAAATATCAAAGTAGTTTTTAATTTAGAAATTAAAAATATGTTAAACATACAAGAGGTGTAGTTAAGTTGTTGTGTACATTTTTTGTGTGTGTGTGTGTGTGTGTGTGTGTGTGTGTGTGTGTGTGTGTGTGTGTGTGTGTGTGTGTGTGTGTGTGTGTGTGTGTGTGTGTGTGTCTCTGTGTCTGTGTCTGTGTCTGTGTCTGTGTCTGTGTCTGTGTCTGTGTCTGTGTCTGTGTCTGTGTCTGTGTGTGTGTGTCTGGGTCTGGACCAAAAAATGTTGTTGACCCATAAGACATTATCTATGTCCCAAAGTATTGACCACTATAGACTTTTCTGTTTGGAGATGATAAAGATCCACAAAATACTGAACTAAATATTTATTTTGGCTTATATTATATTTGGCAAATCCTTGTTGGCTTAAAAACGGGGGTGAATGGATGACTACATGCATGCTGTTTTCTTACAGAATAGTAAAGCCATTGTGCTTTTATATATATCATGGCTGAATGAATACCATATTCATATACCATGTTTTTTTTAATGGCTCTTCAAAGAATAGCACCATAAACATAGCATTGCCATAACACTGTGTCCAGAAACATGGTATTACTATAATATCAAATCCACAAAAAAAAAAAAAAAAAACATACTATTTCCATGGCATCTTGTCAAAAAAATGGTGATCCATTTTAGTACATTTCTGGTAGCATGCAGGCTGAAGAGAATTGAATTTCTAAGGCTGAGAGCTGGTGGACAGTTGGATTATGAAAATGGATCCAGAAGTTCAATATGAACTGATAAATGACATAAACGATATTAACAGGCCTTGAATGAGTTTAAAAGATAAAGAGGCATATGCGTTTGTGTGCTTATCTGCACAGGTTTGTAGATATTGGGCAGTCCTGCAGGTATCCTCGAGACTGTCGAGTTCAGTGGTGGTCTGCTCTCTGTGGGGGAAGGGCCCTTACAAAGCCATTTATTTTATTACTCTTCCATTCAGCCCTCAGAGGCTCTGTAATCTGCCATTAAACCATTACTGCAGGAAGCGAGAGAGAGAGAGATTGAGATGGAGGTAGGGGTGGGCAGTCACACTCAAGGGTCCTTCCCAGAGGGCCGGGCTTACAGTAAAGCAGCTGAGCATAGACACACACACGCTCGCTCGCTAAAAACACTTTGTTGTATGCCTATATACACTGACTACCATTTGTGAATGAGAGCATTTGGTGTAGTAGCTCATTATGGAGTTTAAAAGGTCATGACCTTTGACCTTTTATGTTTGGTTTCGCATGTGTTTCTGTGTTCACATATTTGATGAATAAGGATAGCAATATAGCTGAGGGAAATTTTTCATAATGTAATGTATTTATACAGTGGGGAGAACAAGTATTTGATACACTGCCGATTTTGCAGGTTTGCCCACTTACAAAGCATGTAGAAGTCTGTAATTTTTATCATAGGTACTCTTCAACTGTGAGTGACGGAATCTAAAACAAAAATCCAGAAAATCACATTGTATGATTTTTAAATAAGTAATTTGCATTTTATTGCATGACATAAGTATTTGATCACCTACCGACCAGTAAGAATTTCGGCTCTCACAGACCTGTTAGTTTTTCTTTAAGAACCCCTCCTGTTCTCCACTCATTACCTGTATTAACTGCACCTGTTTGAGCTCGTTACCTGTATAAAAGACACCTGTCCACACACTCAATCAAACAGACTCCAACCTCTCCACAATGGCCAAGACCAGAGAGCTGTGTAAGGACATCAGGGATAAAATTGTAGACCTGCACAAGGCTGGGATGGGCTACAGGACAATAGGCAAGAAGCTTGGTGAGAAGGCAACAACTGTTGGCGCAATTATTAGAAAATGGAAGAAGTTCAAGATGACGGTCAATCTCCCTCGGTCTGGGGGACCATGCAAGATCTCACCTCGTGGGGCATCAATGATCATGAGGAAGGTGAGGGATCAGCCCAGAACTACACGGCAGGACCTGGTCAATGACCTGAAGAGAGCTGGGACCACAGTCTCAAAGAAAACCATTAGTAACACACTACGCCGTCATGGATTAAAATCCTGCAGCGCACGCAAGGTCCCCCTGCTCAAGCCAGCGCATGTCCAGGCCCGTCTGAAGTTTGCCAATGACCATCTGGATGATCCAGAGGAGGAATGGGAGAAGGTCATGTGGTCTGATGAGACAAAAATAGAGCTTTTTGGTCTAAACTCCACTCGCCATGTTTGGAGGAAGAAGAAGGATGAGTACAACCCCAAGAACACCAAAAAACATCATTCTTTGGGGATGCTTTTCTGCAAAGGGGACAGGACGACTGCACCGTATTGAGGGGAGGATGGATGGGGCCATGTATTGCGAGATCTTGGCCAACAACCTCCTTCCCTCAGTAAGAGCATTGAAGATGGGTCGTGGCTGGGTCTTCCAGCATGACAACGACCCGAAACACACAGCCAGGGCAACTAAGGAGTGGCTCCGTAAGAAGCATCTCAAGGTCCTGGAGTGTCCTAGCCAGTCTCCAGACCTGAACCCAATAGAAAATCTTTGGAGGGAGCTGAAAGTCCGTATTGCCCGGCGACAGCCCCGAAACCTGAAGGATCTGGAGAAGGTCTGTATGAAGGAGTGGGCCAAAATCCCTGCTGCAGTGTGTGCAAACCTGGTCAAGAACTACAGGAAACGTATGATCTCTGTAATTGCAAACAAAGATTTCTGTACCAAATATTAAGTTCTGCTTTTCTGATGTATCAAATACTTATGTCATGCAATAAAATGCAAATTAATTACTTAAAAATCATACAATGTGATTTTCTGGATTTTTGTTTTCGATTCCGTCACTCACAGTTGAAGAGTACCTATGATAAAAATTACAGACTTCTACATGCTTTGTAAGTGGGCAAACCTGCAAAATCGGCAGTGTATCAAATACTTGTTCTCCCCACTGTATGTAATGTGATGTGCAATTTAATCCATCCCATTTCACATATGCTGCCATTGTAAAGTTTGTGGTTATTTTGAACATTTTTTTATGAGAAAAAATAATACTTTTATTCAGCAGGGATGAATTAAATTGATCACAAGTGAAAGTAAAGACATTTATAATGTTACAAAGGATTTCTATCTCAAATAAATCCTGTTCTCTTGAACTTTCTATTCATCAAAGAATCATGACAAAATGAAAAAAGGACTAATATGTGAGAAAGTCTCTGTTTAAGGGCCCTGATCATTTTAGTCATTTCTGTTATTTCTCAAGCAATGAAGGCTTTTGTAAAGTCTTAAAGTTGGCATGAAACATAAAAGTTGTGATAGTATTTTCCCTATTGTGACGTTTATCTGAGTGAAACGGCTTCTCGAACAAGAAAACATGTAGGGCAAGACTCGATTTTGTCCATCGGGATGTGATTGGGTGGTTGTGGTTTGCTATTGGTGGATCTCACGTGAGTGACAGGTTGTCCCGCCCTCACGCCAGTGAACACATCATCAGAAAAGAGATGATGATGCAAGAGGGAGGGGAAGTTATTTTGATTAAAGATTATGAGGGCACATGAATTAAAAAAATAATAATAATAATGTGCACAGATAAATCATTTGTAATAAATATTGCCATATTCCATTTAAAAAATAGTCAATTTCGATTTCATGAAACTTTAAAGGCACAGCAGCAGAAAACTTAAAAAAATAGGCCATTTAGTTCTTAGGGTCAGAGAGATGACATTTTGGCTCAAAAACATTGACAAACATTGTGTGCACCTAAAGGAAAAAATGCAGTGATTAAAAAAAGATAAAATATGAAATTATGACTTTGGTTACCTGCTGAATATGAGTGGTAGGCTGCTTATTATTTTGGAAGAGTGTGTGGATCTCCAACAGGATCAGCAGTTTCCCCTCCCTTCCCGCCCTCCCTCTCTCTCTCTCTCTCTCTCTCTCTCTCTTACTGCTTTCAGATTGTCTGTCATTCTTCATTCAGCCTTGTATTCATTTTGATTCTGCTCTCGCAGCTGACAAGTGTGAAATGAATACAGTATCTGTTCACTCTCTCTGTTCCTCCCTCTCTCTTGCTCGCTCTCTCCGTCTCTCTCTCCTTTGTGTGTTTTGGAGACTAGATTCTGAAGATTTGGCGAATTGATTCTCTTTAAGCCTTTTCTTATCTGAGGAAGACATACAAAACTGAGTATCTTTCTTTAAGTCTATTTGCTCTTTCTCTCCTGCTTAGGGGGATAAACTTTGTGTGTGTGTGTGTGTGTGTGTGTGTGTGTGTGTCAGAGGATGAAAGGAGGAAAGGAGAAAGGAGGTTGGTGGAGATTTTTGGATTACAAGGTCATGAGGTCAAAATGTCAGGGTTAACGCAATTGAGAGAGTGAGGAAAAATAGATTTAAAAAAATAGATTGATATTTTCTTTTTAAATATTGATTCCTTCAGATTTACTGTACAATACACTGTACGTATATTGTGTGCTGGTGCCGCCTGCTAGGTATTTACTTCACACACGTTCATCCAAATCTACACAAATACTTATACACACACAATCTCATGCACACCAGTGTTCAGGAGTTAATCACTTACAAGTTGCAACACAACTAGTTTAACCAGTAAGTTTTCGAAATGTCATGTAACAACGCAGATGCAATAACCAAACACAATCCACTGTCATGTGGGAAAGTTCCGTTTATTTTAGTGAATCCGTTTGTTTGAATGGTTCATGTTAAAAAGAAATGGTTTATCGACTCATTTAAGTCCTGTGATTACAGAAACACAGTATGTGTCTGACCACCCACAATTACACCTCAAAAACACCCAGTAAGAAATGCTCAGAATTGAGTGGTGAAAGTGAGTTTACCATCTATTGACTGTAAAATGGCAACAGTCTATTGATGTAGTAAAATGGCTAGCAGTGTCTTTTTACTAGGGATGCACCGATACCATTTTTTCAGAACCAATCCGATGCGATACCAAAAATTCTGAGTATTGGCCAATACCGATACCAATCCGATACCAGTGCAGTTTTGTTTAAAAATTCAATGTAGAATTTCTATACCTCAGTGTGTTGAACTGATAATCACTCTTTTGTGTGTTAAACACAATCTACTAAATACAGACAACTTCATTATAAAGAAAAACAACTAATTAAAAAAAAAAATATATATATATATATATATATATAATCACAATCCATGACAAAAATACTACTATAAACTAGATGGTGGATAAACCAGATTAGTAGATAATTCAGCAGCAAAAGTTACTCTAGAAAAATCATGAGTGCACAATAATTGTATAAAATCTAAACATTTAGTGGAAAAAAAAAAAAACATTTAGTGGGGAACAAATAAAAGTGAATAAGTGTAGCACTAAATCTGGTAAAATGATACACATTGTTGTAAAATACATTCATGAAAAACAAGTAAATATATTTATAGAAATATAAATATAAATAAGGCCTATATACTAAGAAATTAAAAGACATTTATTTTAAATGTATGGCGCAGCTTTTTTTAATGAGGCAGCAACATATTATAGATAGGGCAGAACAAGAAAGGCTATTAATAATCTTTCATTACGCAAAAGTATTATAATACGAAAGGCTCCAATACAGAGCGGCACAAAGAGCTTAAGTGCGCAGGATGATGCGCTTGAAGCAACACAGAGTCACAGCGCGCAGCGCTCCGTCCGCATTGAAAAGTTCAAAACACAAAGGGAAGATATCAATGCTGTATCTATCTATGCTATATTTTATTGAGCCTTTTCTTTTTCAGTTACCGTGCGTGTGAAGAACCATACAATGTATATTCCAGTGATCTAACAGACACCCGGTAGAAAGTAAACCTCAATAAACTCCAGCCAGATAAAGTCATTACCTACCATAGACTGTTATCTTCAGATCAAGCATAACAGGAACATTGAATCATCTTGGAGAGAGTTTCATCATGTTGACTGCCGTAACCGAACGCGACACACAGTTTGAAAGCTGAATGGAGAATGACTGACAGACGCAGCAGAGGGAAGCATTTACGTGAACTTGAATTTAATTACTTAAATATTCATCTGTACCTCACATTAAACTATGGAATGGCTTCAGATCACTTAATATAGTACAAGAAGCGTTGATGATGCTTTATAATGTTTTTGTGCCTTTTGTGGGGCACTGGGGCTTAACAATAACACAGAATATTATATGCACAGTATCGGATTTGGATCGGTCCTGTCTGACCGATACCCGATACATGCAAATAATGGCGGTATCGGAGCCCTGAGTTGTCCGATTCACGAACAAATGACTCTTATGAGCTAGTTATTTTTAGTGAATCAAAAACATACAGTGCGACCAATGTAGAAAAATTACAGAAATTAATGAGCTGGTTCTTTGACTGAATAGTTTAAATGACGCTTTTATCCACACTGCATTCAAGATATGCATTTTATCAGTTAATGCATTCCCTGGGAATAAAACCCATGACCTGGCATTGCTAGCGCCATGCTTTACTGTTTGAGCTACAGGAACTGAATTAGTCTAAAACACTGCAATGGGTAATTTACAGCAGAGCGAGAATGAACATTAGAACAGAATCAAATCGGACTGAATCTAATTTGAATTGGGAAAACGATTCCAGTTGCCTTCCTATGGCCGTATACTACCTGAAAATGTTCAGCTTTTGGGCACTGTCATAGTTTCAGGGTGTGTTCACACTTGGCATGTTTGGTTCGATTAAAACGAACCCTGGTGTGGTGTGATTTGCTCTGTTATTGCGGTTCATTTGAATAAGTGTGAACGCTGCCCCAAGCAGACCGAGACCGCTGAAAAGATGGGTCTCGGTCCGCTTCTGAAAACGAACTTTGGTGCAGTTCAAATGAAATATGAATGCAACACAGACTAAAGACATGTAAACGAACCAAAAACGGGACATGATGTCACAAAATGTTTCCCTAAAAAGGACAAAATGCTCAAGCATACCTGTTTTTTTTCTCATCATAGTTGTGAGTTTGCCCATCACAGTTGAGAAGCTGCTCACTGCAGAGCAAATGGATGGAGCTTACGGCTAGCTCCTCCTCGCTAGACCTCCAACGAGGAGGAGCGAATGAAATTTGGGCCTAATGGGTGGAGCTAGAATATCCAACCACACCCTAACCCTACCCACAACTCTATCCCTCCACTCCATTAGACATCCAGATAGGTGGAGCTGGACTATTCCCATCCCATTGGGGCTCCAGAGAGGAGGAGCTGGACTTCATTTGACTCCACAGGGGGTATATACGTAATAAGTAATACAAGCCGACCAATCAGGTTGTGAACATATCCCTGTGCCTTTAGTTTCGGTATCTTTAAGTTTGGTGTTAAAATGCCACTGTGAACGCTAAGCGCACCAGGACTAAGTGTTTTTTGTTTGTTTTTTTTGGTCCAGACCAAACGAACCAAGCAAACCTAACTACAAGTGTGAACACTACACACCCTAATTCTGGTGTTTATAGTTGTGTTAGGGTTCTGACATTGACCACAGATGAAGATGAGACCTAAGTAAAGGGAAAAGATAGGAATCTAAGTGTGTGTGTATGTCTGTGTGTGTGTGTGTGCGCGCGCGTTGCTTTGACGCAGCTGGGGTGTCCAGTGAGACTAGCAGAGCTGCTAAATTAGCCCTACCCTGCAGCTGCTCTTATATATAGCCACACACACACTTTCTCACGCACACTCTATCTCTCTCCTGTTTTATTAATAAAAGTGCTCGGATGGACGTTAAAACGGGCTGAGGAAGACAACGGGGATCGCTGTGCGTATGGTCAAGATGACTAACAAATGCAGCAAAAAAATCACTGAATGAACACTTCCTTTCTGCGTGAACACAGATGTGCCTACATGCATGTATATCCAAACAAAGACGGGCTGTCTTGCATTTCTTTTCTCTCCTGTTTCCTTTTGTCTTTGTCCTACGTTTATCTTTCACTATGAAAAGGCTGTGCATCTGTCTCTCTCCTCTCGCTCGCTCGCTCCTTGCAAGTTCATTGACATTCATTGAACACAGCAACGAGCGCTCAGACCTTCCGGCACTCAGAGACTGTTTGTGTGTGTGTGTGTGTGTGTGTGTGTGTGTGTGTGTGTGTGTGTGTGTGTGTGTGTGTGTGTGTGTGTGTGTGTGTTCATCTCTCTAGCTCTGTGATTAGGATTGTTTTTCTGTATCAATAAGTGAATTAAATCACAGTCATGCTTTTCTTAGAGGAAAAATAACAGATGGAACGGCTTGGTTTGGTGTCAATGTGTTTAAACTGCAAAATGTTGGGTTTAATTAGTATTTTTGTCTTGTTTTTTCAGTAAAAAAATATTTTTTACGCAATAAACAAGATAAATTCACCTAATAAACAAAACTGTGCAAGATATTAAGACTTTTTAGAGATTGCATTGCTTGAGCTGGCAGATTTTTCCTATTGTTTTTCACCTGCTTATGCTTAATTTTATTTAAAAATCTGCTAGTGTCACAAATCAAGCCTTAATAAGTTATGCTGTGTTGCTTATCAGGTGAATTTAACTTTATCTTCTAAAAAAAAAGATTTTATTAGAAAACAGTAAAATCTGTTGTGATATTGATATTCAGGGTTTTTTTAATGAATATATTATGAGGTGATGTTTATCTCCTAAAAAGAAAATTTTACTGGAAAAAAAAATTGTTGCATTTTTTACATCTTATTCAGTGTTACATGTCAGGTGAATTTAACTTTATGTTTTGAAGATGTTTTTGTTGAAAAATATATCAGACATGCTCAAAAGATATTTAGCTTTTATTTGCAGTGTTTTTTTTGTTTTTTTTTAAATAAATCATATGTAGTGTTAATTATCAGGTGAATGAATCTTGTTTTACAAATATTTAGATATTTTTACTGGAAAACAGGACAAAGACAGTCATTACGACAATGCAGAGAAAGTGAGCGGAAAGAGCGTTTAGGGTATTCCCTCAGTCTGATCTCTCTGTCACTTGTCACCCGTCATTTACTGAAATCAAAACCGGAAAAACATCCTAAAGGCGCACAAACAAACACTCACTCGTACGTGTCTTATGAGAGTGATTATCGAGAAAGGAAAGAAAAACAAGCGGTGACTCAGAGTAAAAGTACCCCAGTTATCTAAATCATACTCTCTCCCTCATGATGAGAATTCAAGGACTTCTTCTTACACATGAACTTGTATGTCGCCCTACTGCTGCGTGCTCATTTTAAGCCTGTAATATGGTATATAGACATCGACTTTTTTCTCACCAATGGGAGTGAACGAGAAATGAACCCAATGAGCAGAGCGTGATTTGGTCATATGGTCAATATGACCTGTAGGCCGACAGTTGTCTTGACTAATCAATATCAAGGATGTGGGATTGTATTGTTTTAAGGTGATATACAAGTGTGAGAGGGGTGAACATGTCTTTATTTGTGCCGATTAGTTCACTAATGTGTGATCTGCATGGTTGACAAATTAAAAAATAATTACTTTTGTGTTTCTTTGTTTTAACGGTGATTTCCTCTCTTTTTTTCGCTCTCTGGGGTGTTGGGGAAGGGCTCACTCCCCACTCTCCTAATCCCCTTTATCCTGTCTGAAACCTACCCCACCTGTCTTTACACATCTGGACACACACACACACATTATCTATGACTGTGTTAACATACATTTAGGCTGTCAAGCTTATAACGTACTTTATTTGTACAAACGTACATACACTTGTAGATGATGTATGTGCAAACCTGTTTATACAAAACATGGTTTGTTAGGAGTCCAGGCTGTTATATTTATACATATAGATTCTACACTGTCATCTATAGGAAAGATTTAAAGATATAATATACATAGTTGTCATATGGTAGTAGGAATAAATACAAGCTGATTCCAAATAGGCTACAAATACATAAAAAAGAATGAGGCAGTTTTCATAATATGGTGTAATATTCAATCATATTGTAACACAGTTGCTAAATCAGTCACACTATAGTGTTTAGATTAGATTCAAGATAAATGACTGCACAGAAATTGTAATTAGTTTATCTCCTTATTCAATTATCCACACAATTATCGCTTTCTAATTAAGATTTGAACAGCATTACGGGTTTCTGTGTGTTATGGGGATGGTTGTAGCTTAGAGATTGAAGATCTGGGCTAGTAATCCGTCGGTTAGTGGTTCATGAACTGCAGAATTACTGGGATCCCCCATCACCAGTGTGCCCTTGAGCGAGGCACTTAACCCTGGGCTGCTCCGGAGGGAAGAATCCCTGCAATAAATGTGCTGTTAGTCACTTTGGGAAAGAAAATGTCTGCTAAAATGACAGTATTAATACATGATTGTAAGGTATTTCCCTTTAGAAACGTACTTTGGCAATACAGAGTTTATATACATTTTTTTTTATTGCAAATTTGGCAGTTACACAAAAGTTTAGGGTCAGTAAGATTTTTTTTGTTTGGAAGAAATGTATACTTTTATTCAGCAAGGCTGCATTAAATTGAAATGCATTTCAAATAAATTCAGTTCTTTTAAACCTTCTATTCATCAAAGAATCCTGCAAATAAATGTTTCATGGTTTACTGTAAAAAAAAAAGTTGCTGCCTTAAATTTTTAAGTACAATCAACTTGGATGTTTAAGTCATTTCAACTTAAATTACATTAAACTGACTTTAAATTTTTTTTAAACTTTAAATTGATTGAATCTTGTATAACTTTAAAAAAGTTGAAACATAACTTATTTTGATGAGTTAAAGCAATGTAAAAGCATATGTTGTCATAACTTATTTGATCATATAATTTTTTTTACAGTACAGCACAACTCATTTAAACATTGATAATAATAAGAAATGTTTCTTAAGCACCAAATCAGCATATTAGAAGATCATGTGACACTGAAGACTGGGGTAATGAGGCTGAAAATTCAGCTTTACCATTACAGATATAAATAAAAATTTAAAATATATTAAAATGGTCAACAGTTATTTTTAATTTGTATTAGTATTTTTGCAATATTACTGTTTTTCTGTGTTTTTAATCAAATAAATGCAGCCTTGGTGAGCATAAGAGACTTACTGATCACAAACTTTTGAACAATAGTGTTTATATTTCTAAAATCAGCATGCAGTTATTCTCCTATTGCATTTCTATAGAGCATAATAAATGATTATCCACCATTTTGAGGATTTAGACTATGACAATGAAATGCAAAAACATGAAGCATTACTTCATTATGATTTTCATATTATGTTTGCTGAGATTTATTATCCACAATTTAGAACAAAATTACATTTTGCACATTTTGCCGGAAGATATTAGTATTTCAAGTTTATGTTGGCTACTGTAGCTCAGGCAATGCTAATATCACAAGTTCAGTTTTGATGAAATGTACATCTTGATTGTCGCTTTGGACAATAGCATCTGCTGAATGTATAAATGTAAATGAATGTAACGTTTTACACTTTATTTGGCAAACTATCATTAATATATTTCTTAGTTAACATTTATCTAACTAGACAGGGCACGTCTGAACAAATGCTTATTTGCAAGGTCATCTTGTTTCTGTGTGTGTACAAGATGAGTGTTTGTGTTTGTGCTGCAAAAGACAGAGTTGGAGGCAGAAACCATCACCAGAGCCGAGCAGAAGACACTAACACACACATACACACGGCGCACACTCACACTAGCGCAGTGGTGTATGGCTGGCGGGCTATTCTTTGTTTATTAGCATATCTAGATGACAGTGGCATCGCAGAGGCAGCGGTAATTAAGGGCATAACAATGGAAACAGTAATGATGATTGGCATACCATTACATGCCACAGGGAAGGAGGGAGGGAGAAAGGGAAAGAGAAAAAGCATGCAGTGGGGAAAGAGATAAATGAAGAAAGCTGGCTCTTTTAATCTCAGCAGGGCTACTACCTCTGTGTGCATGTGGGTCTGTGTGTGGGTGTGCACGTGTAAGTTTGCTCTCTTGTTCGCCTGTGTGTAAATATGCGCAAACTCGTTTACTTTTGCTGGGAAGTCGCTTGTTTTCCTTTCCCCTCCCTGTCACACAAGCACACTGATTTCTTTGAGATGGATTATTCAGAAAGGAGGGGTTTTCTTTCACCCTGTCTCACCTCTCTTCCCTTTTACTGCTTTAAAACGCTCTATCCTTTAAGTGTCTTGTTAGATTTCATGCTACTTTTGCTCCCTGAGTATTTGTGACTCTTCCTTTAAGTGAAAAACAGTGCTAGCATGAAATGTAAAAGCTCCAAATGAAAATGCTCTCATTATTTGCTGTAATGTTATTTAAATAAAGGTGCAGTACGGGATTTCTGAGAAACACTGTTGATATTTTAAATCAACCCAAACAAACACACCCCTCCCTTCATTGCTCCGCCCCCAAAATGCACAAACACTCAAGATGCAAGAGTGGATGTCTCTTTATCATAGCTGAAGTGAAGCAAATGCTTGGGGCTTTTAAGCTACAAAAAGACCAAAAAAAAACACATCAAAGTTTGCTTTAAAGGGATACTTCACCCAAAAATGAAAATTCTGTCATTTACTCACCATCATGCCGTTCCAAACCCGTAAGACTTCCTATTCATCTTTGAAACACAAATGAAGATATTATTAATAAAATCTGAGCGATTTCTGACCCTTTGACAGCTACTACCACTCTGACGCTTCAAAAAGTTCATAAAGAGATCGTAAAACTAATTTATATGAATTGGGTGGTTTAGTCCAAATTTTCTGAAGAGACGCAACTACCACTTTGACACTTTATATGATGAACAGATTAAATTTAGGCTTTTATTCATCAACTCACACATCAGTTAAACGGAAGCTCAAGCATGCTTGCTTGACGTGCGAGAACCAATGAGGCTCATTCTCGTGTTTCGCAACACGTTTGAGCTTCCGCATGAACCAATGAGGTTCGTTCTCGCGCTTCAAGCAGGTTCGGTTGAGCTTCTGTTTGTTTGCTGATCAATGTTTATATGTGAATAAAAGCCTAAATTTAATCTGTTCATCATATAAAGCGAGCGTGTCTCTTCAGTAATTTTGTACTAAACCACTTAATTCATGTGGAATAGTTGAAGTGTCAAAGTTAAGTGCCAAAGTGGTAGCTGCGTAGCTGTCAACGAAGGGACAGTAATCACTCAGATTTTATTTAAAAATATATTCATTTGTGTTCCGAAAATAAACAAAAGTCTTACAGGTTTGGAACGACATGAGGGTGAGTAAATGACAGAATTTTCATTTTTGGGTGAAGTATCCCTTTAAGTGATCCATATGGCACACGGCCTATATTGTGATAGCAGTTATGTGAGGAACATACTGAGATTTAAGTCGTTATTCAGAAAATTCACAGAGAATCATCCTCTCCAATGAGCTGTTAACCACCACGGCCGGATCATTGAATCAGTTAGTCCAACTCAAGATCCAAATCAGTCCGTTTCATAAATGCCTCTTTCAGACCAGATATGTGGTTGGATCAAATGATTCTTTGAAAAGATCTGACTCAGAAGAACAATTTTTTCACAAATCTGACATCACTGTTTCTCTCATGAAATCTCAGTGAAGTGCCAAGGAGAACAAGTGCAGATATGTTTTTTTTTTTTAGTGAAAAACAACTTAAACATCAGTCTGTTTCTCACACAAGTCGTATGGACTACTTTTTTGGGGATTTTTTTTTGTCATTTTGGAGCCTTCAGCCCCAATCCCCATTCACTTTTTTTGTTAAATTCAAAAGAGTGGTCAGGATATTCATCAAAACGTCATCTTTTGTGTTCCACACAAGAAAGAAAGTTGACTAAACTGACAATTTTGGGTTTAATTTTCCCACAGGGATCTGTAAAGAACCTCTGTCTATCTCAGCATCTCTTTAAGGGTGTTCGTCTTGGTGAGCGTATGAGAGGTTGACTGTTTTTTCCGGCACGCACACGCATATACACACACATTAGGCGTGTTTATGTTGGTCTATGAGACGAAACTTTGTTTATATGTGCAAAAAGTGTCTCCAGACCCCTCCCATTCTGTTTCTCTTGGCACAAACCCTCTCCCTTCCCTACTCTGTATCTCTATCTTTCTCTCTCACACACACTCCTCATCCTGTTTCTGTGTTCTCTAACAAGAGGGACTATCCTTAAAGGAACACTCCACTTTTTTTGAAAATAGGCTCCCCAACTCCCCTAGAGTTAAACAGTTGAGTTTTACCGTTTTCGAATCCATTCAGCCGATCTCCGGATCTAGCAGTAGAACTTTTAGCATAGCTTAGCATAGATCATTGAATCTGATTAGACCGTTAGCATCTCGCTCAAAAATGACCAAAGACTTTCGATATTTTTTCTCTTTAAAACTTGACTCTTCTGTAGTTACATCGTGTACTAAGACCGACAGAAAATGAAAAGTTGCGATTTTCTAGACTGATATGGATAGGAACTATACTCTCATTCCTGCGTTATAATCAAGGAACTTTGCTGCCGTACCATGGGTGCAGCAGGCGCAATGATATTACGCAGCGCCTGAAAATAGTCCCCAGCACGCTCCCTATGCAAGCATGTTGTCATGTTGGTTATGTTGACGGAAGTTAGCCTATTTTCAGGCGCTGTGTAATATCATTGCGCCTGCTGCACCCATGTTATTACGCAGGAAGGAGAGTATAGTTCCTAGCCATATCGTGTACGGGTAGCAGTAGCTTTTGTTCTGGGAGCCAGCAATGTTCTGGACTGAGTTTAATTTATTTTTTCTAATTAGTCACTGCATATTCAGTAATGAAGGTACAAGGAATGTTATAAAATGAAATAAAATAAATTATTTACAATTGTTGTCTGTGAAATCTGGTTAGTTGATTTAATGGTCGTGGTTGAAGCTGTTGGTTAAACTAACTTTTTTATAAATCAGTCATTTTGTCTCGGTATGAATTACTGAGTGACTCATTTAAAATAATAGGATTCCATAACTTTGTCTTGGCATCTTTGAAGAGTCCAAAAGCTTCTGAATCATTGATTCGTTTCAGATGACTGCACAGACAGGGACACCGTGGTTGAATAATCAGCACTTCTGAATAAGTAAATCAGGGAAGTCTGTGAGAATATTTTGTACAGTATACATTGACGGAAGAATGCACACGGAGAATGCTAACGGAACCAAATGTCACCTGATGTCAGTCATGGTTTTGACATGGTATCATGTCTAATAAACAGTCATTTTTGTATTTTTTGTTAGTGTTTATTGGTTTAGTAGTGGTGGTGGTCCATTGTGTGTAATCCTAAAATGTAAATTCTCTTAGTACTGGTGGTGGTAGTGGTAGTATTTGTTCTGGGCATTGTGCTAATTGACACTTTGGACACTATTTGATGATTTTTATTTCAATCACAATACCCACCAAATCCATCATCCCAATTTTTGAGATTTACCATTACACACACTCAGACTGCACTTATTTATTAATCCCCTCTCATCACTGTACCATTCTGTTTGAATGTATGTGTGATTGTGTATTCAGTGTGTGTGTGTGTGTGTTGTGTATTCAGTGCAGCTTTAATGAGAATCAGAACAATGCAATCAGATGTATGCCTTACCAGCCATAATTATGAGGAATATGCATAGCAGTGTGGATGATAGGTCTGCTCCCTCTCTCTCTCTTTTGCCAGCGCTCTGTGCTGACAGATGGTTGTGTCAGTCATAATGGGACAAATCCGATCGCTACCGAATGAAAGGCGTCCCTCCAGCAGAGAGAGAGAGAGAGGGGGAGAGACAGTCGATGTGTCTGTATTGATGTGTTTACTCAGGGTGAAATTGGCATCCATTAGAGAGAGGATTGTGTGTGTGTGTGTGTGTCAGTGAGAATACAGGCTCTAAAATGAAGGCTGCATTAATTCATATTCTGTTACACATGCACAGACACTCTTTCTTTTGGTCACGTGTTCACACTGTCTCTTTTTCAAACACAGACACACACACGCACGGCAGGGTGGACTGCGCAGACAGCTTGGCGATGCCGGGGAAGGTGTGTCTCCAGAGTTCCATTGTTCTAGACGGAGAGGAATCTATGTGGAAAACCTCCTAGATAAAAAGGGGGTGGGGAATGTGGGGAATGAAGGAAGAGAAAAGGAGGAAAGAGTGCTTTTGTAGGAAATGGACTAGCAGTGTCCACGAGCCAGCTTCTTAGGAAGGGCGTGAGGTGTAGTGTTTATATATTCCTGTATCGTATCTAGGCGGATACAATGTACGGAGCTGTCAAGAATGTTTTTTCTATATGATATGTACAAGGCAATATTCTGTAATGGTTTTCCCAATGGCTTTTCAAGTCTGAGAAAGAGCTTAAAAATGGATAATGGTGTCAGAATCCTCATAAAATACAGAGAATGCAGAAGAAGAAACAAGAATGGAAAAAATACTGCACATTCTTCTGCAGCTGGAATGTTACAGTAAATTATTCATCCCGTCAAGAATCTGTTTCTTAGGAGGTCTCTCTTCATTCGTCTCTCTCTTTCTTTCTAGCTGCACTAGGACTAAAATCCACTACATCCATTCCAGCCATCTCCTCTCTCTCTCTCTCTCTCTCTCTCTCTCTCTCTCTCTCTCTCTCTCTCTCTCTCTCTCTCTCTCTCTCTCTCTCTCTCTCTCTTTTTTTCCCTCTCTTGTGGTAGTCTACTAGTCTCTTAAACAATAAAGTGGTTTTCATAAAAAAAATGCAAAAAATGTGTTGTTCTCGTGAACGGACATGCGTTTTCTGGTTTATTTTGTAAGACTAGAATGAACACTCTCTATTTGAGCTTACCAGCATTCTATTTTTAGTTTTATTCAATGCTTTGCTTTGATAATAGAAATTCCTTGGAGGCCACACATCTAAAAAAATGTCCAAACTCTGTCTTTTATATTATGTGATTTGCGAGTTTGCAAACATCTTCATTCTGAATGTGAATGAGGCGCTTTTGATTGGCGGCTCTTTAGTCTTAATCTGCTAAGAGGGCTCTCCAGAGGGCTAGAATTGGGAGGATGGGGTAAGAGAGAAGGCATTCAGGGTGTTGACCCACGCACTAATGGAAATAGTCTGCTTCTGGCACCACTGGACAACAGCTGGGCCCTTGGAAGGCTCAGACCCAAAAAAGCCAATTTTGGAAACAGGCTTACTGGTAATGTTTGAAAGATAGAGCCCTGAGATCCCTACAGACCATTTGTGGGCAATAAAAGACAGTAAGTAACACAGTAAGTTGTTGCCAAAAACCTAAATATATACTTGAGAAATGTAAACGAATGTCCAGATTTAGACTTTTAGTAAATGTTGTCACATACCATCAGCTGATGTTACCCAATTCTGGTTGATTGGCAATCCTTTGTTGATGTTTTTTTTATTGTGAAGTTCACCATTCTGTTCTCCTTGAAGCCACTTGCAGTGATAAAAAGCCTGTGTCTTTCTGTTTCTTCACAGCTGCCAGGATCCCTGAAGAGGAAATTGACTGGGGCCGTCGAGAGTTCTGCATCGCTAAACGGGGTCTCTGACACGTCTATGACCCAGGGAGGTGTCAAACGACTATGTCTGGAGGATGTCACCCTGGCAATGGGCCCCAGCTACCCTCAGCCCCCATTCCCCTCTGGGATGGGCAACCAGGGGGCGGTTCTGGAAGCTAACCGACTGAACAGTAACAACAACAATTTGGGCTCTCCGTATTCCGTACCCCCGAACTCTAGTCCTGGATCAACTCCAGGGACTGGGGGAGGCTCAGGTGGCTTGACAAGTAACTTCAACCCAAATGGGAGTTCAGCCACACCTTCAGTGGAACAGGAACTGCAGGAGATTTTAGATGAACTTACAAAGAATCCTGATCCCTCTTTACCAGAGCTTGACATTGAGAAGATCTTAGGAAAAGAAAGTGATGACCAGGCAAGTAGTGCTGGAGGTTTTGTCCACCCGGAGGGTAACGGCACCCCTAAACGATCCCCACAGAGACAGTCGCACCTGGAGGCCCACCTTACTCAATCCCCTGGTTTCTCTCAAGCTGGTTCCCCTCAAGTGGGTCCAAGTCCTGCTGGGGCACCATATACGCTACCACACCCTTCCAAACCAGTTCCGTCTCCACTCTCAGCATCACCCCTATCATCCTCCTCTTCACAAGGGCAAAATCAAGCACGGTCACCCATGCTTTCCGCCGCCCTTTCAAGCCGGGCGGGATCCAACTGGCATGAGGTGTCCCGGGCCCAACAGCTTCAGCAGATGGCGTCGAATACTAAGCACCATCCTAACAACAATGCTGGTCCCCCACCTGCACAGTCAGGGTTGTCTGGATTGGGCCAGCAGAGTACTTCCTGGGCTGGTCCCTCTCCACCCTACCGACCAGGGGATAAACTGCCTAACTCATCACCTCATCAGCAGCCCTTCAGTCCAGCAGGTAATATTCAGAGCCCCCAGAGCTCTCTAATCTCTAGCATGGCTCCAGCCCCATCTACCGGACCTTCACCACCCTACAGGCCAGAAAAGCTTGCCAGTCCAGCAATTGCTCAGCCCCCTTTCAGCCCCCAGAACAGTCTTCTGTCTGGAAATGCCCCACCAGGAGTTTCAGGCACTGCAATCCAAGGTTCTCAGGCAAGTTATCTTCCTGGTGTAGCCCCAACATCAAACAACACTCGACCTTCACCTCCTTACAGACCAGATAAACATCCGAGCCCAGCTGGGCAATGCCAACCAGGAACACAACCTCCCACACAAGGACATCTTTTCAACTCACAAAATAATCAAGCACCTGCAATGTCTAGTCAGCTGTTCAAGGCCATCACATCCAACCAGCCACCCAGTAGCCTCAAGCTCCTCATGCAGGCACAGGGAAAACCCTCACAGCTACAACAACACAAGACCACCACAGCTGGTATGGGTCCAGAACCGTACTCCTTCAACAACACCAAGCCATTAAGACATTTTGACCCTGATCCCTCTGTGGCCAAACTGGGTCCTCTAGCTGTGGGAGGATACCGCAATGCTAGCATGCAGCCCACAACGCCCACATCTGCCACAGGACATGGACATCTTCTGCCACAGCGCATGCAAAGGGGGATGCCGACTGGTGGTATCGTGCCTCACTGCAGAGATGTGAGTACCATTACTTGCTTGTTAAACTGATGTGTAGAATGTCATACATTTCAAAACATTTCACAAATAATATCAGACAGCTAGTATAAGTCAACTTTTAGTATGAGCTTTGGGAGTTTTGTTACCTTGAGTATTAGTGGTTTCCCTATGTAACTTGAGGTGTTTTTAAAAATTGGGAAAATAGAGTTGAATAAAGAAGTCTCTGGCAGTTTATACATGTTTCAATATAGTGTATAGGTGGGGCATGTATATTTTTCACTGTTGATATGTTTTCTCCTCCTATCCCAGGTTAATGTACAGAAACAAATAAAATTAAGCTGTTCTTGAGTTGACTTTCCAAACTGTAAACTTTGTAGCTCTTAGATGATGTCAAAACATTACTCTTTTTGTACGAGTTATCCACCATGTCAGTTTCTGGCTGTTGTGTGAGTTTAGGGCAAGACTATGGGAGCAGACAGGAGCAGGGTGAAAGGAGACTATTTTTGTGCCACTAACGGTGCAGAACTGACACACTTTACTTTTTCGCAGACTGTAATGTGTCTATAATTTTTGTTTTATAGAGTTGACAGACGATTTAGTGCATTGGAAAAGAGACAAAAGAATTACGTTTTAGACAGGGCTTCTAGAATTACATGATTAAAAATCCAAAGATTGTGATCCTGTGTTTTTCCATTAGCTTGTGGAGCTTTGGGTATGCTCACTTCATACTGGGACTGTTTCTGAAAGGTGGAGTGGAGTGGGCACCCTGTGGTGTGTGCCATGGGAAGGGAGGGGAGTGGGTGTTCCGACTCTGATGTGTGTGTAAGGGGGGCAGTTAGGAAGCTCCAAAGGTTAATTGAATGGACAGCTGAACATAGAGTGAAGGAATGTGAGCCTTTGTATATGAGAAGCATTAAGAGACTGAACATGCTCAGCCCATCTCTTTTAATTAGGATAGGGCCATAATTACTGTTCTTATACTTGTCTTGTGTGTGATGTCTGATGATTTAAGTTTTTGTATTTGGGTGAAAAGAAAGAGAAGAAAAAGAGGCACATTTTAAGTTTTGTTTTGTGTTAACTGAGAACTTGAGTTTTATTAATTTGCTCTGAAGTGAGAGTGTGTGTGTGTGAGTTTGTTTATGCAATGAAGAGAAAAGGCTTTGTGGCTCTGTGTGTGTGTTTGTATATCTGTGCTAAAGAGAGAAAGACTGTGTGCAAATGTGTGTGCCTACAGAGTTTCAAAGTACCGCTGTGCATTCTGTCTCCCTGCGTGGCGGTCTGTTTGAAGACAGAGTCCCCCTCTTTCAGCCCAGTAGTCCTCTTTCATCACACCAATAAAAGATAATGAATTTTAGAGGAGAGGGAGATTGAGGAAGAAAGAGAAAAGGGGGCCGGTTTCTTTAGTGTCTTGGCATGCATGGTTGCAAACTAAAGAAGGACTCAAACCTTCTATCCCCCGAACTGACTGGCTCTATCTCTCACACTCACTCTCACACACAGGTTGGGTTTTCATGTTTTATGGGGACATTCTATAGACATTAATGATTTTATACTGAACAAACTGTACATTCTATCCCCTGACCCTAAACCTACCCATCACAGAAAACGTTCAGCATGTTTACATTTTCAAAACACATCACTTAGTAATTATATATACTATATTATAACATCACTTAGTAAATTATAAGCTGTTGTCCTCATGGGGACCAAAAAATACCCCCACAAGTTCAAGGATTTTGGATATTGTATATTTTATGTATATTATAATAAACAAATATATATAAACAAGAAATGGTTAATAGGAAAGTGTTTTGTATTGGTTTGGTTTGGTAAAACTTTGTGACGTGTCTTATTATGAACAGAACACGTACCTTTTTCCCTTTAGGAGCACAAACAAGTAGAAAACAAAAGTTTGATTATTATCAAGACTCATGATTCACAAGAACCCTACAGCAACACAGGTATTTTCCCAGCAGGAGCAGCTTTCTCGTATAGTCGTTGACTCAAGTGGGGATTCCCTCCTCCTACGGACCATCTCTCTCTCTTCTCTCTCTGTCATGCTTACAGTTTGTGAAGGAAGTCTGTTTGCCTGTGAGTTCAAAAGCAGAAGTGAGAGTGAGATTGCCTTTTTTATCTTTGTAATCTCTCTGACACTCCTCAATTAGAGAAAGTAAAAAAGAAACCTCAGGGCAGGGGCTGTTAAATAACGAGAAATTGCATTTCTGTGTGAGATTATAAAACAAACATATTTTCTCCTCATCTTAACTTCTGTTTGTAGTCAGTTCCAGGTATCTGACATGAAAAACCTTTTATCTTTCCCTCTACTTGCCTTTTTGACATCGGTGACAAATTCTTTGTTTCAGTCTATCTCTTTGTGCTTCTTTTCTCCCCCCTTTTTGCTCTCCTCTGTGACTTGGTGTGACAGATTGGATAACCCTAGAGGTGTGTGTGTGTGTGTGTGTGTGTGTGTGTGTGTGTGTGTGTGTGTGTGTGTGTGTGTGAGTGAGGGTGAGATGTTCAGTTGCCCTCACAGCTGCAGTGGACAAGATATTTTTTTACCCCGTATCCTCCTAACCACATATACTGAACGTGCACACACACACTCACACATAGCCTACAGGCTATAAACATGTCTGATTTGTGTCAGTGGTGTGTGCTGTCATGTCAGAAGCATGGCTGCTTCCGTCCGCCTCTCTGTGTGTTTAAGTGGATTCTGGAGAACCCCAGGTGTGGCTTTGAGATGAATGGTTCATATGACTAGAGACGTTTTGATGTTTTTTCTCTAGTGCCAGATTGATGTTTAAGTGACCTTGATAAGGGTTCAGTTTGGAACTGTGTGGTCTACACTGTTACCATATCAACTTTGATCTATCCTAAAAGTCCTTAGGAGAAATTAAAAATAGAAACAAATGAGATAGTTGTTGACACTCAGATGATTTAGTTTTGGAAGAATTTAATGATACATTTTGAGACTTTTGTTTATGAAAACTTCATGTTGAGATTTTTGATTGCAGACTGTGGTATCTGACCACAAATAAGTACGTTTACATGTGCATAATGGCACTACAGTGGGGTTTTGTGTATTTAAGCTACAGTCTTTATCTCTCTTTCCCAGTATACATGGCACAATGCATAATTAAAGTTTATAGGAATAAATATACATCTTTCAGAGCAAGCACACTGCACTGAAATCAGTTGTGGTCTGAACGTGTAAACATGCTGCAACGTGGTTGTACAATCTAGGTCTGTTAGTTCGACTAGTCCGTAGTTAGTTCGTAAAAACCAGACTGGTATGATTTTAGTCAGACTAGAGTGTTTATATGACAAATTGCTATTTTAGTCTGACTGAAACTTTTAAAGTGCATTTAAATGCACTTATTGTTGATATGAAAGCAAGCATTTGCTCTCCATTTAATCTCATTGTTATGTGTGAGAAACTATTGAGAAGATGATTGTATGGGGTGGGGGGTTCAAGGGTTATGTTAGGACTGGGTATTGATACCCTCTTTATAGCAGGTATTCATGAACATAGACACTCTCTTCCATCATTACAACAGTCAATTAATTAGTTTATATATTTATTTTATTTCAGCTTTATTTCAATTAGCGAAAATGATTTTTAGTAGTTTTAGTTTCAGTAAACAATAACAACACTGATCTCCACTCAGCCCTGTTGGTATGTATGCATGGCTGTCTTCTCTCTCTTGTTTGTGTGTGTGTTCATGTCCTTCCTTCAAGGCTGAAGTGGTGGGGGGGTTGGCTACGTACACGGGAGAGAATTTCATGCCAGTACCACACACATACACATACACATACACATACACATACACATCCACTCACACACATCCACAGCAGTCTTCCCAGCAGGGTGTGGAGAGTCTAACCTTGTTTTGTGCCTCTCTTCTGCTTGGGCACGTTCAATGATTTTAACCATTTTTAAAAGCTCTAAGTGGGTCAACTGTACATAAATGTGTCTGAGAGAAATACCGAGACAGATAGACAAAGGGAGAACAGGTCACTGCTACCACAAGAGCACATTTACCCACATTTTATCTAGAGGAGTTTGTGCCATGCATGTGTTTGTGTTTGTTCATCGGTAGTTTACATTAAATACTTTTAGAAGGTCCTGCGGTGTGATGTTATAGTCCATATAAAACTACGATTTGTGAACTAATGACTCTTCTGAACCAATTCTTTTCAATGCGTTGGTCAAAAAGATTTATGAAGCAGCCTCGACCTTGCTCATTCTGTGAATCCTTCAGAGCCATTGCTAAGTTCACAACTGATTCTCACTCTCCCTCACTAAACCATGAGTATTTTTTGTTTTTTTAATCTCTGATTTGAAATGAACCAAGAAACATTTCTGTGATTGGTAGTTTCATGCACTTTAGAGTTTTGGTGCATAAATGAATAATTATATAATTATATTTATATTATAATTATACCACAGTTTTATATAACTTAAATCATTGTCATATACACCAAAACATTACTTCATCATAGCACACAGCAGTGACTGTGGTAAAAGCTTAAGAAAATGTGAACTGACTGAAACAAGTCATTTGGCTCTTAAAAGTTCAATTTTTTGAGCTAATGGCTCACATTTTATTTGATATTTTAGTCTAGTCTGGTCTAGTCTAGTTTCCTTATGCATCAACTACCATTATGTCTTACAGCCCAGCCCTTATTGAAGAGTTCATATTAAGGACACAAATGATATCTTGATTTATTGTAATGAAACTGACAAGGAGGTCTTAGACTAAATGCCTCCTTTAATTTTATTCAGTGTGTGCAAGAAAGAAGCCTTGTTGTGTCAGCTTCTGTGCTTTGTGCCCAGAGGAGACAGAAAAGAGAGACAGAGATAGAGAGGACATTCAGCAATCCAACCCCTCATCAGTATTTTATTAAGAGAACGAGAGGGTTTTGCAGCCGAGACCTGCTTTCCACACATACAAATGCATATTCCTGCTCTTCATACTCGCATTTCCAGCTGCCAGAATCTACATACGTACTCTCAGTCAAACACATTTACCTATCCTCTCTGATTATGTTTTTGTGTGTGTGTGTGTGTGTGTGTGTGTGTGTGTGTGTGTGTGTGTGTGTGTGTACAAGTTTGTATTACATTGTGGGCACCAAATGTCCCCATAAGGATAGTAAAACCTGAAATCACCTACACTGTGGGGACCAGCCAGTGGAAATGGAAAGGGAAATGGATTAATAAACATACTAAAGTATGTTTTTTTTTGAAAATGTAAAAATGCAGAAAGTTTTCTGTGATGGGTAGGTTTAGGGCTAGGGTTAGTGTAGGGGGATAGAATATACGGTTTGTACAGTATAAAAACCATTGTCTATGGAGAGTCCCCACAAAGATAGTGAAACCGTGTGTGTGCGTGCATGTTATGTTGCTGTTTTAGCAAGAACAGCAACGATTAAATCCATCTGCACCAAATGCTCCCTCTCTGTCTGTTCAAAGGCAGCTCATGTTTAATTCTCTCATTTTTCATCTTACTGTTGAGGGGGGGGAGAGAGAGAAGGGGATGGATGCTAGAGGAAGAGAGAGAGAGAGAGAGAGAGAGAGAGAGAGAGAGAGAGAGAGAGAGAGAGAGAGAGGAGACTGTGAGCATAGAGACACTGAGAGAGTTTGACTCCAGACAGGAGAATGAGGCAGACATACAGAAAAAGCATAGTGTGTGAGTGTCGCTGGGAAAGAAAGAGTATGTGAGTTTAGTGGTGAGGGAAGAAGAGAGAGAGAAAGAAGGAGGGAGGGAGAAAGTGGAGGCGGAAAGGGAGAGACGGACAGGAGGCAGACAGAGTGAGACAGTCTTGGCGACTGAGTTCTGGGAGCTGCTTTGCACACACAAACACACACACATGCTCTAAAACTAAGTAATATACACACTCTCTAAATAAATCCTCCTACGCAAGCACTCTGATTGTTTAATATCAATGGACTAGCTCAGATTTATTCAGTACTGAGGCGAAAACAGCGTTTCTGATGTTCTTGTTAGGATTTTCTTCTGTTTAGGATGTGGACAGTATGAATATATGTCAAAGTAAATTATGTTTATCTTAAAGCCAGCACATGCACACTTTTCAAGCATTTAGTAAATTAGGTCTTAATTGTAAAAACAACAGACATATCTGGTGGTAAATCTTTGCTAGGAATAAAAACCAAAACGACAGCATGTAATGTATGATTGCCCGTTTCCACCACATAAGAGCATCAATTATGACATAAAATGTTGAAATTATGAGATAAAAAGTCACAATTATGACAAACATAATTGACATAAGTCAAATTGAGAGAATATCGTAATTAAAATAAGACGAAATGACAATTTTGACTTTTTAATGTCATAAATTATGACTTTTCGTGTCTTGTGTGGCGGAAATGGGCTACCATAATAATGCAATGCCATTCACCAAAAAGTTACATCATTATGCCAATATGTCTCTACGACGAGTGTCAGTTTGAGTGTTTTTAGCTGGTGAATCATTTACTCATTGACGGAAACAAGTCAATCATTGTTCACTACCGAAAATGAGTATTATCTTTTGTATCATTGCCGTTGCAAACCTACCAGGAGTCATCAAATCCTCGTTCATGAATGAGATGCCTCATTCAGTTTCGAGTCTTTGAATTCACATTCAAGTGACTCATTCAGTGAAGTGTGTGTTCATTCGGTAGTTCCAATCAGAAATGCTCGTTTACATCCCATACTCAAATGCTATTGGCTTGTGTTCTAGTCAGTCTTTGAAAGCAGGAAAAGCCAAGCAAGCAAGTGCTTCAAACGGGAGAGACTGTCTCACTCTGTATCAGCATACTGTTTATACAGATTCCTGTTTAGTCTATAATTCTCGGCTGAAGTTGCTAAACTGCTCTCTTTGTGTATTTAGCATTAGTTTATACAAACTAGGCTACATGACCAGCCACGTGTGTGATGACTTTTGGATTTGGTTAGACACTGTGTTTGTGTTAAAGCGGGTTATATAAATGTCAGATTGAGTCTAACATGACCGTGTGTTGACAGTGATGACTGGCTGTTTGACAGCTCTAGTGTATCCGCTTGCCAGATATGGTACATTTTCGTGTATAGATGGTGTTTTTTTTATCACGTGTTTGTTCATGTCTCCATTATGTCAAATCTATGTAACTTTAATAGTGACCATGCTAGCTCTGTTTCATGTCAGTGCCTCTGTATGTGCAGGTACAGATGTGTGTTTGAGACAAAACAGCATTCAAAAATGCATTTAACTAGAGATAATGTGATTTTATTTCTGATTGGAACAGGACGGAACTTGATTTGACCCATTGGGATTTGCTTGGATCATTACATGATGAGCTTTGATATTATTGTGAACTACCAGCTGGTAGAAACATTATTTCAGAGGCATAAAAAATACATTTTGAGTAGCAAAACCTTCAGTTTATGTCTGTTCATTTTATGTTCAAATATTTGTATTATAGTTCAGTATGATGAAGGATCATGAGTCTATATTTAAGTTGAGTGGCACGCCCTCATCTTCAGAAATCATGAACAAAACTGCACAAGCTAAAAGAAAATATGACCCAGACTATGTTAAATACTGGTACGGGTTCACTTTCAGTGAGGATGTGCTTTGTTTAGTGAATTATTGTTTGCTGAGAGCATGAAAGTCAAAAGTTCAGAGTGCCACCAAAGTTAAAAAGACATTTAGAAACCAAACACTCAAAACTATAAAGACAACAAGCCTGTTGTGAGTCTAATCTGAATATATTACGACAAATTATCCATTTGTAGTTAAGATTAATACCATTTAATGTTGGATTCCATGACATTTTTGTTTACTTTTGAACAATTTCGAGTCTGTGTTGTGTCACCACTCTGTGTTCTAATATAAAATCTGAGCCTGAAGCGAAAGCAGTTGAGAAGCAGTGATCTAGACAGCAGCGCTTGCTGATTCAGTCTTTTCTCCTCTCAGCGCCTTCCTGCTCCTCTTTGGGTGTTCTCTCTCTCTCTCTCTCTCTCTCTCTCTCTCTCTCTCTCTCTCTCTCTCTCTCTCTCTCTCTCTCTCTCTCTCTCTCTCTCTCTCTCTCTCTCTCTCTCTCTCTCTCTCTCTCTCTCTCTTTCTCTTCTACCATTCATTCTGTCTGACATGCAGTCGTTTGTTGTTGTCTTTTCCTCGTCTTCTTCCAGACACCCTGTGGAGAGAGTGATGAAGGAGAATACAGGAGAATACAGAAGAGGGAGAAAATGACGAGAAGGGAGAGGAAAAAAAGAGAGTGATGGCGTAAAACTAGCGCTGAGCGTTTGAGCCTTTGTTCTACTTTTATGTTAAGCAGGAATGAAAAATGCTGCGGTGCGGTTAGAGAATTACCAGATCTGAGTCTGATTTGTGCATTTTAAATGTGTGCTGTAGCTTTAATAAGGACATGTTGTCTTGAGCAGGTTAAAGATATCAGTCAAGTGCAGTGTGTCACTGTTTCCACATAATTGATCTCGCTCTCTCTCTCTTTCTCTCGTCCTCTTCTCTCAGCCTTCCCCATCCATCTTATCTGTCCCAATAATGCACTCCCAGCTATAAATATGTTATTATAAGGGTGTAGAATACAACAATCACAAAGCATCTATAAAATTGCGATCATTTACTGGTGGTTGTACGAAACAAATATTCAAGTGGCTAATATCAGAGCATCATATCATGGTGGAGCATTGTGTATGTCAAAGTATATCCTTCTTTTAGATTGAAAAAGCAATTTCAGGCTATTTTGGAAGTAGTAGTATTTTTTTCAACCATGCAAAAGAGTAAAAAGTAATGGAAAGTCATGGAAATTTCTGTAGTGAAGATGCATTTTGTAGTTGCTCTCTGCTCTAAATATTTAATCAGCTAGATATTGCTCTTCTGTAGAGTAAAACACGTTCGCATAGTGATGTCTAAACATTGCAAAGCATTGCTTTGAGTAATTCTTTTGAAAGAATCAGTCAAACTGGTTCACCATTTGATAATAATGATTCATTAACAAATCAATTTAAATTTCAAATGATTTTTTTTATTTCATATCTTGTAACCACAGATAACTAAAAAGATCATTGTAAATCCATTGGTCATTCACATGAGCAGACTGTCACCATCTAAAGAGTTGCATAGCTGATTTATTGCATCTCTTCAAACAACCAACCTATCAACACCCACATTTATACACTCATGCAAACATCCTCCTCACGACTAGAAGTTATTCTAACAGGCATATTGTAGAGCACAAAGTGAATTCTTTCCAATTGTGCAATGCTTAAGGTTCAGTCATAACACTGGTTTGTTTTGTGAAATCTTCTCGATTAATGCCACAAGCCGTAGACACACCCAATCCTGTACTCCCATTGGCTGAGGAACACACTGAGGGGCGTGGCTAAGGTCCACTAATCTAACAAGTCGACCACTTGTAGACATTACTCCCAAATATGTGTTTGTTCCTGTCTGTGTTACGTGTGTGTGTGTGTGTGTGTGTGTGTTTGTATGTTCATGTTTTTCTATCCCAGTGGGGACTTCAACCTGAATGCACACTGAATCATGGGACCCTAAATTGAGGTCCCCATGAGGAAACAAGCTTATAAATCATACAGTATGAGGTTTTTTGAAAATGTAAAAATGCAGAAAGTTTCCTGTGATGGGTAGGGTTAGTGTAACGGGATAGAATATACAGTTTGTACAGTATAAAAACCATTACGTCTATGGAGAATCCCCACAAAGATGGCAAACCAGACGTGTGTGTGTGGTCTGACTGACATTACTTAAAAACCTCTCTCGGCTTGACCTGTGTAAATTAAATATTCATTATACAGTATGTGGGTAAGAAAAAAAAGCTGTGTAGTTGTAGATACTTAGATCTTCTTAAAGATACAACAACCAGCAATAGATTTTTTAAAAATAGTTCATTTTGTTTGTTTGCATTTATTTGATCAAAAATACAGTAATAACTGCAATATTGTGAAATATTATTACAATTTAAAATACCTTTTTTTAATTTTAATTTAATAAGCCATTACGCCAGTCTTCAGTGTCACATGACCCTTCAGAAACCATTCTAATATGATGATTTGCTGCTCGAGAAACATTTCTGATTATTATCAATATTGAAAACAGTTGTTCAGCTTAGTGTTTTTGGGGAAACCATGATACTTTTATTTTCAGTATTTTTTGATATATAGAAAGTTAAAAAGAACAGCATTTCTATGAAATGTTTTGTAACATTAATTAAACATCATTTTAATTCATCCTTGCTAAGTAAAAGTATATTAATAAAAGTACTGACTCCAAACTTTTGAATGATAGTGTGTCTAATTCTTCTAAAACTGTTTGTTTATGATAATGGCAAGTGAATCTACATGTCAAATATTGCAGTTTAACACTAACATTTTCCAATAACATACTTTACAAAATCATTTAGACCAGATTAAAACCCGGATTAAAGTTGGCAGTCCAAATGTTCCAAAAGTGAATCCATCTCCTACATTCTATCCTTTTTATTCCCTCCCCAACAGGGGATCATCACACACACGTTCTTTCCTGCCTCCTCTGTCGCACTCTTGCAGAGGAACATATGGGCGAGAATGTGGCATGCATAATTAAACAGATCACCAATAACATGTTAACACAGATTTGTTTAAAAAAATTCTAATTCTGCCTCATTTATTTTTTCCAGCATGATTTGTTCTTATAACTTTAAGATTTGCTCATCGAAACATTCCCTTGAATCATTAAATTGTTGTACATGAGTCAAGTACTCCATGTAATGCCTTTTAAATTGCACTTGAGGTGCTTGGCTGTGTTTCGCTGCTTAATACAAGTAGCTAATGGGGTTGAATAAGGAAGTTTCGTTCAAGTTTCCTTCTTTAAATAGCAATAAATAAACATAATGCTATGCCACTGTGGCCCCTTAGCGTGTGATTCGTGTTTGCGTGTTTGACATCTGTCAGTTTTAATAGTGGCGGCTCCTGCACTCATCCCATGGGGCTTTATCTTCCACTCAGCACACAAATCTCCCAATCAATTTACCAAATGAAACCGGGTGTGCAGTGCTTAAAAGAACAGTCCATGCTTACTGAGCATGAGAGTGAGATGGAAAGAGAGAGAGAGAGAGAAAGAGAGAGAGAGAGAGAATATTGTTTATGTGACCTGTTCCCCGGCATTAACCTAATTCATTCATCCAGGATTACGATGCTTTATTAAAGGAACAACGGAGGGTGAAAGAGAGTGAAAACGAGAAGAGGCTCAAGAAACTAAGACAGAATAAGAGATAGAGGGAAGAATGGGTTGAAGAGAGATGGGCGGATCGATCTTGAAAAGGTTGATTCTGCATTAAAAATGTGTTTTGACACTAACCTTCTATTATTAGGTAAGAAAGTTAATGTATATCAGCAGCTTTAAAATGGGGGAAAAAATTAACTTAGCAAGAAAAACTAAATGTGACATTTATCTTAGGCTATTAGGCTTTTGCAGCATTTACAATAGCAACTCTACACGAAAGAACTTGTTAAAGGATTGATATCTATTGTTACCCATTTTATCCTCAGAAATCACAAAGCCGTAGATGTATCAGTTATGGTATCGCTATCGATATTGATATCTGATTGATCAAAAATAAGTGGTAACTTATACCACTATTATATGATGTGTTGGTTGTTTAGTGGACTTAGGGCCGGTTCACACAGAGCGTGTTTTTCCATTCCACTGCGCTACTTTTCCATTGTTTTTCACACACGCTAAATGGACGTTTTTGACCGTTGCTCTCGCGTCTTTTGCAGCGTCTCACACACGACATGGCCCTCTAAAAACGCAGCGCTCAAGTTAAAAGAAGTTCAAATTTTAAAAAACGTGTCTCGAGACCTTGTGTTTTTATCCCTATTCCACTAACCGTGTTTCGTGTTTTTTTTTTTTTCAAAGCAAAACATATTCTATGTGAATGGCTCCTTAAAGGATCTCCACATCTTTCTGATAACTCCTCCCCTTCCTGATCAGACTGGAAGTGGAAAGAGCAGCCACATAAAAACACTTCTTTTTTTTTATAGATCCTCTCACATTTCTGCATCATGACAAGAGAGATGGGAGAAACATGAAACTGAAATACTGGATAATTAGATGGAGAAAGTGCTCAAGGACGTGTGTGTGTGTGTGTGTGTGTGTGTGTGTGTGTGTGTGTGTGTGTGTTTGTGTGTTTTATGTAGGCTACATGTTATCAGTGGATTTAAATTGCTAAGCTTGCACAAGGAAATCCAAGGATTGGTGGATTGAAGGAAAGATCTTTCTCCAGTAAGAATGACAGAATACCTTGAACTGGCTGCAGATGTTATGGAACACACACACCTCGCATATTATTATTATGATTACACATCTATTTTAAATACTTGATTTTGATTGGTCAATCTTGGCCAGTTTCTATGTAATGATAAACTGTAAATGGTAAACTAATATATTTGACTTTTGTCTCTGGCAAGCATGTTTTTGTGCTTCAATGCTCTTCAAAGTAATAATGTGTATATAGCATTATCATACAGTTCCATTCAAAAGTTTGGGGTCAGTAAGATTTTTTTAAAGATTGTTTTATAGAAATTAATAATTTTATATAGGATTCATTATGATGCATTAAATTGATCAAAAGTGACAGTAAAGACATTTATAATGTTACAAAATGTTTCTTTTTCAAATAAATGCTGTTCTTTTGAACTTTCTATTCGTTAAAGAATCCTGAATAAAAAAAGAATCATGGTTTCCGCAAACAAATCAGCATATTAGAATAATTTCTGAAGGATCATGTGACACTGAAGACTGAAGTAATGATGATGAAAATTCAACTTTACCATCACAGGAATAAAATACATTTTAAAATATGTTCAAAATAGTTATTTTAAGTTGTAATATATATATATAGTGTGTATATATATATATAGATCAGTCCTGACCGCCCTGTCGGGGTTTGTACCAGTTTCATGAGGTTTTAGCCAATAGACAGGGTTTATGGTTCAGCTTTATGCTAAATCAACTCAAAGATTTAAATTGTTACTTTCTATCTCAGCATTTCTTGCATGTGTATTTCACTTATTCTGTTCTGAAATGGAAACCAAATCTTAAGTACATTACAAAAACATTTGTGTGCTTAGGGGAAGATAAAGCCCTACAGAATGAGTGTTATTTTAGGGCGACAACCTGTCGTGGTAGCTTTGTGGAGTGTCTTAGAGACTAATAAACTACGATTACAGGTTTAGAAAGAGCGTCTGAGGTGTTTATAAAGTGTTTGTAAGGGATTGCCTGTTTCATGTAGCTTCTACCAGTCTGATTTAGACAAGGGTGAGTGGTCTAAGCAGCTGATCTATCCTGACAGCAGTAATCCCCCCCACGATCCCTTTCAGACTGTCTGTGTGTGTGTGTGTGTGTGTGTGCGCGTGTGTGTTTCAGGGGGCATGTGTGTTAGCATAACAGCGGAATGGAGCAGATTGAATAGGGATGGAGCTGAGAGAGAGTTAAATAATAAAAGAGTCTCATAATGACCAGCATGAATAACCTCTAGGGAAGGTGTTATTCTGGTGCTCACACAGAAGTAGCACTGCCTGATATTCATCCCTCTTTGCACACACACTTGTGGTCTACAGGAAGGAAGTTCTGGTGTGCCGTTTACTTCTTGCAAAGTGAAAGCCAGAGGAGAAGCAGCATGTTCGCTGAGATCTCTCACACCACTGTGGTATTACAAACAACTCTCTTTCTGCCTCTAAACTGGGGATGAATAATTCAAAACTAATAACTGAAGTGCTGCTGATGTGCTTGTTTAAAACATGTTTTTGTGCTTTCAGTGATCTTTAAACTAAAATGTGGATATTTAGCATGATCGTGTGTATCCCATAGGATACGAAATGAACCTGCTGGGAAGTTTTGTTGTTTAATATTGTGGTTTAATATGTGGGGAAGCCTCATAGGGAGATTGCATCTTCACATATCTGTTTCATAGAGCGAATTAACAACTGTTCCCAATTATTTCCTTGTGTCCAAGGTTTTACTAGCTTTTTGCAGACTAGCTGGCAGTTCATATGAGTAAACAGCTGATGAAACATACAAAATAAGGCTTTAAAGGTGCACTGTGTAAATTTTAGCGTCATCCAGGAGTGAGGTTGCGAATTGCAACCGCCCACCGCTCACCCCTCCCTTTTGAAGCACATAGAGAAGCTACGGTGGCCGACACAGGACAAATATGTCATCGTCTAAGACAGCAGAGAGTAGCTAGCGCTCTGTAGAGAAGTTTGTCCGTTTAGGGCTACTGTAGAAACATGACGGCGCAAAATGGCGACTTCACTGTAAGGGGACCCGCAGTGTATGTAGATAGAAATGGCTCATTCCAAAGTAATAAAAACATAACGGTTCATTATGTAAGGTCTTTATACACCACTGAAAACATAGTTATGTATATTATATTGCATTTCTGTCAATAGATCCTTATAAATACTACACACCGCACCTTTAAAGGGTTAGCTCACTCAAAATTCTGTCATCATTTACTCACCATCATGTCGTTCCAACCTGTGTGACATTATTATTTATTATGTCTGCGGAGCACAAAAGAAGATATTGTGAAGAATGCTGATAGCAGTTTTGGTTACCATTGAGTTTCATTGTAGATTCTCAGAAATTTTCTGTCATTTTTGCACTTTTTTTTCTGACAGTGTATGAACAAATTTTTTATGTTTTTTATTTTTTTATGTACCACAGAAGAATGAAAGGCATGCAGGTTTAGAATGACATGGTGTAAATGATGACATAATTTTCATTTTTGATTTTGGGTAACATTTTACAAATAAGGTTTCATTTGTCAACATTAGTTTACTACATTAGCTAACATGAACTAACAAACTTCTAAAGCATTTATTACGGTAATCTTAGTTTCAACTTTTATTAATACATTATTAAAATCAAAAGTTGTGTCTGTTAATATTATTTAATGGCGATAAAATTAACAATAAACTAACATTTAACAAAGATTAACAATTAGCAAATGTATTGCTCATTGTTACTTAATGTTAGTTGATGCATCAGATAATGTTAACTATAATGGGATCTTATTGTAAAGCATTACTGATCATTTAATGAAAATCTAAAAATACAGAAAGGTTTTTGAGTTATTTTTAGTGGTAGGGCATAGTCAGTATAAAACAATAGTCAATGAAAAGTCTAAACTATGATATAAAAGCAAAGGTGTGTGTGTGTTTTAATTGAAGAAAATGTCTTCAAGTAGGTGAGTACATTGTAGCAACACACACTGCTTTTCATTTCTTTGTCTCTGATAATCTCTCCCCATTCCCTCCTCTTTATTAGATGAGCTGGCAGACCTGTGTGCTTGGTATTCTGCACTGCACTCATACATACACATGCTCCTGCAAGGTATCAGGATCTCAAGAGAACTACATGGAAATCAAACTTTCTCTCGCCCTGTAAACAGTCCACATCGGAAACAAAGCCCTCCTGTCCGTGTAGTCAAACAGACACTGTGTTTGCCCAGTAGATGAGAAACCCAAAGGCAGAACATGTGATCAGATCAAAAAAGAAGAAATGCCAGAGGTCTGTCCCCCATCAGGGACTGTAACACATCAGGGCACCGAGCAGCCAGTTACAGAAGCCTGTGTTTTTCATAGAACAGAGAAAGTGGAAGACACTTTGTAAATGCATCATGTGAACAAGTAGTCAACCATTATTACATTTTTATTATTACTTCGCTTATAACTAGAAAGCTGGGTGACCAATCGCTAGCTGGTGTAATGCAGATATATGCTTTTTTATTTGTTTGTTTGTTTATTTATATATATATATTATGTTTCATTAAATTGTACTAACCTCTATTATTATTATTGTTTATTTAGTAATTAATTAACTTATAATTCTATTTAAATATATTTTAACTGCAATAATTTATTAAAATGATCTAAATTGAATAATTTATTACTTTAATTTAAAAATATTTCAATAGAATTTTAAATAAAATATATGATAGGTTAATACAAAAATATATTAAAAATAAGTAGTTAAATAAGCAATTTATTTACTTTTTTAAAATGTTGAATTAAATTGCACTAACCTCTATTGTCTGTTTTATATATTAATTAATTTTAATTATATTTAAATATTTTTAATTAAATAAACAAACTTAGTGGATTTAAACACATTAAATTTAATCATAAATAAACAAATTAATATAAATGAAAACATTTGTAAATATTTATTATCCATTGAGCAAATACATTAATTGGCAACATTAGTTGATTATATTGGTCTATAACTCATGCATTGAGTATTTTGATTGATCATGTTTCTATTGAGCTGCTTTTTGTGCTAGATATCAATTGTCTATTCAGTTAACATTATTAATTGTTCAGTAAGAGATTTAAACAGTGTGGAGGGTATTCATGCTAACAGTATAAGACATGATAACAGTAAAATGGCTTAATAAAACACTCAGTCAGATGCAGTTGAAGGCCGACCGTGTTGTCTTTGTGTTGTAGTGTAGCAGCTAAGCAGAGCCCGTCCCGAGTGACCTTGCCCTGAGGTGGAATGGAGGGAGGAGGGTGGACAGGAGTGGGGGTGTGGGGGTGTACACAGATGGTGGAGAATATGGTTCCAGGGTATTTCGGAGGGGCCTAGCTTGGACAAACGCAAATAAATAAGCCTCTGCATCCAGCACAGAGAAAGAGAGCCGCATTGTTATAGAACTGCTGAGACGGATCTTTGAAGAGAGCCAAGGTAAAGTAAAGCAATTCAAGAATTTACAAAGTAATAATTAGAACGGTCCGCCAGGGCCGAAGGTGTCGAGAGCGGTGCAGACGATATCGGAGGGAAGGTTTTGACGTAGCCCCATGCGGTTCTGTGGTTCTGCGTTCTGCAAGGTTGAGGACACAGAGCCCAGCTGCGGCAGGAATGAATGCTGAATAAATTAAGCGCACTGCCAAGTTAACACTAGCCTGGCAGAGGCTCTTTCCCTCTAAGCCCAGGTGTGTGTGAATGTGTGTACTGTACGTGTGAGAACATTTTTAATGTGCAAATATGTTTTGTGCGAATGCAGTGTGTGGGCATGCTTTATCACACAAGTGTGTGCACATCTTACTCTTTCCAGTGTCTGGCACTGGTAGGGGGATGGGTGAGTGAGTGTGAGTGTGAGTGTGAGTGTGTGTGTGTGTGTGTGTGTGTGTGTGTGTGTGTGTGTGTGTGTGTGTGTGTGTGTGTGTGTGTGTGTGTGTGTGTGTGTGTGTGTGTGTGCGCAGAAGTGCGTGCCAGGAACAGTTCGGGAATTTGAGGCGGTGTTTCAAAGGGTCCCAGGATAGTTAGCAGACTTCAAAGCAGCAATACTGGAGCATGTTCTCTCCTTCACATCCATCCACCCACACACCTACAATCTTTATTCACTTTCCCCCCTCTTTTTTTTTTACCCAAAATCTATTTTTACATGTCTGAACAAAACGTGGATATCCTCAGCGCCCCAAGGATTTTTTGTGATGGTGTGTATATGGTAGGCATGGCACAATGTGGTTAACCAGGCTGGCATGAAGGCTGGCTCTTGTCTCCAAGCCACACAAATAGAGACAGAAAGAGAGAGCTGATATGTGTTGTTGTGGAAGTAGGTCAGGCGTCACATTCATTAACATCCTCCTCTCATGCCCAATGATGTGAGCCGCTCCCACTATCACACACACATGTACATGTACATATCGATGTGTGTGTACACGCATAAATCAGGGCACGCATAGCTTGCATGTTAAATATTATCAGAGCTTATCAATTCAAGGCAGACGCTTATATTCAGCATGCATTTGTAAGAAAAAAATATTGGTACATTGTGTCAGTCATGACTTCATCGCGTTTTAACCCCACCATCAAGGCAATAGACGTAAACAAACTTGGTTACCGTGGAGATAAAAGCAGTACTTAGTGTCTGCCTGTTCTCTGGACAGCTGGACTTCTGCCAGAACGGCACAGCGGAGCGTTCTACACAACTCTGTCCCACTTTCTTTCGCACGCTTTCCTCGCATGCACTCTCTCTTTCTGTCTCGCGCCCTCTTCCATTATCCACTCCACTTTCTAATTCTACCTGCTTTGCAAAAGTTGTGTGCCTGACTCAGTCCCTTTCTCCCCTCTTATGTCGTCTCCTTCCTCGCTTTCTGCCCACTCCATTCATCCTCGTCTCATTCTTTCCTAACTCTTGCAGTAATAAGCTTTCCCTCTTTCTCTGTCCCTCCCCCTCTCTACTCTTAGCAAGGTCACTTGGAGTTGCATGACAAAGCGACTTCACTGACATTTAGCAACAACCCCTCTCTCTCTCTCTCTCTCTCTCTCTCTCCCTCCTTCCCTTCATGTAGTCCTGCACTGCTGCTTCTCAGTCATTTTCCCATGGCAATTAGCTAAAGCCTGGAAAATGGACCTAAATATAGATAGATTCGACTTGTTTTTGGCAAATAGAACCTTACTTGGTTTTTAATTTGGGATCTCAATCCAAGGATGTAACCAAAAGTCCAAGATTGGTGGAATGTAATAATTTATGAATGAGAGTGTCAATGTTAAAACAACCAACCATAGTTCTCTTTATGTATGTGAGGTTTTGGAGCAGGTATGAAATTAGAACATCACAAAGAATAAATAGGGGGGAAAAAAAACTTATAAAAGGATAAATCTTTCATAACCGTATTGTTCTGAATATAAGACGATGTTTTGTTTTTTGTTTTTGTTAGAAATACATCTGAAAAATGGGTTTGTCTTATATTCAGGGTCTAGGCTTTTACATGTCAATAATACACCCACAACAATAGGTGGCGCCAAATGCGCGCAAAACGAGTGTGCCAAGAAATACGGTGTGTCAGTGTGTAATGTTAGAAGATCACAAGCGCTAAAAGACATATTAAAAAGGCTAACAGTCAAAGAAAGGCTTACTGTCTAAGAGCCGCACGACTGTCATGTTTGTGTGCCTCGCTGACGGGACCAAACTTCCCCCGTACGTGATTTTAAAACATAAGATGGTACACAGATTTCAAGACTACGATGAGATTTAATTTCTAATGTTAACTTCTAATTTTGGTAGGCTACATGGTTTTCACTATGAGATGAATAGCCTAATTGTTCGGCTATATAATTCAGATGGGCCACAGGTTATTTATACAGGGGTCTTCTTATATTCTGAACAATACGGTATATATTATATATTTAAAGTTCGGTTTTAACTATAATAACCCTTGTTCAGATGACGGAAGCAAGGTCAAACATGCATGCTCTGGGTTAAGTGATAGAACATCCTTTCATGCTCTGCCGCACGCAAATGCGTAAGTGGTTTTATTTCTCTTGTTAGTTTGATATGGGTAATTATGTCTCTTTTATGTGGTTTAGGGCATATTTAGTGCTGTTTTTCATCGTTATCCTTTAAAATACTTTGTAATTAATGTTATCATCATTCTGCCTACATACGCTGTATTCTGCATTTCTATTATTCTGTTTTATTTCATACTTTTGCTTAATTTTATTTATTAATACTATTACTTCAGTCCATTGCTATTGTACTTGTTTTGCAATGCAAACACAATACTGCAATACAAAGAGAGAGAGAGAGAGAGAGCGAGAGAGAGAGAAAGAAAGAAACCAATCCAAATTTACATTTCTTTCCACCCCGATGGATTTGACAGGGTTAAACATACCTCTTCTTTGTTACCGTCTTGTACGCACAGGAACGGTTGCATTCTGTTCAACAATAAAGGCAGAGGATTGCTTTGATAACCTCTGCTGCTGTGATATCTAATCTATTAAATGCACGCTGAAATGTGAGTTGCATGAAAAGCTGAGTGAGCGCGCGGAACGGAAAGGGGAGGCGGCTTGACGGACTGCTTTACTTGAAACGTGCGTGTGTAGCTGGAGGCTCTGGAAAGCTTGTGAGGTGTTGGGGTGTAGTTCAGGACAGAAGAAAAAAAAGAAAGAAAGAAAGAAAGAAAGGCTTATCGAGGGCACAATCGGAAACGCTGTTTAACTTGGCGAGCTCTGCCGGATAGAGCGCAAGCTGCGTCCTGACAGACTAAAACGTGTCGTATATTCACATATAAGTAACTACTACTAAGGAGCACACTAATAATTTATATTTATTATACACTATACACTTTACAATACACTAGGCTGACTGGATAGAGAGCAGACTGTGTTTTTAATAAGGGGATCGATAAAGACAGCTACAGAATTGATCAGCTCTTGAGGAGGATCAAGCGGTGCTTGAGCTGTTTTTGTTTAGGACTGTGAGAGTGCGCATGCGCCATCTAGCGTTCGCTTAGAAGGAAAAATCTTTTGGATTTGTGAAAGAGTCACTGATTATCATAGTAATCAACTCGCTGTTTTCTTGCCTTGTGGTTTGCAGGCATTTGAGTGGCTGACGAAACAGAAATTGTTTAAATCATGTTTCTCATAAGATTTTTAAGGAACAACTCACCCAGAAAGAAAATTCTGGCATCATTTACTCACCCTCATATTGTTCCAAACCCATATAACTTGTGGTGAATGGTGACCGAAGCTGAGTAAATGATGACAGAATGTTCATTTTTGGGTGAACTGTCACTTTAAGAAGTAACAGATGTTAGTGTTTTTTTTTATTTTTTATAATCATTAGACGTTTTAGCTCTTAATGGCAAACAGAATCATGCATGGACAATTCAGAGGCACAACCCTAACTCAACACAACCAACAAAAGCATCTAAACCAGCTCTTCATTCCTGCTGCACATACCCAAGTGCTGGATCAATATCCATTACCAGCACTATAGTGCTGCAGACAAGCCATTCATTTCCACTGCAAAGCACCACGATATTCCCCTTGGGAAGCCGTTTCATCACTCTGCCTGCTACAAGCATAGATGATTACACCAGATTCATGCTAGGAGTGTCTGTTAGTGCCTCAGATTACCTCTGCTTGTTCTCGAGCTTGATATTAGCTATGTGTGATGCTAAGCATATGTAGTTTAGGATTTAATTGAATTCACACAACATAATAAACCCAGTAATTTCATTTTGTGTTTGCGTTTGTGTCTTTATGACGTGAAGCAGATCTTTCTGTTATGCCATGGACGGTATGCCAGACTTGGAGTAGTTATCTCTCTACGTCTTCATAATGGTCTGTGATTAATGTTCTACTCTGGTTACGCATGAGTGCGAGGTGTTTTCAGGATTCGGATGGGAGTAGGGAGGGAAGAGGGTGGGGAACATTTCTTCTGTGGGAATAGGAATATGGGAATGCCTAGTTGAACTGTTCTGGCGGAGGGGTGCATTCAGACAAAGCCAACAAAAACAAACGTCCATGGCTCTGGGAAGGCAGGGTCTGGTCTGAATCCTCTGTGGTTATTTACAGATGTTTACGACTTTGCTAAGGAAAGAAGCCCTGTTAGAACATGTGGGCTTGGTTGAGATTACCTTTTTAGTGGTGTTGAGTTACGCTGAATGGCGTCATGTCTTTGATCAGGGTGAGATTATGTGTAGTTAGTTACAGTTGTTTGTGTGGGTCAAGTGAAGGTGAGATCATGTCTGTGTGAATATGATGGCCATTTGAGTTATGCACAGTTACATTTGAAAAGTTTGAAACTGAATGCAGGTTTAATAATGATCTTTCTTTAACTGTCTGTCTTAGGATCAAGGTGCAGGAATGGTACCTCATCTTCAGGATGCTCCGTCGGCAGTGCCACGGCAGCCCCAGGGCAGCAGCTACAACATGATGCTTAAGAGCCAGCTAATAAACAAACAGCTTCAACAGCAACAAGTCAGTTCAGACTCCTTGTTGAATGTATCATTCTTTTAGAGTGCATTTTTGGATACCTTTTCATTTGCACTTCTTTAGAGGTAGAATTTATTTGCTTTAAATATGCTCATATATTATTGTCTATTTATTCAAGGAAAAGCAAAGGCAAATGGAGCAAATGAATGGAGGGCATATCACAGACTGCCAACAGGTGGCACCATTTCAAGGTACAGTATCATCATCACACCACCTACAAGAAGTCATTTGGTCTCATTCAGTTTGGAATGCATTCTTTTTTTTCGTAGGAAAATGATTTATTAGTAAGTTTGCACAAAAAATTGAGTCTAAATTTATGATATTTATAATAGAATTTGCAACCAATTGAAACCACTCATTTAAAAATCACATACTCCCAGGGGCCATAGAAACAAGTCATTATATTATATTATTAGAAATTAAATAATTGACTCTAGAAATAAATAAAATATATAAAAAAAATTAAAATAGCCCTTATGTGGACATAGTTTGGGCATGTTTTATGCACATTACTAGCTGTGTTCACGCTTATTAATGGAAATTTTGGAGTGAGAACTTTTTCTGTGCACACAAATATGGAATTTATATAGAACTATTAGTGAATAAGGTTTATTCAGTGCCAATTTTTTTGCTTTATTCAGTATCATTCGAAGGTTTGGGTTTAGCAAGATTTTCTTTTTGTTTGAAAGAAAATAATATTTTTATTCATCGAGGATGCAAAGTGACTAAAGTGATTAAAAGTGACAGTAATGATTTGTTTGTATTGTTACAAAATATCCCTATGAACTTTCAACTTTCAAAAAATGTACTATGTTTTCCACAAAAATATTAAGCAGCACAACTGTTTTTAACATTGATAATAAGAAATCAGCATATTAGAATGATTTCTGAAGGATCATGTGACACTGAAGAAGACTGGAGTAATGATGCTGAATCACAAGAATAAATTACATTTTAAAACATTTAAAAAATAAAAAAATATTAAAATAGGAAACAATTATTTTAAATTGTAATAATATTTTGCTGTATATTTTATCAAATAAATGCAGCCTTGGTGAGCATAACAGACTTTTAAAAAATCTTACCAACCCCAGACTTTTGAACAGTAGAAAACCTAAAAGTGTGCTCAAAGTTATTTATTTTTGCTTTCTGTCTTGCAGGTCCAGGTCGACCTCTCCCTCCGGAGTGTAGTGGTTATCCTATGGGAGCTTCTCAACAGGCAAATTCCACAATGCTGTCCCAAAACCCTTTACCCACGAACCGAATGGGTCTTTCCTCCAGCTCGGTCTCCCAGATGGGCCAGTCGGTTGGAGGATACATGTGCAGTAAAGGTTCTAAACAACCCCTCTGCCACCCATCGCAAGACTTTGGAATGGCGATGCAGCCAGGCCAGGGCATGATGGGAATGGGCGGTCCTCCACGTCAACCGCTACACCCGGCTCACGGTGTGACGCGACCGGGAATGCCGTGTCCCAACCTAGCAGGTGGTCCTGTGCCGACCCACCACCTGCGGCAGGCGCTACACCAAGGCGGAGCTCTTCCGTCACGTATGATGTTCCCTTCCCAGCAGCAGCCCACGTCACAGTCCCAGCTCTGGCAGCACCAGCAAGGGGTGCAACCGCATATGGACCCTGCGAACCACCAACATCCCTTCCCCGCCGGAGGAGCCCCACCTGGATGCGGGGGTCCTCAGTTTCCACAGCGATCCGGAATGGCAGGTATGCCAGCCAACTTCCCTGGTTCCCGTCCTCCTCCTAATCAAGTAGCTCCTGGTTTGATTGGCAGACCCGACCAGAAGATGCCCACCGCCCAGCCTCTATCCTCCATGTCCCAACAGAGCCTCAGAATGCGAGGTCCGCTTTCCGCTCTAGCTGTAATGAAACCAGGAGGTCCATCCATGATGCACCCAGCTCATGGGATGGCTCCTCCTAGCTACCAGACTGCTTCCGCAGGCAAACACTGTTCACCGCAGGGCTACAACCCCGGACATAAGCTGCCCTCCTATGACTACACGCCACAGCATCAGAGCAATGGGGCAATAACTGGAGGGCTACAAGGACCCGGAGGAGGTGGCGGTGCGGAGGTGGACTTCATTGACACTCTGGTGGGCAACAACGAAGACTGGCTGAACAATCTCACCATGATTGATGAATACCTTGAGCAGAACTCATAGGGACTTATCAAAAGATTCCTAGGTTTGAAAATCACTACACACAGCACCAGAACGGGGTCGTGGGGTCATCATTCTGTAAAGGCGCGTTCACACCAAGAAGGATAACTATATTGTCCACACCAATGGAAGATAACATGCTGTTTATTATAAGTGCGCAGTTACGTTGTCTGCTACTTTAAATGCACAAGGTCTTTAAACTCGGGTGGATTCTGATTGGCTGTTTTTTATCACTCACCAGCTGGAGAAAAAAAAGTGATTTCAACAATATTATTCTTCTGTGTCGTTATCGTTATAGTTGTGGTGTGGACTTCCCTATGCTCATAGAATTAGAACGAGTATTAAAACTTTATAGTTATCGTCTTTGGTGGGAACAGGCCTTAAGGTCATAAAGCATTTTTTCGTGGCAAGCATAAGTGAGAATGTATCGCACTGCTGAAATGATGCACTGCTGAGCCCCCTAAAATGGCTTTTGGCGGCCAGTAAAACGTGCTTATATTATAAGATGCCCTTTCCTTTTCTCAATGGTTGCTCTTCCATTGCTCTTTGCACTGTATTTTAATATGGAGTGAAACACTGATTTATGAAAACATGTGCTTTCCCCAGCAGTGTCAAGAAAGTTCTCATTCAGTTAAAGGGATAGTTCACCCAAAAATGACAATTCTGTCATTGTTTACTCTCCCTCATGTCGTTCCAAATCTTCTGTGAGACACAAAAGAAGATATTTTGAATTGGGGTTTAAAGCAACACAGACATTCATTGTATTGACCAAAACACTTTTTTTCATCTACTTTACATGTGGGTGAATAAATGATGACAGAATTGTCATTTTGAACGATCCCTTTAAATGCAGCGTGATAACAGTATTGTTGGCAGTCTCATGCCAGACCAGGCAAATCTGTGCAGCTTTTCATTCTTGCTATTTGACAAGCTAATAAAAAAATCATTTCTGTGACGAACTATTTGAGGGTATTTCAAAAGGGGCTTGTCCTGTACATAAAGTATTTTGTAAAATATGGTTTCTTAAACTGTAACATACAAAAGAGAAGTACACATATTTATGCTTCTTTTCTGCTGATGAATTCTTCAGAATTTCTTTGTAAATAATTATCAAAAGAAATAAAACAAAAATGCAATGATGTAAAAGAAATGAGTGTCACATTTAAAATTGCAAATGAAATATTTTACACTAGGAAACTCTATTGTAATTTGTATTATGCAAGACGGTATGGTTAGTTTTGGAGTAATACTATGTATTACAATGGTGAAAAATTTGTTATGTTTTTGACATAACTGGACTTCTGGTACTCCAGTCTGGCTTAAGAGGGTTATTTGTTTTGTGTTTTTAAATTGTGAGGTTTGGAGTATAATGTTTCTCAGCCTTGTTACAGCATTTCATTCTGACATCAATTGCACAGTCTAGAGGTTCTCTAAATTGCCACAGCATAATACATTTTACACTAGACACCAGTGTCTTTGTAATAATCTGTTCCATCTAACAAAATGAGGATCTTGACGTTTTCTGGACCAAGGACACTTTTCATCAATTCTAGGAATGTCTTTTGTAAGTGCACACCAGCTACACTGAAACAGCAGCCTCAGAGTAGCAGAGGGACAATAATATATAATCACACCACCGATTATGTAAGAGCAACACCTGTCACAGTAAGTGCATAAAACCCACAGTCCATTGTGCCAGAGTCTTGGGTTTCCAGTAGTTCATGACCATGTAGTTAATACCATGAACTTTAAGACATTCTGATTTGTGATTATTTGTGATTTATTATATTTTGTCTTCATATTTTTAGATTGGAAAATAAACTGTATAAAATCAAAAATGTCTCCTTTTTTTCACCTGTTCTTCTTACAGTATATCCTTCTTCCATTTCCACTGATGGTGTGACTACAGTAAAAATATTAGCACCACACCTCATTTAATGTCCAGATGCCTGATAACTACTGTTCTAGACTGATCTATGAACACCAGGGCCAGTATATCGCCTTGTGGCTCCTTAGAAAGATTATATTTGGGACATTGATTCAGTGGAGGAAATATGCTCTTAAACTATTTTTTTCACATTTCTGTTCTAGTCTGTTTTGAACAATCTTGTATTTTTTATAGCATACAATGTCTTTGAGGCTGAAGTTATAAAATAAATAGTTTTATTGATCATTATTATTATTATTTTTTTTTTAATTTAATTAATTTTTATTTTTTATTTCGATTATTATGGAAAAGAGTTTGATTTACATCTTTGGCTTAAGCTTAGAGGAAAGAGGAGTTTTCACAGAAGTATTTCACTTTCCTGTCATGTTTTTATGATTCCTCACATGTTGGTGTTTTCCAGTATAGATGTGTATTTTCTTAACTAGAGGTAATATGAGAATGGTCATATAGAAAATAAAAATAATAATTAATCTAATAAAGGTACTCCAATTTCTTGGGATATTGTCTGGTTAAACCTTTATCCTTTCTCACACTTGTATTAGAGGTCCAAATGTCCTGTATACTTTTTTTATATATAGTATTTTAAGTTCACATTTTTTTCAACTTTAAAAAAAAAATGCATATATATATATATATATATATATATAAATAGATATATTTTCCATGCAGTGAGAAGACAGTGGAGTCATCCAGGACTCAGGGAACCACACATTAATGTTCTCTAAAACACTCGTTTCAAATACTACATATACAGTTTCTGTTCTTTTGAATTCCTTAAATAGATAAATATAAATTGACATTTTCTTTGGTACAGTTCCTCTTAATGGTATTTTATGGTTGTGCCTGTTTCATTTTTAGATCAGCAGTTTTGCTTCCATATAAAAAGTGAATGTTTTTGCATCAGCAGCTGGTGGTTTTACAAGCTCACCTCCGCTACTGCAGGTTCATGTATCATGCAGTTACAGATCAGAGCTATTGCCACACAATAAAATCAAACTTGATAATCCACACTAAGTCAAAGCTTAAGTAATGCAAAATAATACAAAACCTTGTGTATAACTGTGCCTTCCTTCCCAGAGCCATTAATTCTCACAAAATGCTGTGTGGACAGGCTCTAATGAAGTACAGTTAACTGCCATCTGTAAGAACTGGTGGAATGATTGGTATGACTACGACACTGCAGGAATCAGATTGCATGCACGGCAATCAGCTAGACCTCTCTGAGCAAGACTCTTTTGCATTTTTATGATAGGCACTACCAGTTTAGTGCCGGTAATGAATACAGAGAGCTTAATACGCAAGAAAATGAGTGCATTATGTGTCAAATATTAATGACTGGTAATAGTAAAGAAAATTTGTGAAAGGAGTAAAAGAGTTGTGGGTGATCTGCCATTATTTAGGAAAAGAAATCTCTAGGCCTGTGCTTTTCTGCACTGTGTTTTAAGAGATAAACTGATGTGATGATGTGGGGCACCACTAGGCAGCTTTGACAGAAATGGGCACCAAGATTGAACGTATTAAAAGTTGTTTGTTCATGCAGGAAACAATGGCAACAGATGTAGGACTACTGTTTGTCCAAATTAAGTTACCCTATTTTTGGCCCTATAGTTCTTTCCAAGCAATGTTGACTGACAACAAAGAGAAGGAGACGTGGAGGAGGACACTGAACTGAATTGAGCTCAATAATGACACTAATGTTTTTTTTAGATCTGCTTTACAGCAGAATTTGAATTTGTCTCATATTTGATGAAGTTTTCATTATTTCATTATTTTCATGTCTTCACTGCTGTGAAGCTAAAGATAGATGGACCTTAGAACAACTTTTCCTCAACTTTACAAAAAAATTGCATTGAAAACTCTTATAACATGAAATAAAAGGACAAAGTTTTTTAAATCATTTAAAACAAGTTTTAAATTATTTATAATATCCATTACTAATTTTGTTTTGCTTTTTCACACCATAGATCCTGGACAAAAGCATAATTTATGTAGTTATGTACAATATGTGACCAGTGATTATCAGGCAAATTCAAATGATTAAAACATTTTTCAAAACAATATAAAGACAAATTATGTAATATTTAATATTATTAACATTTAGAATTAAAATGTAATATTTCATAAATACATTATGTGTAATGAAATAATCAGATATAAAAAGTTGTTGCATGTGGTGTTTCTTCAATATTTAAAATGTTCATGACAAAATCGTCAGCAGTGTTTTCAGAATGGCCCTCTTTTTTACCGCACTTATAAAAAATACAACTCCCTAAATTCCTTGCAGTAGGCTACATGATTTGACAAGTAGCCAATGAGCGCTGTGACCGCTGTCACGTGACTCGGGCTGAGCGCTTCCTGCGGCGGTGCAAAACAGACTGGCGATCTGAGGAACGGAGAATTGCAGTTTCTGGGTAAGTAAACACATTTGCAAACCCAAGATTGCTCGGGTTGCACCTTATGACTTTTCGACGCGGGTCTGGTCTGTATTTAGGGCTGCTTGGAGCGGACTCCGGGGTAAATGTAGCACTTGAGAGCTGTCGTAGAGATAGGCCCGAGCTATTTCCTGGTCACAGTCCTGTGCTGGAATACATTCACAGTGGAAGGGCTCACTCGAAAGCGCTGGAAGTTATAAAAGTGGACTTTTTAGACACTTGCGAACCTTCTTTCGATGAGTATGTCCATATCTGTCATTGTTTGACACTATGAATGGAAGTGGATATGTATACACATGGGCCAGATTAATACTGATCATAATTTTCCATCACATCATCACACAAGTTAGTGAAAGTGTGTAGCTACTCGTGTCATGTTTGATCCGGACATGAAACGCCTCAGGCTGAGAGTTTATGTAGATGTATGTGAAACTGCCTTGTACAGATTGTTTTCATTCTCTCTTATCTCCAAGTTAAAATGTATAGGTTACTCAACTTTTGTATACGGCTTTAAGGCTATGGGATTTTGTTATGTGCTGAATATTGAAGTGCAGTTAGAGTTGTAACACCTTGAATGAAAGCTGTAAATGTGCCCCGTCTTGTCAGAGCCACAACAGTGCTGTCATCGTTATAAATAACGCTCTCTCTCTCTCCCCCACAGATTGGTGCTATAATCATTTACATCTTTATCTCTGACCGCTAACCTCATGTGTCATGCCCTCAGCCAGGTGTCCATTTGAACCTGTGAGCTTCATATTTGCCCCACAAATGACTACAAATGTTTTCTACATTTCAGTTTCGTTTCAGTTCAGTTCAGTTCATTACAAATGTGTAAATTTAGCCTGAATGATGGCTTCAGGCTCTGAGGTCCGGATGTGGTCTGTATGTAGACCTTGTTGAAAGGTTTTTGGTGTCAACACTAAAAAGCTTGTGGCATTATTGTGGTGTTGGGTTGTTTTAAAAAAAATTTTGTATTAAAAAAAATGTTTATTAAACAAATAATTAACATTATTTAATTTATATGAATAAAAATAGCCAATTTATGCCCAAAGGATCATGGTTCAAAATGTAAAAAATCTATTTAATCAAGTAAACTCTTGTCAACATATCAGTCCATCAATGCATCACTTGACAGGATGTTCCTTCAAAGCTGTGGTGTAACCATCTGACCATTAATTTCTAATTTTATTGCTGTTGATTAAATGTATGTTTCATGTTTTCTCTCACTTCCACTTACTGACACATCTGTGGTAGTTTCTGCAAAAAAAAATATATGAAGATGATTGTATAAACAGCAACTGTGCTTCTTGAGAACATCAGGGTTCATAGAAAATACAAGGTTTAAATGTGTCAGGCAGTGCTTTAGTTTGCTTTTGACCTGCTTCACTTTCCAACCATATTCCCCTTCTCCCCTTTTCTTCGCTGCCTGTCGTACTGCTTCATCATTTCAACATTTCAAAAAGTAATGACATTTACAATGTTACAAAAGATTTCTGTTTCAAATAAATGCTGTTCTTTTGAACTTTGTTCATCAAAGAATCTGAAAAAACGTATCAAGTTTTCATATTAAGCAACACAACTGTTTTCAATAAACTGTTTGATAATAATAAAATAATTGATAATAAGAGACTAATAAATAATTGATAATAATAATAAAGCATAAAAGACTACTTTAAAAACATTTTAAAAATCTTACCGACCCCAACCTTTTGAATTGTAGTGAAGATATCGACATTGTGCGAATGATTTGTGATAGTCTTTGAAGCACTGTATACCATTATTGTCCATCATAATTTCTGTCCTGGAGTTTCATTATAGCTGTCTATACAAAGCTCAACAATACAGATAAAGTCAGTTGACACTACTGTCTTACTTTATTTTAGGGCTGCCCCCTATTAGTCAACTAAATGTTAGTCGACTAGAAGAGGCTTAGTCGACCAAAATTTTGGAACTAAGCAAAGTTTAATTATATTTCCCCATATACCGCTCTGCGCTTTAAGAGACCATCTCTTGTCTAATATCTTCACGTCTTCTCCCGATGTTCCAAAGCATCTGACACTTGTTGTAAAAGGTTTTGAAGAGCAAATTTTATCTTCTACAGGTGTAAGACCTGTGAAGATTTGGGAAAAGAAACCCAGTGTCCAGTGGAATAACTCGTGGAATAACTCGTGGAATATTGTTAAATTCGTGAAAAAACTATGTGACCAGATGGCAAAGCTGACAAATGGCTTAAATTTATGGGCTCATGTACCTCTCTCATTCAGCATGAATCTAAATGTGTCCATGGTGGTGATCTGCGATGTAACATTTAATTGCTAACCTATTATGCTAACCTTTTGTATGTAAACAAAGCACTCGTTTTGTAATATTCACGTAAAACAGCATTCGCATACAAAAAATGTTTTTTTTGGCGTACCACCGCCGGTGGGGCGGTTGACAATACTATGATGTATTGAACATTGGTGTTGTGAATGATGCTAATTTAATTGATACCATGGTAAAGTTATTCATTGGCTTACACACACTACTGTTCAAAAGTGTCTACAAATCTGAACTACCAGCCAGCAGAAAAAAAGTCCTTATTGTTGAGCCAAAAGAAAAATGCCATTTCTCTTGTGTCTTTCAGTAGCGGTGGAAGAAGTAAACCCAGTGATGGCCTCGGCTCCTATAGCACCTTACAACTCCAGTCCTCTGGGGAACAGCTCCAGCCAAAACGTGAGGGAAGCCTGTGTGCAGATGTGCTATAATTGTGCTGTCCTCATGTCCTTGACTGTAACAGAATGTTTCTCATTTTCCCCCTTTGCATTACAAACTACATTATCCTGTAAGTGTGCAATGCTGTTGTAGGAGGGTTAGACTTTCGTTTTTTGCATGAATAAATAATACACTTCACTGGTATCAATAGAGCTGCCCTTTGCTCTGCTTTCCTATAGAATTAAGCAACCATATACATGCTATAGAACAGAGACATAGATAGCATTCATATGCTGCCTTATTCTTCTTTTATTTACATCACTTTGAACTCCTTTAAACCTCATTTGCAGGACTATATGGAATATTAGCACTTTTAAAAAATAAATTGTAACACAAGACTATTTAAGTGAACTGTAAAAAAGAAAATTGTGAAATTTATGTATATATATATATATATATATATATATATATATACATTTTTATTTTATTTTTTCTCATAGGGTCATGATGTTAAAAAAGAAAGCTGATGATTAACATTATTTGTCAGCTATCCAACTGAACTATTTTAAGACCAAAATGTGCATTCAGTCCAGCATAGCTATTCAGTACATTTATAGAGTGATTAATAATACGCTTGCATATTGCATAGGGCAGTTTTTAAAAAAAATATATATTTTTACCATGGACAAACTACCAGCGGTGGTTGGGTGTGTGTGTGTGTGTGTATACCCCCCCCCCCCCCCCCCCTCCAACCACCGCAGGTAGTTGGTCCATGGTAAAAAAATAAATAAAAACTTAATACATTTTGAAATAATTAAAAAAAAAAAAAAATCATAACAAAACATGCTTGTTTATTTGAGCACTTCCATCAGTTTGAAACAACACACCACAGACTGCAAAACATTAAAAAAAAATCAGTAAATAATGGTAACCTAAAGAATAAAAGAAAATTAAATATTAAATAAAAAAAACCTTCGTATTATATTTCCACACAAAGATCAATGCGTCGTCATATATAGCCTACTGCCAAAGTCCCTTTAAGACAAGTCATTTCACTCGGCGCCCATCTTTGAAACGTCTGTCGGGCATGCATGTGCAGCTCCTATCTCTTTGAGGGGAAACATCAAATTCTCTAAAACTGTTCGCCAAGCTTACGATTAAATTTCATATTTGAAATCACCAATGAAATCTGACAACAACTGTCTCATAAATTTTGTTTCTAAACGCTCGAATCATGACAAAAAAACCCTGCATTTTTCATCCTGGAGAAAGCTAATGCGCATGCGCAGTCCTAAGCGCGCGTCTCAGAACACTGCCTGTTTCTATAACAACCAGAGCTTCTAATGGCAGCTGCAGTGACGCGATGACTTTACTAATCAACGATGGGCTCTTTCATTTTGAAAGCTAGGCTTATTCGCCATATTGGGCATTGCACTTTCTCCCATTCATAAGTAATCGGAGTGCACCGTCTTCCTATATATAAAGTCTTTGCTACCGCTCTGCGTTTTTAGAGGGATTTGGGACATGAGTAGGATGTTTGAAAGTTATAATACAATATATAGGCACGAATAAACCTGGTGTCCAGCAAAACAAAGCACTTGAATGCGACAAGCTTGTAATCACAAATTGGGAAGTAGGACATTTCCGATAGCACATGAAGGCAGCATAATATCTTCATGTCTTCTCCCAATGTTCCAAAGCATCCGACACTTGTTTTCTAAATGTTGTACACTTGTTGTCTGAAAAGCTAATTTTTTCTTCCGCAAGTGCAAGACTAAATTAGTGCGAAACTAAATTACTGGCTTGTGTGAAATGTGGTATATAAATAAACTTGACGTGCCTTACCAAGTCTCTAACAAGCACAAACCGTGTTAAATAGAATTTGATGTGCAAGTAAAAAGGTATCTGTCATACAGCGTTTTTCTACTTTACCACAGTAAGGAAGCGAATATAGTAATTAAAAGTGAATGAAAAGAAAAACATTTATAATACCCTGTGAAAATGGCTGAGATGTGAGTGAAGATTTGGGAAAAGAAACAAGAGATTCCATGTCCAGTGAAATAACTGAAGTGTGGTTAAATTCGTGGAAAATCTGGTGAGCAGATCGCAAAGCAGAATACAAAGCTGACAAATGGCTTAAATTTACAGGCTCATCATGTACATCTCTCATTCGGCACGAATCTAAATGTTTCCATTGTTGCGATGTAACATTTAATACCTATTTTTTTCTTTTGTAAACAAAGCTTTGTGCTTCACTCTTGTCGTAATATTTGCGTAAAACAGCATTCACATACAAAAATGTGTTTTGGCGTACCACCGCCGGTGGAGCGGTTGTCAAGTTGACCAGCACTGCTGAAATATTGCATGCTGCTAGTGCTAAATGTGTAAAAACTGTGCAATTCAACTGGGAACTTGTAATAGTGGTTTAAACCAAGTAGATTGTTTCCTTTAAAAGGAGAGCGCCCCTCCCTACATATAAATATGCAGTGTCTGGTTTGGCACATGTAGCCTCTCTGGGCAGAGGGGATTCCAGGCAGACAGGGAGTTGGCACGTCGCTGGGGCTTAAGCCAGAAGACTGCTGCTCCATACATATGTTAGTGGAGCTGTAACACCTGGCAGGTGATAGGCAGCAGAACCCGAGTCTCCGTTTTTTTCAGGGTCCCTGAGGACAGCTAGAGAGATTTTGTACAAAGGACCGTCCATCTGTCTCTGTGATTGCCTCTGTTTGTCTCTTTTATCTTAGTCTGTCTTTCTTTCTTTCATTCTTTCGTTCTTTCTCTCCCAGAAGACTGTGAACAATTGCAGACGAATGTTGCAGACAATACACACTGTACCTTTAATATGTCTAACAGTATTTCTTTTAATCCTCTTACTAGTTGACTGTATTTAGCCATGTCTGTCCTCTCTGTTTACCCAACTACCTCTTGAACCAGGTTAGTTGCCCAGCTGGGATCACTGTGTGTGTTTGTTTGGCTGCTCCATTTGTCATCTCGAGAACACAGGCTAGACCGTTACCCAGGAGCCCCTGCTTCAATCTGCCCACAGGGTTGCGACGTGCAAAACACTGAACAGCAGCAAAAGGCCGACAGAATAAATGACTACACGCAGCGAATGGCACTCTTAGCTTGCATTCCGGTTCACTAACCTTCAACTGGCAGCAGGAAAATAGCCCAGGGAAAGACAGTCTGGATCCCTGATCACACACACATATAGAGCATCAGACTGGTGTTCACAGACAGAGGTTGAAAGAGGACAGTGTCCTCTTACTCTTCATTTTCCTCTCTTCACTACTTCCTCTTCCATTACTTCCTGTCACTCTCAGAATTTCTTTCTCAACAGTTATTTTTTCCTCTTATCAGATGCCACGGAGTACAGTTCGGTCTGCTCAGACATGTAATGTATTATTGTTGAAGCAGTTGTGATCATCCTTATATGAGAGCGTTTGTGTATATGTGAGGGATGCACCTGTGTCAACCCAATGTTCCTGCATGTGTTGACAGGCGTCCAGAGAGAGCCTGAAGATGGAGCTGCTGGCAGATGTTGCCGTGCTGCCAGGAGAAGAGCGAGTGATCGGTGAGTGAGAGCGTGTGTGTCTGTGTTTGTGGGCTCTCACTGAATAAGAATGAATCTGATATCTCCATAAGCCTTTTGGTCATATTTGTGGATTTATTTTAACATTGGCACTTTGAAATGCAGTGTTCAAAAAAACTTGCCAGTCCTAATACTCTTGATTCAGTATGGCGTTTTTTTTTAATATATAGTAAAGTTATTACATTGCAAATTTGTCTCATTGTAAAGCCTAAAGTATATTTCAGTTTTGATGTAAACTCTTAACGTGTGCATATAGCCGAAGGCATTGTCTTTTGAAGTATACTCCATTTAGTAGTTTGCGTGCCATGAACACAGAGGAATGACACTAGAAATGCACACTAGACAGTTTCATCTTTTCGTCCAGTGTCTGCACTATTTCTCTCCTAAAGTTATGTACACAAAAAAAATGTCTTTGAACTTTAAGCTAGAGTTGCGAGTATCTCTAAACCCCCCACACAAGCACTCATTAATGCAGGCATCTGTTGTTATTGTCTTCTCGAGTAGTTTGTTGTTCTTTTTTTTTTTCAACTGTAAAACAATATCTCAGGCCAGTGTTGCCACCTTGTGAAGAAACTAATTAGTGCAAAAAAATTCATGACGCATGTGTGAGATGAGCGTACAGAGTATATGCGGTTAGAAACCTACTATGCTGATGATAAAATTTATGTCGTAAGGGACGGTCACACTGCACTTTTCGTTCCATTGACTTCCATTCAAACGCATGCAAACGCGTCAGACCGGAAACGCAAGCTCATGCGAAAAGTTTCAAGCTTGGTGAACTCTGAGCTGCGAATTCTCATCACGTGACGGCGTGTGACCAGTAGAAGATCGATTTATCACGGCGTGACCTCTTGGCTGAATTAAAAGAACAATATTTTTGCAGTAAAGTCGAGTAGATTTGTATATTTTTTACATTTTGAGTGTAGTACTATTTGTTATATGTTGAATTCATGTTTATAAAAAAGACGCTTCAGAGAGTGACGTCATATCACGACCGTTGCAGTGTGCAAAGAAATTTCGCATGCTCAAAGTCTAGTGTGACTGCGGCTATATTTGCTGTATGCTTAACCTAGTGTACCCGTAAAAACCACAGTATGCTCCGGGCTTAACTCAATTTAGTGCTTAATAAAGCACCCAAGAGCCTCAGCGAAAAAGTCCATCTGGCTGACTGATCATTGTTCAAATGCTCTAATTGTATTTGGGCGCCATCCAGTGCTTCACACTCCAGACCAGTAGGTGGTGGAAATGTTCACCTGCAAACCAACATATTGGCAATGATGTAGCATCACACAGTTGTATTTAATAATATTAGACAATAGGTCATGTGATCTCAAAACGGCAGCCCCCATGAGGGAGGACCACTCTTTTGTTATATAGGCAGTTTTGATGAAATATATTTGTCAAAAGTACTATTAATTTCTTCCGCACTTAAATTTAATAGTCGTAAAATTGTACTTCGTATTAAGAGAGATTTTATGGTATTAAATAAATGTTGAACTTTATTTGTTTGTCCCACTCTATTTTACTCTTCAGATAAAGAGATCATCTATATCTGCCCTTTTAATGCTGCAGTCAAAGGAAAGGTGTTCATCACCAACTACAGACTCTACTTCAAGAACACAGACTCAGTAAGAGAAGCTTTTTTTTTCTTTTTTCAAAATGCAACACATTAGTTCTCTAAGTGTTCAGGCACAGTTATTTTGAGGCCATGCCAGGTGCTCTTCTGTTTAAAACCAGCTTATTCATTTCCTTCTTTTTTCCATTTTTCCTCCTCATTTTTTCCTTTAAAGGCTTGTTTCTGCATTCTTTAGTTTGAATAACATTTTCTACCTTAGTTATAGCACACATTTATTAGTCTGTGTTACCAGAGAAAAGAGTAGGATATGAGAGGACAGGAAGGAGGGATTTCGTATCACATCATATCAGAGAAAGGCTTTCATCTTGTTCCTGGCTCTGTCCTTGTTTGGCACATGGTAGCGGGCACCTGCAGCCCTGTTTTGTGGACGTTTTGACCGTTGCTTGGGTCCGTTGCCATGATCTGTCAGCTTGGCAAAGTAAGGGCAAGGAAAAAAGTTGGTGGTACACAAAAGTTATGAATTTCATATAACTGTTGATTTATAAGAATGCATGTAGTTTGAAAATCTCACCAGTTTCATATTAAAGATTGATGGTCTAGTGTCACACATAGCTCTTTTCCACCAGAATAGTTTGTGTTCTGGAGCCAGAGCCTGTTCTCAGCCAGGCGAACTGGTGCCTGTCGCGAACTGGCCATGTATTTCCACAGACTTGAGAAACGTACGGTAACGTGTTGTTTACCTGACTTTAAACAGTCTAAAATCAATCAGTGCGCATCCCGATGTTTGTGCAGGCAGTGCGGCACTTTTGTTTTGGTGTTCACAGCATGGTACTGCCATCTGTCCTTTTTGGAGATATTGAAACTGAAACTTGATTCACTCGCTCTCTCGAACACTGGGTTTTTCTTGTGCTCACATTTTTATATATTAAATATAAAGAGCAATGTAGTGCAACATTATTGCATTGATCAACGAGACAGACAAACTGCCATAGACAGCTACAGCATTTCTCTGCCCCAGCTCCCCGAGACCAGCAAGTTTTTAGGGCCGGAGTTGAACCGATCTTTCTGGCTCAGAACCCCCTGTTCTGCTCTGGAAATGCGCAGAGCTGTTCGAGAACAGAAAAAGGCCGGGGAACCCGCACCGAAACCGTGTCTGTGTAAAAGGGGTAACGGATATGTTAGTGGACTGGTTAGACGGAATCAGAGACCTTTCAAATGAACTTTCTGTGACTTAAAGGTGGGGTAAGTGTTATTTCAAAAATGCCTTAGTAAAAGTGTCTCCGAGTACCAAAACAAACTTGTAGCCAATCAGCAGTAAGGGGCGTGTCTACTAATGATGGGGAGAAGAGAGCGCTCAGTGCACGTCATTATTCAATAGACACGACACACAGGACGGACATTAGCCGAGCGATGACAGAAAGAGAGAGATGGCAGATAAAAAAACAAATGTGGAAAATGTCTATGGAACAAAAGAAGGCTTACGATCAGGCAAGAAGTATCAGCTTTCCAGCGCTGGAGAGAACTCAAGGAGCGCTAAGGCCTGCAATCGGACGCCGAGGTTGCTTTATTTCTTCTCGATAGGCGAGTTCGCTTGTTTGTTCATTTGCAATCGTATGGTCGTTCACTTCAGCGATGATAAAGACCCATTCTTTTCCACACCGTATAAGCCTGGAGCGTCTAAACCTCCTCACTGTCTGTTTCAAGTGTCAGCTCCCAAAGTGTGTCTGAAAAGTAAGGTAATATACTCCTAATATATGTTTGTTTCCTTTGGTTCCTCTTTTCGTGATCGATATAACCCTCTAATCTTGTCATAGTTGTAATATGTTCGTGCTCATGCTATCGAGTTGTTCATGAGAACTGTGTTTGTGTTTTTGGGATGGAAGGGATGACTTTTTCATTGAACATTCGACCTGGATTACCATAGTAACACACATTGCTTTCACTTATTGATGACATCATAGCCTCGGCCGGCTGGCACAGCAGATTCCGCCATAGTCGTTGCCTATGTGTGGGGCGGAGCTATCAAAATAGGGGCGATACCCTTTTGGGGTAGGGGCGTGTTTGTTTTGGTGATTTGAAATATCAACATCGGTTACCAGATATCACTTACCCCACCTTTAATTTATCACAAATGTGTGTGATGCATACCCTGTGTTGATACTGTAATGATATCATATTGGCGAAACAGATTTGGTAAGCGTTCCAGTGCATATTTGTGTTTGCGCTCTGGAGATTGTCAAATGTTTGTACTTACAATGTGCAAAGGCCAATCAGAGGTGCTTAATTTTGTCAGAATCATCACTCAAAACACTGGAGTTTTTGTTCAGTGCTGAGTTCTGCACGCTTGAAATCCTCTCATTAACAAAGAAAGTGTAGACACGATGTAAGTAAGAGATTCACTGTGCAGTGTAGACAACTTTATTATAACAGAACTTTGTGAGATTGCAATGAACTGAGATAGGTGACAGCTTTTTAGTGATTATAAAGGTAGTGTTTAAAGGTGTTTATAGTACATACATGCGTGTAAGAATGTTATTTTATATTTCTGTCACTTCCTGTCTTAAGGAGACACCAGTTACCCTGAACGTGCCCTTAGGTGTCATAAGCCGTGTAGAGAAGATGGGCGGAGCCTCCAGTCGAGGAGAGAACTCCTACGGGTTAGAAATCACCTGCAAGGTATTGCTCACACAAGGCCTAAGAAATCCACATTTCATAACGGCTAATGTTAAAGGAAGCATTTAAAACGTTTTTGGTTTATTACCACTTTTATGCACTAAAAGTTTGGAGTCAGTAAGATATTTTTTTTTTTTTTAAAGAAATACATTTTATTCAGCAAGGATGCATTAAATTGATCAAAAGTTAAAGACATTTCTAATGTTATAAATGATTTATATATTAAAAAGTAAATGCTGTTCTTTTGAAGTTTCTATTTATCAAAGAATCCTGAAAAAAAAAAAACATGTATCACAGTTTCCACAAAAATATTAAAATGAATATGAAATGTGACTGATTTGCCTAGAGCAGAACAAGCATCCCCTTTTGGGAAGTATTGACATTTGACATTCTCAAATCATTTTGTGTGTGTGTTTATCAGGACATGAGGAACCTGCGATTTGCTCTGAAGCAAGAAGGCCACAGTCGAAGAGACATATTTGAGATTCTTTTCAAATATGCTTTCCCTCTGTCTCATGGAATGGTTAGTATTCAGTGTTTTCTCAAATGCTACTTTTCACACTTACTTTTCAAAATTATTTAAAAACAACATTAATCTTTGCATTTTATACAGTTCGATTAAGTGTTGTGTCACCATTTCAGCATTTCACAACCTGCTTTCATCAGTAGCCGAATGCATGAAGTGCTGGTTTAACTGACTCTTTCACTTTTTCTTTCTGTTTCTTTGACTCTCGCAGCAACTCTTTGCCTTTCTGAGTCAGGAAAAGTATGAGGAGAATGGCTGGAACGTTTATGAGCCCATGGAAGAGTACAGGAGGCAGGTGAGGACCAGATGCCAGGACTTGGCCTGCACTTGTTCATCCTGCTCACACTCACAATTCACTTAAAATTGAGATTGATATGTTGCTAATGTAATTGCATAAGACAATACATAAGTGCACATTTACTTGTATTAAAGATTATGTGGTGTTGTTGTTGTTGTTCTGTTTGTCAGGGTCTGCCCAATAGTGAGTGGAGGATCACTTTCATCAATAAGAGCTACGAGCTGTGTGACACTTATCCCACAATTCTTGTTGTTCCATACAAGGCCACAGAGGAAGATCTTAAAAGAGTCGCTACTTTCCGCTCTCGCTGCCGCATTCCGGTGAGCTCTTTTACAGATGAGCAGTATGAAAGGTCAGAATAATGGTGTGATTTTTGTTGGAAGGTCAAATTCAAGCTTCTGTTGCATAAGGAAAAGGCTGTGGAAAAATGTGGAGAATGTCAGATTTTTGAGCATAAATAAAGCAGAGCTTTTCAGATTTATGTAATACATTTACCTTCATGTATGTACTGTGATATGTGGTTGGATATTTATATATCTCTGTATGATGATAGTCATAGATGCACCAATATTACAATACTGGCTGATACAATAAGCCAATAATTATTTTCATGTAATGGCTGATAACCAATAAATGGCTGATATTAAAATTCTATGCTATTTTGTCTAAAATTAAAAAATAAAACGCTATAATCAGTCATTTTAAATGCTACAAGTGAATTTACACATTACAACATGTACATGAAAAGTGGATGTTCATTTGTAGATCTGCTAAAGATAAACTGTGTTACATGACACCAAAGATAAACTAAATGTTAAAATTGGTAAGTAAGCATACAGAATTAAATAATAAATATGGACAACATGTATCCAATATCGACAGATATACCAATAAGTAAAATGTTTAATATTGGCAAATAACCAATATGGTATCGATACATATTGTGTATCCCTAGATGTTAACAACTTTTTTTTTATTTTATTCTTCTTGTCTTCTACCTTTTTAGAGATTCTTAATTTTTTTTTATTATGTTCGGTGATGACATTACTATCTGTGATGATGATGGGTTTCCTTCTACTCTCAGGTGTTGTCATGGTTTCATAAAGAGAACCATGCTGTGATCACACGGTGTAGCCAGCCTTTGGTGGGGATGAGCGGCAAGCGCAACAAAGATGATGAACGTTATTTGGACCTTATCCGTGAGGCCAATGGCACTATCAAACTCACCATCTATGACGCCAGGCCTAACGTCAATGCTGTGGCAAACAAGGTTAGATTCCAGAAGGTTACTAATAAATGGGGTCATTGGCAGACCTAATATATTCAAATTCATCTCGAAGAAGTTCTTGAGAGATTTTGAATATGAAAAAAACACTTTTTTTTTTTAACCTCATATCTAACGTATGGCCTTATCCACTGAAGGTATGGGCTGGTTACTGTTTTCCAGTCAGACTTGGACTCTTGGTTTGTATTAAATAAACAAAACGGTGTGCTTGCATGAGTATGTTTTCAGTTTTTGTGTGTTGCCAAACTAATTAAAATCAAAAAGTGGACCCATAGAGAACCACCACAGAGGTGCTAGAAAGCTTTTGCCCTGCTGAACACTGCTGACAGAGCATTTTGAAATGGCATTATTGATCCAGTAATTTCTCTTGCACAATGTGTTTAGGTACATGAAGTGTGAATGCAAGTGTGCAGAATTTCTTGTTTACGTGATCACCTATCATAACCGGTACACCTCTCAACCTTTACCCTCCAGGCCACAGGTGGGGGTTATGAGGGCGACGATGCATATCAGAACGCTGAGCTGGTCTTTCTAGACATCCATAATATCCATGTCATGAGAGAGTCACTGAAGAAGCTAAAAGACATTGTCTACCCCAATGTGGAGGAGTCTCATTGGCTCTCCAGCCTGGAGTCCACCCACTGGCTAGAACATATTAAGGTTTGTTTTTTCATGCATACCTATATATATTATAAAACGTAACATCATCTAATGTAGCTACATACCTTCCTGCTCTAGTTGGTGCTATCAGGGGCCATCCAGGTGGCTGATAAGGTGTCTTCTGGGAGCTCTGTGGTGGTGCACTGCAGTGATGGCTGGGACCGCACAGCTCAGCTCACCTCTTTGTCCATGCTGATGCTGGACTCCTACTACAGGACTCTCAGGGGCTTCCAGGTGCTGCTGGAGAAGGAATGGATCGGCTTCGGACACAAGTTCGCCTCAGTGAGTTTACAAAGTCTTGCATCTGCCAAACCACACAATTTAGTGATGGATTTTGAGTTCTATCAGCCATGTTATCAGGGTGATTGCTTTGATAGAGTTGATAAAGTTAATAGTTGATAGAGCATAATTAAGGGTAAACTACATCTTCCGTGTGTGTTCGATTTTTGTTTTGTGTAAAAAAAAAAAAAAAAAGAAAAACGAATCGTTATCAGTTGGTATTTATGTCATACTTTGTGTGTGTGTAGAGAATCGGCCATGGAGACAAAAACCATGCGGATCAGGACAGGTCGCCTATCTTTTTGCAATTTATTGACTGCGTATGGCAAATGACTAAACAGGTATGGATCTAATCGTCTAACTATGTGAACTTTTATGCTGCTGTGGAACACAAAAGGAGGTATTTTTCATAATGTCTGAGCTGTTTTCCATCTAACTAATGTGGATGCTGATTTAAGACCCTGATATACACACAGCGAATTCTTTTTTTTGTTCTTTACTTAGAGGTAAATATGTGCCTATTAAAATGACTGCATTTCACCCCCTCGAAAATTTGCAAGAACAATGGTAAATGTGACGGCACCTTAACACTTGAGAACCTGTGGCAGTCAGCATCATTGACATCAAACCTGGTGCAATTTTTATGTGGCATAGTTTTTTTTATATATATATATATATATATATATATGCAACCTTGACATTTCACACAAGGCTATTAGATGTCATCAGTAGTAGTATTAAGTACTTTTATGGTACTGTTTGCCATTTTTGGAGCTTCACACTTTCATTCTTGGTAAACAGCATCTTAAGTGGCAGCTATTTTATTCTAAATATCTCTTTTTGTGTACAGCAGCAGAAACCAGATCATACAGATTTGGAATATATTTTCTCTGTGTTTTGTAATTCTGAGTGTACAGCTATTTAGAGTTCAATGCTAGTAAATCTGTTTAACTTTTATCCCTCTCCAGTTCCCAACAGCGTTTGAGTTTAATGAACGTCTCCTGGTAGTAATCTTGGATCACCTGTTCAGCTGCCGCTTTGGCACTTTCCTCTACAACTGTGAGAGTGCCCGTGAAAGCAATGTAAGAAATGACAAACACACATCACAAACAATTGATATTAGTAAACCACATTGATATACAAGCCCTGAACTTTCCTCCTGATAGTGTTATCTTTAATACGAACCTGACCATAATGTGCATCTGTCGTAGAGCTGCACAATTAATCGTTAAAAGATCACAATCTCGATTTCAACACCCACCCGATCTCATTCCTAATTGCTACACCGGAACATTCAGATCTGCGTTGACACTGAGAAAGCATTTATCATGTGTAGGTATGAAACAGATTCACAGTCTTTTCAAACACAAACTATTGTTAATTCTGTTACAAATATTCTTATTATCACAGAAGTACTGGGATAAAAGTTTATAGTTTGGATAAAAACACTGATGTCACCTTTAACTTGTCGCTTCAAATAACGATTGTATCAATTACATTGTTGTGCCACCAGGAGGCAACAAGTTCATTCAAAAGATTCATTCAAAAACGTTATGAAACAAGTGAAGTATTTATGGGTGAGTCATTGAATCATTCATTCAAACCGAGTTTTTGAAATTATTCATATTAATTAAACATTTTAAATAGACTGCAGCAGTTAACATTTTGTCAGAACCTCTAGTAAATTACGTTATTTTGTTTAGTTGTCTGTTCAGAATCATGGGAGAATCGTGATCTGTTTGAAACAAAAAATCGTGATTATCAATTTATTCAGAATCATGCACCTTTAATCTGCCGTGGACACAAAAAAAAAAAAAAAAACATTTAATTTTTACTGATCATACATAGTGCCACTGAATGATGTACCAGATAATGGTATATCGATGCTGGCAATATACTAATTCATCAGCCTTGAATGCCGTACACATTTGTACGATTTTGGCTTGTCCTAGACGAAAGATGACCAATCGTGGTGATTTCTGTGGTCGTGGCTCCTAAATGGTGACCAAAGATAGCCTGCAATAATTTTCTGACAGAGTCAGAAATTTAGCATGATCATCTCACAGTGTGTTTGCTACTATGACCTACATCTGCTGACTAGCCAATAAAAATGCAACATGAAATGCCATATTGATCAACGCAACATGGCGCTAAAACTTAAAACTACTTATCTCAATCTCCATTTGCAAAATTGCCATGCCAAGTTGGCCTCTTTTCCCTAGCCATGACCTCATCCATATTCTCCTCTTTCGCTTCCTCTTTTTTCAGCGCACATAAAAACCACATTTGCCAAAATGTGATTCATCTTGCTCTGTTTGTTTACCACTAGCGCATGCTGATTATGTTTTATTCTTCTATACTAACTTGCATTGTAGCCTACGATTCAATAGGTGTCTAGCCTGACAAGCCAGACCCACATCAAGATGTTGGGTCTGGGAACACACCATTGGCAGGGCTCAATCCGAGGGGCGGGATAAACAGTTGTCTTTCAGATTCCCTCTGCACAATAGAATAGCGCTACAACCAACCAGAGCGCTATCAGTGGTGAGACAACATTCACAAGCGGGTTGTGGCTGAGTCCCATGCGTTTTCCCATCAGCGGAGCTAGTTGATAGATTAAACTTTTGCCGTATCCGGTCGGCAAAACTCCGAACACATCTTCCTTTTTTAAGAATGACTTCAGTGCCGTTCTTTGTTAGCAGGGACATAGCAGGGGATTCACGCGGAACCATCGCAACTCTGCCGTCATTATGTTAAGCCCGCCCACCGACTCTATACACGATGTGCAACGGAGAGTTGCTAGACGACCCTGGCTGCAAATTACTTCTGCTGTCGCTAGGGTGCGTCTAGATTTCTAGGCTAATAGGTGTCATCATCGTACAGTCTACATACATATTGATTCGTACCCAAGTTTATTAGATCCATGTCGTACAGTGTGATTTGTAATGATCTTATAGGATTGCCAAAATCGCAGTCTGTAGCAGGCAGAAGATACAGTAGGGCTTAAAGATGTGACCACTTGTGAAAATGCTTCTTTTATATATGAAAAGTGAGTAAAAAGTTAGAATAAAGGTGGGGTAAGTGATATCTGGTAACCGATGTTGATATTTCAAATCACCAAAACAAACACGCCCCTACCCCAAAAGGGTATCGCCCCTATTTTGATAGCTCTGCCCCACACATAGGCAACGACTATGGCGGAATCTGCTGTGCCAGCCGGCCGAGGCTATGATGTCATCAATAAGTGAAAGCAATGTGTGTTACTATGGTAATCCAGGTCGAATGTTCAATGAAAAAGTCATCCCTTCCATCCCAAAAACACAAACACAGTTCTCATGAATAACTCGATAGCACGAGCACGACAGTCCAACTAACGAATATATTACAATTATGACAAGATTAGAGGGTTATATCGATCACTAAAAGAGGAACCAAAGGAAACAAACATATATTAGGAGTATATTATCTTACTTTTCAGACACACTTTGGGAGCTGACACTTGAAACAGACAGTGGCTTATAGGATGTGGAAATGAATGGGTTTTTATCATCGCTGAAGTGAACGACGATATGATTGCAAATGAACTAAACAAGCGAACATGACACACGAGCATATTCAAGCAAAAGCCAGCATATATTAGTTCTGTGAAACAAAACAAAACCAATGTTACTCACCTATCGAGAAGAAATAAAGCAACCTCGGCGTCCGATTGCAGGCCTTAGCGCTCCTTGAGTTCTCTCCAGCGCTGGAAAGCTCATCCGATATTTACACGGGTCCTACTTCTTGCCTGATCGTAAGCCTTCTTTTGTTCCACAGACATTTTCCAATTTTGTTTTTTATCTGCCATCTCTCGTCGCTCGGCTAATGTCCGTCCTGTGTCGTGTCTTTTGATGACGTGCACTGAGCGATCTCTTCTCACCATCATTAGTAGACACGCCCCTTACTGCTGATTGGCTACAAGTTTGTTTTGGTACTCGGCCCGAGACACTTTTCTAATGCATTTTTGAAATATAGCTTACCCCACCTTTAAGAAATTTATATATTTGACTATTTAATGTCATGATTTTTTTTTTTTTTTTTTTTCTGGTTTAAATTAGATTTTGAACCTCAGATTTTAGATTTTCAATGTGGTCTCACTTTTGAACCTCACTCTATATTGATCTATCACTGATTCATGCATTGTGGAAATATAGCCTAGACCTATTAAATTGTGCTGCGCTGTACCATTCTTTATCACACCTTTGTCTCTTAATCTCTAAAATCCCATCTTCTTCACTGCCTATTGGAGGCCACTTGTCATCAGTGGGATATATTGGCCTTTGCTTGCTTTCTCTCGCATGCACACATTGCCTTTTATTTCTCTCTGTGCTCATTGTGTGAAGTAGAGCATGAGTAAAAGGGATGCTTCACTGACTCTCAGTCGGAGTAGAACGCACTTTGGGGAGATGAAACATTCATTCTGGTGGCCCTCTAGAGCCGTCCCGCGCAACAACAATGTTAGGGAGCACAGTACCACTGCTAACCAAAGGATTCGACACCTTACCATCTGTATTACTAATATCTATAATACCAGTATATTAAATCACCTGTGTGTGTTTCTATGTATATGTGTGTATAGAGTAATAGTTTCACTTTAAATAATAGATAAGGGTTTATTCAAACTTTCTGATTTTCCTTTTGTCTGTATTGTTTCACTAGAATGTTCGGGTGAAGACGGTGTCGCTGTGGTCTTTGATCAACAGTGACACATCCTTGTATATAAACCCCTTCTACACACCAGAGTCAAGTCGCGTACTTTACCCTGTAGCCAGCATGCGCCACCTAGAGCTGTGGGTGACTTATTACATCCGGTGGAACCCTCGCATACAACACCAGGTACCGACATACATTTCACAATCAGGTTGTAGTTTCTTTAGCTTTTGTATGGTAGTAAGCATTATTTAAGCTGACTTGTTTGGGGTATATATTTATACAAACCGATCTTGGAAGGGAGGAAAAAAAGCATGTGCATCTTTTCAATAGTGGGTGTTTTTGCCTCTGGGTGGGATTGAGTGTTTATCTGTGTGTGTGCGCACCCGATTCAGCGGTGCAGAAAATCCTCTCTCTCCAGTTTAATTACGTCCTGGCACTGCAGTGAACTGTCACTCAAACTGTCCTTATCACCACACACACACACACACACACACACACACACACACACACACACACATGCATTCTGTCACCGTGGTTTTGCAGGAGCCACTCCAGCATTGGCATAAATGAGCATTTTACCACATTAGTCCTAACAATGATTAATGCTGTTTACCAGTATACAAATTAAATGCTACAAAAATAATAGACCGATGAAAACATACAAATGTAATGTGTACAGACCAAAGTGCCATTTTTGATTATTAAACTGCACATTTTTATCATAATTATCCAGCAAATTATAGATTAATACAAAATGCTTGTCTGAGAGCTAGTATTCTAGCATCTTCTTACTATCAAAAATGTTTTGTGGTGCAGATGTGATCGGTTGTCTTTATTTGAAGTCAGAGTGTTTTTGCTGCCCTCTGGTGGATTTTTGACACAGATGTCACTTCACCTGTATGAATGTTTGTGTATATTTGTGCCTATCAGCAACAGAGTCCAGTGGAGCAGCGCTATAAGGAGCTACTGGCGTTGAGGGATCAGTACCTGAAGAAACTGGAGGAGCTACAGCTCTCAGACGCCCCATCCTCCACCCACTTGACAAACAGCTCCACCCCCAATGCTGCCACGCCCAATCAGCACATCACACACTTACAGACACCGTTTTGATCACACTCGCAAACTGTTACAGACGTTGGACATTTGTACATAGCAATAGTGATAATTATGGTAACACGATTAGTAGTGATGTTGACAATAACGAGTAACAAACCAATTATGCAATAAACCACACTATGGCCTTCATTGCGCAAAAAAAAAGTTAAACAAAAAGCGAAGCCTTAAAGTGACAGTGCTGTTTTTTTTTTGTGCCGCATACCATAGACGAAAGCGAGTCAAATAGTGTGTGTGTGTGCCAGAAACCACTTGGATACTGTTTGGAATGGTTATGTGACGAATGAAAGCGATCGACGGACGTATGTGATATATGCGCTATGCGCTATGTGTGTTGTTAGGGTTCTAAAGTGTCTAGATCTGAGAGGAGAACATTTTTGAATGTTGAGCACTGGTAAGATTCTGTTTAAAAGGTATTCAAAGAGTGCTGGTCTTGTTTACGGAGTTGTAAACTTAAATCTACATTGTGTCCAGTCAATCTAGTATTAGGCAGGGTCTTCAACCTTTGGTAGAGCAATCATTTCATTAGTAACTATACTCGGTTTAACTGCTTGACTCAAATGGCTGACCTCATAAGGTAAAGGAAGCAAATATGTTGTCTAAATCTCATACTTTTTTCTCCGTAAATGTCATTCGCTCAGGTGAGTGTACTGTATGGAAGGAAAATGTTCTGAAGGGATTAACTTTAGTTTATTGAACAGAACCAGGGTTTTTTTAAGCGAGCGACACAGATACCTTTTCGGTGCCTTTACTCATATTTGAGGTTTTCAGGTGTATGTTTTATAGAGAAACTTTTTTTTTTTTTTCTTTCTTTATGGCAGCATCAGTACAGAATGATTTCCATTCACTGTGCGTTTGAGCGACAGGTTGTTTCCTCTCCTGCTGAGGTCTGGGAGTTGAACATGTTTAAGCCCTACATGTTAGTGGCTTTGGGTTATACCCCTTAAAACGACATGCAGTTACCACGGAAAGCAAGTATTTTGTTTTTGATGGAGCTGACAGTATTGCTCCCAACGAGACGTAGCATAGTCTGCAAAGTCTTTTGGGTAGGACGGAGTGGCTGGGATATAAAGCAGTGTGTTTGTGCTGTCCCAAATTCAGTCTTTTCTTGACGGGGGGGATAGAGGAGAGTCATTGATTATGATGCCTCGGGACACTGAACTTCTAAAGACTTTGACCTCAATGAGGATATGAAGTTTAAACCATAGTGTGCGAAGAAGACAAAAGTTCAATAAACAAACAAACCATTTGTGGTTGGTTGTTTTTAGGGGGGGAAATAAGACAGAAATCTATTTTTTATTTTGTATAAGTACCAGAACTATGTAATTACCTCAAACAAATACCTATTTTACTGTTGAAAGTTCTATTGTTGTAAAATATAATTATTTTATTCAGTGTAAAATTTGACAGTTTTATAAAAAGGAAAGTAATTAGAAAAAATGTTTTGGTTGGTTTTGGTAATTGTAGGTAATTTGTTAAACATCCTCTTTTTATATATATATATATATATATATATATATATCATTTCTTTTTTTAAATGGGCATTTAGTTTTGCTTTGTAACATTTTAAAGATCTGAAAATGATCTGATTCTTTAGTAGGGAATTCTTTTGCTCTCAGTCCCATTGTTCAGTGCATCATCCCATTGCTGAGTGAAGGAAAGCTGCACTCTGATTTTTTTTTTTGTCCTGACATTATCTTAAGTTAGACATAATAGTTTAAAGGGATCTATTTGTGTTTTGTATTCCCACATGTATCCTTTATTTGTTGGCCAGCTATTGTTCTGTACATAATGCTGATTAAATTAATTTAAAGAGTTCACATGGAAAAGACTGTATGCTGATTATTGTACTCCCAGGCATTCTGATTGTATGCCATGGCGGCCTGTTTAAAGGTTGCTTACAGTGCTATTACACCCAGTACTTGCATCGTATAAACCACCCCTTGCTATTTATTTTTTTTCCTAGTGTGAAACCTTTTTAACATTTAAAAAGGTTATTCAAGACCTGCAAGCATGCATGACTGCAATGAAAATGCATAATCTAATCACCAAATTAATCATCAAATCTACTATGTCAGCGATATGAATACAGCATAGTTATAAAGATGGTTTTCTCAAGACAAGCCTGAGCTAAAAAGTAAACATGTTTACTGGGTTATATTAATGACGTACATGCCACAAATCATCTATTACAATGTTTTTTTAAATTTAAAGTCAGAAAAATGTACAAGAAGTGAGTTGTCTGTTTTTAACCGACAATGATGCAATACCAATATTAACAAGTAACGCATGGAAATTATCTTCAGTAGGTTAAATCATTTTTGTTTCAAACTCACACAGTTTTAATAGTTAATATCAGACAGACATACAGAACCTTCAGAAATCATTCTAATATGCTTATTTATTTATTATAATAAATGTATTATAATGTATTATGTTTATTTATTCATTTATTATCACAGTTGAAAACCGTTGTACTGTTTAATTTTTGTGGAAACCGTGAGACATTTTCTTTGAGTAGAAATTTCAAAAGAACCGCATTTATTTGAGAGAGATAAATTATTGCAAATGTTTCTTTAACCATCAGTTCTGAGGAAAAAAATTTGTAAAAGCACAGCGTGTGTGTGTGTGTGTGTGTGTGTGTGTGTGTGTGTGTATATATATCTCATATATATCATATATATATATATATATATATATATATATATATATATATATATATATATATATATACACATATATATAAAAATATATAATCACACACACACACACGCACACACACACTGCCCGGACAAAAAAAAGTCGCTATTTGAATTAAGACAAATGCTTAAGAGTCAATGATTGGATCATTATTGCAGTGATTTTTATGTTTCTAGCATGTTATATGTTTGTCAACAGTTCTTCCAACCCTAACTGATGGAGTGTGTAGCTTTTCATTTCTTAAACAACCATGCAAGAAGACACATCATGGCCATATTCCAGGATGACAATGTCAAGATTCATCAGCCTCTTGATAGAAATAACATCACATTTATTTCCATCAAGAGGTGCATCAGTTTTTGGTCAAGATCTTGTATTGACAATGCAAGAGTCCAGCACTCTGTAAAGTCTCCTCCAGCACATCCCAAAGACTTTCAATGAATTTAAGGTCTGGACTCAGAGGTGCCAATTCATGTGTGAAAATTATCCTTCATGCTCCCTCCCAACCATTCTTTCACAGTTTGAGCCTGATGAATCTTTGTCATCCTGGAATATGGCCATGATGTGTCTTCCTACATGGTTGTTTAAGAAATGAAAAGCTACACACCCCATCAAATAGGGTTAGAATAACTGTTGACAAACATATAACATGCTAGAAACCTAAAAATCACTGTAATAATGATCCAATCATTGACTCTTAAGCATTTGCCTATTTAAATCCAAACATATATATGTATGCATGTACACACACTTGTCCCTTGCCCTTAGTTGTGTCAGGGTTTCCCAGTTGGGTTTGTGAAGGAACTGCAGGGTGTTTGTGAGTTTAATGAAAAGCTGAGTAATTAAATTAAATATATATATATTTTTAAATCAAAATAAAACTTCACAAAAAAAAAAACTATTTTATTTGTTTACCTGCATGTCATGTGAACTGAACTAAACTGTATTATTTTTTATTATTGACCTAACTTATTAACTTAAAATCTCAGGAGGTACTTAAAGTAAATATATTAGGGCAAAGAGGTTCAGATGACAAAAAAGGTGGGGAATCCCTGCATTGCATCATGTAAATATAAAATGGTGAATTTGTAAATTTTAATGTGTTTGGAAGACAAAAGCCTTTGGGAGACAGTAATACATGGCTAAATGACTCACGAATGAGTAATAATTCAATAATTATTAACGTTTGTCAGGAGTTGATTAGATATGCAATGTTGAGAAAACACTTGTTAAAAGTGAAATGATTTCTGTAAATCCAGTGATCAAATGCTGTGTGGCTCTAAGTTTTCAGTGACAGGTACATGACTAGTGGCTGTCTGAATGTATAAGGCTTTTTTTAGAAAGGAAATTTTAATTTACTGCCATTGTGAGAGTAACATGTAATCAATAAAAAAAAAATACTGTAGTCTGATTAGTTTTTTTACGATGTAATATAGTACAAGTGCTTTATTTTTTGTAATCTGATTACGTAATCCAGATTACAAGTAATCCGTTACTACCCAGCACTGTGCAAATGCGCCCGCCGATATGTTAGCGATCTAAATATGGGTTACGGCGGGAGGGGGGTTTCGTCATGGCTGCTTCCTTGACATAAATAAAGAGAAACGCTATTTGTCAGCGGCGGCAGCAGCAGAGCAGGAAGCTGAAAGACAACCGCAGACTGCTGCACACGTACAGCCACATAGAGATGACTTCCTAAACACAGAAATTCAGCTCCCGGACTAGAGGAAGCTAAAAGACAGTCACATTTTACTAGACGGAGCACGGAAAGGTGGGAAATGGAGAAACAGCAGCATTCGTCGGGTTCGGAGAGTCCGGTGCTGCCGACTGTGCCGCGAAAACCACGAAACCTCGGAGCAGGAATCCCTTCATCTCGACAAGACAGCGTGGATTCATTAGACAGGTGCATGTCTTGGTTTTATGCTCAAATATACGATTTTATGTGAACTTTTCATTTAAAAAGCGGTCTATGTTGTGCACGCGCGTTATACAGGCACGCCTGTTGTGATGGGCAGATGAGCCCCGTCTTATATACCTATATACCTATATAATATTTGCCCTATATACTGTACATTATAGTTTAGTTCTGCTCAGATAATACTGGAATCAGAACTATTTTTATTGAAACGGCATGCATCTTCCCATCATCGTTTTGTGTGACACATTTCTCTGACCTCATATCGCCATCTGTCATCTTTAGTCTACAGACCACAGGATGTCAGCAAGCACTGCACATTAATACATTCATCTATGCCAGTATGGAGTCTGTAGTTTCACATCATCACAGATAATGGCAGATGCATCGACTGAAGTACTTGCTTGAGTGTGTTATGTGTTACTTGGTTTTTTTTTTTTTCTCACACAGTCCTACTGGATCTCATGTGGAGTGGTGTAAACAGCTGATAGCGGCCACTATCTCCAGCCAGATCTCTGGTGGTGTCCCTCCAGAAGCCATTACCCGTGAATGCAAGGTTAGAGGATGTTTTTCACTTTAAATCAGACCCATATTGTCTAGAACAGGGGTTTTCAAAACAGTGTAAAGATAAATCAATTATAATATTTAAAAATAATAATAAATATATTAGTGCTGTCAAATGAGCCATCGTGATTAATCGCATCCCAAATAAAAGTTTGTTTACATAATATATGTGTGTGTACTGTGTATAATTATGTATATATAAATACACACACATGCATGTATATATTTAAGATTTTTTTTTAATATTTATATATAAAATATTTTATTTATATATAATATATATATATATATATATATATATATATATATATATAATATAAATAAATATATATATATATATATATATATATATATATATATATATATATATATACACACACACACATATATATATACAGTATATACATGCAAATATTTCTTAAATGTATACATGAATGAGTGTGTATTCAAATATACATAATTATGCACAGTACACACATATTATGTAAACAAACTTTTATTTGGGATGTGATTAATCGATTTGGGATGCAATTAATCGATATATATATATATATATATATATATATATACAGTCAAACCAAAAAATTTTCAGACACCAGATGTAATTTTTTATTAGTGGGTGCAGGACACTATAGTTCATTTCTGTAAGTAAGGATAGCAAAATAAAGTCAACTGTGACATATTATACCCAAAAATTACTACCAGTAAAATTGATAAAAATTTGGGACCAAAATTATTCAGACACTTTGACCTGACCATGTTTTGCTTAAATGTTTTTTCTTTAATTGCTAATGTGACCTTTTACACCACAGACTGAACAAAATGAAGCATTGCTTGGTAATTGGTTGACCTAAATTGGTATTTTCTAATTGTGTACTTAAATTTAACAGCTGATTGGTTGATTCTAATCCATTACATACCTTTCTATCAAAGTTATCTGACATTATCAAGATGAATTTGAGTTGTTAAAATGATTAAGATTAGATTTTATTGTCTTACTATGTAGTAGATTATCTTTAAGATTGGAAACATGGTATTCAGAATGAATGTGGCCCAGTTTTGTTAAGTGTTTTGTCTCAGAGTGAGCCATTATGATATTTTGTTTTTGATTGACAGGTTGGGAAGAAGATAGATTTCAGGGTAAGGGTGATGGCAGTGGGGTGTTTGTCAGTTTGCTTTAACAGGACCACTGCTCTGCCCTGCTTTGAGCTGTAAATTAGAGATTATATATACATAACACAACAACTATATAACTACACAACACCACAATTATATAACTACTGTTTGTGTACACTTGCTGTAGTTTGCTTTCGTTTTGTGTGTCTTTTTGTACAGTTACATGTTTGTCCTCTGTTCATAAGCCCTTGTTTAAGCTTCATCCAGGTGTTAAATTAGAAATGTCTCCGTCATATTTCACACCATATTCAAAAGAAAAAAATAAATAGATTGAAAAACAAAATGAAGCCTGTTTTTAGGACAAGCTTTTGCTCTTTTCTAATGTAAATCTATTTTTATCAAATGTAAGAATAATATACATGCAGTTTTAACCGCATTATATTATGCACATTTTAGTGAATTGTGCTGCTCACAAAAAATCTCCAGTTCATTGCTATGGGATGTTTAATAAAGCTTGTTATTTATTGTTTTTATTTTTGTGGAAACTGATTTGACAGAAATGCAATATAATGTACATAACTATGTTTTCAGTGGTGTATAAAGACCTTACATAATAAAGCGTTATGTTTTTATTACCTCAGAATGAGCCATTTCTATCTACATACACCGCGGGTCCCCTTACAGTGAAGTCGCCATTTTGCGCCGTCATGTTTCTACAGTAGCCTTAAATGGACAAACTTCTCTACAGAGCGTTAGCTACTCTCTGCTGTCTCCGACATCTTTGTCCTATGTCAGCCACCGTAGCTTCTCTGTGTGCTTCGAAAGGGAGGGGTGAGCAGTGGGTGGTTGCAATTCACAACCTCACCGCTGGATGCCTCTAAAATTTACACAGTGCACCTTTAATGATCCTAAAAATAGGCTTATTTTTTCTAGCAATTTCACATGTTTTTACTTCTGATTTTGGAGTAAAATATGACTTGTACATTTCTTGACATTTGCACTAAGAATCAGTCTAATGTGTGTTAAGTCTGCTTGCTTTTGTGCCTACATGTTCATAAAAGTGCATGTGTTTGTAACTCATTTTTGTCTGATGTCTATGTTTGATCTCCAGGTATCCAGGAGGACAAACTTAAGGGTAAGGCTCAAGATCAAGAGTCTGAGATCTGTAGAAATGCATCAGAAGTATTAAACACATGCATTTGAATTATTTAGTTGCCATTAGCACAGATGTAGTAGTGTAGTAGTGATGGCTGAGCAGCTGTATTTTTCTGTGTTCTCTCTGCCTCCTCAAATCACACTTCCTGTCTCTGTGTGAGGATGTGACCTATCAACCCTAAAGAGCAACTCTTGTGTCTGTTGCATTCTTTCACTTTCTGTTTCTAATATTCTTTATACACTGCAGGAACTTTAAAACAAACCTTTTCTTTCTCTTTTTCTTCATCACATATTCTGTATTTCTCCTGCGGCTGCTGCTCAGTCTCAGGACTCTGGTGAAGATGGCTGTCAGTTTGACAATGACATTGAACTGCCGTCTCACACTATGGCAAGTTTCTCTCGCTTCAGCTCTACTTGCTTACTCTAACCCTCCTCCGTCTCTCTTCTGTCAAGCTCTTTGTGAAGCCCTTACATAAGCCCAGACTTCATGGTATCAGCTATTTTATTATGAGAAAACACACTACCGTTTAAAAGTTTATTAAATAAGGATGTATTAAATTGATCGTCACATTATTTGTAACCATGTCAAAATATTTACCATTTCAAATTTGTTTAAACTTTTTAAAAAAATTGATCACAGTTTCCATATTATGCAGCACAACCATTTTCAACTGTGATAATAAGAAATATTTCTTGAGCACCAAATCATCATATTAGAATGATTTCTGAAGGATCATGTGACACTGAAGACTGATCTAATGAATGGAGGTTTGCCAACAGAGTAATAAATGACATTTTGAAATATTTTAAAGGGTTAGTTCACCCAAAAATGAAAATTCTGTCATTAATTACTCACCCTCATGTTGTTCCAAACCTGTAAGACCTTCGTTCATCTTCGGAACACAAATTAAGATATTTTTGATGAAATCCGGGAGCTCTCTGACCCCTCCATAGACGGCAATTTATTTAACACTTTCAAGGACCAGAAAGGTAGTAAAGACATTGTTAAATTAGTCCATGTGACTACAGTGTTTCAACCTTAATTTTATGAAGCAACGAGAATACTTTTTGTGCTCAAAAAACCCCCAAAATAACGACTGTATTCAACAATCTCTTCTCGTCTGTGCCCGTCTCCTACGCTGTTGATATAGTGCAGCGCTTTCAAAGCGCTACGTCAGAACGCCGGCTTACCATTGGCCGACGCTGTTCACGTGAGCACCACAATGCATGTGTGTGATGCTGATGCAGGAGCTAGCCAATGGTGAGCCACCGTTCTGCCGTAGATCTCTGAAGCGCTGCAATGTTTACGCTACGTCAACAGCGTAGGAGACTGACACAGACGACAAGAAATTGTTGAATAAAGTTGTTATTTTAGTTTGTCATAAAATTAAGGTTGAACCACTGTAGTCACATGGACTATTTTAACGATGTCTTTCTTTCCTACCTTTCTGGGCCTTGAAAGTGGTAATTAAATAGCTGTCTATGGAGGGGTCAGACAGCTCTCGGATTTCATCAAAAACATCTTCATTTGTGTTCCGAAGTTGAATGAAAGTCTTACGGGTTTGGAACGACATGAGGGTGAGTAATTAATGACAGAATTTTCATTTTTGGGTGAACTAACCCTTTAAAATCGTAAACAGTTATTTTAAATTGTACAAATATTTCACAATTTTACTGTTGAACTGTATTTTTGATCAAATAAATGCAGCCTTGGTGAGCATTAGAGACTTCTTTATAAAACATTAAAAAAATCTTACTAACACCAACCTTTTGAACGGTTATGTATGAACCTAATATTTAGCTTAATAAAATAACTGCTATTAGTTTTAGAGGTTTTGGTGTCTTTTTACTCTGTAGCAAATATTCAGGGATGCACGAAAGCAAGCGCCCATGGATGAAGTCCCACTGGTCCCTGGAGAGGGAATCAAAACCACTGGTATGTCGGATCATTCATGTCGACTCTTGTTTCCTGTTATCTGCTTGTGTTGTAGTGTCGAGTAACATTTGTTTTCTTCTGTCTCTGCAGTTAAAGATGTGATGTATATCTGTCCTTTCACTGGAGCTGTGACCGGCACACTCACAGTCACAGACTACAAACTCTACTTTGTCAGTCTAGAACGGGTGCGTCTCAAGAGTGGAACAGAAATTAGTTTTTTAATCTCTTCGTCTATTTCAAGATCAATGTAGTGTCTTGATATTGTGTAATATGGCCACACAATGAAATTAAACATTAAAGTTAAGCACATGTCTTATTCCATTCATCACTTTGCAGGACGCTCCTTTCATATTGGATGTGAACCTGGGTGCCATCAGCAGGTTGGAGACTATCAGTGTACAGAGTCATGGGGAGAATACTAGTGGCATGGAGATCGTCTGTAAGGTCAGATGCACCACCATCCACACACATGCCGGTCTGTTCCACCTATAGTAAACATCCACCCACAACAACAGAGCTCAGTGTCAATGTTTGGATTAAACACAGAGACTGGCTATAGGGGTAATTATAGCTGAATCATGGTAGGGCTGTCGCAATAACCACAATATTGTAATACCGCGATACTGACAAGCCTGGTAATAATGCAACCTGCACTGACTGATAGCATGTCTAGAACATGCAGAGATATCAGCAGTCTTAGAAAGCCTCTCGTCCAGTCAGATTTGAGGATCGGAATGAACTGTTATACAAACAATAGCCCAACAAGCTTATTGTCAGGTTTATGTTCTGTCATCTGGACCCTTATTTTGACATTCTGTTCTGTTTCCTTTAGTTCCTGTTTGCCTGTTCTGTTTAGTTTCAGTTTCATTGGTTACGTATTTTATGTCCTTGTTTGTTGCAATAGTTACACATTAGTTTCATATGTCTAGTTTACTTTTCTTTGTTCTACCCATTTATATAGTCCTGTGTTTCAGTTCTTGGTCAGTTCTCGTTTATGCATTGTGTGGTTTGCGTTATTCTCCTGCATGTTCATCAGAGTGTTTGGACTCAGTGTTTGAAATTAACCCGCCAAATGCAGGTGAAATCAGTCGTGGCGGGTAAAGCATATCAACTCACTAGCCAATTAATTTGGTGGGTTATGATTCATACATTATCTAAATCATCTATCGCTTTGCATGCCATCGCTATCAGAGCCCTTCCCCTAAAAGGAGCCTCAGACATGGCATTTAAATTCTATAAAATTCAAATATACTTTGACTGTACTCACACCAGCGGCACCACTCGCCATCTGTCTGTGGCCCGTTCTCATAAATGCGGCATGTCCAAGACTTTTGCACAAAAAAAAGCTCATTGCATTCATTGAAAAACAGCTGTCGTCAATACTGACGTGAAGGGCATGGGAATTTTGGGCATGAGTTTCATTATCGGATGTCTTTGGAGTGAGAACAGGTAGGCTTTTTTTGAATGGATGTCAACAGAGGAGAGGCTAGTATGTTGACTTCTGTGAAGAAACAGCTGACACTTTATGAAATAACAGCCTGTTTGCTAATCTTCAACATGTCTATTAAACATTCCTTTTGGAGTGAGCTATATTTAGATTTTAGTGATCTGCTGTGATTAAATCTGAAAGTGATTCAATGATTCAAAATCAGATTTAATAATAAATAGATTTAAATCTTAAGTTGTGACTTTGATAATCTTGTTTATTTCTGGTATTTTTGTTTTGGCTAGTAGAAGTTCTGAATGGCTCGTAACTTAAAAATATAGTAGCCAAATTGGCTGGTGAGTAAAAAAGCCCGCTGACCACATCATAACACTTATTTATATAGCAAAAAACTTTTTTTTTTTTTTTAATCAAAATCACAGCAAGGGAAATTCCTTTACTGTGACAGCCCTAATTCATGGTCCAATACATCTCTCTTTGGCTGGAAAAAATAATCATAATCAGTTCTATTGCTTTATCTTGTTTATTGATTACCTTACAGTTTTATTATCAAAAGGTTAAGTCTGTATTTTAGGCCTGTATGGTTTATGTCTTACTAATGTCTTTGGTACAATGGATGAATAAAGTTCTCAAATTAAAATTTATATTCACTGCCTTTTAAAAGTTTGGGGTCAGTAAGATTATTAAATGTTTTTGAAAGAAGTCAGGTATGCTCAGCAAGTCTGCATTTATTTGATCTAAAATAGAGTAAATCTGTAATATTGTGAAATATCATTACAATTTAAAATAACTGTTTTCTATTTTAATATATTTAAAAATGTAATTTATTCCTGTGATGGCAAAGCTGAATTTTCAGCATCATTACTCCAGTCTTCAGAGTCACATGATCCTTCAGAAATCATTCTAATATTCTGTTTAGATTTTTTTTAGAAGTCTTTATTGTAACTTTTTTTGATCAACTTAATGCATCCTTGCTAAATCAAAGTATTAATTTCTTTCAAAAAATAGTTTTATTAATTATATTTTAATTTTATATTATGTACTTCATAATACTTATACATAATATATACAATAATACATAATACTCAAAATAAGCAAATCAATGTTTACATCAATATTTTCGGGAACATAAACATGTTTTTGTTTTTTAAATTACTTTAGTCTGATTTCAGTCTCCAAAACTGTAATTTCTCCATGCCAATGATCTGTGATCTGTCTTAATAGGATATGAGGAGTCCCAGGTTTGCTTATAAAAAGGAGGAACAGAGTAATTTGGAGATTTTAGAAGCGTTGACAAAGTATGCCTTCCCCCTGTCCAATGCGCTGGTACGTCATGGCTCCAGTCAAAGCAGTGATTAGTTTGAGTACAGTTGGTTCATGGCTCCACAAATTCATTTGTTCCTTTTTCTTCCAGTCCCTATTTGCCTTCCAATACAAAGAGCAATTTCCAGAGGATGGATGGAAGGTTTATGATCCAGTGTCAGAGTATAAAAGAATGGTGATACTTGCACATTGCTAAAACTGAAAACATGAAGTCAGAATAATACTGCTTCATTCAGCCTTTGTGTAGTTCTCTTTTCTCAATTTTTTGTCCCCACACTGTCTGTAGGGTTTGCCAAATGAGAGCTGGACCATCAGTAAGATCAACAGTAATTATGAAGTGTGTGACACTTACCCTGCTCTGCTTGTTACCCCGACCAGTATTAAAGAGGATGAAATCAAACGAGTGGCCTCTTTCAGAGTGAAACATCGCATACCGGTGAGTGAGCGTGTGTGTCTGTGGGCTGTGCAGGGTTATCTTACAAATCATCTTTTTTTCCACTGTATGTTTGATTTTACACATAGGGTTGTCACCACATAATATTAGTTACAAATACACTACTGTTCAAAAGTTTGGGGTCATTAATATTTTTTAAAGAAATTAATACTTCAGCAAGACATTTAAAGACATTTATAATGTTACAAAAGATTTTTACTTCAAATAAATGCAGTTTTTTTTACTTTCTATTTATTAAAGAATCCTGAAAAATACATCTAACTGTTTCCAAAAAAATTTGAAAAAGCACAACTGTTTTCAACATTGAAAATAAGAAGAAATGTTTCTTGAGCACCAAATCAGCATATAGCATTTTTTCTGAAGGATCATGTGACACTGAAAACTGAAGTAATGATGCTGAAAATTCAGCTTTGCCATTACAGGAATAAATTACATTTTAAAATATACTGAAATAGAAAAAATGTTAATTTAAACTGTAATAAAATTTCAATATTAATGTTTCACTGTAGTTTTGATTAAATGGTAACACTTTACAATAAGGTTTCATTAGTTAACATTAGTTAATGTATTAACTAACATGAACTAACCATGAGCAGTACATTTGTTACTGTATTTGTTAATCTTTGTTAACGTTAGTTCCCTTTCAGTCGGTCACGTTCGACGTATGTCGGACGTCACCGACGAATTGGGATCACTTCTGGGAGCCCCTATCAGCTTCGAGATATAGAGAACGGGCCAATGGCCATTGGCGTGCGAGATTTGCATCTCGCGCTCCGCCCCGCACCGTGGGTATAAAGCGGAAGGAGATGCAGCGCACCTTTGTCAGGAGCTCACGAGGTCGTGGACAGCACCTTTTTCTGCCAGAAACCGGCCGAGTGGCTCCTCCCTCCTCACTATCCTCGGCAAGCGCCGTCGTAAGAGACCCTGAGACGGGCCGCCCAGAGATGGAGGGAATTGCACTTCAGGAGGTGGTAGCAGCACCACTCCTTCTCCCGGAGGAGGGCCGGGAGAGAATCCTTGGTTTTCATTTGATTTCTGTTCCGCCGCTGGCCTTTGTGCCAGCGGTACCCAAATTTTCACCAAAAGAGCAGTTTCCAAAATCTCTGGGTACCAAGAGAGCGCGCTGGGCGGTGTATGACGCTCCCATGCCTTGTCGCCCTCCGGCGCCTCTCCAATCGCCAGCAGGGGGTGCTGGCTGTGCTCAGGATGCACACAAGAGGCCTCCTCACACCCGTGTACCCCCTCAGCGAAAGCAGGTAAGTGTTGCACTGCACACTCAGACCCCACTTCGGGCCACTATGCCGTCCGAGTCGGGTCCCTGCATGCCGCTGCGCTGCGCTGTACGTCTGTGGTGCCGTTGGTACAGCGGTACCACTGAAACATTTTCAGAGGCTCCTGGGGCATATGGCAGCCGCAGTAACGCCGCTCGGATTGCTTCATATGAGACCGCTTCAACACTGGCTACACAACCGAGTCCCGAGATGGGCGTGGCAGAGCGGCTCACTCCATGTCTCAGTTACACCGAGGTGCCGCCAAACCTTCATCCCGTGGTCGGACCCTTCGTTTCTACGGGCAGGAGTTCCCCTTGAACAAGTGTCCAGGCATGCTGTTGTCTCCATGGATGCCTCATCCACCGGCTGGGGGGCCACGTACAACGGGCTTGCAGTTTCGGTTCTGTGGACGGGGCCTCAACTACAATGGCATATCAATTGCCTGGAGTTGTTAGCAGTTCGTCTTGCGCTGGGCCGCCTCAAAGGGCCGCTACGAGGCAAGCACATTCTGGTCCGTTCGGACAACACTGCGCTCGTTGCGTACATCAACAAACAGGGTGGTCTATGCTCCCGTCGCATGTCACAACTCGCCCGCCATCTCCTTTTATGGAGTCAGAAGCATCTGAGGTCGCTTCGTGCCATTCATATTCCGGGCCTGCTCAATCGTGCAGCCGACGAGCTCTCACGACAGCCAGTGCTCCCGGGAGAGTGGAGACTCCATCCCCAGGTGGTCCAGCTGATCTGGAGTCGCTTCGGGACTGCACAGGTAGACCTGTTTGCCGCCCCGGACACGTCTCACTGCCAGTTGTTTTACTCCCTGACCGAGGGGACCCTCGGCTCGGATGCTCTGGCGCACAGCTGGCCCCGGGGCCTATGCAAATATGCGTTTCCCCCAGTGAGCCTTCTCGCACAGACACTGTGCAAAGTCAGGGAGGACGAGGAACAAGTCCTGTTGGTCGCCCCGTATTGGCCCAACCGAACTTGGTTCCCGGAACTAGTGCTCCTCGCGACAGCACCTCCTTGGCCCATTCCTCTGAGGAAGGACCTCCTGACTCAGAGACGGGGCACCTTATGGCACCCGCGTCCGGACCTCTGGAAACTCTATGTCTGGTCCCTGGACGGGACGCGGAGGTTCTAGGTGGCCTACCACAGGCTGTGGTAGACACCATCACTACCGCTAGAGCTCCCTCTACGAGGTGCCTCTATGCGTTGAAGTAGAACCTGTTCGTTGAATAGTGTTCTTCTCCGCGAGAAGACCCCTGAAGATGCTCGATCAGTTCTGTGCTTTCCTTCCTACAAGATGGGTTGGAGCGAAGGCTGTCTCCCTCCACCCTCAAAGTCTATGTTGCCGCTATCGCCGCAAATCATGACATGATCCCTAAGTTAATGATAAGTCCTTAGGGAAGCATGATCTGATCGTCAGGTTCCAGAAGGGGGCGAGGAGACTAAATCTGCCTCGCCCTCATTCTTTACCCTCTTGGGACTTAACTCTGGTGCTAACTGCACTACAGAGAGCGCCCTTTGAGCCTTTGCAGTCAGCAGAGTTAAAAATTCTGTCTTGAAAGACAGTACTCCTGACTGCATTGGCCTCCATCAAGAGGGTAGGGGACCTGCAGGCATTTTCGGTCGACGAATCGTGCCTGGAATTCGGGGCGGGTAACTCTCATGTAATCCTGAGACCCCGGCACGGATATGTGCCCAAGGTTCCCACCACTCCCTTTCGGGACCAGGTGGTGAGCCTGCAAGCGCTGCCTTTCGGAGGAGGCAGACCCAGCCCTAGCTTTTCTCTGTCCCGTTCGCGCCCTGCGGACTTACGTGGACAGAACGCAAAGCTTCAGGACCTCAGAGCAGCTGTTCATCTGTTACGGAGGCCAGCAGAAGGGAACGGCTGTCTCCAAGCAGAGGTTGGCCCACTGGATAGTGGATGCCATCGCCTTGGCGTATGAGTCCCAAGGCGTGCCCTGCCCACTCGGGTTAAGGGCCCACTCCACTAGGGGTGTGGCTTCTTCCTGGGCGTTGGCTCATGGCGCCTCTCTGACAGATATATGTAGAGCTGCGGGCTGGGCGACACCTAACACGTTCGCTAGATTTTATAGCCTTCGTGTAGAGCCGGTATCTTCCTGTGTGCTCGCTTTAAATAGCCAGTAACACCGAAGGACCCGTTCTTGTGTCGGCTTGCTGCGCCATTCCCCTCCTCATGGACCGGATACGTGTGCTGATATGCTCCAGTTGAGTTCCCCAGAACGGCGAACCCTGTTGAGTCCTCCGCAACCCGCGGCAGTCGGACGTGGCGGAGCGTCCGACGCCAGGTCTAACACTCGTATGCATTGGTGGAACTTGTGTTAGGCTGGGTATCCATATGTTGTGACCCCTACGGCGGTCCCATATGTGTATTCTTCCACGGTACGGCGAGCCCGTGTCTTTCCCTTGGCAGAGCTCGCTCTGCCGTCTCTGTGCGGTGTAGTCCCCCGCCTGCATTGGCCGGGGCCACCCCTGGGACTTCCGTATGTTGTACTGCCCACGGCCAGTCCATACGTGTATATTCCACAGGATACCTCCCTACGGGTAGGATGTGGCTTCCGCAGCGCCCCCCCCCCCCCGGGGCACGCTTTCCCAGCGTTATCCAATACTCTGCTGAGTGGGTCTTGCGGAACAGCAGCAGTGACACTCCCTGCGTGAGTTTCCCGCCCTGAACAGACGGGGTCTGAGGGGCTTTCGCTGGGCGCTGGAAGGGGTAGTAACAGTGGCGTTTTCCAAAGGGATCCCAATTCGTCGGTGACGTCCGACGTACGTCGAACGTGACCGACTGAAAGGGAACGTCTCGGTTACATATGGTAACCCTCGAGACGTACGTCCCGTCGCCACAGTTGCTGTACCATGACTGCATGGCCGAGTCACTAGTTCGGCTCCTCAGTAAAAAACAAAAGTGCGCTGCATCTCCTTCCGCTTTATACCCGCGGTGCGGGGCGGAGCGTGAGATGCAAATCTCGCACGCCAATGGCCATTGGCCCGTTCTCCATATCGCGAAGCTGATAGGGGCTCCCAGAAGTGATCCCAATTCGTCGGTGACGTCCGACGTACGTCTCCGTTCCCTCCTTCAGGGAACGAGGGTTACCATACGTAACCGAGACGTTAATAAAAATACAGCTGTTCATGGTTTGTTCATGTTAGATCACATTGCATTAACTAATGTTAACAAGATTTTAATAAAGTTAGCAAATGTCGAAATTAACATTTAACAAAGCTAAATAAATGCTTTATAAGTGCAGTTCATGTTAACTAATGTTAACTAATGAACCTTATTGTAAAGGGTTACCGATTAAATAAATGTAGCCTTAGTGAGCATAAGAGACTTCTTTTCAGAAACATTTTTTAAAAAATCTTACTGATCCCAAACTTTTTTTTGAATGGTAGTGTATCTGCCAGTTACAGGTCACTGGCTGTACAAGGATCTGTGGGGCATTTTTCTTCACTTTCGTAGCATTTTTGCCTTGAGCCCTGGTCAATTTCCAATACTGGTCGATATTAATGCCAGTGAAATTTTTCCAGTAATTATTCAAGTGGTCAATAGTAACATGAAAAACAAAGAAGCTAAGAACAAGCAGAAAAAAACAAACAACAATAGAACAAATATATAAATGAAGTCAACAATACTGGAAGTTTTTCAGATATCTTACACCTATATCAGGTAAAACACAGAGAAACTAGGAAAAACGAAGATGCCTAAAAACTTTACATAATTGACACTTCTGTACCTCATGTTCTCTTTTAGGTCCTCTCATGGATCCACCCAGAAACTCAGGCCACTATAGTGCGCTGTAGTCAGCCCATGGTGGGCCCGACAGACCGCCGGTGTAAGGAGGATGAGCATTACCTCCAGACCATCATGGATGCCAATGCACAGTCCCATAAACTCACCATATTTGATGCTCGGCAGAACACCGTGGCTGATAATCACAAGGTAAAAGTGATTTCCATGACTGATGTTTTTTTTCAGTTCAGTTCATCAATGTTCCAGAGTGAAAGGAAATGTAGGAAAAAAGATTTGTATGTGTCTCTTTCACTCGCATGTTGTTTTCCACAAATGTAGTTTTGAACTATTGAGTAGCCATCTGTGCTAATGTGGATCTGCAGATCCTGTCAGGAGATGAAAATGGAAGCTGTGAATCTTCTCCACCTATTTTCTGCTCTTTTATGCCTCAGGCTAAAGATGGAGGTTATGAGAATAAAAATTTCTACCCCAACATGGAGCTGAATTTCCTGGAGATCCCAAACATTCATGTAATGAGAGAGTCTCTGCGTAAGCTGAAGGAAGTGGTCTACCCCACCATCGATGAACATCGCTGGCATTCGGCCATAGATGCCACACATTGGCTGGAGTACATACGGGTAAACAGCATATCTGATATTTAGCGAACAAATGATGCAAGACCTTTCTGATACCTTGTCTACACCAGATGCGACCGTTGTCGCATCGTGCCGCACCGCAACAGCGTGAAACTGTCTACCCTGGATATGACAAAGCGACCATTGCAAATTAATTAGTCCTTTGTGTCAGAAGTAGCACAAGCACTTGAAGTACACCAGAAATAGAACAGGGCATCAGTTGAATATTAGAAATTTGTTGTGTCACTCTGCGCCACATCCAGTGTAGACAGCATCACTGTGTATAATGGATTTTATTTGCTTATGTCGTGGATTTAGCAAATGTATAAAGTCAGTTCCGCTCAAAGTTTACTGGTGACCCAGAAGAGTCAGAATCAGAAAGCAAGACAATTAGATGCTTTTAAAGCAGTTGTCTCTCTCTCGCTCTCTCTCTGTAGCTTTTGCTTGCGGGTGCCGTGCGGATTGCAAACAAGGTTGAGTCGACTAAGAGCTCTGTGGTGGTGCACTGCAGTGATGGCTGGGACCGCACAGCTCAGCTCACCTCTTTGTCCATGCTGATACTGGACTCCTACTACAGGACTCTCAGGGGCTTCCAGGTGCTGCTGGAGAAGGAATGGATCAGCTTCGGACACAAGTTTTCTGCGGTGAGGGATGCTGAGTGTGTCAATGAGATAGAACCTATACAGTATATGGGAGGTAGAAAATCAAATGTAGCCAATAAGATCTGTGATGTAAACTGTGCCTGTGTGTAAGAATTTCTAGGCCTGATATTTATTTATATTATGTGATATATATTTATATTAAGTCTCTTATGCTCACAACTCAAACAGTACTATTGTGAAATATTATTACAATTAAAAATAACTGTTTTTGTTTTAATATATTTTAAAATGTAATTTATTCCTGTGATGGCAAAGCTGAATTTTTAGCATCATTACTGTCACATCCTTCAGAAATCATTCTTATATGCTGATTTGGTGCTCAAGAAACATTTCTTCTTATTATCAATGATGAAATTTGTTAATTTTGTGAAAACCTTGATACAATTTTTTCTTCAGAATTATTTAATTAGAAAGTTCAAAAGAACAAAATAGACCCAAAATAGAAATATTTTGTAACATATTCTGTCACTTCTGATCAATTTAATATATCCTTGCTGAATAGAAATATTTATTTATATATATAAAAAAAAAATTCTTACTCATCTCTCTATATCACAGCGTGTTGGTCATGGAGATGAAAATCATGCAAACTCTGAGCGCTCGCCTCTATTTGTGCAGTTCATAGACTGTGTTTGGCAAATGATGAGGCAGGTAAGCTCTGCCTTTATTGCTCTTATCACTAACTATTACATTTATAATGAAATGTTATTTACAATGTTATGTGTGATTTAACATTGAGCCAAATTCCTATGAATTCTCATGAAATGGATACTGATGTTTTAGAACTCACTGTGGCTGTCTTTATGATGTTTTCTCAGTTTCCCACTGCCTTTGAGTTTAATGAGCTCTTCCTCATCACCATCCTGGATCACCTCTACAGCTGCCTATTTGGTACATTCCTTTACAACAGTGAACAGGAGCGAATGGAAAAGGCATGTACCATTGTGCCAATCCAGGGGGAGGGTGGAGTTTTGGTGACCTACATGTTTCATAGCTGATGTTTTTTTTTAATTGTTATTCCTTTTTTCAGGAGGTGAACAGTAAGACAGTGTCTTTGTGGTCCTACATCAATAGCCAGCCAGAGGACTTCACCAACCCATTCTATGTGGACTATGAAAACCATGTGCTGTACCCCTTGGCCAGTCTAAGACATTTGGAGATGTGGGCTGGATACTACGTACGCTGGAACCCCTGTATGAGACCACAGGTGCAAAACTTTTTTTAAAAATATCGTGATATTGAGCCACTAAAAATCATTGCAAGGGAAATTCCTTCACCACAACAGCCTTAGTTAGCGTTTTCAGGGCCCTGTTGTCGTGTAAATGAACGTCCAAAACGCATAAAACGTTTTTCATTTTAGTTGAAAACGGTGTTGTGTAAACGGCCCCTAAGATTGGGTTCCTTGCCACTGTTGCCTTTGGCTTGCTTTGTTGGTGTTTAAAAGACTTAATATTCAGCAATATTATTGATTTGACTGCACTGACACTATAGGATGAGAACAAAACTTCAACTGAATTAAGCTGGATGATGACATCACTGTTTTCTGAAGAGCTGCTTTATAGCTGATTCAATGTTTGTTTTTATAATTGACGAATTTTGCAACATAGACACTGTTATTGAACTGAGTTAAATCAACACTAAACTGACTTGAGCTGAATAAAGACACAATTGTCTTCAGTAGAGCTGCTTTACAGCAGAAGAATTTGAATTCTTGTTTATTACTGTGAAGCTGCTAGGAAAACAATTTGGATTGTATAAAATGCTATATAAATAAGTCATTTGACTTATTCTTCCTGAACCTACATTTTTGGCCCTCATTTATTCTGTTCCAAGCCAGAAAATGAAATTGAACTTAATATGGACAACCACTACATAAATTGGCCATGTAAACAATTAGTATGGTCATGTGATGCTTGTTGACTAAAAACCAACTAGAGCTTTTATAACCGACGCTGAGCTCCCTGAGAGAACTGAAATGTTGTGTGTGTGTTGACTTGTGTTTAGATGCCTGTGCACCAGAACCTGAAGGAGTTGCTGTATCTGCGTGCAGAGCTACAGAGGAAGGCAGAGGAGCTACAAAAAGAAGTATCTTCATCACGCTCAATCTCCTCTTCCTCAGAGCATGCGTATTCTCCCTCAAATGGCGGTACACCCCTACACTCCAATGTGTAACATACATGCAATGCTCACATTAGAGAGAATTCATTATTAACAGAATGTGTGGTAGGAATCCATAGGTTACAGTAAACACGGTAATATGATGTTTAAATCTATCAGTCATTTCACACTGGATAATGCTTTGGGAGAAAACTTGCATGGACAGTCTCCCACACAACTCAGTTTCATTTCGGTTGTGTTTCATAAAGTGTAGACTTCCTTCTAAACAGAGAACCTTTTGATTGTGATTCAGTTTCTGAAAAATAGGCCAGTATTTTAACTTTCGTTTAACTTGTAAATATACTTTTTAATAATTTGTTTTTTTTCTATCAGTGTTTCTTTTTGACTGTTTTTTTTTCTGTACTGCCTCAGCATTGCCTGCCTTTGTGCCAATACCTCTACAACCTTTTAACATCACTTTAGTTCTTTAAAAATCTTACATAACATTTATTTCTCTACCTGTGAACTTGTTCATTTTGTGTCTTGTGTTCATGTTTTAATATTATTTTATTAGATTTTACCAATTCATTTTGGGTTCTTTAATCTTGCTGTTGTGATACTGCCATTTTGGAACCACATATTGCATTTGTCTTTGTTTTTCTGTTAGTATGAAAGTTTTTGTGCGCACACCCTAATATTGCACTACTATTGAACTTCCTGTACTACTGAAATGTACGTTTACAAGGTAAATAAGGACCATCTGATATTAACTCCCCCTGTTAATTCTTTGTTATATATATATATATAACATATATATTAGCTCATGTTTGGTGATCTGAGTGTCTTTGAATCGCCCCCATATTGGATCTACTACTATTTATTTGTAATCAAGGGTGTTTTGACTTTGCAAACGTAAGTAGTTCATAGAACCATTTCCACTTATGGTTTATTCATTTGAACAGAGGATGCCATATAATGCTTAAAAAGCCAATTACATGTAATATTTAAAATGGAATATATTATGTATCTTTTTTTCTTTATTTTATGTGTATTTTGGTATTTGTGCAGCCCTGGTTATTCTTTCTACATGCACATTTTTTTAATTCTGTAAAACAAAAAAGACTCCAAAAACTTGCAACCTGATTTAAAGAAAAATAAATAACCAAAGGAATCAAAGACAAGATAAATTGTTTATTGTTGGGTTTCTTTATGCTGATCTTTTACCACCAAGTATAGCCTGTGAAATACAGTGTGAACCTTTGTTGGATATTATATTAAATTTGAATATTACAATGTCCAGAAGAGGATTGCCAGTTGATATGTGTAATTCATTGTGTTTATCACATTCTGTGCTTAAGTAGGCACTGATGAAAACTGTGAGATTTTATGATGGTCAATATTTCTGAAGTTCACAATGCCGAATTTACAGATAAACCTGGCAGTATCATGATGCAAAAACTAAACTGGCAGTGCAAATCAAGACACTTCAGAAACTTCATTTCCAATTTCTCCCAATTTCACATTTCTCAAGTTCATAAATAAACCCAGTACACAAGAAAAAACCTTTAATATCTACAGCTAGAATCCAAAACATGCATATCTGTACAGTTCAGCACATACACCCTTGTTTTGACAAAATTGCAACTATACTGGCCAAACGACACCAGAGAGCCCAGAGATCCTTACAAACTAAACATCCACCATATGAGCTACTAGTACCCAGACATGTAGATGGTCAATTGAAAGAATTAGGGAGGTTTTAACAGTCACATCATGTGTCCAACACAAACAGATGATAATGTTGAAGACACTTGTGAATTTCCACACTTGCCTTAACCGAGACTCTTGTATCTTTTACTCAGCTGTTTCAAATTCATTCCACTGGATCACAAGACTCACACCAAAGTCAAAGAACATGCAAGAAGGCAAAACCATCACATTTCATCTTTGGTGTTCTTCATTTCTGACAAGTGTAGCACCAAAAAAAAAAGCTACATTGTTCTGGTAGCCAAAGCAGTAAAAAGACTTACATTCAGCTAACATTCTGTTTGTTCGTTTTCACCCTAGATACTGTACAAAAGCCCTGGCAGAACGCGCCGTTTAAAGGAAAGTGCCAGGGAACATTCTGCGCCGCTACGTTTCTGACATCATTACCATTTGCAAGACTTGTAAATGTACTTTATCTTGGGCATGTGAGTTAACAATATTTCAGATGTGTTCAAACTGCAATAGAGTGTTAAGGTGCGGTCACATTTACCGTTGTTCGGCAAATTTATCACAGGCGAAACCCAGCCATTTTAATAGGAACCCACATGATCGGAAATTTTGCGTTAAAAGTTTGTCGCACGAATACTCCACGTTGACCAACAGAAAGCCTTGTGTTTCACACTGACATCTGTGCGAGCAGTGCTTCATGCTTCTCGACATTTGACAACGGACCTCGTTTCGGAGCTCAGCGAATGTGACCACACCTTTAGTAGAACAACGTACTTAACCTGGTACGTCTGGTTTGTAGACATTCGAGTGAGGCAGCCCTTCTAATGGTCGTGACTGTTAGTGCCGTGTAAGTAAGCTAGCGTGTCTTCCCTAATGTTAGTGTGGTAAGGCATTGGGAAGAAAAGCACCATTGGCAAGGGCTTAGGTTCGGAGTAACAAAGGTGCACCTGAATTCACAGTGAAAAACAACAGCTACAGGAAAATCTGGAGGATCTCAAGTCAGGGAGAGGATGGCAAGGACTAAGCTGCTTTCCAATCCAGTTTTGCTAACTCTGCTGGCTAGTTCCAGATAGTGGCCTTCCAAATGAGATGGTCAAGCTCTGTGGCACAAAAGCCAGACCCAAAAAGAGTGGGAAAATTAGCAACACGGGAAAGCAGCTAGGGACTCATTAAGGCAATAGCAAAATTGGAAAGGGTGTAACAGGTCTCTAAAAAGTCTCAAAGCTAAAGCTCAAACATGCTACAAACGATACAAACACTAAGCTTGGGCGAAAAACTACTCCCCATAATTCAAAAAGATGGGGGGCACAAACATTTATGTACAATTACTGCTACAAGTGTAAATAGAGATACACTGATACAACGGTTTGAGTACAAACTTGGAAACAGTACGCGATTTACAAGCACATTAATCCCTTAAAATCCCGAAAAAGGCAATCGATCAGAATTAGCGATACGAGAGTTACTACACTGCTGAAGTATTGCGCTAACATGGAAACACAACTTTTTGGTTACTTTCACCCACAAGTTACTTCACACTAATGTATCTAGTCATTCTGATCACGCCGAATTCATCGATTCCTCAAAAGGAATCGCAACCACTGACATCCAACTAACACGCACAAAAGCAGTTTCTTCATCAACACACGTCACATCTTCACAGTTATACCCATTTTAGTCACTAAAAAAAAAAAGCAATTTAGAAGGAAGCAGCTGTCGGTTAGTTTCTGACTTTAGTTGGTCGTCAATTTTTTTTCCTCAAAAAGTCACTCTAGTAAAAAGTTAGCTAAGACACAAAAACCTGCATATATATGTGTAACAATCTTTTCACATTGCTCTGTGAAAGCAAGGCAAATATATACAGATCATGTTAAAACAAACAAAAGAACCCTTCACAAATCCTTCACCACAACAACCAATCTGTTAAGCCTGTCTTGCTGTGAAAACATAAGAGAAACACATTATTGACCTATAAAAGCAGATTTTTTATGATTATCCAATCAGCCGTTTTTGTAAACCTTGGATTAATCAGTTGTCTCACTGTTTAATAAGCATTTGTGCACAATAGGAATGATGACCTGATTTGACAAACAAAAAGACTGTAGCGCAGTATGTGTGGGACTTTTTGTATGGGCTCCATAAAAAGACCCAAGTTTGATTTCTCGGGTCTCAATTCATTGTTAGGTGTTTTCCCATTTCATAGCAATATTATTGCAAACAGGCTTACTAGCATTGTTGCATGTGAGCAGTTGGAATATAATAAATTAAAAGATATTACACTATGTCAACAGTCACATTGGTACTTAAAAAAGGGCATTGTGGTGCAAATGTGCTGGGAAATATAGTGGCATTCCAATAGGAGAACAACGATTTAGAACTGCGCCATCTTCAGTTTAGACTCAGATTACACTGCATTTTCCTCTGTAGGCGGCTCAGCGTTGGGAGGCTGGAGAAGAGTTTGTTGAACTGGAGAAGGAAAGAAAATAACAATTATCATTCTGTATGAAAATAATTATTTACAATTATATGATCTTATAAAAATAAAAGCAATTAAAAAGGTTTTTACTTTTATTTTTGCACCATGCTGCATCCATGCCAGTAAGTGTCAGTCTAATTACTAAGTTATATAACATAATTACGAAGTATTTTCCAACCATTAATTATGCAGACTAGAATAAAAGTTACTAACTGATAAAACACCTTTAAAACCTCTTAACCCACAGCGGTTCGTGGGCGGGGAGGTTGACGGAAGTGGGCGTGTTTGTACTTTTATTTACTTTTGTTTTATACAAAATATTCAATCAACTATCACAAACTATGCATCATTTGAAAGCTAAAACACTCAAGATTCATGTTCTGAACTTGTTTTTGCAATAAATACACCAGAGAGGATGCTAAAGGACCGGCCATTTAAACGTCAACATAATAAACTCAGTACTCATCTTTCATCTCCTATCGTGCAGATCAGATCGGACGAATCCAAGAAACACCAGCATAAGTGTCAGTGTAAGGGTCCACTCTTCAAAATGCATCCCACTTTTTAATCCAAAACAACGAAAAAATAGGGGGAAAAAACAAAATATCCTCCTTTGTTTGCATGAGCGTTTTGAGTTAGAGTAATCAACCATGTCCATTTTCAATGAACTATCGATTCTAATCAGTATTCTGGCGATCTCCCCTGTACTTTGGACTCTTCCGCTCAAGTTAAACCCTCCCAGGTCTCTCTGCTTCAATCACAGGCTTTCTGATGACTCTTATATACAGGAAGCGCATTACTGGCTCGCGAGGTGTCAGTCAAAGCACCCATGGTTTGAGTTGGATAAAGACAGTCAATGCCTAGCCAATCCCTTGCCAACAAAGGTTTGATTGATGGACGTAGTAACCAATCAAAAGGCATTATCTTGCGCAGTGTTTGTAAGCATTATTGGAGAATACTACTCGTGCTTACGTTTCCATGACACACGGGCGCGTGCCTGCCAGTTTGCGCACACACCGCAATGGAGCGCGCAGACTCTATGACTGACACTTCTTATCAACTAAATTAGTTTTTTACACTTTGTAAATTTTGTAAATAGTTGCTTTAGTTTTTCAGTAACTGTATATCCATTATAATTAGCAGTTTATTGCAGATTTATTTGAATGAAACACTACTCTTTACAATTACAAATGTTCTGAAATAAATGGCCTTTTTGAAAGGACACCTAGGCTTTTCTTGACATAAAAGCTTACAGAAGCTACATTTTTGAGAGAAAATTCTCAAAAATAGGGGCGCAAGTTAAGAGGTTATAGCTTTTTTTAAAGCCATTTGGGTACCATCAAATCATTATTATCATTATTATTACCATTATTATCATGCATTTCCTCAATATTATTATTTTCTTCTACACTCATGTATTTGATAAAGAGAGTATAATGGTGTGCACACACCAAAAGCGTAGCGAATATTCGCATCGGATGAGTCGCACCGACTCACTCTAGATTACTCGCGGGATTACTTGTTTTTCTTTGTCTTTCACGCACATCATCATCAACAACAACAACAACAACAACATTTCTTTCTGCCATTTTTTCCGTCATCAACCATGTTGGAGATAACTACTGCTGCTGCTCTGTACCTGTTGTGGAAGTCCCAAATACGCCGGAAAGCCAAACGCTGATGTGTCTGGGTTCACAGCACCATCCAGAGGTGCACACTCTGTGAATTTCACTGTCTTCTCCAGGAACTGCGCCTGGATGACAGCCGCTTCCAGTGCTGAGTTTGGATCAATCAACACTGTAGTTGATAATGCTCTCCTCCATTTTCTGATACAACCGGACGTCTCAAACCGGATGTGTCAATAAGCTCTTTGCGTCATGCTAATTTCCCTCTCGAGTTGAAATTTTTCAACTTGCGCGGAAGACGCGATTGAGGTGAATATCGAGTGTTCGTTTTTATTAAAATGCATGGTCCTAAAAGTCTTGTCCTTATCCTTAAATAATTAAAAAAAGCAAAATAAAGACATTAGCCTCATAAACAAGGGTCAGTACCTTGTGGCTCCTGTGCGACAACAGCATCTGGGGCATCTGCCTTCACCATATCTACATTCAGACTCTCTGTGGAGAGATGAAGCACATGATAAGGAACAAATGAAAAAATACAAGCTGTGTGGTAGAGTTACAAAGGAAATGTATTTCCTTACGCTGTATGCTGAAGCACAACTTCTTCTTCTGGTAGGAGATGTAGCCGCTCACTGCGCCAAACAGAGCCATTGCAACAGCGCTCACAATACCAGCGATGGTTCCAGTCTCAGCCATGGTGTCTGGGGATGAATACATAGGCCACTATTAAAAGATCTAACTGGACCAAATGAGTCCTAACAAAATATTCTTCTAATATCCCTAAATACTATTTAACGCAATCATACCATAGTTATTATCATCAGCAGGATCCAAATCACCGGTACTACTGGCACTTCCACCTTTTCCACCTGTAGAAAAGTAAACACTGAAATGACACTTCTGTAGTTGGCCAGTCATTGTTTCTTATATTTGACAGGTCCCTCGATGTGAGGATCTGTCAGGCGGTTTAGTTAAGTCACCTTTGCCTTTGTCGGGTTTGTAGGAGTTATCATTGCCCACATCCAAAAGGTCATCGTCTGAGAATTGACTACCTGAGATGTTAGAAAAGACCATTAGCTTGGGAACAACATAAGTACTCATGCATGGGTGAGTCTTGGGTTTACTATTAGAGACCTAAAGATCTAAAGGTGAAGCTTTTGTGACCCAAAAAGAGGAAAAGCCCAGCACCCTGCAAGAAACAGAAAGCTGAGCTGTCGATTAGGGCTGGGCAAATAAAAATATGCTTGATTAAAAATTTGCTAGATTCATTATCGGTCCTCAAAATGGATTGATAATTTTCTGTGTTTGTTTAATATTCAATCCTATTATTTCCATTCTTCTCCTCTAGATGGCAATCTCTTATGTACCTTGCACGAAGAAGATACAATGCTTTTTGACACTCTTTTAATGCAGTTCAATGGCAGCAGTGAGTGCGAGCGAACCGGTCGTCTCTTCCTCTTTACTACAAGTTATAGCACAAAATAAACATGAACGGACATCAAAATGTATGTTGAAAGACAGTACAACTTACTGAAATATATCATGTCTCATGTTTCAAGACGTCAGTGAAACGGCTTGAAAACAATGTCACATAACAGTCATTAACCTTAGAAAAGCCACTAAAGGTCCATAGCTTGTTAGTTATCTAAAAAAAATAACTCGAAAGCATTTTGCAATATATATATTTATATATTTTTTTACACATTCATTATATATTTACTTAACCCGTTCATGATGTCGCAATTATGTATTGCATGTTTGATATAATCTTTCAAATGATTATATTTCGACAGCAAAATTCTTTTTTATTAACCCAATAATAAAATGTTTTTTTAGGCAAAATCAAAATGATGGAACAGGTCAATGAATTATTTATTTTTAGTATTGAATATTATCTGAAAATACATAGCAATTGAATGTAATCATTTAGGCTCTGTTAAATGTAACCTTAAATATTATAGTGAAGTACCAACAATGTAAAAAATGATATGATCAATAAGTTGAGACAACATTTGTTTTTACATTGCTTTAACTTACCAAAATAAGTTTCAACTTTTTTATAAGTTATACAAGATTCAACTCATTTTTTAAAGTCAGTTTAATGTTATTTAAGTTGAAATGACTTAAACCAAGTTGATTGTACTTAAAAATTTAAGGCAGCAACTTTTTTACAGTTAAGTAACAGGGTTCCCTGTATAGTCACAGCATTAGTTGAGATATTTTTTTCCTTAAGAAAAATTGACATGTACCTAAAATAATTCTGAATTAATCAAATTGAATATATTGAATTGAATCAAGATCGGAATCAAGTGTTATCCAATCGAGAGCTTGTCAATCAGAATCAGTTTGTATCTGTATCAATACCCAGCCCTACTGCCACATACAATCCAGAGAAAGCAATAGAACTAGCAATCGGATTGATTAAACTCAAAATCCATAAAAAGTTAAGATGCAAGAGAGCCATGGTGGTCACTAGGTTAATGCTTCTATCCCTGAAAGCCTTGCACTGAAATCAGAAAGCCAATTAGATTTTAATAATGTGAGATTGGCTTTGATTTGTGGGTACAAAGTGTGATTCTTCCAGCCAAGAAGATAAAGAGAGGAAGCGGGTGGTAGAAGTATGTTACTCTATTTCTTACCACCTCTGCTATTGGGTTTGCCGTCATCACGGCCCCCTCCTCCGAGGTCTTTATCTGCCAGGGACAGGAGATGCCATCAAGCCTGGCTAGCTTGGGTTAATCCACGCTGACTAGCAACATAGTAGCCTAAGTTACACAGTGATAGATTGTAAGGGTAACCCTTTGATGACCTTCAAGATTACATGGACTTTAACAGAAACCGGAAGATGTACAACATGTTTTGATGTTCAGATAGAAAACAGAGGCCTTAAACTCAACCTTCTGTCTTCTGAGAATCGGCCATTTGGACCTACTCCACTATTTTTTGCTTTTTTTTCTCTATTTGGAGAAACAGCCTTCTGAGAGGAAAAGTTTCATTTCAGCTCACCATTTCCTTCTCTCTTCAGAATGTAGAAAAAAGTCTGCTCTAATGAAACAGTTTATGTTGGCCTAAACCATTCATTTGTGTTGAAACCAGCATTATTCTTCTTAAATTACTTTATTATTATTAAATATGAAAGACTTAACCACTAAATTGCAAAAATGAAATAAGGAGAAAGGTAAACGCGAGTTAACAGAAAAATACATACCACCTTTGCCAGAGTCTTTGCCCTTTCCTTTAATGTCGTTGTTGGGATCCAGGGCATCTGCAAGATCAAAGTCCTCAAAATCTGTCAACCAAAATAATTACTGACTACATTACAAATGGAATATGCACAGAACTAATTGTAATTTTAATACAGCTAAGTGACAATGAAAAACAAATGTATCTGTGTAATTTATGTTTGAAACAAAATAAAATGCTTCATATTTTTATGCGTAGAAGATGGAACCCACACAAAGTCACAAGACAAGATGACAATGAAGACAAATGCAAAAGATGCCCATGTGATCATAATGTGATGTGATATTGGTGTATAAGACACAGAGGATAATTTGATAGAAAGATTTGAGTTATAAAAAAAGAAAAAGATTTGAGTTGACATGACATGATGTGGCCATGACTTATTTTAGCTGTTGTATTTATATTATCATTTTTATTGCATGAGTACAAGCTAAATTTCTTAAGCAGAGCGGCTGAAAAATGTCATGGTTTTTATTTGATGTAAACTGTAAGAGAGGCATGCATTATATTAATAATGTAATATTAGGGACTTTCTCTTTCTTCTGAATATGGAACAACATTTAGAGCATTACAGAAAATAATGCTAAACAATCCATGATCACGTTATTTACTAGCTTCAATCAAATCTAACATTATTTTCGGTTTGTATACACAAATATTCATGCAAACACGCACGGACACAAACACGATGAACGGTTCTACAGGGGAACTGACAGCACAGTACACACCAGACTGGACTTTCCGAGGGGCAAGCGAGGTTTGAAGAGGATTATGGGTTGTTCGGGGCAACAGGCCAGGCCGAATGGTGGCGTCAAACAAATCAGTGTATGTCTCTTCTGTTAGTAGAGGTTAATATGTTAGTATTGTAAAACAATTCACATTCAGAGGGTGCTAGGTATTCAAACCTATGACGAAGAGTGATTAGTGAGCACCAAAATTAATAATAAAAAAAAGTATGTGAGATTTTTCATTCAGTTTTAAAAATAGACTACGCCCCAACCTAAAGTGTCCCATACAATGTTTTTTTGACCATAGATAAATATATGAGATACATCAGGATAAACGTCTTGCTGACTCACATGATAACACATGATATAAAAACTATATGTTTTAGCACTCAAAGATGCGAACAGCTCCAGTGTGAAGAAGGTCAGTAGGGGTATTTGTGTTCATTTCAAGCAGAACAGACAGCTGTAATGCAGTTAGTGCATCCCCTTACGCAAAGAAAATATATTTCCCTATATATGAATGGTCAATATATTAAATGATTTAACTGTATATTTGAAAATATACAGAATAATATATTGTGTTAATATATTACAATATATTGAATAATACACAAGTGATTGCCGCTTTTCATATATTGAAAAATATGTGACAATGTATTTATTAATATATCATAATGTATGTAACTTTATATTCAGTAATACACTTCATAATATATAGATATATATGTGATCAGATATGGTACTGCATCGTTAATATATTGCCGATATATTTACTCATGCAGTATAAACACGCATATATAGAGAAATATATAATGTAATATATTTATTTTATTTTATAATTACTTACATTATACGTTTAATAATTTCATATATAACACCTGCTTCTACTGAAGTATTTAGCAAAGAGACTATCACTGTGCTGAAGAGTGCACAATGCAATATAGTAATTATAGTCTTAATGGCGGTCGCCCAATCATCAACCTAACCACAGGCTCTACTCTTCAGCACAATGGTAACCCCAAAAACTCAGACATACCAGATAACCTTTTAAATTCCAAAATAATAGAACATTAAACACTAACCGATCTCCGCTTATATTAATATTGAGCAAAACACATGAAATACCACTTAATTTTAACATTTACTCTCCTTTAACAGTCAGAAGCAAAGCATGCTAGGAACTAGAAATCTGCTGCAACTCTCATTCTGTGAATGTGTGTATATATGGGTGTACATACATTCACATTTATATGGGAACATGTATGTGCAATATATGTACACAATAAAGCATAAGCACTAGTTTCCCATATATCGAAATGCTTTTTTTTAATATATTGCAAAGTATATTCCCATATATTTTTTTCCGTAAGGGTCTCACCTGTTTGTTTGGGCTTGGGATTTGCTGGCTCCTTGACTGTGGGCTTAACAGGTTTAGGACTGGGTTTCTCTGCTGAACAAATGAACATCTTTCTTTCAGATTAGATCTTTTCAAATTGGGTTTTAAATTCCATTAATCCCATTCATTTAAATTCAATTAATTAAAAGTCATAAAACGTGATGTAGTTTCTGCAACACTAGTGGCACCTAGCAGAATTACAAAAATACAGCATATTTTGCAAACGCCCCTTTCTGGCTCACTGCAGCACCAAATGACATGCAAACGACCAGCTCCTCCTCTCTGGATGTAATGGGTGGAGCTTGACCTAGTTCAACTCCACCTCTGTGGACCTAATGGTTGGAGTTATGTTTAGCGACAGGATTATGGGTAGGGTTAGCGGGAATACACTGTGTGAGTTTGGACACTCGGGAGGTTGTAAGTCATTGCACACGTTATGAGTCAGTTAACCTGATAATCACGTCAAAGCAGCTGGTACACAGCACAACTGTACTGCACGCCGAGCATGAGCTTTCGAGCTAAACATGGAGACTGGAGCTTTCAATGTTGCTGCTATAGCTTCGGATAGAAAAAAAAGAAAGTAAAAAGACGAGTGTGCAAATGATTTGGTGAAAAGCAGAGAACATCACAGCATTTCCTTTCAACAAAACCAACTAGAGAGTGTATTTGTACGCTGTAGGGTTGCATCCACTGGGCTATAATAATATTCATAGATCTAGCCTATGTGACGTGGTTGTGTATGATTTGGCAATAGGGGACAGCCTATACACTGGTCAAAAGCTTTTACATTTTTTTAAAAAAATTAAATATGTTTGAAAATTATCGGGAGGTCGGGAGGTGCTCGTAACGCACTTGGCTCAGCTTGTACTTCCTCTCACATTAACAATTTCCACACGATTTCTCCAGAGAGAAAAAAAAATTGCTTGCAAGCTCGTACAACTTGTACGCCCGGTTTGGACCAAGCGTCAACCTCCCGCGGTCTCTCTTGAAGCCAACACGGAAGTGACTTAAACTGCAATTCATCGACTGGCTGCTAGAGACAGGCTCCAAAAGGGAGTCAAATCTGTATCTCCCCCATGTTAAAATGCCCAACTTTACAGCAGAAAAAAATATGTTTACAGCCTGGTACAAAAAGTGGTTTTGGTCTGTATAGTTAATTTTGCCATTCATGACAACTGTGAGGGGGGTGATTTTTTTTATAACTCCGTTTAAATTATATTAAGCCTTAAAGTTCTGCACAATTAAGGGCGTGGCCACTTGAGTGACAGGTGGATTGCCACTATGGTCGAGCTAGGCATGCGTGGTTTTGGCAACCAAGCACCTCAGCTCCACCCACGTCCCGGCCCTTTGCCCATTTTCAGTTATCCGGGAGTGACGCGCAGTGACGCGCTGCCAAGATGGCAACGGCCCACTTCAAAAATGCTCTTCAGAAACCTACAGAAACCTACGGGTGACGTCACTATGTCCATTACTTCCAGCGAGGGGGGCTGGACGCCAAGCTCCACCCATTGGCTCTGCAGTGAGCAGCCTCTCCTTTCGCGTGTCGTGCCTCCCTCAACTCAAACATCATAAACATAGCTCTTATGGGTGCTTGTGCATGTCTCAACAGGTAAAAGTAGGCTACTTTCAATAAAAGGTCTAACATATTAGGAAAACTTTTAGCTGTGTTGCTATGTGTCATGAGCAAACAATTGAGTAGGCTAATGTAACGGAGGCCAGCTAGTGAGAGCTGTACAGGTAAACCTCACTTCCCTGATGATCTCAAAAGGCGCACTAGCAACTAAAGCTAGAGACTGCGGTCTTTAGCGTCCTTGTTAGCACACCCGCCCCCAATATCGATCTCGAGAGGCGTGTAGGACCGGAAGGGTTACATTGGTGCCGTGACCCGGATGAGATTGAGGTTTAGGGGGGTGAGTGTAATGGAGGCCAGCTAGTGAGAGCTGTGCAGGTAAACCTCACTCCCCTGATTTCAAGAAGCGCACTAGTGACTGACGCTAGAGACTGTGGTTTTTAGTGTCCTTGTCCTCCCATGCTGGAGATGCCGGTTCGAGTCCCGCCCGGAGTGGGGTGAGTAGGACTGGAGGGGTTACACTCTGTCTAGAGCGAACGTGTGCAACGTATCTGCATTTTTTTGACATGAAATTTGGCTTGCACTCCTGTACTCAAAGCTGAATGTCAGTCATGCTTGCAGTAGCCAAACCCCAAACTATCGCAATAGGTTGAGCTGGAAAGAGATTGACAGATCTGAGTGGATCCCTCTCAATGTTTAGATGGTGCCTGGGGGGGCTCAATGTTTACACTTTTGGGGGAGATAAACTCATGAATGGCATACTAATAGCACTCAGTGAACAATAAACTGGGTTAAGAGAATGTATTTTAATATAAAAAAAATCTTACATACTTCACTTTTAATTTTGAAAGGCTCATTTAACAGCAATTGCTCTGCTTATCACAGTGCTATTAATTACATCAAACAATTATTAATCTCACCTGCTCCTCCTGCTCCTCCTGCTGGGTCCACTTTAGGTGGTAGGGTAGCTGTGGGATTTAAAAAAAGAAAAAGAAAAGGTAAATACATTTAATGTACAAAATAAAATCAGTCTGACACTAAGGCAATGCTGTTTATACAAATCCCCAATACTGCTGTATAATCCTTACATGGTTACATCATCATAATTGTCATACTTACGTGGTGTGTCTTCAAATGCATCTTCCAAGTTCAGATCCTGACTTATGCCTATAAAACATAAAGCAAAATAAGATATATTTGTGCAGCTCATGCATAAAAATACACTTAATGAGTACTCAGATCATGAACAAGCATGTAATTTGTATTTATGTAAATCATGCCTGAACACACTACAAATGCACATAAAATTAATATAAATGCATCATTTTGTTTACATCATCCAAGCCCTGTAATATTCGTATTTGCCTGCAAATACTGGCAGTACTGGCAGTATAAGGTACTATAATAACATCTCAGATGATAGATGGATGCTAATGCTAAAACTGGATCTGATGTCCAGCTTTATTAAAGACTCTTTATGATACAAATTCCACAGTAGTGTCGCCACATTCCTGGATTTTAACAAAGACAAGAAAATGACAGCTCAGCAATGCATTCAAGTACAAAGGGACAAAGGATCTTTTGTGTTCATGTACTACACAACAAAGACATTTCTGCAAAGATTCTTTCCCCATGTGTCATTTTTGCTAGTATATTTCTAAATAATTTCTTCTGTAATAAGCCAGACTTCACTTTCCTTGTCTTATACAATGAACGTCTACCATATATTTTTAGCACTGGGTTACAGATAATGTGGTGCAACACTCCACTGGGGTCAGTCTTATCCTTCTTTCTATTTCTCTTTTCATCTTTTTATCCCACTGTCTTTTTCTCTATTTCTTTCTGTCTGCCTTTTCTACTTTTTTTAGAACTTGGTTTTCTTGTTCATTTATAAGCTGTCTTAATGCACACCAGGTTTAGCTAAAAGCTAAAAGCAACGACTGCCCCTCATGCAGCAGTGCCAAAGCCAGCTCAGCATTGGCACACTGTTATGTGATCAATATGTCATGTGACAGCAGTTAATCTATCAAATGTTTTTCCCATTCACAACACATATCTGTGGGTTTAAATACAGTATATTAGTTAATGTTTTAATTGTGGGTTTAACTGATTATTCAGATAGTATGGTGATGATAGATAACTGACAAATATATTGGAATTTGAAGAAGAAGAAAAAAAAAATCAAAACACAAACCTAACACCTAAAACAGTGGTAAAACCATATGCTCATGAAAAAACAATGAGTTTTCAGGTAGGGAGTGGAAAGTATCTAATTACATATACAACAGAGGGGTGTGGCCGACAGGAAAAGAGGGAGGGGCCGTTTGCCTCTGCCAAAACTGCAGGCAGTGGCTTTCCTAATTCATTTCAATGATGGCTTTAGATAAGGGGTACTACATGGAATGCACATAATTTGTGCTTCTAAACAATATTCAAAGTAGTCTTTCTCAGAAAAAGATGTTATTCCTTTCATACTCAACATGATTTTGCTTAAACAATAATCTTTGACATTATATTCGTGTGTGTCTCACATCAACAGAGGGGGACCGTTACCCCTGTCATAAAATTATGGTATCTTCCTATCTTCCGCAGTCTCCAAAAAACTCCTATCATGTACCTGGGCGCATTGTGGCTTCGTATGCGCATGCGCTCTGACTCTAAGCCTCCCAAAGTACCTGTACCGTGCTAGGATGAGGAGACTATGTGGAAATGACATTGTTCTCTGTATATATATTTTCATTTCAGGCAGTATTGAACAGTATTGTTGTTGTTGTTTTTTCAGCCTAGATTAAAAAAAAAAACATGCCTTTATAAAACATAAATTTAACATTTAATTTCCTATTAAACGAGGGGTGCAGAACACCATAAACTGAAACAATATTACAAGTTGGCACAGTATTAATATAATCATGCATTTAGAACAAAATATGAGACGATGTTAATTCACGCAATACGCGAAACATAATCAAAAGACACCTAATTGTTTGATGTTTAAATATATGTAAATTTGATCTATTAATAGTAATAACAAACTGTCCTAAATACATCTTTGTGCAAGGTGAAACAAAAATGACAAGAGAATATCCTTCTCATCCTCATTAATATGCTTAACACACATATTCAAAATGTCTCACCACGCAATAAACCACAAAGTAAACATGCATTTTATTTTTTGTATATTAATGAAAAGCATTTGTTGAGCCTCAACGTGAAATGCAGCGGCGTAGCAATGGCTAGACCCAGACAGATGAGCGAGACCCAGACAGATGTTAAAACGCAACTCAAAGACGGTGATTTATGTGATTCATGCATCCAGTGCTTTACATAAAAGTAGAGTCTACATAAAAGTCAAAGTCTAAATGCTTTAAATCAATGCTTGCTTACGGCGCCGACAAAAAATGATGAAGTAGGCATGGCACCGGGTTCAACAAAGAGGGGCGCAGCGCTTACCTTTCACTATCAGCAGAGAAAAGACCGCTAGAATCGTCCATGTCGAGAGCTTCTTCCCCATGTTAAAAGTGCGAAATGGCACCTGGATTACAGCGATATTAAATATTGGCAGTAGATGATGTATTTAAGACTGTTTGCCCTTGGGGCCTAACGGGAATTTTAAGAGTCGTAGGTCCACAATTAGACCAGAAAAGCCTGCGCGACAGTCTGCAGTGCGAATGAGCGAGCACAAGATTCACAGCCGCGTGTTGGATCACGTTACAACGCCGTCGTTAGGGCGGTTCCTTAAGCTCAGCTCCGCTTTTTACTTAGAGCACGCTGAAATACACCGCTTTAAAAAAATTAATAGGCGAACCTACCGATGTTACTTGTTTTAGCTACAAATATGTGAACATACTATTGAACTTTGTGACCAGACCAGCTACATGTAGAATACGCGCGATAAGAATGTGTTTACATTTAGTGAAGGGCTGCTCGAGGAGATAAGATGACCTTCTCACGTGCAACTGGCTATTGACTTAGAATGACTGAATTAGGATAATTGTGCATCTCTGAATAATTAAATGTCTTGCACAATTGGCTTCAGTTAATAATTTATATGTCTGGTGGGCTAACACATGGATCTCTGGTTTATAGCTTATCTGTTTGTGTATACTTGCTAATTGAAGTTTTACAATAAAAGAAATGAATTGCACCTTTGAAAAATATTATAAAACGACAGTAATTCAGCCGTGAAGCACCAGCAGTTAGCAAACATACAGCAAAATAAAAGCCAAAGTATTAGTTCACTTTAAAATGAAAATTACCCCATGATTTACTCACCCTCAAGCCATCCTAGTGACTTTCTTCTTTCTGATGAACACAATCAGAGTTATATTAATAAATATCCTGACGATCCTTTACGCTACATCCGATGTCATACGTCGCACCAGTTACGCCTTTTCCGTAAGTTCGGAAGCTAGGTATTTTACATTATAACGTTAAATATGGATATTTTTCTTACACAGACGCTTCGCTTCAGAAGGCCTTTGTTAAAATCATTTTCCAAAATTAGTTTTGTACATCTGACCTTTGACCTTTTTTTAAGGGTACCATCATTTATAACTGACTTTGTCCTATTAGGGTGAATTATTTTTGCAAAATCTTCTAAAATGCACACATTCTGTCACACACATTCAAATGCATTTTCACTATCTGAAAATTAGTGAAAAGGTCTTAGTGTTTTAAAAAAAACATTAAAAAGCTTTATTAAGATTCATCTTGTGCTACTATATTTCATTTGAAACTCACATGTAAAAAATGTCAAAAACTTGACAAATTCAGATGCAACTTCACTGCCTGGAAAGTAGTGAAACCATGTCTTAGATTTTAATTTCATTGGCTGAAGGGGATGTCATCATATGATAATTCTAAATGTATTTTTTTTTTATATATATATATATATATTATTGTATTTTAAATACAGTTTTCTCTGTGTCATTTATAAATGACAATACACTATAGAAGGTTAAAAACCTACAGATTTATATAATAAATGTAGAGAGAAATGTTGAGTCTCTACTTTTCCAAGTGATTTTTATGATCCACTTTGGTAAAGGAAGCATAAATGTATACAGTAGGTGTATTTGCATTTACTCTTGAGTTTTGATGTTCTCATTGACTTCTGAAACCTAAGATTATAGCAAGTCAACTTCAATAATGAGAGTAGAAATTAGCACTTACTGTATGTTATATCTGTGCTTTACTGGAAGTCAATAAAACAAATGTTATGTTAAATTAAAAGAGCTACAGTGACTCATCCGGTGTGATAGTCATATCACATTGGAGAACAGTCAAAAATTTTAGAACAGTCAGAAAAACTGAACGTGGCCTATAAGGTTTTTGCCAACCCAAGATGTTATCTGTAATAGAGTGCTGCAGGGATGACAACATTTTGTTGGCCAAAACCCAGAAACAAGTCAGTATTTTAGCACTTCCGGTTCCATCATAACAAAGTAAGTGGGGTTTTTTTGTATATTAACAACCTCAAGATATTTAATTTTTTATTCAATGATATATGATTCATTATATACCCCTTGTGATTTTTTTAAGCTTTTACTTGTCTTGAAAAAGGCAGTTGCGTCTCTGTCTGTCCATTTTAACAGCCTTATTGTGTTTATAATCACGCTCTTGCAAACTATTAAAGGGATAGTTCACCTAAAAATGAAAATTCTGTCATCATTTACTCACCCTCAAGTTGTTCCAAACCTGTATGGATTTCTTTCTTCTACTGAACACAAAGGAAGATATTTGGAAGAATGTTTGTAACCAAGCAGATCTCGGCAGCCATTGACTACCGTAGTATTTTTTCCCCCACTATGGTAGTCAATGGCTGCCGAGATCTGCTTGGTCATTATTTTTTACAAATAAATCTTTGTTTGTTACTTTACTTGAATAATTTGAGTAGCTCACTTAATTTGGATTTGTAGCAAAAACATATTTTGTATAATTATATATTGCACTTCTTATCCTGAGTAATCTAGACAAGGCTTTATAGACATGTGCATTTCCAACATACTATTTAAGATACATTTACTTAAAATATTTACTGCTGGATTTGGCTGAAATGAACCTTTTTCACATTGTAATGGTTTCTTGCTTTTGACGCGTCGCGATGCGCTGCTCGCATTTTGCTCTACATCTTATTTATTTCCTTGTTTAGAAAGTTGTGGATTTTTTTAGTTTTGCTGATGAAATGGAAGAACTCACTCAAAACGAGGATGTTTGCTGCCTGATCAATATTATATTTAAATGAACATTTTGTCACAACTTAATTTTATTGTGTACAATCTACTTAGTTCCCAGAATGCTTTGCGTGGGATTTAATTGGAAGAGAAAATGTTGAATTTATTTATCTTCATGAGTTTTTAAGCAAGATAAGTGGAGTAGAAGGCTTGCTATTATTGTTTAATGTTCTATTAAGGTGGGATTTAGAAAAGTTTTTGTCATGTTGGGGGTTACCGTCATGGTGACGAGTGGAGCCTGACATTAGGCTGACGCACAGTGCATCATATGAATTGCTTTGCTCAATGAGCAACTGTTTATAGCAGTATTGTAGTTCGTCTCTACTGCATACTGCTTATTACATATAGTGAAACAGAAATAATACATGCCGTGTAAGTGTATTCACTTGAGTTATTTTTACATCTAATTTTATTGGCGCTTACTCAGTTGAATTATGTTTCTGCTACACAAAGTATTTAAGTTGTGTTAACGAGGAAAATTGAGTTGAAATTACTTAAGGATGCATGTTGAAGACATGTCTATTTGGTCAAACACAAATTAGATCAGTTCAAAATACTTAGAAGTTGGATGCAAATAGTTGTCTCCCTTTTTTTGAGTAAAACCAAGGCAATATTTAGTGTACTTCTGATTGTATTTAGGCTTCAAAATTCATAAGTTGTGTTCATTTTTGTAAATGATCATGATGAACAAAACATGTAAGAATCATAAACTTTTTTTGATCACAGCTTTTTTTTGTTGTTGCAATAATCCAAAAGCCATTGGAAAAATAATACTTAGTTTTTGTCGAGGGAACCAGGGTGATGATAACTTCCGGGTTGGACTACAAAAATACGCCATCAGTGCAGTACTCTATAACTCACTCTTTCTTCCAATCTCACTCCTCCCATAGGAGTATACATCTTGACTGTAGACTCTGTAATGTGCACTTTGATGTGGCAAATTTAGCATAAGACCCCATAGTGGCACACTGACATAAGTCTTACAAAATAATTAGCAAATGAGCTGTAATTCTTCTGCAAGTTTTGCCTTGCTTCACTGTAAAATCCAACAGTGATTCTAACTAACACTTTTGAGTTAACTTTACTTAATGTCTTAACTTAAAATTAAAAATCTAGTAATCTGTACTATTCACATATATGCTTTGTTTACTCAGAAAACCCAAGTTAAGATTAATTGATTGGTTTGAGTGCCATTTTGTCAAGCAAGCAAGCAACAACAAAAAAAACCTCACCATTATGGTGATCAGTGTTCCCTTTGGTTGGACACTTGGAACATTCATATTGTAATTCTCTTCCTATTGATGCAGCAATGCAACAAGAAATCACAGTTATTTGGTTTCAAAGGAAGATAAGTAATAAATATGTTGTTTTTAAAAGTTGACCTAGCTTTTGACTGAATAATTAACTACAGTTAATGATTTAGTCAGAAATTAAGTCACCTTTTAAAAGCAACCTAATACTTCCCTTCATGTCGTATAATGATCGTTTACAATTTTATTGCTAATGCTTATGTCATAAACACCTTGTGAAACTTTTAATTGGGTTGATATAATCCATCTATGTTTGTAACAATATCTTGCAGTTGATCATGCTTGAGTCACACACAGACTTCAACATTCAGCATGCAAAACACAACAATGGTAACAACAATAGTAGCTATACTAAGTCAAGAGTAAATCTAAAGTAAATTATCAAGTACTCTCTACTGTTTTTAGTTATTAGAACTCTTGTGTAAGTAAACTATACTAAGCATTTGGCAATCGGGCAATCGGCAATCGGTTTGCATGCTTTTTTCTAACTAATTAGATTTTACAGTGTTGTAAGATAAAAAATTTTAAAAAACATGACATATTTGACAAAATAGAATTTTATTTGACTTTCATTGGACAGTGTAAAAATTTAGAAAATAAGTTGGGCAAGTGAATGGCAGTCCATGTGAATCAAGTCAAAAGATCAGTTGTATGTCCTGATATGAATGGAACATCAAATTTGGTTGGTCTTGCTCTTTTTAGGCACAAGTCAAGTCAAGTCACCTTTATTTATATAGTGCTTCATACAATACAAATTGCTTCAAAGCAGCTTTACAGTGATAAACAGGAAAATAACGATTCAATGATGCTAAAAAGACAATAGTAAACAGTGATTATTCAGCTGAATTCAGTTCAGTGTTAATTAATTTCGGTTCAATAACTGTGTAAAGTACATAAATTATGAAATGAGTTCAATTCAGCTATAAAGCAGCTCTGCAGAAAACAGTGATGTCATCATCCAGTTAAACTCTCATCCAATAGTGTCAGTGCAGTCAAATCAGAAATATTGCTGAATATTAACTGTCCCCAACTAAGCAAGCCTGAGGCGACAGTGGCAAGGAACGCAAACTCCATCAGAAAGAAATGGAGAAAAAAACCTTGTGAGAAACCAGGCTCAGTCGAGAGGCCAGTTCTCCTCTGGCCAATGAACGAACATTAATGTGATTGACACTGAATACATGTGATTAACACTGAATTATAATAATGCAGTATAATATAAAAAAAAGGTGATTATTACCATTTGCTACAGCCTGTAAACAGTGCTGGATAGTACCTGATTACATGTAATCTGGAATATGTAATCAGATTCCAAAAATTAAGTACTTGTAATTAGATTATATTACATTTTAAAATACTTATAATCAGACTACAGTTACTTTTCTATTGATTACATGATATTCTCACAATTGCAGTAAATTATTCATAATTCATTGATTCCACTTCTTTGTTATATTTTAAATTTTCCTTTCCATAAAGTGTGGAAACACTGCTTATATACGTTCAGAATGTCTTCCAGGTTTGTGGAATCACACACACAGACCAGCTAGTCATGTGCCTATCACTGGAAACTGAGAGCCACGCAGCATTTGATCACTGGATTTCACTTTTAACAAGTGTTTTCATTGCATCACATTGCAACATTGCATAACTAATCAGCTCCTGATGAACACATTAATTATTCGAATTATCACTCAGTGAGTCATTTAACACTGACTCTCAAAGGCTTTTGTCTTTCAAGCATTAAAATGTACAAATTCATGTCATTTAATTTGTACATGCAATGCACGGATTCCCCAATTTTTTTTTGTCAGCTGAACCTCTTTGCCCTAATATATTTACTTGAAGTAAGTTAATAAGTTAGGTCAATAATAAAATTACGTCAATAATAATAATAAAATGTTTACGGTTCTCTGATGTCGGTAATGGTCACATGACATGCAGGTTAACATTTTTTTTGTCTTTTTTAGTAAATCTTTTATTTTGAAAAAAAATTATATATCTTCTTTCTCTTTGTTTTTATATCAATTCAAATCAATGTGATAAACGAGTTAGGTCAAAAGTCATCTATAAAGTCATCCGAATACATTACCTAAAATGAGTAATCTAGATTGCATTACTAACTACAATTAATTGGAATCAGTAACTGATTACAGTTTGTAAGTAACCCAGCACTGCCTAAAAAATATAGCAAAGAAAGTACACATAAACCTTGCATGGTATATCATGATTCATAACAGGACAAGCTTCTCCCTTGTGCATGCCCAAATGCTTTGCACTTGCAGGCTGCCTTATGTAGTGGTAAATATGATTTCAAGCTCTTCCCCAAAATATCTCACAGTGAACACTTTAAATGCATACAAAATATTGAAACCATCTATACCTGTCAGGGGCCTCCAGCCAAGAAGCCTGCAGTGTCCCCACATCTGCCACTGCAGATGTAAAATCGATAGGTTATAGAACAGTGCTTGAATGTGTGAAATAAACATAGATGTGAGAAAAATGGGTTACACTTTATTTGAAGGTGTCATTGTTACAGTGTTATTGTATATTTAAGTACTGTAATATTAATTAACTACATTGTACTATAGAGTTAGGGTAGGATTAGGGTTTGGTTGAGGGTTAGTTGCATGTAATTATGCATAATTTACTGTTATTACTATGGTAAGTACATGTAACATATGTGACCCTGGACCACAAAACCAGTCATAAGTCGCACGGGTATATTTGTGGCAATAGCCAACAATACATTGTATGGGTCAAAATTATCGATTTTTCTTTCATGCCAAAAATCAGGATATTATGTATGTTCCATGAAGATATTTTGTAAATTTCCTACCGTAAATATATAAAAATGTATTATTATTATTAGTAATATGCGTTGCTAAGGACTTCATTTGGACAACTTTAAAGGCGATTTTCTCAATATTTAGATTTTTTTGCACCCTCAGATTCCAGATTTTCATTCAGTTGTATCTCGGCCATACATCAATGGAAAGCTTATTTATTCAGCTTTCAGATTATGTATAATTCTCAATTTCAAAAAATTGACCCTTATGACTGGTTTTGTGGTCCAGGGTCACATATGTAACAAGGACACTGTAAAATAAAGTGTTACCGAAAAATGTGTTTTTGCTCCCTCATGGCACTAACAGTAGCCTACCGAAAACCTGATTTCAGTTTTGGACATGGTTGTCTCTTTTGCAATGTATTATGCACATGATGTGCTCATTTTAATAATGATTACTGATGTAATTATTAAGTAATTTATTGTTATTTTGACGTTATATATTACATTTGTGCAAAGCCTTTTGATCCAGATCTTTGCAGGACTATAACCCATTCTTTGAAGTAACCTAATATGATGATATTTTGGTGGAAACCAAAATTACTACAGTAGATTTTAAAGCATAGATGTACTAAAACAAAATACAAGAGCGAAAGAAGGAAGGTACGAGAATGACAACCTGATCTTTGCAGGGTCACTAAGCATCCTCTAAATATATGTTGACAAAGTAAGCACTAACCCTAACATGAAAGTGTAAAAACAGAAGCCCAGATAAAGTTCTTCTATATGTAAGTTCTCTAAGCATCCTGAAAAGTAAAGAGGCTGGGCATACGAAAACACACGACAGGACCAATCTGGAAGAAGAGTCGCTAGATGTGCATGTAGCGCTGCCCAATGGCGAGGAATGGAGGTTGTTTTGAATCGGCGAGACTGCCTAGCCAATCAGGCCGGTCTCGTGTTGAGCTAGCGCGAGGCTGAGCGCATGGGGTTTAAAGAGGAGAGAGAAGGGAAGACAGTGGCGAGATTTCAATCAACTCAACAACACAGGTACGGAAAACCGTCTAATATTTAACACAACTTATTTCATTCACATTTAGCTAAAATATTTCATTTTATACACATGTATAGATTAAAAAAAAAAAAAAAAGTGAAACTAACATTTATTCCCCCAAAGCAGAATAAATGTTTTTTTAAATAAATTCGTTCATATGTGAAGGTCAAGGAGGAGTTATGCATATTTGCAGTTTGTTTGCCAATCTTAGTTTTTTGTCTTTCTGAGGTATTGCCGATTTCTAATAAATCACAGAAATGTGTGGAAATAAAATAAAAATGTATTTTTATAGAGGTCAAACGTAATTTATCAGATTTACTGTTATCAGCACTGATATTGTTTTCTTTTCTTTTAACTGTAAGAGAAAAGTTATTAAACTGATTTTTCCCCGGACTGTATTCTTCACGCGCATCGCTGCTGAATATGGCTCGCTATGTCCTGTCTGTGAACCACCCAGCCTTCTTCTATACAGACCGATTTCGATGACATCTCCGCTTAATGTAATATTTTGTCCGCGAAATCCTTCGCTTACGCAATTATTCTTTGCTCTCTATCTTATTATGTGAAATATGGACCTGTATACGCGCTGGAAACATGTTATTGCATTTTTCCCTTTCCAACTTAAACAAGCGCGCTTGCCTTGTATTAAAATGGCTGGCGATTGAGACCATTGACGAGCAGCTATTCCTTCACGCAGCAAGGACGGGATAATTTCAGACAGAAAACATATTTTTTTGGTTCAAATTGGCCGTTCCTTTCGCTTTCGCTCTCAACTGTCTATCTCTAACTCTCTGTATTAAAATAAAGACAGTGTATAGCGATTTATCATCTTTTCCATCTTGACAGTTTTGCTGGATATATTCGCATAGGCAATGGCTGGCTGTGCTCTTTGTTAAGGCAGCACTGCGCCAAGCGACAGCTAGGGCTCAACTTAGAACAACAGTTAAATACAATAAAACACGATCTGACAGCCTTTTACAGTCATTTTAAACTAAAAGTACAACATTTGTTTTAGTTGATAAATATGTTTTTCTTTTAATTAAAGCCCTTGGATCGCTAGAATCGTCTTTTAAACCCGAGGGGGGTGTGTATTGCTTTGTTGCACGGTGAACCCATCTGTTTGCTCGCTCCGCAAAGAAGCCATTTTAATGAATGAAGAAATGCAGCGCAAGGCAGGGCTTATACCAGTTACTATATATACCGGTCTCTATATGCTTGTAAACAGGCAGAACACTGTAAAGGATAGTTTTAAACCAAGAGCAGTAATTGGGTTCAAAATAAAATATTAATAAGGTATACAAGATTTACCAAAATAAACAACACTTTCTGTCATGAGAATGCATTCATGTGAAGGATGTTGAATAATTTCTTTATGTTTTTAGTAGCCACTTTTATAGGCTACCACCACCATCACACGCACTGATATATAACCTAGACTGTGTATGAAGGTAATTTGTGTCTGCAACAGAGTAGTCCAAACTTTTGCTAATAATAACAACAATCAATAAAATGTGTATTTTTAGTTATTAATGCACAGTAGCCACAAAGAATATGGTGGTGGCACATTATATTTCCCAAAAACGGGCAGTGAACACAAATCAGTCTCATTAATAATCAGTTCACATCCCCCATGAAAGAAGGACGGGTCTGGAATTCCCTTTGTGCATCATCTTAGTTTAATAAGCCCTGCACCCCACTGGTTTTAGAAATGTTGTACCATCTAAAATACAAAAGCACAATGAGTGGGCATGAGTTGTTTTGTGTTTTGACCAGTTTTTAATAGCAGAAAAGGTAATATTCTTATTTACCGTTGTTTTAATACTCTTTATTTATATTATTTTAGATAAAAAAAATACAGAACAAGAGAAGACTTTAGTGGACTTAAGCCCCTCTCATTTAACGAAAATGGCAAAAGGGGACCCCAGGAAGCCCAAGGGCAAGATGTCTGCTTATGCCTACTTCGTCCAGACATGCCGAGAGGAGCACAAGAAGAAAAGCCCTGAGATTCCAGTCAGCTTTTCAGAATTCTCCAAAAGATGCTCTGGAAGATGGAAGGTTAGATTTGCAATGAAATGTTCTAATATTATTTGACTCAAATGATTTAAATAAAGCAATGCAGAGGTACTCTCATATTCTCAGTGTAAAATTCTCTTGATTTGTTGTGTAGGCGATGTCCGATAAAGAGAAATCCAGATTCGATGACATGGCCAAACAGGATAAGGTGCGTTATGATCAAGAGATGATGCACTACATGCCTGGAAAGAGAGGCAAAAAGAAGGATCCCAATGCACCCAAGAGACCACCGTGAGTAGATATACCACACATAGTCTATATGCAGTTATTATGAAGGGTATTTTGTTGATTTGATGCTGTATAGACAGGATTTAAATTGCTATCCTGTCCAATATATTCTAATATTCTGGTGTTTTAATTATTATGTAGGGGTTTAAATGACAGATAGCTGGTGATTAAAGTATTATTTTTAATTAAAATTTAAAAATGTATTTAAATTATTTTATTCACAGCATATCATTCATCATCATCTTATATCATCATCTTACAATTTTTGACAAATAATTTTATGTTGCCACCTTTTATGACCAACAGCTCTGGATTTTTCTTATTCTGCTCGGATCATCGTCCACAAATCAAGGCTCAGTATCCCAGCCTGGGTATCGGAGACGTGGCCAAAAAACTAGGCGAACAGTGGAACAGCCTCACAGATTCCAACAAACAACCTTACCTGATAAAGGCCAACAAGCTGAAGGACAAGTATCAAAAGGCATGTCTAGATCTAGATGCTTCAATAGTTTTCCACCATGCAACATATCACAATTCCAGTGTTTTGCAATATAACAATAATTTTCTTTTTGTGCAGGATGTTGCGGACTACAAGACAAAGGGCAAGGTTGGGAGTGTGTCTATGCCCATGGGCATGGGAATGATGGGGAATTGTATGGCTCCAAAACCCATGGCGAAGAGTAATATGGATGATGAAGATGATGATGAGGAGGAGGAAGACGAGGAAGAGGATGACGATGAATATGATGATGATGAATAGACTGTCATTTTTGTGCGTTTGATCAATTATGACTATAATAACTATTTCTCCCCCATTGAAGTACAGTAGATATGGAATACACTGGTGGTCTTTCATAGCCAGATGTTGTTTTAATAGAGGTGGAGTTTTTTTCGTACTGTTGGCGAGAGACTAAGGGGACGTTTACACGACACCGTTTTCAACAAAAAACAGAAAAAATTTTATGCGTTTTGGCCATTTACACAACAACGCTGTTTTGAAACATTTGAAAACGGGATTCAAAGTGCAAGTTTTTGAAAATGATAATGATTATTGTCTCTGTGTAAACTACAAAATTGCGTATTATGTGTTCAGTCTATAGGCGCTTAGTGTTTCTTTACAAAGTGACATCGCCAACTATTGGCCTGGCATCCATAATACAGCATTTTTAATTGTTTTCGCAGATCCATGTGAACGGGGATCATTTTGACAACGTTGTTTCCTGTACGCGAAAAACGCAAAGGAAAAACTTTTCCGTACATCGTTGTCATGTAAACGTACCCTAACTACCACAGTTTCTTACCTCCAGCTTTGTGTGTGTGTGAGTGCATGTGCACATGTGAAGCTCTCACTTCATCATGGTAGCCCAGTGTCTTCCTAGCCCATGTTTGTATCCTTTTACCAATTGTATAACAAAAGGCCTTTAAACAAGTACCCTTTCTGTATATGTAAATCCCTGTCCTATATTTTTCTTTTTGTTTAAGAGGTTCCTGAGTGTGTAGCTCCTGTATATGGTTGACACTGAGTAGATATTGTTTATGATTGTAATATGTTGCATGTGAAAACGTGTCACAGTTTTGTATACTGTGCACCGATATCAGACATTTCATGCTGAACCGTTTCAAGCTTCCTCTTCCTTGTCCAGTTTAGGAAAAAAATCAGTGCAAAAGAGCAGTTGCCACCAGCACGTCAGTTAGTCCTGTTGCAGGGGTGTGTGCTATATGTTGTTTACTATACTATATAAGATATTAGCACATACAAGATCAATATAGGAAAGATATTTATATTTTCTTTCCTATATATTAACTGTTGTGTGATCTAGGAATGCACCAATACAGAAATACTGAATTGTGTAAAATGTGGTCAGAATGTTACAATATGAACAACAAGGACTATTAACACTATTAAAATATGGTTTTAAAAAGTATAATGTTAGCATTGGGGAAAAAAACCCTGATAATATTGAAACACAAAACATGTTGGCCAATTTATGGTGCATTCCTAATTTGATCCTTATTTTTGTTGAATATAAAGTAAGAAACAATGCTGATGATAAATCTGTACTTATCTGTATCTATGATTTTCATTTTATATGTTTGAGGTTTGCAATTAAATTGAAACATTTTTATTTGTTGTGTATGTCTGTATTTAGATCAAGAACATGATATAAAAACCACCATGAATGGACCTTAATGAATGTGAATTACTAAACAATATCTAGAACATTGTATAAAAACATACCCCAAAAAATGGGTGAAGGAATGATTTGGGCCACAGATCCTTAACTAAAAGTATCTAAAGGTTGAAAGTTATAATGATTGCTTTTGCCCTGGCACCCAGTGATACTGAAATATCAGTGCATAGAGAACATGATTTTTTGAGCAAAAGTGTTTGAAGCTTATATACACTTCTTTATTCAAAATAAGCAATAGTTTTAAATAAAATGCAAATAATGGCCTCTGGTGCAATATGTCTAAGCTTAGACAAGGCATTCAAACGTTTAGTCCGGGGATAATGGGCTGTGTAATAAGGTTCTTATGGTCCACCAAGGTCCTTAAATGATCAAAGATTAGACTATAAATCCCTGACTTTCAATATGGTCACAAACTAAAGTTTCCTGATTCATATGTGTATGTTATGTACCTTTAGACAAAACAGTTTGCATATTTTGTATCATATTTGATACATCAAGCTTTTATGGCCCACTATAATATAGGAGAATATAGAGCTCACACCTCAGTTTTATCCAGAGGTCCAAACTGTGCAAAAATATGCAATTTGGTGCAGATGTTGTGGCCAAAACGTAAGCTGAAATTCTGGTAGCTTGTAATGTAAATTAATGTGATTTTCATAACAGTATAACAGGCTATTTGCATAAAATGCCTATAAATATTAGTTGTCACTCTATAGCTCGCAGTATTGTCTTAATAAGATGATATATAAATGCTTAGTTTCATGACCACAAAAACTAAAAAAAAAACTAAAAACAAAAATCCTCATTCATATGTGTAGCCTATGTTATGTATCTTTAAGTCGCTAGATGGCGCAAGCCTCTATTTTATTATACATGTTTGGGTTCATGATTGCGTTACATAATGCCATCATGGGATTTTTTTCGATAATGACATTAGTGACATACTGAAATTAAATGGGAGTCATATGTAGTCATAAATGAACTATATTAGTTTGTCCTGGAGAAAATGAACTATCGGTTCACAAGTGCAGTTCTTCTCAGTCTGTTGCTCTCCTGTTTAATGGCATTCGCCTCATGATTTCGACATTTTAATGGTATCCGTTAAGAGATAACATTTCTACGGTTGACATTTAGATGAAAACGCAAAAGCCTTCCAAATCCTGTCAATTATATTTCAAACGTATGTTCGCACTTTCTCCAAAGAACGCGAAACAGACTCTTGTGTACGCCATATGATACACGTAAATATGTAAATGTTTTAGTTTTTCCTCGTTACTGTACTAAGCATCACACGTTATTTCTAAAAGACATTTCTGATTGGTAGTCCCTAGGGCAAAGAGGGAGGCCTTCGTGAACCGAGGGATGACGATAGATGTTTCTCCACATTTGATTGGCTACTCGCGGTGCTCATCAAACTCTGAGGCCAAAGCCCAGTCGCTTGGTGTCTGAAGCGGCAGCGAGCGGAGTGGGGCGAGAGGCTTCCGTCTCTGGGCTGCGGAAACTACCCTGCGAACGCCTGCGAGAGTGGCAGTGATTGAGGAAAGGAGAGACGCTTTATTCGAAGTCTCGGCTCAGTTAAATACCTATTACAAAGCATCTTCCCCTTATTAAAGGGAAAAGGCCTGCGGAGATGGGCGACAAGGCGGGGACCAGGTAAGAGGCAGTTTTCAGCGCAGGTTCAATTGCTGCTCTGACTTATGATTTTGAAGTCACGATATCATATTCTCACAACCCATCCTATGATGAACAGTCTCGCCAAACCTCAGAGGGTGGAGGGATGTCGTGGGAAACCGGTCTATTTGAGTGAGGTACTCGTTAGATCTGTGTAACCGACAGGATATGCATCGGCACTCGAAGCAAACGCTCTTAAAAACATGATCACTGGACATCTTATGTACTTCACCCAGGGTGGGGTGACTGACCAGCACGCTACACCATAAATCTACATAATTGTACACCCTAGAAAAGCAATTGCAACTGAAATCTTGAAGTTATGCGTGGGAGTGCGGCATGTAGTTGCTTTAACAGCTCGTGTTATCTGCCGCGATCTGATGTTATCTTGTTGTTTGAGGACTCAAGTTGTGACTGATATTTTTGCAGCGCTCGCTGCGGCTGGTCATACTAATAATAATGACCATTTTCAGATTTACAATAACAAGCACTTACTACGACAGGGCGTTATAATGCTGCATGCATGTAAACGAGCACTGTTCATTATTTCCTCTCCACTGTCCGAAACCGAAAAGTCTGTCGCACCCAGTGCGAGAAATTCCTGCTCATCACTACACGCTCACTTCCTCAACTTTCAGAAAAGGCCTCGATGTTTCCTGTTGCAGCAAACAGTGGGTTCTAATGTGACTAAATGTCATTTTAACACCTCTCTATGTCTCTGTGTGCAGAATAGGCCCTATAGGCGCAGTGTAGATGGATAGTCGAGTCGTGGGCGACCATGTACGTGCGCTGAGTTTGATGAGTAACCCAGCAATCCTCTCAGTTGTGCCTTCAGTTCTGCTTACATGTCACGGCTCACACCATCAGGAGGAGTGTAAACCCAAGGGGTTTCTGCCTCCCGTGTATCTATAGGCTACATTTAGGGCTTTAGGTGTTTCAGTCAGGTTACCCTGTTTTGATGTTGATTTGACATGTGACACAGTTAGAACTTACACTATGCATGTACGATCCCCCTGTAAAGCATCTGAAATAATTGTCAAAATCTAATTTGGAACAGTTTGTTGAACCTTTAGACACAATAGTTTGCTCCTACTATAATATAGGAGAATATGGAGCTCACACTCAAGAAGGAAAAACACCTCAATTTTATCCAAAAATATGCAATTTGGTGCAAATGTTGTTTTTTATATGGACAAAACGTAAGCTGATATTCCTGTAGCTTGTAATGTAAATTAATGTGATTTTCATAACAGTATAACAGGCTATTTGGATAAAATGCCTATAAATATTATTTGTCACTCTATAGGTCTCAGTATTGTCTTAATAAGATGATATATAAATGCTTAGTTTCATGACCAAAGCGCTGTAGTTTTAATCTTGGGGACAAAACACATAGGCCTGGTTTCACAGACAGGGTTTAGATTAAGCCAGAATTAGGCCTTAGTTCAATTTGATAAACATGCCTTAGAAAAAAGCATTACTGGTGTGCATCTTGAGACAAACAATAGTACTGATATGCCAGTGCAAGTTGCTTTCAGTTGCTTAAAGCTGCAGTCTGTAACTTTTTTTTGGTTAAAAATGATCCAGAATCAAATTGAGCAAGTACATAAACAGCCAGTGTTCAAAACTATCCCCTTACCTTAGCCAGATTCACAACGGTAAGCTTGTAATAATGTGTTCTAATTTGAGTGGTACTGGTGGATTTCCGCGGGAAATTCGAGCATGTCTTTGCGTCATTACGTCACGTCTGTATACATAAAGAAGGAGTCCGGCTAGTAGTAGTATCGCATGTAAGGAGTGGATCATTTATAGCCTTTTCTCACAGCAGCTGGAATAATTAAACTTATCATTTTGATGGCGGATTGTCATCCAGAAAGGTCCAAACGACAATCATCAGTGACAACTGGAGATTCACCTGTAGTCAAAAGCGAAAGATTTGACTGTACAGAAATTAAAATCTACAGGTAACGCTAATACACACTAAATACACAGTCACGCAATGCTGATGTTGTTAACATTAACAATTTGAGAACGAAGTATAGCAATACTAATAATTTGCACGGTTTGATGTGATATTAGCTAATCGAGCGTTAGATTTAATCACCGTTGGTAGCGCGATTCATTGTTACATTATTTATGCTTTTTTCCCTCAGTCGGTCAGAACAAAAGTGGCAGATGTTACTTACTGGTTCAGATGACATTTTTCCGGTGAAATTTTGGTCGTACTTCCAAGACTTAGTATCTGTAATTTCGAAGTACAGTATCCACACCGGTGCGGTGAATGAATGACAGCCACACACACTCCTTAAAACATTAGATTCATCCGTGTTGAGGAGCCGTGACGACGCACAACCCACGTAAAGATAATCATTCCGGCATTAACTGCAATTCCAGGTTTCAAACAGAGATGGCGACAAAGAGGCAAAACTTACGGACTGCAGCTTTAAACATGCATTTTAGTCTGGGACTAACTTAAGCCTTGTATGTGAAACCAGGCAATAATGCTACGCAATGCAATAATGATTGAGAGATGTATGGGACTAACTTAAGCCTTGTCTGTGAAACCGTGCAATAATGCAATGCAATAATGATTGAGAGATGTACAAATAAAAAGTCTGTTGCATCATATTTTATGCATACATTTTAACATGATTTTTCTAAAAAATGATGCATGTATAATCAAGTAAGCCTAAGTTGCTTCAGTCCAGTAACTGTTCATCCTAAAATATTGCTAATAAAAGTTATTCTTGCATTTACTTACTATAAAAATCATTAAAGGGTTCACAGCAAAAAGTCATATGTCCTGAAGGTGGACATGAATTATTTACAAGAATTAGGTATGGAAAAATCAATCAGAGGACAGAAGGCATGTACAGTAGTAGATTGTGTGCTACAGTTTTTTTCAGCAAAGTTTTGATCATGCTGACAGTTTAGAGGCCTTAGAAATTAATGTAAGATTTATAGGGTTTAACCTCACATTGATTGTACCAAACCTTTATGGCTTTCTTTATTCGGCGGAACACAAAGGGTGTTTCAATTTGGTCACCATTCACATTCATTGTATGGAGAAAAGATGCATGTAAATGGTGAAATGGTTCCATTTTTGGATGAACTATACCTTTAACCTCTAGATTTCACTTCTCATGGCTTGGTTTTGCCGCTGAAATGCGAACGTTTGCCTTGGAAAGGAGCTAGAAGGAGAGCAGGGATTGTTGCATAGTTATTGTATTGTAATAAGATTAAATAGCATGACTTTTGTGCGTAGGGAGCAGTTGTTCATCAGCCCACTACAGAGCAAGCCATGCACAGCAAACTTAGCGCGTATTGATTGACACACATTCATAGCGCTGTGAAGCTGTGAAAGAGGCGTTCTGTGTAGGTGTCATCGGCCCTTCTGTGCTTCCAAATTAGCCTTGGGTAAATTAAAGCTCGCTACCACTCCATAATTGTTGTATTTATCATCATTTCTATTTATAAAGATATTTTGCCACCTAAGACCTCATAGATCTAAATACTATACCCCTGCCTGTTTCTGCTAGGTACATTCTGATTCAGCCTCTCTTGTGGTTCAGTTATTGTGGAGGCTGTCTGGTGTGGGGGATCGTGCAGGCTCAGTGGTGTGTGCTGGTTTTATGAAATCCCCCATGTGTGTTTTGTTTTTCCATGTTTGATAATTACACATTTTCTTGGTTAATGAAACAGGATTTATCAACAATAAGCCAATACTGTGATATCTGTTTTTCTTTTCACATTTATATACTTGCTTATTAATTAACATTTTTCTTGTTGCTAAAACCAAGTTGCATCAAAGTTTACACAGTAATTGATATCTTATTTAGTAATATTTGTTTTGTCTTATTTATGCACTTCAATTATTTTGTCTGCCAAATTTTTCCAGGTGGAAAAACTACTTGTTTCAGTGTAATTATACATTTAAAGCTGCAGTCCGTACCTTTTTTTTGGTTAAAAATTATCCAAAATCAATTTTTGAGCAAGTAAATAACCAGCCAGTGTTCAAAACTATCTCCTTAACTTAGCCCGATTCACAACGGTAAGCTTGTAATAATGTGTTCTAATTTGAGTGGTACTGGTAGGTTTCCGTGGGAAGTACAAGCTTTCCGCTGTTCATCTTTGTGTCATTACGTCACGTCTGTATACATAAAGAAGGAGTCCCGGCTAGTAGTAATATCGCATGTAAGGAGTGGATCATTTATAGCCTTTTCTCACAGCAGCTGGAATAATTAAACTTATCATTTTGATGGCGGATTGTAATCCAGAAAGGTCCAAACGACAATCATCAGTGACAACTGGAGATTCACCTGTAGTCAAAAGCAAAAGATTAGACTGTACAGAAATTAAAATCTACAGGTAACGCTAATACACACTAAATACACGTAGTCACGCAATGCTGATGTTGTTAACATTAACAATTTGAGAACAAAGTATAACAATAATAATAATTTGCATGGTTTGAAATGATATGAGCTAAGCGATCGTTAGATTTAATCACCATTGGTGGCACGATTTATTGTAATGCTTTTTTTTCTCAGTTGGTCAGAACAAAAGTGGCAGACATGTTACTTACTTATGACATTTTTCCGGTGAAAATTCTTATTTTGGTCGTACTTCCAAGACGTAGAATCTGTAATTCCGAAGTACAGTATCCACACATACTCCTCAAAACATTAGATTCATTCGCGCTGAGGAGCCGTGACAATGCACAACCCACGTAAAGATAATCATTCCACAACTGCAATTGCAGGTTTCAAACAGAGATGGCGACAAAAAGGCAAAACTTATGGACTGCAGCTTTAAGTAGAGTAATATTAATTAAAGAGGGGGTAACACACACAGTTTCTGCCAGTCTCATGTTAATCTTGAGTACCTATAGAGTAGTACTGCATCCTCCATATCTCCGAAGAGTCTTTAGTTTTATCATATTTATGAAAGACAGATACGCTTTACTGATTCTTTCCAAAAATAGCCAAACTCATGAAGGCGTGCAGTGGGTGGAGCTGAAGAGTCACTCACAAGCGCACACACACACACCTTTGACGCGCACACACACACACACACACAATACATCGTCGCATTATCCCTGGATAACTTTTACATTATATGCACTTACGCGACGATTGCCGACAAAACACAGACATTTGATGCAGTTTCCCTCACCGCCTGCGGTTTCAACTCATGACCGGGAACAAACAAACACACTTGCAGAACTCCGTTGCTGCTCCGGGAAAACAAACTGCATCCTTTCCTTAACGCTGGGTTATTTGGGAAGCTGAACAAGGTTATCTTTCCCTCACAACCAGAAACACACTTCTTTAGTGACGTTGTTGATTTTGTGGTCTAAATGACAGCGGTGCTGACGGCTCCCGTAACCCGAACGAAGCTCGTTGATGGGCGTGCTCTTGCTGGCCATACATGGCCATACTCGAAAAAACCTTTCCGAAACTTGTTCGAATCCTGAAGGAGTGTATTTGGAACAGAAATACTCCGTCATACGTCCCAACACATTTATTTATTTTTTATTTTGGCCGTGTTTAGCATGAGAATCCAACTCTTTAACAGTATAAATAATACTGTTATTATTTATACTGATATAAATAATATGTTGTTGTTATATGTTGTTATACCTTTAACAACATATTGCTTTGGGGTTAGTTGCTTGTAATTCTGCATAATATACTGTTATTGTAAATGTGTAACATATCCATATTTACATATGTAATATGTAACATGGACACTGTAAAATAAAGTGATACCCTACTTTGTTATAGTTCCATTCTTCTTGTGTTGTTCTTTAACCAACCAATGCTTGGCATATTTCCATTTTTTTTTTTTATTTCTAGATATAATGATGTAACATCTTTGTGCTCATCTGACAATCTTCAGTTTAGTGGTCTTTCTAATACAACCTAAATGTGTGATATGTTATGGGACATTATTAGACTTTGTTGTAAGTTTTTAAGCTTTAAGTATAAGAAAATGTGGCTTAATAGCAATGCAGGTAAGAGTAAATAACACAAATGTAGTAAAAGGAGCAACATTTAGGAAGCAAGCGATGGACAATAAGGGAAGAAGAATGAAATGGAGGAATGGGAGTGAAGAGTGAAACAGCAGGAAGACTTAATTTGAACCTCATTTGAAACTTGTACAGCTTTTTTTAAATACGTCCGAGCTAAACTTTATTAGCTTGTGTATGTTTACGATGGCTCTTTAGTCCATTCTCAAGGGGTAGAGGACAAGATTTGTGAGTGAAAAGAGCCATGACTTATTCAAGGGACTTACCAAGCATTGTGAGAGACTTCTGAGGTCACTTCGCGTTTTGTAATCACAGGGAATCACTTTGGTAAGACCAGAAAAGGAAAAGTGGAAGGAAACTTAGTTTAAGTGCTGAACAAAATGTCATGTAGCTCCATACTAGTGTTTTTGGATTTGCACCATACTTGCGCAATATCCTGCAGCTGAGTTCGACATTGATTGGGGATTTACTGGGGGCTGGTTAGTATATATTCCCCATCCTCCAGCTTGCGGAGATCTGCATGCTCAAACTCGTGCGTTGTCCTCTTTTTGTAGGGTGATTGATTGGTGTGGTCCATTAAATCACATCTGCATCAGTACGATTAGCATGAGCATGATTAATTGTTTTGTGCCTGTTTTCACCTTCTCATCTTCTAATTCTCTCCTCATGCCCTTATACTTCGCCCTGTAAATCTCACCTTTTCTCCTTTCCTCGCTCTTTTTATCAGTAATTGATAATGTTACAGGCTCTCTAGTTTCACAATGATCTTAGTCTGCGGTGAACATTTGACAGGCTAAATATAGAAACGGAACATTTTGTTTGTGCAATTAAAGGGATAGTTCACCAAAAAAAAAAAAAATTATGTAATTTTTTTTTTTTCCAAACCTGTATGACTTTCGTTCTTCTGTGAGACACAAAAGAAGATATTTTGAAGAATTTTTTTTAACTGTTTTTGCCCATAAAATGATCCAAAACAACATAGACCTCACTGACTTTTATTGTATGGGCAAAAAATACTTTGACATTTTTCAAAATATCTTTTGTGTTCTGCAGAAGAAAGAAGGTCATACAGTTTGGAACATCATGAGGGTAAGTAAATAATGATAGATAATTCATTTTTGGGTGAACTATCCCTAGAGTCTCATTGACCTAGATGGAAAGGGCGCTATCAGTGATGGCTCACAACACGGTCACAGTATTGCTGTTGCCACCCAGGTTTGTATGCGTGTGTGAGTGTGTTTATCTCTCACACACATACACACCTCTAATTCATCAGCTGATGGCTCTATTATCTCATTTTAGGCGGAAAGGACAATTCACTAGAGACTATTTAGACACCTGTCTGCACTGATGGATTAAGTCTCTACATTTAACAGGCGCCCAGTTCCTCTAACATAGTCTAGTTTGTGGACTGAGTTAACCCATCTCATGGGATTTTGTCCCAATATGTGTGCTGAGTAAGGCCACACTTGCAAAATCTAAAGCTCATGCTACATTTTTACATTTTATGAAGAAATAAGTGGTGCGTGCCAGCCCAAAACTCACCACCATGATGCTAGGGTGATCTGGGTGGTTGCCATGGAGATTTTATTCATTTTTAGCAGGTTTGTATATGGTTACTAAGGTTTTCTGGGTGGTTACTTATACTGGCTAAAGTCAAAAAAGCCTCAATGTAAGTCTTTTTTTTTTCGCCCATTTTATCTTGCCACTATAGCTATAAATCGCAAGTCTGATCTTGACTCGCTTAGAAAAGTAATATTATAGTTTTCCTTAACAAGCCATACCACCAAGGTATCATCCATGTAGTTGGGGATGTTACATGCGTTTAATACTTGGTGTTAGGGGTTTGAACGATGTTTAAGCAGTAGTAATAGTGATTCTTGTCTTAGCAAGCACTTTTGAACACACATTATCTTTCTCTAAAAATAACTGTATTGTACTTTTTCTATTGTCAGGAGTATTGCCCTGTGCATATAAGATATTGTAAAGCTCTTATCACGGAAAGCTGGAATTCAGCAGTTTGAGTTCCCAATAGGAAGTGGTCTAGAAAAATAACATTTACACACACAGCACCTCAGCAATGGAAAAATAATATAATGGAAAAGCAATCTCAGCTGGGTTCCTTTTTTCCATTATATTGCTGTTTTAATTAGGAAATTGCTTGTACTTGACCTCTATATCTTTTTTCCAAATAACTTTTACTTTGCTTCTAGATGTGGGCTGTTGAAAGTAAGAGCAACAAGCTCTTTAAAATAGGCTCTAATTATGGGTGCTAGTGCACATTTGCTCTGTGACGTCACATGGTGTCTGAGTGCTTAGCCTAGTGTCCTGTAAATTGTCTGCATGTGTAAACGGCTGACAGGTGATTATAACCAGACATCCTTGGTGCTCCCCTTGGCTCCATCCTAAGACAACAGTGAGATTGATTAAGTCCCTCTCTCACACACACACACACACACACACACACACACACGTTTACTATCTCAATCCATTACTGTCTCTATATCAGCACTGCCTCTTTCTGCTGGATCCTCTCAATGCTTTGGTCTTGCGTGGTTTTTGCATTTTAGACATTTGCATGTTCACTTACTTTGTTTAAATTCCCTATTTTTACTGCGTACACGCCACCATATGTGAGTGTCCACTTGTTTGTCATGTGGGAGGATTTGTTTACAGTATTATTGAGGTTATCAGGGCATGATGTTAAGCATTTCCTGGTTCTTGTCTTTAGGACAAGTAAACTATTAGGCATCTGGAATTATATGAAATAATTTTTAGCCCAGATTAATGTTTCTCTGTAATTTATTAATGGTATTAGTATGATTACTAATGACTACTGTACAAAAATCACATATAATTTGCGATTCTATCTTCTACCGATTCGAATCGATTCACACATTTCAAAAAAAGTTTGCTTTTCTAAATGTTTGTTGTTAACGTGATGTTGTCTGAACAAAGAAGGCGGCAGTCAACTGTGAGAGCAGTGCAGCACCTGGACAGTTTAGAGAGCGCACAGGCTTGAAACTGTGAATATCTTAGCGAATAGGAAATAGCCTCAAATAATGCATAGTTACCAGCACACGGCGGAGTCTCAATCTCCACCAGGCTAGAGTAAAATTATAACGTGGTTACAAGGTGCGTATAACTTAAACTACTTTATTAAATAACTCCTGACCAATCGGCACTAGAGGCCCCAATATACTTCAAGCGAAATCGAAGAACGAACTGGCATGACGTAATTTCAAACAAAATCAGGCCCAAATGAAACAGCTTGCCAAAGCGAACTTTCCGAAGCTCCAGGTGAAGGGTTGCCAGATGTCTAAAAAAAAGCAATACAATCCCTTAAAAACACAATATAATAAGCAGACATCGCAAAACTGTACCGGGGAACAAATTTAAGCAATAGTATAAGTACCAATATCCTACAAAATTAAAAGTCAGGAAATGTCATTTATTATGAATAAAATAATTCAATATTAAATATTTAAATATTATAAATTGATTATCACAACACTTTCATGCATTATTGGAAAAGCCTTTATTTTATTTAACTGAAGGAACACTCTTTTATGTGATAGTGTATTTATGTGCAAATATATTTATGCCCCCTTTGTGTCAAAGTTTCACTTTAATTTTTTTCCGTGGTTGTCCTGAACAAGTGTTGATTCTGAGTTTATATTTGTGTTTGTGTATGTGTAAACCAACTGTACAGCCCAATCCAATGCGATGATCCATGTCTGATCCTCTAACTCTTACCTCTCTCTTCAAGAGGAAAAAACCCTTATTTGTCTACATCCAGAAACTTCCTCCATGCTCCGTATTAATTGCTTGGCATGTTTTGTCTCAAGATATGTTTGAAACACTTTTTGGAGTGTATCTACAAACCACATCTATAACACCTTTCCCATTACAACAGATTGCACAATATTCTGCTGCCAGTGTTTTAGTTTTGAACTTAATTACATGATACTTGAGTAAACTAAAATAATATATAATATAAAATAATATAATATAATAACGTTTAAAGTTTTCAATTACCATGGATGTTTCCTCTGTCGTTTCAAGTTCCCTTTTGTTGAATCTTGTTTAGCTCTTTATAAGGCTTTGTGGTCATTGTAGTTTCTCAGACAGAAGTAACACTTTGTTTTTGTTTTAGTATATGGCCATTACTATGATAGGAATACTAATGTAAAATTATTATTATTATTATTATTATTATTATTATATTCTAATTGTTTGGCTTCCTAAAACACCAGTGTGAATGTAATGTAGACTGAGACTATACACTGTAAAAAAAAAAAGAAAAGTTGACATAACTTAAAATTGTAAGGCAACTTGCTCCACAGCTTTTTTGAGTTTACTCAACTTTTAAACAAAGTAGTTCACTTAACTCAATTAACTAAGGTCACATGTCTCCCAATTTAAGATCTTTTGTTCAGCTGATTGAGTTTTTATAGTTTTTTGATTTTGTGTTGAAAATTGTTTATTTTTTCTATGTCACCATCATGGTGATCAGTGTTTTCTTTAGTTGGGCAGTTTGACAACTTATTAATGTTAGTGTTTCTCTGGCTGCTGTAACTGAGTTTCCTATGGCAAGAAAAGCAAGAGAAAACACAATCAGATGGTGTCGGCTGCTCTGATAAGAATATAATCATTGTGTAGTGGCCTAATTCACTGATTTTATGACTGAGTTTAATATGAGCAATATACTATTAACTTTGTTTTATTGTGATTCTAGAAAAGATCCAGCACGGTTTTAATCAGAAAAGCTGAATAAGGTTTAAAACAGACTGTACACTAAGCACTTTGACCTCCTGTGAGATTTACTCCCACAGACCTCAAGAATCAGCCTATGAATCTCAACAATGGTGACATGCTTCATGCCGCAATGCATTCTGGGAGCCATGGATGAGTTTTGTATGATGCACCCAGAATGCATTGTTAACTTGTTGCAACTTGTATGCTTGTTAACTTGCATTTACAAATCGAATTTACAATTAATACTAGGTTGGTCAAACGATTGCTGAACCAACTTATTTTCACTGGTTAAGCCAACTTTTTTGCATTTAATTGTCCACTTAACTAAAACATAATCATTAGTCTAAATTTTTGTGAGTTGGATTTTTTACAGCATATCACATCTAAAAAGAGGGTTGAGTCCCCTTTAAAGTTCAGGTACAAGTCAATTCACTGACTTTTTTTTTTCTTTTTTCTTTGTTCAATTTGCACACTGAACATGAGTTGGATCTCTTAATTTTGAACTCTCAAAGTGGACCAGATTGATTAATTTAACTTTTAAATAAAGCTACATGATTTTGGATAAATTGAGAATCGCACAAATTAACATGTAATTTACTAGAGGTTCTGACAAAATGTTAACTGCTGCCATCTATTTAAAATGTTTAATTAATCTGAGTTAATTATTTAAAAAAATCTATTTAAATGAATGATTCAATGACTCACTCATAAATACTTCACTTGTTTTAATAATGGATGAATCAGCTTGAATGAATGATTCAATGACAAATTCATTTTTTTAAGTCACTTGTCACCACCTGGTGGTGCAACAATGTGAATGATAGAATCGTTATTTGAAGTGCCAAGTCTAAAGGTGAGTTACTCTATTTTGATCGCTACTGTAGACATCAGTGTTTATATCCGAACTAAACTTATGCACCCGGACCCCCCTACAGGTGCCGAGGTCCACCCACCACAGTCTCACAAAATCCTGTAGGAAACACTGTATTCCCCTCACAGGCAGGTCCATTCATGGGGCCCAGGACAAAATTATTAGGGTCACAAGGCTTGGGACAACGTTCCCTGACAACAGCATGACTTGCAGTGGCAACTGGAATATATTTCCATAAACAAGGGCGTGAAATATTTTTCATTCCATATTTGTCTGTTTGGTCTGTAGGTTTTGCTGTTTTCCTTGTCCTCTCTTGTGCTAGAAAAACATGCAAACACGCACCCAGAGTCAGCAGGCAACAGGAACACACGCAGAGCGGTGCTGACGCAAACTGCATGTTCAGGAAGGCAGCGAATGCATGACTTCGTGCCTTTCTCATCTCTGACTGCACTCACTGTGTTTATTTGCATGCATCTTTCTCAATGCTTTTGCTTTTTCATTCTTTGGAAATTTACGAACTCTGATCATTTTGATTTTACCCGTGTGTGTGTGCGAGACATTATTCATGTCTGTACATGTGAGTTATGGCAAGACCGTAGCGGTCGCGTTGCCCTGAGGTTGGGTTGTTATTGAGTGTGTTTCTGAGAGGGAGACTTCAGGATGATACTGAAAGGACTTTTTTATGTGGAATATGCTTAACTGTGTTCCCATAACTCGTGTCATTTTTGTTCTGTACTGACATTTAGACAGGCCAGAAGTAGAACAGGAAGCTGAAACCCTCTGGACAGCAACTCTCTGATTCACTGTCACCTGTCACTAACTTATACTATCTACTTCCTGTTTGTTATATTTTCTAGTGATAGAGGCCGTTTTCCAACTAAATGCTTCATGTATTTGTGAAAACTGTTAACAAATATGCAGGGTCAAATAGTAACAGTCTCCAAGGGCCAAATGTGAGAGAAATTAGGCTTTGGTGAGTAAATTAAATGAATTACTTGTCATTTGGCTGCAACATGAGCATATAAAAATGAAGGACATTAAACTTCTCTAATAAAGTGACATTCTAGTAATAATGGAAGCATTTGTGCTTGTTTACACATACAGTTCTCTGAGTTTGTGGAGCTTGTTTGTTTTACAAAATATTGCAATATATTACTTGCATTACCCCTTAAGTGACCTGTGAATGACCAGTGCTGCTGTTTTCCACAAATATGAAAAATATTCCTTTTTGTTTATTAGTGTTTTTTTTGTCTCATTAAACTGTCATTAAACATTTTTTCTTTGATATTTGTGGAAAGGTCATTGTATCACATCCAGAAATATTTATGGCTGGACGTTATTCTCTGTTTTCCCGCTCTTGGCAGGTGTGGCAAGCTAATTTTGGACCTCACAGATATGAATGTTTTCAGACTGGTAACTTAACTGCCTGGACAATCAAATGCAAAGCCAAAGAAATGCCACAAAGTTTCTAGATCATGTAGAAATAGTCTTAGAATATTTGAAATAGGGCTGGAGTAATTTTTGGATTAAATTAAAATGTGGTCGATATGATATCGATTCTCAAAAGCCACGAACCAACCTTTTTGAATATTTAAATTGGCACGGCTTTAAAACACATGCAAATGATCAGCTTTCGTGACGATGCAGCACTGATGCAGAGAAACATGTCTATAGAAAGCTTGAAATGTTGTCTTTTAAATGTGGAATTAAAATCGAAAACAAATATTCTCTGATTATGTAATCTGTATGAAACGTGCATTTTTCTATAGGTGCATCCACTATACTGTGGAGATGGAGAGTCAGCATTGTCAATTTCATCTTTGCAGCCGATACCGACTCAGAATACGTATCAATAAATTATTAAAATGTTCAGTAAGTCTCCTTGCTTTTCCCCTCCAACACATTCATAATCATTACTTTTCCCAGTGCGCTGTGGGAAGTTATGCATGCGCTTGTTCCCTAATTTATATTTTTAAAGGCTCAATATTATGGTTTAGTATTTCTCAGTAATGTACAACAATGTTAGCATAATATTCTTCTTAGCCCTGAAACTCAAACCATTTTCTGTGTTTTTTTAAATGAATATCATAAACGTGCGACTAGTCGACTATTCGCTTAAATTTCTCTCACAGCGAGGCCTCTGTCTGTCTCTACTCTGATGCCTTTTGCATCTACGTATATATCTATGTGCAGCCCATAGCTCAAACCTTTGCTGGTTACTCACACCTACACAATAAGAACAGGAAACTCACAGGCAGAATGAAGGAAGTGTGACCACCACAAGATTAGGCAAGGGCTCTGACTCCACTCTTCTCCTCCTTCCTCTCTCACTCATGCTCTGTCTGTTTCTTCCTTTTGCCTTCAACTCTTTTTCAGACTTTTTCTGTCAACATTTCTCTTTACTATTCGTGCTTTTGCAAATTCTCTTCCATCATGTTGCAGATTCCTCTGCATTTTTTCTTTGTTGTCCACACTCATTCATTTGTTTACTTGCTTATTTTATTTGCATATTTATTTGCTTTTTATTTGAGATGTATGTTAATTATACCTCTAATTTCCTGATTAATAAAACTGTTTGATGATAGTACCTATATAGAGTTTGTGTGGCAAAGGGTCGGGTTTCCTTTTTGGGTTTTTCGGACTGGAGAGAAAGGAAACCGGGATGAGGATATATGTGATGATTCTGCTAAAGCGCAGCAACCTTTCTTCCTCAAACTGATATGGGAACAGAATGGAATGTGTTTATTAGCTGACTTGTTATATTATCAGCTTTTTTTTTTTGCTCTTATATGCTTCCTATACCTCTCACCAAGAGTGAGGCCCTCCGTTTAAGGAGCTCCAATAACTATCATTCTTGTTTTGTTTTTACATGTTCATTACTTGACATTTTTCTCAGTTCACCCACTCTTGGCAGGTGTAGCAAGGTAATTTTGGACCTCACAAATATTAATGTTTATCCTTAACATTTAAAGTAATATTTCACCTGAAGAAAATTGCCAGGGCAGATTATGCTGACCGAGTTTGTTATCTTTCACACGGGTCAATGTGTGAGATATGAGAGAGTGCCATCTTGGCATTGTTTGCCACGTTTGTTGCTTGCTAATTGCTGAAGCATCACCATTTTGTAAAGATCCTGCCACTAGCACTTCCTTCGTATCTGAGGTTTTTCAGAGGATTCTTCCTCTTTCAGACCTTTATTTCTTGTCTTAAAATGTTAGTGAAAATCAGAGAGAATAAAAGCTAGTGTCAAGTTAAATATCTTGTCAGATAATCTGTTTCTCTTATTTGTTCTCACTGCTTTTGTGTGGTCCCTGAAAAGATTTCCTGAGGAAAACGGCTCTGATGCATCTCTATGATGGTAATTTTCTATCATTTTCTGATGCTCAACCTATTAAACGTGACAAAGATGGTGTAACTTTGGCAGATGAAATGGAGTTGGTGTCATCCACTGAAGTGTGATGAATAAAATATAATATCGGCCATGGGTTTCATTCAATATCACTTTCATTACTAATTATTTAATCATGCAGCTAAAAAGTAACTCAGTAAATTACTGAATTAAACATAAAATGTAGTGAGGTCATGTGACGACGACAATGTAGTATAGTGTCAGTGGTTACATAATTCTTACCATTTCACATACTGTTCATCAAAATACACTACTGTTCACAATATCGGGGTCGGTATAGGATTTTAAAATGTTTTTGAAAAGTTTCTTATGCTTACCAATGCTGCATTTATTTGAGAAAACTAATATTGGGAAACATGATTACAATTTAAAATAACTGTTGTTGGAATGTAATTTATTCCTGTGACAGCAAACCTGAATTTTCAGCATCATTACTCCAGTCTTCAGTGTCACATGATCCTCCAGAAATCATTCTAATATGATGATTTGCTGCTCAAGACATATTTCTTATTACTATCAATACTTTTCAGGATTCTTTAAATCAAAAGTTCAAAAGTCAAGCATTTATCTGCAACATAATAAATATATTCACAGTGACTTTTGATCAATTTAATGCATCTTTCTGACCTCAAACTTTTGAATGCTAGTATATAGTGGACAGTTGTCGGTGTATGCAGTACACTAGTTCTTCAGTAGTTACTAATCATTCAGAGTCTCAAACTGTCAGCAGTCAAATTTGAAAAGACTTAGTGTCAGTATATTTGAGGACACCAGGCCTGAAACTGAGTAATAATGCAAATCATAATCAAGTACGGTACAATTATGCACATTAATGTCACGTTAATATCATTAATTATGACATTAATGTCAAGTAGTTCGCTTTTTATAGTCTTTCCTAAACACTGTATTTTCACTCATCACGGTACTGACAAGTGCAGTTTTCTCGCCCCCTCCTTTTTTTAGGAGTAAATGGATCCTCAATTACATATCCTGTTTACTGCACAACATTCTGATTCCTAGTATTTCAGAAGAAACGTACATTTTATATATTACATGGACTTAACAGGTCACCAGTTTGCTGCATAGCTGTAAAGGCAATGTTTGCATCTTTTTAGTGTTTTATCAGTAGTTACACATTGACTATTGCTGCGCTAACAAATGATTTTTAGTCAGTTGACCAAACAGCTCTTTTGGCACAATTCGGTAATGTATTTACTTTAATTTGTTTAATTTACTTTACATAGTTTTCCTGTTTTCTGCTGTTTCATTTAAATATGTTCCTGGCTGATAAGAATAATGTTTAAATAATTCAGCTTTTCGTTTATTGATTGCATTTGTAACACTGAGATAAATCATGGCGTCTAGACTGTCTGAAAAGGAAGAAGGCTCATTTGTACCCATTTATGTATTATGTGAATTGCATAACTGAAAGATGCAGGGTACAATGAAAAGTTGCAGTTTATTGTACTGTAGGCCATAATGTGTGTTTGCACACAGCAGTCTGTTCTGCATCTATCTGACATTGAAAGGCAGACTATTATGAGCCATTTATAGTTTAATGGCGGCCTCTAACCAATCATTTATTTATTAATCGTTCATTCTCTTTTACTGGCCTTGTGCTTGCACCAGTCTAGATCATCATTCAGTCAATCGTTAATTCCATCAGTAAATGCAAAAGCTGTCGTCTCTTTTTCTTTCTCTCGCTGTGTCTTCATTCCATTCTTCTGTTGTTGTTTTTTTTCTTCCCCTCCAAATTTTTGGCTCCATGTCACGCTTGAGCACAAGCACTACCGCAGACGCATTCGGTGACGCATGAGCCGTTTCTGATCCTGAAAGCTGAAGTAGATCTTCCTCAGTCAGCAATTACCAGTGTGCTGTGCTGTCAGCTTCTCTAGCACCCTGATTTCTCACTTTAGCCTTTGTATGGCCTGATAGAGCTTCCCTAATAACTTTCAGTAGCACCCGAGAGACAAAATGTTCAGAAACTGTAAAAACACCCGTAAACTGATTAAGAATAGACATAAAGTGGATTATGAAAGCACATAAATAGACTAAAAACAGGAACAGAGAACACGATCATGCAATTTAGCACTTCCTACTTTTGTCTCATTGAATTTTCGATGTGTTTGTTTTTAACATCAATGCCTTATAAATATGCTGACCGCGATTGCGGTAGGATGCAGTTATGAACAATGTTGCTTTTGAGACCCGGACATTCCTGTCGAATTAGCCTTTTTGGTCGTGACTCATATTAAAATACCATTCTGATCTAAATGTCCTGACGTACCTCATATAAGTTAATCGCATATGTTTGTGTTAGTGTTTATTGGCGAGTGCGTCTCTAGCCGGTCGCTGCTCATTGGAAAAGTGCACAATCCTTGACAAATGACGCACGCTGTAATCTGCCGAAACAATAGGCAGAATTCAGTGGGTGATTTGGTATTAAGTCTTGGGTTTAGCCTCTGGCCGTGCAGAAAATTGACAGCCTGTAATGTGGGAAACACACATATTCAAACACACACACACACACACACACTCAGATCTTGCCTTGGTTTTGCACAACAAAATGTTGTAAATTTATCCGTAATCTTGTTCGTAAACAGCAACCAGCCCTGCAGTGTTTATAGCCTGTGGTATCCTGCTTACACTGGACACTTCATTATTTACTTGCTTACAATTACAACATTAGTCACCAAACCAGGCGGAATTATGTAAGGTGAAGTATGTCAGTTTTTTTTATTACTTTTTTATTTATTTAATTTTTTTTTGTTACAATACGTTCTCCTATTCCAGCCTAATATCAAGAATAAACTATTAGGTCATTATTAATGTAATTAAATCACTAAAAATGTAAATAGAAATTAAAATATTAGTTAAATGTAACCATAAACACATTAATGACTTATTTCTAAACGCAACTTTTAAATTGCTATTTGCTTATCTTAATCCGTGTTCTATTTTTTTGCAAGTGCTTTATCCATTTTTTTTTAATTAATCCATTTTTCTAAAAAAAATTTTTATTGCACTTTATTTTACAGTACGTGCACTTACGTGTACTTGCAGTGTACTTACCTACATGGGTTACTGCCTAGTTATTTCCCAGTTATTGTAATTACTATAATAAGTACATAGTATGTACATGGGGATCAGGACTGTAAAATAAAGTGCAAGGTTTTTTTTTTTTCCTCTTTACAAGAAACTATGCATTAAACAAACAGTAGAATGTGACACTGTCACCTTACTATGGTGCTTGTTTGTTGTCTCCAAATTTTATTTTGAAAATACAAATGGTTATTTTGTTACTTTTTTTTATTTAGTTTTGTGTAAGAATATCTTAACACTTGGCTGTCCTGTTAAATAATTCAGTCAAGAGATGATAGTTACAGTCTGTTCATTTATCACACTTGAAATGGAAGTTAATGTTGAGTGCGTTGCGTTATGAGATACAGTGAGTGTTCCTCATAGTCTTCTCTGCTATATACTGCACATTTTGGCAAATCTAGAAAGTAATCCAGATATTCTATGCATACAAAAAAATTCACATAATCTGCACAATATGCATATTAAATACTGTGGAAATACTAATAGTTTTCCAAACATAGACTGAAAAAAAATAATAATAAATTGAATCACGCCATGATAAATATGAAGTAATTGTGCTTGGTGTAATTCTATACCTGCTTGTGTATTTTTACAATGGAAAACCAGAGGTTAGAGTGTTTAATGTGACCATAATTGAAGAGTTGTGCTTGCTTGATGCACTTCACTTTCAAGCCCTTACAAGGCCACTTTTATATTTTTTGAAGCTTTTAAAAATAATGTCTGGTGTTTACAGTATTCTCACCATCACCCTCCCTCTTGGCATGTCTCTGTCCCTCTATCTGCCTTGATAAATGTGCCTTTATTTAGCCCCTCTTTACCCTTCCCAAATTAAATTGAGACCCTGATTGATTTTCCAATCTCTCTCTCTCTCTCTCTCTCTCTCTCTCTCTCTCTCTCTCTCTCTCTCTCTCTCTCTCTCTCTCTCTCTCTCTCTCTCTCTCTCTCTCTCTCTCTCTCTCTCTCTCTCTCTCTCTCTCTCTCTCTCTCTCTCTCTCTCTCTCTCTCTGTGCTCAGTCCTTTGCACTAATGAAGGTGCCTGGTCGAGTTTGTCTCCTGTGTGTGTGTCCTTATGCTGTAACAGGCTCCATTGTCAGATCTGTAGGAACGTGGGTCCTTTTTTAGAATGTCATCAATGTGATGCCATCAGAATCAGTCTTGGCCTCTGATTGGCTCAGGGTGAATTGAAGAGAAATGGAAAAGTAACAAAACAGATTAAAAAATCAGAGCGAACAAAGTAGAGATCTTCACTTTGTGCGTTTGTACTTGTCTATAGTTTTTGTTTAGGTTTCTAATTTAAAAGCGTTTTTTATCCAAAAATGGTTTTGTAAGCAAGCAACTTAAAAAAAAAAAGTTAAGTCAGTTCATAGGTTAAGTCTTCTGCTTTTTACATTTGAATGAGGGTACAGGAACTATTCACTGTCTCTCTCTGTGTGTGTGTGTGTGTGTGTGTGTGAGAGAGAGAGAGTATTTGCGTATAATTACTAATATTTGCATTCCTGCAGAGCAGAGATATATAGTCTTGTGTGTATTTGTGTATGTTTCTTTGCGGTGTTTGTAAATGGATGCCAGTAACTAGGATATGGCCGGCAAAATCATCCTCCATGATTTAAAAAAAATATAGTTTAAACTTGTGATCTGTGTGTGTTTTAAGTAACACCATATGTCTGCTTAAGGGTAAATATTCAGCCTGACACTTGGCATATGGTAACCATGAAATGTTGAGACTTGAGATAAATGTTTCCCTTTCAGAAATGTATCACAGTATCTTTACTTTCTGCCAAAATGCCGACAAGCAGTTGTTAGTACTGTAAAAACATAATAAATTTAATTTAATATGAGTTTTATTTTAAACAGTTTAAGAATATTTTAGCATCTTTTTCAGTCTTTTTTGTTGCCAGTGGGAGCTAGTACCATTTTAGCATTGTGCAAGTGTGCAATCATAAACATTTTCTATATGATATTTTGTTTGTGTGAATGTATGAATTTTTAGCATCATCAGTCTTCAGTGTCACATGATCCTTCAAAAATATGCTAATTTGCTGCTCAAGAAACATTTACATTTACACTGCCTGATGTTCTTTCCCTCCAATTTGCGGTTGCTTCCTTTTTTTCTTTCTTCAACAAATGCATGCTCTGTATTTGTGTGTGCCTTGAACTTTATGCCTCATTCAGTTGTCATGGCAACTCAAGAAAGCTCATCTGGCTGCTATGATAACCAAATATAGCATATTTAGGTAAGTGTGCAGCTTAACTGGGATAAAGTGGATAAAAAGCCAGATCGTGGCGCTCATATGCGCTCCTTTTAATTAACCCTTTGTGCTGCGGGCCTCATTTCCATGTGATGAAGAGCATATTAGGCAGATTGCATGTGTGTGTCTGCTTCGGATGTGGTTTGTGAGCATTTCTTAGCTTCTATATAAAGCCTGTGGTTTTTAGCAGGTGCGTGCATATGCTAGCTGGCACACAGACACACAGACGGAGGTGTGAATGTGTGTGATGCATGTGGCTTGGCAGCTGCCCCAGACCTGTTTATAGGTTGTGCAGTATTAATAAGATCTATTCATTGGAGAGAACTGGTCAGGCTGGTGACTTTCATGATCTAAGAGTGAAGAAGAGGTGGGTTATGACTTGATGAGGTCGATATAGGAAAGAAATAAAATTAATCATGTTCATTATCAAGAAATGTAAAAAAGGAAAGGAGATAAAGAATGATGGAACTGGAGATTGAATAACAAAAATATGGAAACTGAACAACAACAATATGGAAATTGAAAGTGTCGGGTAAGCAAATAAGAGAGATGAAGTGCTTTTAAGAATATATTAGAAGTTAGAGGTTGACCGGCACCGATAACTGATTGCTGGAACAATCGGCTATCAGCAAAAATGTGTATTTCAAGGTAGAATTAAAATTAACACATTAATATTTTTAGATTTAAAGTAAAGCGTGGTCCAAAGTTATCATTATCGGTAAAATCTACCTCTATTAGAAGTTTTATAAATTTAAAATAAAATTTTATAAAATAATTAAAAAAAAAAAAAGTTTTGGTTTAAAAATATTTATTGAATAAAAATACCATTTCAAGAAGAGAGCATCATTTTTTTATCATTTGAATAAAAAAATAAAAAAAGTTTCAAATGAAATAAGCATTTGAAACTTATTTGGATTTGTACAAACCATAATTTTTGCTAAGCTGTGTTTGCCTGACTGCTTAGTGTCTTAATATCAAAGTAAAAAAACCTATTCACTATTGAATCTATGCACTAATCATAATTGATTCATTTTTGTTTTAGCCTTTTTAGTATTCAAAACTTTATTGACTATGTTGGATAATAAAACTCACAAATAGATCAAAACGCTGTTGTTCTCAGAGAGCTGAACTAAATGCCTTCGCCTTGAATACATCTGGACTTTTTAATTTGTTCTTTTAATTGTGATTTCTCTCTAAAGGACTACTTGATTGAAGGGCAAATAGAACAATTGGCAAAAATCACATTTTGTTTTGTCTTTTATTGTTTTGAGAGGCTTTTATTGTTGCTTTTATTACAAAACAATGCACCAATTTTCAATAATTGTTACGTTTATGATTTATAATTTATCAGAATAAACAATTCTTCTGCCAAGTAATATACACAGCCATTCAAAAGTTTGCAGTCAAAGAGATTTGAATATTTTGGTGTAATTCTATACCTTGCTGGGGATGCACCGGAATGTAAATTCTGGGCCGGAACTGAAAATTCTGGATGCACTTAGCCGAAAACCAAAACATAAAATGAATGAATTCTTATTTTGAATTCTTATTTTAAATGAGTTTTTTTTTTTTTTGTATAATTGTATTAATATTAGACTTTTTAATTAAATTCAATAATTTTATTAAATCTGAAATAAAAAAATACAAGCCAATAAGATAAAATAACCACACTTTTATTTAAAGTAACACACCAAAATTGGACAGAGAATGTTAAAATAATATTAAATATTAATATTTTATTCTTAATTCAGTTCTGTGCAACAGAACCAGATTTAACAGATTTATTTGTTGACCAATTATCAAAATAAAGTATAGTTCCATAAAGCTATTATTGTCAGAGCATGTGAGCAGAGCGTAGCTTGGAGTGGATCAGTGAACGAGAGGGTTTTTTTTTTTTTATCTTTTGGCCAAAAACCGAAAATGCCATTTTCGGCCAATAATTTTCTGTGGCTGAAATTTCGGTGCATCCCTAATCCTTGCCAGTGTTGGGGGTAACGAATTACAGGTAACACGTAAATCACGTAATCAGATTACTTTTCCCAAGTAACTAGTAAAGTAACGCATTACTTTTGAATTTACAAGAAAATATCTGAGTTACTTTTTCATATTAGTAATGCAAATTACTTTATTTTCCCATTTATTGACTGACACCTCTCCTGTCCCCATGTTGAGAGACATCGGTAGTAAGTGTAAACATGATGCTTATTTTAGTTCTAGATTAAATGTGAGCATGCATTTTCTCATCTCACTTGCACAAGGAGGATCTATTGACAGAAATGCAATATAATATACACTCACCTAAAGGATTATTAGGAACACCTGTTCAATTTCTCATTAATGCAATTATCTAATCAACCAATCACATGGCAGTTGCTTCAATGCATTTAGGGGTGTGGTCCTGGTCAAGACAATCTCCTGAACTCCAAACTGAATGTCAGAATGGGAAAGAAAGGTGATTTAAGCAATTTTGAGTGTGGCATGGTTGTTGGTGCCAGACGGGCCGGTCTGAGTATTTCACAATCTGCTCAGTTACTGGGATTTTCACGCACAACCATTTCTAGAGTTTACAAAGAATGGTGTGAAAAGGGAAAAACATCCAGTATGCGGCAGTCCTGTGGGCGAAAATGCCTTGTTGATGCTAGAGGTCAGAGGAGAATGGGCCGACTGATTCAAGCTGATAGAAGAGCAACTTTGACTGAAATAACCACTTGTTACAACCGAGGTATGCAGCAAAGCATTTGTGAAGCCACAACACGCACAACCTTGAGGCGGATGGGCTACAACAGCAGAAGACCCCACCGGGTACCACTCATCTCCACTACAAATAGAAAAAGAGGCTACAATTTGCACGAGCTCACCAAAATTGGACAGTTGAAGACTGGAAAAATGTTGCCTGGTCTGATGAGTCTCGATTTCTGTTGAGACATTCAGATGGTAGAGTCAGAATTTGGCGTAAACAGAATGAGAACATGGATCCATCATGCCTTGTTACCACTGTGCAGGCTGGTAGTGGTGGTGTAATGGTGTGGGGGATGTTTTCTTGGCACACTTTAGGCCCCTTAGTGCCAATTGGGCATCGTTTAAATGCCACGGCCTACCTGAGCATTGTTTCTGACCATGTCCATCCCTTTATGACCACCATGTACCCATCCTCTGATGGCTACTTCCAGCAGGATAATGCACCATGTCACAAAGCTCGAATCATTTCAAATTGGTTTCTTGAACATGACAATGAGTTCACTGTACTAAAATGGCCCCCACAGTCACCAGATCTCAACCCAATAGAGCATCTTTGGGATGTGGTGGAACGGGAGCTTCGTGCCCTGGATGTGCATCCCACAAATCTCCATCAACTGCAAGATGCTATCCTATCAATATGGGCCAACATTTCTAAAGAATGCTTTCAGCACCTTGTTGAATCAATGCCATGTAGAATTAAGGCAGTTCTGAAGGCGAAAGGGGGTCAAACACAGTATTAGTATGGTGTTCCTAATAATCCTTTAGGTGAGTGTACATAATATACTATGTTTTTCAGTGGTGTATAAAGACCTTACATAATGAACCGTTATGTTTTTATTACCTTTAGAATGAGCCATTTCTATCTCTATACACCGTGGGTCCCCTTACAGTGAAGTCGCCATTTTGCACCGCCATGTTTCTACAGTAGCCCTAAACGGACAAACTGCTCTACAGAGTGCTAGCTACTCTCTGCTGTCTCAGACGACATCTTTGTCCTGTGTCGGTCACCGTAGCTTCTCTGTGCTTCGAAAGGGAGGGGTGAGTGGTGGACTGAGCCATTGGTTGCAATTCGCAACCTCGCCGCTAGATGCCACTTAAATTTACACACTGAACCTTTAAGTAAGAGAGTTGAACTTTCTTCTCCAGCATTCTATTCTTCTGTCATCCAGAATGGCAGCACAGCTGAAAGGTTTGTTTGAGCTGCGCCTTCTACTGTACAGGGCTAAATTTGCATTTCCTTCAGCCTGAGGCTTATTCATTTCACGTTTGGCGTGAAAGGGCCTTTACATTTGCCAAAAATGTATATATTTTTTTGTTATTAAAAAACAAACAAGTAAGCCTAGCCCAGATGAGAAAAGGTAACGCAAAAATAACACAATGCATTACTTTCCATAAAAAGTAACTAAGTAATGCAATTAGTTACTTTTTTAGGATGTAACACAATAGTGTAATGCATTTCTTTTAAAAGTAACTTTCCCAAACACTGATCCTTTTGAATAAAAGTATTCAAAAATTGTGTGTAGTTCATCAGACTAACTGTAGGCTGTTAAAGGGATAGTTCACCCAAAAATGAAAATTAGCCCACAATTTACTCACCCTCAAGCCATCCTAGGTGTATATGAAATTCTTCTTTCAGACGAATAAAATTGGAGTTGTATTAAAAAAGTCCTGGCTAATCCAAGCTTTATAATGGCAGTGATTGTTGTTCTGTTTTTGAAGTTCATAAAAGTGCATCTGTCCGTCATATAATGTGCTCCACACGGCTCCGGGGGGTTAATAAAGGCCTTCTGAAGCGAATCGATTGACGCTACGCCTGACGAGCGTAACTGGTGTGCAATGTCGTCAGACGTAGCGTAAACATTTTGAACTGCGAGAGGCACTTTCAGCACTTTTTCCGTAAGTTGAATACGGAAGGCGATCGCCCGGAACTTTACTTTATAAAGTTTTAAATATGGATATTTTTCTTACACAAACGCATCGATTCGCTTCAGAAGGCCTTTATTAACCCCCCGGAGCCGCGTGGAGCACTTTTTTTATGACGGACAGATGCACTTTTATGGACTTCAAAAACAGAACAACAATCACTGCCATTATAAGGCTTGGATTAGCCAGGACTTTTTAATATAACTCCGTGAAAGAAGAATGTCATATATACCTAGGATGACTTGAGGGTGAGTAAATCGTGGGCTAATTTTCATTTTTGGGTGAACTAACCCTTTAACATGTCAAACATGTATATTATAACCAAAAATGCAAATTGGGAGCCCTATTGTTTTAATCTATTATGAAATATAGATGCACTCTCTGTAGTTGAGAAAAGCTCATTATGCGTGTTACTGGCATACAGGCTAATAGATTTGCACTTCTGTGGTGCTGTCAGTGAGCTGAATGAGAATGTACCCGTGGGTGTATTTGTGTCTTTTGTGTCATTTTGATAAATGTGGCATCCCAGCAGCAGGCATTTCTTTGTACTTGCCATTTCAGAACTTCAGAAGTTTGTGTGTGCGTGTTTGGCACCTACAAGCCCATTGTTTGATGTTCTTTGAGTCTGATTTGAGCTGGCGTTCATGACTGAAGAGGATGGGGTCAACAGTCTCCCTCTATCTCTGTCTATACACACAGAGCCAACCAGTGCCGGGCCATGGCAGTAGGTCTACAAGTCTTCTTCATAATATTCCTCTTCACAGACGTTTGCCTGGCACTTGTGAATGTTCAAGTGGGTGGAACATCGTGTGTGAGTTTACTGATACACTTTGGGTGACTTGTCTGTGTGGTTTTATGTCGGTGAGAGGTAATGGCCACATGCCACTTCCAGTTCAGAGTGCTAGTGTTTTGCTGTCAGTTCAAAGCAGCTCTCTGAACTGTTTGTGAGAAGAGAGATCTTTTCTCTTTTTTATCTCTAAAGAAGATAACCAAAACAAGAAAATCTGGAAATACCTGAAAAGAGGTATTTCCGAATACGGTTTTTAATTTTTAATTTGCCATGTTTGCTCATAGGCACTCATTTCTGGATACAGTTTTTTTTTTTTTTTTTTTTTTTTCTTTTTCTCTCTCGTCTGTTATTATTAGTAGTAGTATTTTTCCCCCAAGCCAATCACCTGAGCCATAAATTCTGTGTGGCTAATTAATCTGGAGCTGAAGGAAATTACATCATGACAACGCTGTAGGCACTAGGCACACCATCACAAGCCCTTCACGAAATGACTATCTAACTAAAAAAAAAGACAGCAGATAGAGAAATTGATCATTTTAGGGCCAATCTGCTTTTAATGGCCCTCCACAACTATTATATAGCAAAACATTTATTTTGTTAGGATACATGTCGTCAATGGTGAAAAGATGCTTTTGTCCCCATAATGACGTAGTTCCAGCTTCTCCCATCAGTGGCCAGCAGGGCCATGCTAGGCAGCCAAACCCTGATGATGACCCCTTGGAGAAAAGGCTGTTTAAAGAGGTTTGGAGTGGGATGCATAGATGACATAATGAAGTGAGGGATGGTGATTCAGAGAGAGCGAGAGAGAGATAGAGTGGGACTCTAAAAAAGAAGGGAAAGGAATAAAGAGGTAGAAAGCACATGCCGTTATTTCTCCGTCATTCGAAACAGATGGAGCTCTGGGACGCCACTCCTCTTAGAGCAGGGTGAGACTATTTCCTCTCATATGCTATCCATACTTATGACATCACAGACACGCCCATAATCAGATTTCACAAAAAAAAAACACACGTGCGTTTATAAACTCAAGTCAAGTGTTAAGTGGACACGTGAGCAGCCTGTGTGACCCGCATAAAGTAACCCGTGTATTGTTTTGAGAGGTTAGTTTGGTATGTGAGGTGTGTTTTGTTTCCATCTTCCTGTGCTGAAGGTTCGGCCGTTGCTGACGGTGCCGCTCTTGACGGGTGTTTTGTCACCTCCTGCTGAGAGCGAGGTTTCACTCTTCCTTTTCCCGCTTCATTCTGCTTTCTTTCTCAGTATTAATAAAAGTACATAATTACACTAAATTGTTGCTTTTCATGGAAAGTAATGGGTTAGTTAAGTTTGCAGTACTTTTGCATTTAAAAAAAATGTGAGGGTTGGGGAAAATCTCGAACATATCTAACCTACAATCTCATATCTCTAAAACAGCAAACCTTCACTTTGGTTGAATTAACCAGAGATGCCTTAACAAGACAAAATGTGTCTTTCCACATGTATTTTGCCTGGTTTTGTTGTTTACACAATAACAATGACTACAACCCTGTCCTTCCTTTATTTCTCGCATGGATGTGATTTTTTTTTTTTTTTTTTTTTTTTTTTTTTTTTTTTTTTTTTTTATATATATACACGTGAATTGCATAAATCTGAAGGAAAAATGCTTTTTGATGCTGCTTTTTCAAATACATTTATTTCATACTTGGATACTGTAGCTTCCGACAGCACTACACAAGCTAGCGGCACCAACTATTATTATTATTATTATTATTATTATTATTATTATTATTGGTCTTTAGCTGATCACATGCATGAGAGATTGAGTATTGCTCAAACTGTATTTTTAGTAAATACGTTAAACAATTATTTATAGGTTATTTAGTGTAGCTTGTAATTTTACTTGTAATTTCCAAAAAAAGTAGTAACATGCATTACTTGTAATGTGTTAAAGGGATAATTCACACAAAAATTTAATTTATCATTTATTCAACCTCACATTTTCCTGTGTTTGTAAATGTACATATTGCAAATACCTTGGTCACTCTTCTCCAAATAATGAAATTTGAATAAGAGCTCGACCTGTCAAGCTCCAAAATGACAACACACCATAAAAGCATTATAAAATTGGTCCATATGACTCTTGCACCATAACAATTTGATCTGTTCCTCACCTGAAGCTGTTGTTTGACTTTGTAAGACTTAGAATGCAGTGCACAAGTCATATGAACATATGAAATATATCATATTTGATATTTCTCCTGATACTGTTATGGTGCATTTTGTAGCTACAACTCTCCAGATTTCATTCATTGTAATTGAATGGGAAAGAATGACCAGTCATTATTTAAAATGATTCATTTTGTGTTCCACAGAAGAAAGTCATATGTTTTGGAACAACAAATGATGACAGAATTTTCTTTTGTGAAAATACTATATTGCTCTTATTTGCCTTCTCTTTATGCTCTCTCTTTTCTCCTTTTATGTTTTAGCTACTCTTTCATGTTTCTTTCTTTGTCTAGTTCATATTTTCCCACATTCAGATGAGTCACTGACACCTACAGTCTCTTTTGTGAGCTCTCTAACTCTCTTGTTCATTCTCTTTTACTTTCCCTCTTTTTCTGGGCAGCTGCGTTTATCCCATTTAATGTTTTATGTTCTTCCTTTGTCCATCTCTGCCTCAGTCTTTTTTCCCTTCCTTTTGTCCAGCTGCTTTCTGTTTGCAGCCTATTTGGTTGGGCAGTTTTTCATCATTTCTTTCTTTCCTTCCTTTTGTCATGCTTCTGCCCTTTCTGTCCCTCTTCTCTTTTTCTCTGTCTCTCTCAGTCACAGGGAGAAGAATTTGTGTGCTTGCCCATGTAACCACAGATAATATTTGAGTAATTACATTGGTTAACCACAGGTGGTCACTAGTTTTCATATTTCCCATGTTCCTAAGCCTTGTAATACCCTGGATTAGGGGACCAAATGTAACTTTTTACCACACCTGCTAATGGCAGGTGGATAATAATTCTTACTGGGCATAAAGAATATTCCACATATTTGTCACCAAATGGAGAAAAAAAACACGTATTATATTTCTAATTGTTTTTTGGGGTATGTCACTTCCATCCAGGGCCTATAATTATAATTTCAATTATTTATTAAATTATTATCAAAGACTGCCATTCTTAAAATTCAGTTTAAACTATTCCTAATAAATTTAGGGTTAGTAAGGCCAACTGGTGAGCAGCCCTGTTTTAACTAGTTTTGCATTTGACACTTGGAGGGTGTTGAATTTGTATCCTTAATGAATGAAAAAAAAAAAGACACTAAAAGTGATATTTCATATTTTGTTGAATTTCACACATTGCAGAATAGTATGAATTAATCTTCCTTTTGAATACTAGGGCCCTGTCCCAAATGGCACCCTAAACAATCGCAGTCTTCCTACGAGTCTGCACTTTCGTGCAGTCTGCTGCGGAGCTCACTTCATTGCAGGCTCGGCAAAAGTGCACATCGAGGGCACATATCGACCAGAAAGGGGGCGCTCGCGAGCACCCTTCTGAAACCTAAATTGACAAATGGGACACCCTACGGTTTCTTGGACTTAACAGACACGCGTACACGGCAGCCATTGTAAGTCCACAAGACCGAAAGTGCATATGATGTGTGCCATTTGGGACAGGGCCTAAGCCTCTGATTTACTGGATTTGGCAACGCCATGGTCTTTCTGAAATGGCAACTTCATTTAACAGGTTTCTACAAAAACAGTAAACTTCAAAAAGACTAAAATGTGCTTTTCTTATTGCTAAAGACATTTGGTTTTAATATGACGTTCTCTCTTTTGTCTCATTACAGAGTCTTCAAGAAGTCCAGCCCCAACTGCAAGGTAAGATTCCCCAGAGTGTGTTAGAAGGTGGAAGGTGGGATCTTCATTGGTCTCAGTGGACCTTTTCCTTTCCCGTCTCGCTCTCTCGCTTCTCCTCCCTCATTCTCTATCCGTCTCTCTTGGTTTTTCTCTTCCTGTTCACTTCTTTAAGCTCCTTTTAATTGCCTTTACAAATGTCTTTTTTTTTTTTTTATTTATTTGGTTGTTTGTTTTAGTACTATGTTTCTTTCTTCCTTTGACGATTTCTTTATCAGCACAGTGTTGGTTATCACAGCATTATTTCCTCTATAATCTCTTTCTCTCGGCTTGCATTCGGGCTATTTCCACCCTGCTGCTGCCTTCCTACCTTATCTCTCTATCCCCTCATCTCATCTCTCTCTTTCGTTTTCTGTAATGGAAAGCGTTTTGCATGTGGAGGATGTGTGTTTTGAGATCACGCCGTCTAGAAGGGTTGTCTTCAGGAAGGGAGTAGATCATCTGGGGGTCAGTGTGGCATGCCTTAGGCTGTTTGTTAAATTGTTTGTGTGTGTGAGTTCCTTGATGGAGGCACCACATGCGTTTTGCGTTTATCTCTAGGGTCTTTGTGTAGCAAGTTCAAACTTGTGCTGTTTTACCAAACATGTCTCTGATTTTTTTTTTTTTTTTTTTTTTTTCTAGCTCACAGTATACTTGGGGAAGAGGGACTTTGTGGATCATCTAGATCACGTGGACCCTGTAGGTGAGTCAGATGGGAGTTCCTTCTCAAAACATCTTGGGAGTTTTTTGGTTGAACCAATCGACTTTCATGTTCCTTGGTGTAACGTCTGTTAGCTCTTGTTGAAGGATTGCGTCTTTGTGGAGGCAATTGATGTTAATGGACATACACTGTATTTATTGACCTATTTAATGCTTTTTTTACCTACTTACCTGCTATAATTTTATTGTAACTGTTACTGTGAGATTTTTGGTTCCTCTTCATATCCCCCCAGTTGAGGGAACGTCTCTCTCCCTGTTGCATGGCAGCCGGTCACAGGAGACTTCATTCTGGGAGATATAGACTCATTACGTTTGTGCGGGGAGATTAGCTCTGTCAGGAGTATTACATATTGTAATGCTAATCTTGTACAAGATAACTCTTATAATGCTGTGGTAATGGTCTCTGTTATTCTATCCAAACCTCTGTGGAGGCTGAAAGAATAAGGCCGACAATACTGTTGAAAAGTTCGGGGTCTGTTAGATTTAAAAAAAAATGTTTACTAAAAAAATGCTTATGCTCACCAAGGCTGCATTTGTTTGTCCATAAATACAGCAAAAACAGTAATACTGTGAAATATGATTACAATTTAAAATGTAATTTATTTTTGTGATGGCAAAGCTCAATTTTCAGTGTCACACGATCATTCAGAAATCATTCAAATATGCTGATTTGGTCCTCACAAACATTTCTTATTATTATCAATGTTGAAAACCGTTGTGTTGCTTAATGTTTTTGTGGAAAGCATGAGACCGTTTTTATTTCAGGATTCTTTGATGAATAGAAAATTCAATAGAACAAAATTTACTTTTGTAACAATATAAATGTCTTTACTGTCACTTTTGATCAATGTAATGCTTCCTTGCTGAATAAAAGTATTAATTTCTTTAAAAAAAATCTTATTGACCCCAAGCTTTTTAACAGTAATATGCTAAGTATTTATAGTTTCCTTTTCAATGTGTTCCATGTCTTAAAAGTGCAATTTTTCTGTTTTTGTAGAAAGTGGTCAATTGAGAGCTGTCAGATTAAAAATTAATTCGATTAATTACATGATATACTGACTAATTCATTATATAAATCACAATTTATATCAATATATATGCTGAGAATAAATGTATGCCCCCAAATGAAGATATTCTGGCAGGTGAGTAACTCATTAAATAGACTTTACAAAACGTGGCTTTTGGAGGTTAATATATTGTTTGTTTTATTGGCTAATCATTGAACAGTTTGTAGTTTGCAGTCCATACTGATCCATTTGACAGCTAAGATTATTTAGGGCAGCTCTCACAGAATGCGTTCTTGTGCGAATCAACAATTTTTTTTTTTTAATTACTGATTTATGTACACATGCAGACAGAATTTCAGTCGTTAGCCACTACCATATATCTTACACGTTTTTTTTATGGCAACGAGTTTAAAGTAGTTCAAATACTGTGCAGACTATGGACTCACAATATTTTTATTGTGTTATTTAAAAAAAAAGGTTGTATTCTCTCTTCTTATTTTGTGTATTTTGTCTGACTTTAGATGGGGTGCTCTTGATTGACCCAGAATACCTAAAAGACAGAAAAGGTAACACACTGATTTACTATATCTTCATTTTTCTTGTGTTGCTTGCAAAGTATTTTTTAAACATTAAATCGTCTTTACCAAAACCATTATTTATTTAACTGTGTCTCTCTTCTCTTCTGCTCTGTACTCTGTGCCTTTTTACCAGTGTTTGTGACCCTGACGTGTGCCTTCCGTTATGGCCGTGAAGATCTGGACGTGCTGGGCCTGTCTTTCCGAAAGGATCTCTTCATCTCCAGTTTCCAGGCCTTTCCCCCTCTGCCTGAGGAGCGCAAACCGCTCAGTCGGCTACAGGAGAGACTGCTCAAGAAGCTAGGCCAGAACGCGTACCCCTTCAACTTCACGGTGACTCTTAACTTTTACCTTCTTTTTTTTCACTTGCACATTTTAGTACTTGTAATGTTCAGCTGTACATACAGTGGGGAGAACAAGTATTTGATACACTGCCGATTTTGCAGGTTTGCCCACTTACAAAGCATGTAGAAGTCTGTAATTTTTATCATAGGTACTCTTCAACTGTGAGTGACGGAATCTAAAACAAAAATCCAGAAAATCACATTGTATGATTTTTAAGTAATTAATTTGCATTTTATTGCATGACATAAGCTCCCTCCAAAGATTTTCTATTGGGTTCAGGTCTGGAGACTGGCTAGGCCACTCCAGGACCTTGAGATGCTTCTTACGGAGCCACTCCTTAGTTGCCCTGGCTGTGTGTTTCGGGTCGTTGTCATGCTGGAAGACCCAGCCACGACCCATCTTCAATGCTCTTACTGAGGGAAGGAGGTTGTTGGCCAAGATCTCGCGATACATGGCCCCATCCATCCTCCCCTCAATACGGTGCAGTCGTCCTGTCCCCTTTGCAGAAAAGCATCCCCAAAGAATGATGTTTCCACCTCCATGCTTCACGGTTGGGATGGTGTTCTTGGGGTTGTACTCATCCTTCTTCTTCCTCCAAACACGGCGAGTGGAGTTTAGACCAAAAAGCTCTATTTTTGTCTCATCAGACCACATGACCTTCTCCCATTCCTCCTCTGGATCATCCAGATGGTCATTGGCAAACTTCAGACGGGCCTGGACATGCGCTGGCTTGAGCAGGGGGACCTTGCGTGAGCTGCAGGATTTTAATCCATGACGGCGTAGTGTGTTACTAATGGTTTTCTTTGAGACTGTGGTCCCAGCTCTCTTCAGGTCATTGACCAGGTCCTGCCGTGTAGTTCTGGGCTGATCCCTCACCTTCCTCATGATCATTGTTGCCCCACGAGGTGAGATCTTGCATGGTGCCCCAGACCGAGGGAGATTGACCGTCATCTTGAATTTCTTCCATTTTCTAATAATTGCGCCAACAGTTGTTGCCTTCTCACCAAGCTGCTTGCCTATTGTCCTGTAGCCCATCCCAGCCTTGTGCAGGTCTACAATTTTTATCCCTGATATCCTTACACAGCTCTCTGGTCTTGGCCATTGTGGAGAGGTTGGAGTCTGTTTGATTGAGTGTGTGGACAGGTGTCTTTTATACAGGTAACGAGTTCAAACAGGTGCAGTTAATACAGGTAATGAGTGGAGAACAGGAGGGCTTCTTAAAGAAAAACTAACAGGTCTGTGAGAGCCGAAATTCTTACTGGTTGGTAGGTGATCAAATACTTATGTCATGCAATAAAATGCAAATTAATTATTTAAAAATCATACAATGTGATTTTCTGGATTTTTGTTTTAGATTCCGTCTCTCACAGTTGAAGTGTACCTATGATAAAAATTACAGACCTCTACATGCTTTGTAAGTAGGAAAACCTGCAAAATCGGCAGTGTATCAAATACTTGCTCTCCCCACTGTACATGTATGTGTTTTACTCAGTGTATAACTTGTGAAACAAATTAGAATGCAAGACTTTTATGATACCCTTTTAAGGCCAATTCACACTGCACTGACAGACGCTGACCAACACGGGCAATCATTAGATTACAGTACAGACAAGCTCCGACAGACGCCAAACAGACACCGACAGGGGTAACAAACAGATCCGACCAAACCCGACAAAGTGTCTGTTGCCGTCTGTTGGTGCAGTGTGAATTGGCCTTTACATAGCACAGTAATTAGTTACAACTTTACAGACCCCATCAAATTTACTAAAAACTTTCCTGTGAAACACTATTAGATTTTATATTCATTTTGTGTGAAATGATTTTCTTGATTGTGACCAGGTTATTTTGCTAAAGTAGTTTTATTTGTTGAAAAGATTCCTCAGAACCTTCCCTGTTCAGTGACTCTTCAGCCCGGCCCAGAGGACACAGGAAAGGTAATGGCACTAGGCATGTGCAAAGCTGACCTTTTTTAAAATCGACTTGGCGTTGACTTGCCAGAAAAACTAGTCTGCTTTTTAAAGTCACCATGAAATCAAAATTCACAATTCTTTTTTCTTTTTTATGAAACATTGCAGTATTTATTATAAATAATTTATCTGTGCACATCATTATTATTTTTTAATTTATGTACCCTCATTATCTTAATTAAAAAAAAAATTCCCCTCCCTCTTACAATGGCATCTCTTCTCTGATGATGTGTTTACTGGCACAAAGGCGGGACAACCTGTCACTCACATGAGATCCACCAACAATCCAACGATCCAATCAATTCCAAATGGACAAAATCAAGTCCTGCCTTATATGTTCCTGTTTGGGGAGCGTTTCAGATATACAGTACTGTGCAGAAGCCTTAGGCACGCAAAAAAAATGGGTTTAAGCCAGTTATTTATATATTTTGCTGAAGTGTGTCAGTAGGAAATATCAGTTAACATTTCCAAACATTCCTTTTGCCATTTAATTGTAATAATCCAGTGAGATTTTTGTATGCACAAGGAGTCTGACAACAGCTGGTAAGCTCCACACGGAGATCTGATCTTACCATCATCGAGTTCATCTGGGATTACATGAAGAAACAGAAAAAACTGAGACAGACTAAATCCAGAAGAACTGCGGCAACGTTTCCAAGACGCTTGAAGAAACCTGCCTGCACGGGAACTGCAACGCATACTAACGTGCCTAATACTTTTGCGCAGTACTGTACGTCACAATAGGGAAGAAAAGACTGTTGCAACTTCTGTTTCATAACGACTTTAATGACTGACTATTTGACCATGCTGTCCTTTAGCTACGGGAACGGACACTTACACTGAACAAAATTATAAACGCAACACTTTTGTTTTTGCCCCCATTTTTCATGAGCTGAACTCAAAGATCTAAGACTTTTTCTATGTACACAAAAGGCCTATTTTTCTCAAATACAGGAATGTTGGTCCACTCCTCTTCAATGGCTGTGCGAAGTTGCTGGATATTGGCAGGAACTGGAACACGCTGTCGTATATGCCGATTCAGAGCATCCCAAACATGCTCAATGGGTGACATGTCCAGTGAGTATGCTGGCCATGCAAGAACTGGGATGTTTTCAGCTTCCAGGAATTGTGTACAGATCCTTGCAACATGGGGCCGTGCATTATCGTGCTGCAACTATTGGTTTGCATAACGAAAGAATTTCTGCACAAACTGTTAGAAACCGTCTCAGGGAAGCTCATCTGCATGCTCGTCGTCCTCGTCGTCCTCATCGTCCTCATCAGTCAACCTGACTGCAGTTTGTCATCGTAACTGACTTGAGTGGGCAAATGCTCACATTTCCGGTTTTCACTGTACAGGGCAGATGGCAGACAGCGTGTGTGGCGTCATGTGGGTGAGCGGTTTGCTCATGTCAACGCTGTGGATCGAGTGGCCCATGGTGGCGGTGTGGTTATGGGATGGGCAGGCGTATGTTATGGACAACGAACACAGGTGCATTTTACTGATGGCATTTTGAATGCACAGAGATACCGTGACGAGATCCTGAGGCCCATTGTTGTGCCATTCATCCACGACCATCACCTCATGTTGCAGCATGATAATGCACGGCCCCATGTTGCAAGGATCTGTACACAATTCCTAGAAGCTGAAAACATCCCAGTTCTTGCATGGCCAGCATACTCACCGGACATGTCACCCATTGAGCATGTTTGGGATGCTCTGGATCGGCGTATACAACAGCGTGTTCCAGTTCCTGCCAATATCCAGCAACTTCGCACAGCCATTGAAGAGGAGTGGACCAACATTCCACAGGCCACAATCAACAACCTGATCAACTCTATGCGAAGGAGATGTGTTGCACTGCCTGAGGCAAATGGTGGTCGCACCAGATATTGACTTTTTTTTGGACCCCCCCGGACCCCCCCACTACACTAAAACTACACATTTTAGAGTGGCCTTTTATTGTGGCCAGCCTAAGGCACACCTGTGCAATAATCATGCTGTCTAATCAGCATCTTGATATGCCACACCTGTGAGGTGGATGGATTATCTTGGCAAAGGAGAAGTGCTCACTAACACAGATTTAGACAGATTTGTTAACAATATTTGAGAGAAATAGGCCTTTTGTGCACATAGAGAAAGTCTTAGATCTTTGAGTTCAGCTCATGAAAAATGGGGGCAAAAACAAAAGTGTTGCTTTTATAATTTTGTTCAGTGTATGTGTAACATTGTTTAAAATGTCTTATTTTTTCTCTCAGTGGTAATTTATCTCTGTATTTTGACTCATAGGCATGTGGTGTTGACTTTGAAGTCAGGGCATTTTGTGCCAAAACTGTGGATGAGAAGACTCACAAACGGTAAAGTGTTGCTCCTTGTGAGTTTCTTTTCTTTGTTTAACTGTTTATATACATTGAGTGGCCAGTTGACTTAACAGGTACAATATATTGGAAAAAGTATTAACCAGTGCAGTGATCCCCCCCCCCAAACACAAAATACTGTTTTTGGATAAATTCACTACCGAATATAAAACACAAATAGATGCTGTTCTTCAGAACTTTTTATTAATCAAAGAATACTGAAATTTTTTTTTTATCACAGTTTCCACAAAAAATATTAAGCAGCACAACTGTTTCCGCCATTGATAATAATAAGAAATGTTTCTTGAGCCACAAGTCATCATATTAGAATGATTTCTGAAGGAGCATGTGACACTGAAGACTGGACTAATGATGCTGAAAATTCAGTTTTGCCATTACAGTATATAAATGAAGTGAAATAAACTTCCTTTTAAAAAATCTAAACATTTTACAGAACCCACACTTTTAAACGGTAATGTACATCTTTACTCAGAGGGAGAAATGTTTTCTTTCTTTGCAATGACAGTACAGCAGAAGTTGTGTCTAACTGGCCTCTGCTTAACAGGAACTCGGTGCGGTTGGTCATTCGTAAGGTGCAGTACGCTCCAGAGAAACCTGGGCCGCAGCCAATGGTGGAGACCACACGCAGCTTCCTTATGTCTGACCGGTCCCTTCACCTCGAGGCCTCGCTAGACAAAGAGGTGTGAACATGCATCTACCCACAAATCATTTAATAAATTGTCAAGTTTTGATGTCTTTTTAATCAGCTACTACTGAAATTGCTCTCTGTCAGTTTTATTTTTCAACCAACTTTACTTTATTTATTCAGTGTATTATAAAAATAATGTAAAGTAAGTATTATATAGTAAAAGAACAAATGTGGAATGCAAGCAAATTATGTTAAACTATACATAGTTATTAAAAAATGAAAAGTATTTGATTTCCTTCTCCTCCTCAGCTCTACTACCATGGTGAACCTATCAGTGTCAACGTCCATGTCACCAACAACTCCACCAAAACAGTTAAACGAGTTAAAATCTCTGGTGAGGCGAACATGTAATCGTTTTTATTATGTATATAGAGGAAATGATACAATGTCTTACAACTTACAAGTAGAAACAAAAAAATGTTTAGCTTTTGTGTTTTTGTTTTAAAGTTGCCTTTAGAATTGCTAATGCTAACATCAACTAGCTTAAATACTTTAGCTTTCCTCTTCCCCTTTTCCTTTCCTGTTGCTTTTGTCCTGCATTTGTATCTCATGCACTCACAGATGTTTACTGAAGATAAATGTTGTTTACTTCACAATGATTCCACTGTTTCGTTATTCTTTTGTGACAGAATTAAAAAATATCTTATTAGTCAGTTATTATCACAGGTGTGTTTGCACTGAAATACTGCTTTTGGTTATAGTTTGTGTATCAAAAGTTAGCATGAAATGGTGCTCACAACTTAATTTCTTTTCGTAATTACATTTCTCACTCAAACCAGATGTTTGATATCTATTAATATTTACTAAATATATTTACTGGATATTTAAAATAAAATAAATAAATAAATCAGGTACACTATTGTTTAAAAGTTTGGGGTTAGTAAGTATGTTCAAAAAAAGGCTGAATTTATTTGATCAGGAATACAGTAATATTGTGAAAATATTATTGTAATGTATTATTAATTTAAAAAAATATATATTTTAATATAACATTTATTTTCAGTGTTGCATGATCCTTCAGAAATCATTCTAATATTCTGATTTGGTGCTCAAGAAATAGTGTTGAAAACAGTTGTGCTGCTTAATATTTTTATGGAAACTGACTGATTTTTTTCTCAAGAGTAGAAAGTTAATAAGAACAGCATATATTTCAAATAGAAATCTTTTGTAACATTATAAATGTCTTTACAGTCACTCCTGATCAGTTTAATGTATCCTTGTTGAATAAAAGTATTAATTTCTTTAAAAAAAAAAAAAAAAGTCTTGACCCCAAGCTTTTAAAAGGTAGTGTATTTCATTTTAATTTCATGTTGACTTTAAAGGTGTACATGAGTATGTGATTGTAATGTAATGTTTCTATCCTTGTGCTGTTTAGATCTTTTCTCAAGTTTACCCTTCAGATCCTCTTGTGCTGATGTGTTCATTCTGTAGATTAGTGTGAATGTCAGCTGTCCTGTCTGTGAATTTTTTTTTTTTTTTTTTTTTTTTTTTTTTTTTTCTTCTTGTGTGTTTGTTTCGTCTATGCGCCCTCCTGACCCTGGTAACCCTGCTGTGTATCCCTGCTCTCTCCCCACAGTGCGACAGTATGCCGATATCTGTTTGTTCAGCACCGCACAGTACAAATGTCCTGTGGCTCAGGTAGAAGCCGAGTGAGTAGCCCTCCGTCCCACTTTCTCTTCTCTGTCTCTTTCTTCACCTCCCTCAAATTGAGTCCTCCATCATCTTTTCATAAGATCTCTTCTGCTGTCATTTCCCCTCTCCCATTCTATGTTTTACTTCTAATTTTACCTGCCATCTCTTCATGCGCAGCCTGTTTTCTTCAATGCCTTCGTTGCTGTGAAGTAGGAATGGGTTTAATGCACATCTCACAAATGTGTGGTCAGAATAGATTTTATAGCACTTAATGTTTACTGTACAGATGTCTCCGTCATATCCTCACCCATTGAATCAAGCTTTGTTGTTGCTAAAGCTAAAGCCATGTTTATGAAACCAACCGCCGTGTGGAAACTCCAGTTCATTCTTGTCTGTACAGCTTTGCTCTCTTTCCTGCCAAATACCCAAAAGTTAATAGTTTCAAGTTGGATCGGTCTGTGACCTTCTCAACCTTTCTGTAGTGGTCATACAGACTTTTACAGTAGACTCCCTCATTTGATATGATGCCAAATGCCTTTATCCCTTCATCCCGCTGCTGACAGCCCTATGACGGTCCAATGTCGCCTCATAGTCACTAGTTTTTAAATGCTAATAGGACAACAAAGACTGTTCTCTCTCAGTACTACAGGTTACAGATGTGGTTCTTTACTCCCACGACACCTACAGCAAGTCTGTGGGTCGACATTCATCATGGTGAGTCTCATATCTAACCGTTCGTTCTGGCTCCCGTGACCCTGAGCCCATCTCTAGTTGTCGATGATGGCTCTTGGACCCTTTTCTTCACCCTCTCCATGAGATGAGACAGTGTTGCTCCTCTTTTACTCCCCAAAACAAGGGCTGTAGCTGTCCTTTTTGCTTTATTTCTTGTCCAGAGCTGTTCAGTCAGCCACGCTGTTTTTTTGCGCTCATCCAATTGAAACCAATGAGACCAACTGCTAGTTACTATTTTGTTAGCTTCCACCTTGAATGACCCAAGTGATTTTCCCTTTCTTCAGCTTTTATAACTTCCACTCAGAAAAACAAATAATGTATGGGTAGCATACTAAAGATCCTTGTATATGTCTCTTCCTTTTTCCTCTCTTTTTTATGTTGTCTTTCCTTTCCTCACCATATGTTCTCCTGATCTTTAATCCTGAAGCATTGTTTATGTCCCCATAAATCACATTTTACGGTTTGTCAAACTAGTTTTTCTTTCTCGAACTCAGCCAAAGTGCTGCTTGATCCAACGCGTGCAAGGTGTTGTTTGAGATTGGCACACAGACATGTCTCTATTATCTGACAGGGTTCACTGAACTAGGTGTCTTTAAATATAATATGTCTAACAGCTCTAGTATTATTTATATAGTTACAGTATTATTTTGATTATTTTTTGTCTTTTTTTTATATTTCTATTTAGCTTTAAATTATTTTTGAATTTTTAGTACTTAATTAAGCTTTTTTTTTTCCATCTAATATTTATTTTATTTTATTTCATTTCATTTTATTTTATTTCAGCTGACCAATTTTAATAGTTTTCACTTAACATAACACTGCTCACTATAGAACAATTTTACCTCCCATTCACCCTCAAATTATCCTAAAATGGATTTTGCCACAATTGTCATTGTAAACCCCGAATAAGTTGGCAAAACTAAGGTAATCAGTTACATCTAATTTTTTAAGTTAATACATTTAAGGCCCGGTTTCACAGACAGGGTTTAGATTAAGCCAGGATTAGGCCTTAGTTTAATTAGTGCATTTAAGTAGCTTTTATAAACGTGTCTATGAAAAAAATATTATTGGTGTGCATCTTGAGATAAACAATGACATTTGACCTATTTTAAGATATGTCAGTTCAAGTTGTTTTGTTATAACAGCTCAAACATGCATTTTAGTCTGGGACTAGTTTAAGCCTTTTCTGTAAAACCGGGGGTTAAAGTTTAAGTAAGCAGAACTTGCAGATTTTTATTTTGACCTCATACAGTTTAATTGCTTTTAACTTGAAATATTTGAGTAAGCTCATTAATACATTTAACTTCAAATTATCATGTAATCTCAATTTAAATATTTTTAGTAGTGGAAACTAGCTAATTCAATAAATGCTACCTTGCTAATTGGTAACACAATGCTTTGATAGCATTAAAGGATTAGTTCACTTCAAAATGAAAATTTCCTGATAATTTACTCACCCCATCTCATCCAAGATGTTCATGTCTTTTTTTCTTCAGTCGAAAAGAAATTAAGTTTTTTGAGGAACACATTCAAGGATTTTCCTCCATATAATGTACTTCAATGGCAACCAACGATTGAAGGTCCAAATCAATGCAGTTTCAAAGGGCTCTGCACTATCCCAGCTGAGGACTTATCTAGTGAAACGATCGGTCATTTTCAATAAAAAATAAAAATGTATATACTTTTTAACCACAAATGTGCGACTTCAGTGTTGTGATTATTCACGGCGTACGACGTCATCACGCCGGAAAGGTCATGCATGACGTACGTGGAGGTACCGACCCAGTGCCGAAAAACTCCATCTCATGTTCTCCTCCAACTTCAAAATCGTCCTACATCGTTGTTTTACCTTTATTTTTGTAAATGCCATTTTATTTAGTCTTTGCACGTTCGTTTTAACACTGGGTCGGTACTTCCACGTACGTCACAGCTGCGACCTTTCCGGCGTAATGACGCCATATGCCGTGAAGAATCACAACACCAAAGTCGAGCATTTGTGGTTAAAAAGTATATAAATTGTTATTTTTTTCTTGAAAATGACCGATCATCTAGTGAAAACCCTATTCCTCAGCTGGGATCGTGCAGAGCCTCTGAAGCCCTTTGAAACTGCATTGATTTGAAACTTCAGTCGTTGGTTGCCATTGAAGACCATTGTGTGGAGAAAAATCCTGGAATGTTTTCCTCAAAAAAATTAATTTCTTTTCGACTGAAGAAAGAAAGACATGAACATCTTGGATGACATGGGGGTGAGTAAATTATCTGGAAATTTTCATTTTAAAGCGAACTAATCCTTTAACATAGCATAGCACTTGTTGAATGAGTACAGCAATATAAAACATTTAACATATAACCGTTCTCAAACCAAGCTCATGCTCCACTTGTCACCATGATGGTAACCTCCAAAAAACCCAACATAACAGAAACTCTTCTAAACTAGCATAGCTAAACATTAAACACTCCTAAATCTCCTACTTAATATTAATCTTGCACAAAAACATAACACTTAATTTTGGCATTTACTCTCCATTTTGAGTGTCATGGCAAAGCATGCTGGGAAATAGAAATCCCAGCCCAGCTTCAGGTAAAATTTAAGTTTGTCTAAATGAAAAGAAACAAGTTCATAAAACTCTAAACAATTAAACAATTTGGATTACTTAAAATGTGTATTTTTCTAAATACTCATAAACCAATTAATTATTTTTTAGGGTTTAGAGTGCACTATATACATTTTTAACCAATTTCTAATACTGAAGATTAATCATAAAGTTACACAATATAGTCAATGCTTGTTTTTCTGATATGCATGAAGCACAAGACTCACTCTCTTTTGTTTTTGCCATCTGCAGTGACCAGGTGTCACCCAGCTCCACGTTCTGTAAGGTGTACACACTCACCCCCACACTGAGCAATAACAGGGAGAAGAGGGGTCTGGCTTTGGATGGACAGCTAAAACATGAAGACACCAACTTGGCCTCCAGTACCATGTAAGTGGCCTTCAGCTGACAGTGCATCCCATTGCATGCTTCTTTGCTGCCAGAAAAAAGGCAATAAGCTTTAGTATATTTTGAGTTTTTAGTGCTTATAAAGTTAACCCAACCCATGTGTCCATAAACACTCTAGTAGAGCCTCTCAAACAGTTCTGAATGTTCAGTATGTGTTTCCCTGTGCTTACAGAGTGAAGGATGTGTCCAATAAGGAGGTCCTGGGAATCTTGGTGTCCTACAGAGTTAAAGTCAAGCTTGTGGTGTCTCGTGGAGGGTGAGTATGTCCTTTTTGACACATAAGTACTTCAGAATTTATATTTGTACAGAATGTCATAAGACTTAATCCAAACACGTTGTCTGTTGTTAGGGATGTGGCAGTGGAGCTGCCTTTTGTCTTGATGCACCCTAAGCCCTCCGAACAGCCCAACTCTAGACCGCAGTCAGGTAACATCTCAAGTTTGACATTTTGTCAACATATATACATGAGTATATATTAGGGATGTAAGGGTTCTCTGTAAAATATCGAACTGTATCGTTCTCCACCCATGGTTTGGAACGCACTTGCACCGCGGTTAATCTCAAATCTGAAGACAGATCTATAATACAGTTTGTTGAAAATAACACGTAAAACAGACAGAGTTCTGCTAATGTATGTTTCTGGCGATAGATATGCATTCTGGCTTCCCAATACGTTACAACAGCGATGGTCAAAAACAGACAAAACAGTCACTGTAAATTTTGTTCAATGCAAGTGCCATATGCTCTAATATTACCAGTCATTTATGCTGTCATCACCCGGGTGTTGATAGCGCACAAGCGCAGGTGAGACCTGGGGTTCAAACATTTGCAACACATTTGTGTGTGTTTTTTAAAATCTTGCCAATTTAAACATTCAAGCACAAGAAAGCGCTGTGAACGAATTTGTGCACGCACACAGAAAGTCACGTATCAGACAACACGCAAATATTAAGTTCTCTTTCAAGTGTGTTTGCGTTTTAACGGACATGTTCACACAAAAATTTTGTCAACATGTCTGTCTTGGCGAGTATCCTAGCAAACATAGTCAGTTATGTCTTAAGTGAGCATAAACAGTTGAGAAAGACAACGCATGTGTTCAGTATCAGTGTACTGTACCGTGCATTATGTCTTAAACTGACAGCAGCCTAATAGTCCTGCTGTCTGTGTTTGTTAATCAAACAACAAAAGACAAGGAAATCACTCACTGCTCTTGACTGAATAGCTTTTGTAACTTTTTAATAAGGATTCATTTTTATTTATTTTATACAGTGAAGATTATGCATTTGATTATTATTTTACATTTGATTACTTTATTCCTGTACCTGAAAACTGTTAGATACCTGAAAAACCTGAAAAGCACTGTTTATTTTTATTTTTATTTGTGTATATATATATATATATATATAGTAGTATATATTGTGTGTGTGATAATAAATAATAATAAATTATTATGTTGCTGTTTTATTGTTTCAAAAAGCAATAATTAAACATAGTTGTCAGACATTTAAAAATTTGTATCAATATAAATATAAAAAATACATATTAAAACATACACACACACACACACACACACACACACACACACACACACACACACACATATATATATATATATATGTGTATATGTATGTATGTTTTAATAATACATTGTTTTATATATATTGTTATATTTCTTTAAATCTCTGATAACTGGTATTTTATTACTTTCCTGCTTTTTGACACAATAACTAAATCATTAGACTACACCAATAAAACAACAACATAATACATTTTAGTAGTATTTATTTTGTTTTATTTGTGTGTTTTTATTATTAATGCTTATATTATTGATTTTATTATGTTATATATATGCAAAGTTGTTTTGATTAAACATGTAATCATTTTATCGAACATGATATATGAATATGTGTATATAAAAATATGTGTGTCCACAAACTAGCATTGTCCATTCTAGCTGTGAACATGATACTTGTAGCATGGTTCACGTTTGAGTCATATCAGAGATGTCATATCATCTTTGAAATTATGTTTTACATGCTTTTCCAGTTGCACAGTTTTCCTCATTTTTTTTTTTTCTAATCCGTGTCCTCCACAGCTGTGCCAGAGACAGATGTCCCTGTGGACGCCAACCTCATAGAGTTTGAAACAAAGTGAGTTAGCTGTGTCTCTTTCATAGTATGAGATTCTTGCTTATGTGTGTGTTTGCATAACGTAACTATTGTTTCTTTTGGTCTTCAGTAATTTCTCACAGGATGATGACTTTGTGTTTGAGGACTTTGCAAGGCTTAGGCTGAAGGGAATGAAAGATGAAGAGGACGACCACTTCTGCTAACGGCCCCTCCACACACACACACGACACCATGCGGAGGTTGTAAGGAAGGGCGACAGGGGTGGTGTGTCAACCTGCCAGTACTCTCATACCTCTGCTCCACTGGGCCCATCTGATAGAGTGGAGCACTTACTGATATTGTCAGAGCCTCCTTTCTTTCTTTGTCTTTTGGCTCCTTTTCACACCATTTTAGCATCTATGAAGTGGTCTTTTAATGGGCCTCTGTTTCTCTGGTCATATCAACCACTTCACTAGGGTGCTTATTTGTTAGAAAGTTTGAGGGAGAAAGAAAGGGAGGAAACTGATGTTAGATGGGTCATCTAGACATCAATGTATTGTTGGTGGGCAAAGGGTCCATTTTATTCAGGGGTGATTCATTATTTCTTTACATTTTCCTTTCCGTTTCCTTTATTTTTTTGTCATAATATTCCCACTTATATATCAAGTGGGCATTAATAGCTATGTAATTATGGTATATGTTCTTTGTTATTTCATTGTACAGTACATACACTGTTCCAAAACACCATAGGGAACTTGAGTTTGGTGTTAATTTTATTCAACTTTCCTAGACCCATAATCCAATCCATCCATACTTGCTCAGCAGATTTTATGTTATAGTTATGTAAAATGTATACATATCATACAAGACTACGTAGTAACACTTTTCTGTGCACTTATAGTGCACGCAATACTCGAATAATTAAGGACGTGGCATTTTTAGTGAAAGAATAGTTGGCAAAGTGCATTGGGACAGAAGTGTCTGGTTTCTTAATGTAAATTTTAGCATCTATTCCACATGTTGAGTTGTAGAATATGTATACACTGCTACAAGTCTTCAGTGCAAAATTAGCTTGTAGATTCCACAAGAGGACAGGGACAGGCTCTGTATGTGACACACACACACACACACACACACACAATGTAATTCCTCATTATTTGTGCCCGCCAAATATTATTTGCCAAAATGTGATTTATAATGTTGCTTGTAAGTTAAGCTCAGTTCGGTTGAAAATCACATGCTCATTCTTTGTTTTAGTTCACAGAAACTGTTGATGTAACAATTGGACTGCCAGAAATATTTTGATGATGGTTATTTTAAAAAATCACATTTATAGCATGATTTCCAGGAAATTTGACTTTTTATCTCGTTCTCCCAGGATCAGCCCTTTCCTATTACATTCTACATAGTTTACTACTGAACAATGGCAAATTTACTTATGTTACAATGTGTACACGGAAGTAACATTTTGCAGTGAACAAAGTGGAGCTCCCGTTGAAGGACAAAAAGCTATCTCTAAAATAAAGGATTGCTTTGTTTAAAGCACCCATAAAACCATGCCAATGTGCATACTTGCTTTAGATGTGCTCTTCAGTTGAAGAAGAGGTCTTGTCTGTCTTGTTTTGTCTTTTTCTGCAGAATATGAAACGCTTTATCCTTATTTTATGGGATTTTTTTTTAATGGAAATGTATTACATTTATTATTTTAAGATTCATTAGTGCAAAATCCAGAAACCAAGCTGCGCCGGTAACTTCAGCGCTAAACATTATCCTACAGTACTCCATAACATACAAACACGTTGTTTAAGTCCTGGGGCCTTCATGTATTGCTGTGGACAACGGGGGACCTTGAAGACTAAAAGTCTAAAAGAGAACAACTGTAAATATTAAATATAATCACAAAATTTTGGGACATCAGTTATTTCAAATTCAAATCTTATTTTAATGAAAGCTTGAAAATAAACCTGATAAATTTAGCTAAATTGCCTATTAATATTGTACACGTTCCTGTCACAAGTCTGTCCAGTAGGTCAGGTGTGAATTCAGGGTCACACGGAGGATGTTGAGTTGGTGATTTAGATTTTTTTTTTTTGGAAATAATTTTCTTCTCCAGACCAACAGTTGATCGATTCATTCAGTTTGGCACTGTCTACAATCCAGGAAGTGATTTGCATAATGTGCTGCAAGATATTTAATATTTCATGCAGACTGGCACACAAGTGTCTATTTCTACTCATTTATTTATAGTAGTTAAGCAACTATATTTTTTACTCATCTTTTCACTGACTTCGACTGTTTAGACCCACAATGCTGTAAAATGTCATATTCTTTATGATTTAGTAAATATCATTATGAATCTTGTTTATAAAATATATCACTGTGTTCAGTGATTAAACACATTATGTTGAGCTGAGCTGTGATAAACATGTGGTTTAACAGATGGAATGTCTTCACAGAAATCCAACAGCCATATGTGCACCTTGTGAGCAATGCAAGTTCAAAACCAGCTGCAACACATACTTAAACAAAGATCATTAAGATCTAATTGTAGCGAGTGAGATTGTTTAATATATTACATTATATATTGGTTGATACACTCACATTTATTCACTCTGCATCTTAAGAAAATAATGCTTTTAACTCAGTGTTGTGGCAGAAGAATTCGCCATTAGATAATTTAAAGCTTATTTTCTGTCCAATTGTAGCTAAGTGCTTTGTTAGAAAACTGCATGCATTCTAGAGGTGACAACATGTTCTCGCTTGATCACCTTACTGTAAAACTTTTGTTATAATGCTTTTGTTATTTGAATTGAGCCTGTTTTGTTTGCAGATTCAGTTGGGTCTGAGAAAACACACTCGTTTAACAGTTTTGACGTCTTTAAAAAAAAAAATATATATATATATATATATATATATATATATATATATATATATATATATATATATATATATATATATATATATATATATATATATATATAAATGATTATTTTAAAGCTAGGCCTACTCAAATTATATTCAAATTTATAGTAAATAAAGTTACACTACCAGTCAAATGTTTGGAATAATATATTTAGTGACCAAAAATGTAGCTCACCCTGGATTGTTTATTAAAAAAAGTTCCGATCCGGCCCCCCAGTTTCAAACATTTTAAGTTCAGTTAAAAAAAAAGTTAATATGATATTTTTTATTTGTCTATAAATTCCAAGTAATCAACGTTAAGATCACAATGTTTTTAAGACCATGAAAAGTCAAATGTCTGTGTGTCCAAACTTTAGGCTGATTATAAATGAAGATTTTAAAACAGATTATGAATTCTAATATACTGTATGCTATTTAGCCAATAAAATGCTACTTTAATTCAATGGGAAAACGTTAATTAAAAAAAAATTATAATTGAAAGTACCTGCTGTTAGTTTTGTACAGCATTTTGGGGCTAAGCAAACTTATGTATGGTCTGCCATGTGTCTGTAACTCTCTCTACGAGTAAAGGCAGATTACATAGGGAAAAAGTCACCTAGACGTTTTTCAGAAAAAAACCCCAAACGCCTCAAGTTTAGCATAAATTATGTTTTGTGAAGTTCTACACATAACTATGTATGCACCCCATATTAAACGCCGACGCGACGTGTTGACGTCAGCTGAACTATACACTCGTCGCAGAGTATGCTCGTCATACAGAGGCGCTAAGATGGCTTCAGCGGCTTGGCTGCATGGCCCCAACATAACGCGCTTAACAGAAGGGTTAGTGTCTGTCCTAAAGGAGGATAGACCTGAATATCTACCCTCTCTTCTAGCAAACTACCGTGAGCATGGCGTGGTTGGGACTCAGGTAGGGCTAAATACGTCTCCTGCCTGTTTTGTTTACGCGCGACGCGATGTAGTACGCACGCTTCTTTGATTTAAATGGAAGCGTTAGTTTAGTGTTTGTATGTATTCATAAGTAATTATCCTATATTTTTCTGTTTCATTTGAAAACACACTGAGGAGCCTTTTATCTGTCTGTTTATATTAACGGCACTGTTTTTGAAACGTTTTTCAGAGCACGGGAGCTGTGGGTGGTCTGGTGGGCATCAGTAATGCACGGCTCGGGTCCAGTAAGACCAGGTGAGCTGTCAGAGTAAAGCTTCTGTTATTTTGCACTCAAGATCTTCCCAGCCCTACACGAACAGTCCCTTGCAGTCGTTTAAATACACAATGTGCATGACCGAATTCTCTTGATGCTCTTAGTCTCTTCAATTCTAGTCTGTCCTTGTCTGATCAATTCAGTCAATGCAACTTTGTTGCAATATTTTCCATGTTACTGCCTCCTTAGAATGTGTTGCATGTTGTACTGTAAATTAATAAATGTACTAAACCTGCTAAATCAATAAATAAATGTGATAGTAAGATTCTCTCTCTCAGATTCAGAGGTTCCGAATGTGATCCCAGAATGCATTTATTTAGAAACCACTGCATCATTCTGCAAAAACATTAGTGTTGGTGTCTATTTTCTAAATCCTTCTTAATATTCTCATTGTGAATGGATTCATCCATGCATATGGTTTGTTTTTAAGATATAAGATGTAATATTTAAGATATTTTCACCATACCATTTTTAATCAGAACGTTATATCTGAACCTTGCGGTGAAACCACAGACTTCTCTGTGGTGATGTATGCCGGACTTCTCCAATCATTTAATTCAATTCAATTCACATTTATTTGTGTAGCGCTTTTCACAATACATATCGTCTCAAAGCAGCTTTACAGAAAATGCATGCGTCTGCATTACAATTTAGAGTGATTTGTTATCAGAGGAGACTGTGTCCAAGGTATGGATTTCAGAAAAAACACAATTAGCTAACCATGTATTAAAAAACAATGTAATAATTTAATGCAGAAACAATGGGCTCATTGAAGTAAAGAATACATGTTGTTAACAACAATTAGTGTATATAGAAAAGGTTTGTTGGAGTCGTCTCTTCACAGGTGTTGGTCATCTGAAGTCTTCGTGAGAGGTTGGATCCAGACTGGAGCTGACGGACTCTCTACTTACCTCGGGATGGGCGTCCCGAGATAAAACAGAACAGGAAAAGAATTAGCGTAGCTGCTGTTCAAAACATTAAGCAAAGACAATCATGTGCACTGATATAACTGGAGTACAAGGTTATGAGATGCATTATGTGAATGCTTGGCTAAAGAGATGCGTCTTTAATCTAGATTTAAACTGGGAGAGTGAGTCTGAGCCCCGAACATTATCAGGAAGGCTATTTCAGAGTTTAGGAGCCAAATCTGAAAACGCTCTCCCTGCTTTAGTGGACTTAGATATCCTAGGTACTACCAGAAGCCCAGAATTTTGTGATCTTAAAGAGCGTGATGGATTGTAAGGCAATAGAAGTTCAGTTAAATACACAGGAGCTATACCGTTTAGGGTCTTATAGGTCAGTAGCAATACTTTATAATTGATACAGAACTTAATAGGTAACCAGTGTAGAGATGATACAATTAGTGTTATATGATCATATTTTCTTGACCTAGTAAGAACTCTAGAACTCTAAAGACCTCTGATTAAGTCTGCTTAAACCCTGCCTCTTTCTTGCAATAGACTGCAAACCGGTACTCAATCTGTCTCCATTAAATTAACAACTGATTTCTTTCAACATTTCTTTCTTTTTCAATAATCTGTTTCTCCCGGAAGTACGTCACAATAGGGAAGAAAAGATCTCTTGCTATACTTCTGTTTCATCTCGACTTTAATATGGCTTGATGATCACATGTATTTCAGGTTTGAGGGTCTCTGTCTCTTGTCTGTGCTGGTGAAGGACAGTTCAAGTGAAGTGTTCCAGCAGCATTGCCTTTCATGGCTGCGAACACTTCAGCAGGTCATTCAGGTGAGAGATGTCTTCAGTCATTTGCCTTGTCCAGTTCTTCTGCCTGAATCCACTTAATAGGTCTTTCCTGATTTTATTCAGTTCTGTATGATTTAGTAATACATCTACTGTTCTTCTCAAAACACAGTCGCAGGCCCCTCTTCCTACCGTGCAGCTTGCTGTGAGTGTGCTGCAGGACTTGTTGCAGTACTCATCCCAGCTGCCAGAGTTGGCCAGGGAAGTGGGACTCAACTCCATCCTGGGCATTCTGACCTCCCTGCTCAGCCTCAAATCGGAGGTAAAATGCATGCATGTTCTTGTCACATTTAGATTTAAATCCATTAAAGTCCCCCTGCAGTCAATCATTTTATACCTTAAAACACATCTTTGATAATCACAATGACATATTTAAACATTTTTCCATAATTTCCATGCCTTAAAATGGCTTGAATGTAACTCTACATTGTAACTCGTCTACACCCTTCAATTAGTATATACGTGGAACCATGAATATGCAAATTAGTCTCTGCCTTCACTCAGTCACACCAGCTTGGACTACCTGATCCACTCAGTCAGCTGTAGTAAATGCTAGGCAATGGCAAGTTGTAATATTGCTTTTATTCAGCCATATATGTTTGAACCAGAAACTGATTGAGAAGACGAGGAGGAAGAGCGAATTATACAGGCATGCTCATGCCCCGCTCTAATATGGGGGTTATCAGATGATATTGTAATATTATATTGACAAAACAGATTTGGTAAACGCTCCATTGCGTATTTGTGTTTGTCAAATGTTTCTATTTAGTTTTTGCAGTGGTGAACAATGTAGCCAATCACATACATGTTGGTTGATCTCTTGAATGCAGTCGCCAATCAGGGGTGTTTAATTTAGTCAGAATCCACTTACCGGTCAAAACGCTAAAAAAGTTTTTTTTTTTTTTTTTTCAAATTCCTGGTTTTTCGGAGTCGATTCACAACTCCCACCATAGGGAGGAACAATATGGAATTTAGTTAGGAATATGAGATTGCAGTAGTTATTACACACTTATTGATTTATTTTTTCCCCGACACAAAGCCTTAAAATCCCCTTATTAAAATAACGCGTGGCTGTCCAGAGTAGTCCAATTTAGCAATGAAATTACCTTAATTTGGATACCTATCAACTTTATTGATAACTAGCTGTTGCGATGCCTAATTTTACAGCGGGAAAAGTCATTTGAAACAACCATAGATGAATATTGTCAGAATTAAATAAATGAGAAAGAAGGTATTCTTTAAAGGGGTCGTGACAATTTTCCCTGATCTTTTGGCGAATAAGAGGTCTTTGTATCATTAATACATCCTGCAAGTTCCATAACTTAAAACGTCCTTGTCATCAATAAAAAAAGCATTTATATAATCAAGCTGTAAATAAGATTTGTTTGGATCCAAGGTGGCATGTGATGTCACAGGGGCACAATCATTTGCATAAGACTGCCTCTGGAGCAAGACAACAACTGCTACTTTTACATCATCGCATCGTCTCACAGCAGACACGCCCCTTCGAACAGAGCACTAAAATCAGGGTAGAAAATAGCCATTTATTTCTGAATTATGACAATTTTTTTGATGTAAAAATTATATTAACATTATAAGTGCACCTCAGGAAACATAAAATAATAAAAAAAATCCAGTTCATGACCCCTTTAATGAATTCATCTCATTATAATGGTCTAGTGATTCTCATATGTACACTTACACTACTATTCATTCAACGTTTAGGATCATTTTTTTTTGTTGTTGAAAAATTATCACGTATTCAACAAGGACACATTAAATTGATCAAATGTGACATTAAAATATTAAAAGATTTCTATTCGATTAAACTTTGTATTCATCAAAAAAAAAAAAAGTATCAGTTTCCACAAATATTAAGCAGCACAACTGCTTTAAACATTGATAAGAAATGTCTTGAGCAGCAAATCATCATATTAGACTGATTTCTGAAGGATCATGTGACACTGAAGACTAGAGTAAAAAAATTCAGCTCTGCCATCACAGAATAAATGACATTTTAAAATATATTAAAATAGAAAACAGTTATTTTAAAATTGTAATATTTCACAATACTTCTATTTTTACTCTTATTTTTCGGTTTCAAATAAATGCATACCAAGCATGACAGACTTTTTAAAAAATTTTAGACTACAGACTTTTGAACGGTAGTGTATGTGGTTTAATGAAGTGAATATTACGTTTGTTGTGCAACAAAAAGCATCAAAGGAAGCAAACTTTTTGTCATAGTGCCACCTAGCTGCTATGAAAGGAATGATGGCGTGTATGATCTACTACCCACGGGCCTGTGGATCTCTGAGGGTCAGTAAATCCATTGATTATATCTATTTTTTGATGCAGTTACTTTGTATCTGAAAAAGCTTAACATTGTCCCTTACAGGAAAAGCTTGGGGCGTATTTCCTGTCTAAGATGGACTCTGATAATCCTAAAGTACAAGAGGTTGGTTACATCCATTTGTTCAGTGTTATACTGGCAATTAAAGAATAATGTCAGTAGTTGAATCAAACCTTCTGCATCATAATGATTTTTCATTATTGGTAGGTGGCTTGTGAGTGTTACGGCCGGTTGCCCTGTCTGGGTGGAGTGTTGGAACGAGGGGGAGGTGGGCACAAGGCTGAGGGGTGGACCAATCAGCTGCACTGCCTTCTAGCATCAGCCAATAGCATACTGGGACAGTTGTACCAGGGCACAGAAACAGGTATGTTGCTGTAATCAGTGTTTTTGTTGTATTGAGAGGGGAAAAAATGTGTTAAGTTCTGTGCTTGCTGTTTCAGAAGGGACGGTGCAGTATGAGGGTCCTGGTGTGGAACTCCCTTTCCTTCCCCTGGATGATGTAGATCCACTTCTGATTCTTCAGCTTCATCACCGTTACAAGGCTATTTGTCTGGCTATTAAACACACTCTTAGGTAGTGCTAATGTTGTGTGGCTTAATTTGTTTTATTTAAAATGCTGATTTTTAAAGTCTGTTGAGTTTAGTGTTTTTAATAATGATCTGGGCCATATTGAGATATTGTACTTTCCCCTTGTAGTGCCGATCCTGCGTCTTCAGTCCGTCTGCCTGTTCAGAATGTTCTCAATTTGGTGTGTCGAGCTCTGGCTGTCAACACGAAGAGCATTGTAAGGCTTTAACTCTGTCTCTATCTCTGTTTTCATGCATCTAAATGATCTTGGAGTTGCTGTTGATATGATTCACTATACTTGCTTAACATGGATGTGCACACTAACAGAAGGGGTTTGTTTCAGAGTCCAACAGGAGAGGGCTGTCTGAAGCTGTTGGTTTTACCCTCTATACACAACGACACTCTAGAGCTTCTCTCTGCTCTCATCAAGGCGTAAGCACACACACACATTTACTCAGCTATCTAAATTGGCATATTCCAAAGAGTTCTATTGTTTTTATATATATATATATATATATATATATATATATATATATATATATATATATATATATATATATATATAATATATATATATAATATAATATAATATATATATATATGAGTTATAAATACTATAACCTAACCCTTAAGGTGCTGTATGTAAGTTTTTCACTTTACTAAAGCATAAAAATACCATAATATGCTTGCAGATATTTAGGAGACATGCTAAATCCACTTGTTTCTCTGAAAAGCAATGCTACAGCCAGTTATTCTACTTTGAAATGTGCGTTCCGTGTCAGAATGTCTGTTTTTGTTTTGGTCTGTGTGAAACCACACGCCGCCAGTTTACCAAATAGTATTTCAACACCACAGGTTGCCAGTTGGTGGAAAACAAAGTGTATTGCTGCCATGGAAGCCAGCAAACAAACTGGGTCAGAGATCGCAGATTCTACCCAACCTAAAAAGCCTCAGCATCCATCTAAAAATCTCTATGAACGAGAGCATATTAAAACGCAGATAAATGACAATTGCGCTCGCTCCTGTTGCGTGTCCTCAAGCTGGCAACCCGCGTAAACGTTAAGTCTGAGGAGGAGGGGGTGGGGGAAACAACGCTCTCCAGTATTTTGAATTTGGATTGCAGTACCCATTTCAGTACCCAATCCTACATACTGCACCTTTAAAGACAACAACCCCCCCAAAAAATGTTTATAACATTTTTCAAATGAGGATGTCCTCAAAAACACACACACCCCAGCATCTGGCACTTTACACAAATAGATAGGGCCTGAATTTTTTTTCAAACTGAGATACACTACCAGTCAAAAGTTTGGACACACTTTCCCATCAAAGAGAATGGGAAAGTGTGTCCAAACTTTTGACTGGTAGTGTATGTCTAAATACATATCTTATTATTTAAATGCTGTTTTTTGTCTAAATAAACATCAAAAATGTATAACATAACAGAGAGCCTAACAATTACTGAATTTTATTACAAACTCTTATTAAAACTGTAATTCACAATGAAATGAAAGTTCAGACAACACAATTGAATATTTTATATTACATGAATTGTGTAATTGCTTGATTTTTGATTAATGAATTGTCAGTTGTTGCCGGTTAAATGATTTGTCTCACTTGATGGGTTGTTTTTGTTTTTTTTGGTACAGTGTGGGTGGTGGACTGGTCCAGTATAGCAGTGTGCTCACAAGGCTTTTCTCACAATCTCTGTCTGCATGGATGCCTCTGCCTGAGGCTAGTCTGGGCCAGCAAAGATCTTACAGGTATTACAAAAAACACCATTGATGACCAAAAAATATGAAAATGAATTTGAAACCTTCTATTAACATTCGTCTTGGGTAAAATGATATGTGGTCAGATGAGACAATACTATTTGTACATCTGTTACCAACATACCTTAAATGATTCCCATGTGAACACTTGTGAACACATTTCATTGAAGACATAATTTACCATGTAAATGTGCTACTATGTGTTATTGAAACACAAAGTATGCTTACTTCCTGTTATTTTAGTCAAAAGTTCAAACTGATATGATGTTGTATTTTGTCCATAGTGCAGTGCGAGTGGCCGTATACCGTATCATAGAGCTGTGGGTAAGAGTAGGGGGTGTCTCTCTGCTTCAGGGAAGCCCGTCCCACACAGAGTTACTGTTCACTCATCTGATGGGTGATATCATGCCAGGATCAGAAGCAGTCAAGGTAAGTTTAACATAAGGAATGTAATTAGTAACAATTAAGGCCTGTTCACACCAAGGATGATAATTATAATGAAAAGAATAAAGATATAGTTGTAAAAATCGTTATAACTGTAAAAGAAGAGCAGAGGTCACACCACAACTATAGCTATAACGGCACAGAGAAACGACATAGTTGGAATCACTTTCACAACGATTTTTTCCAGCTGATGAACGATAAAGATATTAACAACAAATCAGAATCCATCCTGCTTTAAAGAGCTTGAGAATTTAAAGTGACAGCCATCACAACTGCAGTGTGCTTATAATAAACAGAACGATAATGTCCGTTGGTGTGGACATAGTTAGTCATCATCATTACTGGTGTGAACGGGCCTTTACCCAGTGTTATACTTGACACATGATTAGTACATAAAGGCTGTCATGAAATGAAATATTGTAATACGTAGATTCAGTAACTAAATTAATTACATATATTTTGAGAAGCCTCCTAATGAAGAGGACAGTAAAATACTTTTTTTTTTTTTTTTTTTTTTCACGATTATTTGATGAATAGAAAGTTTTAAAAAAAAAAGTATGTTTCACATTTACAAAAATATAAAGCAGCACAACGGTTTTCAACATTGAAAATGTTTCTTGAACACCAATTTGTCATTATTTCTAAAGGATCATAGTAAACAGTTATTTTAAATAGTAATATAAAAACATCATCCCCAAATGTGTCTGATGGCCATCTTTGCACATTGTGTTGTCATTCAGTTTTAGAAACTCAATGAATACATTAAATTGTAGCCCTGCTTGAAATAGTTATATTTCTTTCTCCAACGGTTCTGTCTTCTGCTGTCTAGCTTCGTTCCGGGCTACAGTCATCAATGAATGACCTGATTGGTTCTGCTGGCAAGTCAGGTCCTCGTCGGACTAAGGGAATAGGAGATGGAATGTCGCTACAGAGGAAAGGAGATGTGCTAGCCAATCAAGACACATGTGTTGCTGCTCTACGGGGTGAGTGCTCAATAATGATCAGTTAATTTTTTTTTAATGGCTGAAATAAACATTTGCTGATGAAGAATGATTCCTTTACAGCATTAAGACAGATCATTTTGACCAGTGGAACTTTGTTAAAGGAAGATCTGCATAAGGTTTGTTCATTACAATTTGTTCATGGTTGTGTATTAATGTCTTTTTATGTTACATACAAGTATGGAAAATGGAAAAGTGTTTTTATGTTTTTCTAAAAACACCCTCCCTTGCTAGAGGATCCAAGACCTGGTGGTGCCTCTGTGTGTGCGTCTGCAGCAGCAGTCTCACTGTGTGCTGGAGGTCGGTGCCGTCAGTGGACAGTATGGCAGCCCTACCCCTCGCAGAGAGCTCTACCGCCTCTTACTGGCACTTGTGCTGGTGCCCTCTCCCCGCTGGCCTCCTTCCCTCTCCTGTGCTGTTTCCATCTTCAGCCACGGCCGGCGAGATCGCAACATCATGGTGAGTGAACATCCTTGGTCAAAACTTGGGGTTGAAACTGGTAATCTTGCAGTTTACAGTAAACCCTGACTATTGAATCTAATTTATCAGAGCATAACAACATGCTAATCCACAATCATATTGTCTTCCTGGTAAGTGATGGAGTGAAAAATTTATTTTAATTTTTTTATTTTAAGGGCAGATTTATCGAAGGTGTTTTAGTAGTGTAGACAATATACAGTGGCCCTGAAAATTCTTTGGACACTAAAATCGCACATTTAAAAATATCTAAAAAAAATACAGGCCTGGTTTCACAGACGGGGCATATTTTTAGATATGTCAGTGCAAGTTGCTTTCAGTTAAAACAGCTCAAACATGCATTTTAGTCTTGGACTAGATTTAAGTCTGTGAAACTGGGGGACAAAATATCAAACCACGTGGCATCTACAAAGAAATGTTGCTAGAGCTTTTTTCGGAATTCACCCAAGCCACTTTTTTTACTTGGTCTCAATCATTTTTCATGCTGTATGAAGTCAGTTCCCATCAGGTTCATTCAGGTGTTCCAGCAGAATAAGCCCTGGTGGAGTTCATTACATTAACTAATGAACATGTTCAGTTTGACAACCAGAAAGTGTCCGAGACTTTTTGTCTGGATTTTGAACAATGTATTAGAAACATATTGAAATCTAACAAATTTTAAACTTTTGAAATGAACTTTTGAATGTAAAAAAAAAAAAGGCACTTGTTATAATGCAAATGCATTTGTAAATATTTAATTGACCATATGCTCGGTTACTTCCTGGTTTTCGATAAGCCGTCTCGGGCATTTCTGGTGAACTGTAGCTGTCATTCTGTACTCGCTGTACATTGACACAAAACCATCAATGGTTGACTTTTTTTAATGTTGTATTTATATTTTAATGCAGTTATCACACTTACCTAATTTGCCTATAAACCAGTTTTATTGATTACAATAATGACGAAGCTAATGGGAACGTTGGAATAAGAAACAAGGTGTCTGTAATTGGACGTGCACAGTCGCACACGCAACATTTTTCCAGCAATTCAAAAGTTATTTTTAATGTGATGACAAAAACATTAGTTGTTCATCCTTATGAGATTTTTTTAAAACCGAACGTTTCAAGATGTAGGAAACCCAACATTTGTTTAGAAAACACTTTTATTTAAAAATAAGAGAGACATTAATTTCCACTATAACCAGCAGGTGGCGGTAGAGGAGCATTTATTGGCTCATATTAGCCATTTCCTCTATTTTTGGATTTTACCAAGTTTTGCTTTTGAATAAATATTAAACATTATAAAACCACTAGGTTTAAAAGTAAATTGTCAAGGTGAAGTATGAAGTACTCAAAGTCTCATGAAAAACAAAAACTTTTCTTGTGAATGAATTACACAATGCAGCACTGCGCTCTCTCTCCCTTTATATCACTGACTGAAGCTGTCAGTCAGAGCAGTGCAAGCTCACGATTTCAGCACACTTGTGTGAACTCCCGTTTTATTCAATGAATCTAACTAAAGTGCATAATCTTTAATTTACCGTGTGTTGACGCTTTTTCACACAAAAGTGAAAACTGATGGTCGAATTGAATCTTGCTGAGGAGGGACTCTGAGGAACGTGTCTTTCTTTGTCTTACCTTTGAATAACTAAATTAATGCTAGATCTGACTATTTATGTGACTATATTCTGATTATAAACTAAATATTACACTATCGATGCTGTTAAAGCTACCTTGGGACATTGAAGATAATGACACAAGAACAAGTGACATTTCACCGGAAGTTTTCCAGCTGGCTTGTATTATTGCGGAAGTTCTTAAGAACGTTCTGTGCATATAGTCAATTTTCTTAATTGTCCAAATACATTTTGGGCATGCATCTACACTTTTGCAGCTTATGTAGCAAAACACCCACACACAAACAGTGGCCTGCTTATCTTCTGTTTAAAAGTGTTCCATATTTTGTGTTTGTACACAAGACAAAATGCTACACAAAAGATTGAACCCTAAATATTCCTTGGCATCTAAATGTTGTCCACCAGAGGGTGTCTCACTCTAATGGTCTCACTTGTTTGCTGGTTTACAGTATTTCTCAGCTAGTTTCACATTATTGTTGTTACTCCAAGTGCTTTGTGGTAATGAAAGCAGAAGCACTGAAAAGGGCCACAGAGTTGAGTAAATACATGTTGTAATAAAAGGCTGTTGAAATCAGTGTTGACACTCAACAGGGTATTTCAGGAACACTTCACAATAAGGTTTAATTTTACATTGATTTATTAAGTATCATGAACTAACAATGAAAAACATTCTACGGCCTTTCCTAATATAATTTTTATATTTATTTGTTCATTAATTCGTTAGTGTTACAACTTACAACTTAATGTCTACATATACTAATACATGTTCAACACTATTAATCTAGATCTAGAAATCTAAATCTAGAAAATGTTGTTTATTGTTAGTTCATGATATGTAATGCATTATGCAATTGTTAATGAACCATATTAAGTGTTCCCAGTGTTTCTTATTTGTGGATAGTTTCTCAGCCTCAGACAACCTTAAAATTGACTTATTTTTTCCAGATATGCTTCGTACAGTACCTGTCAAAAGTTTGGAAAATTATATATTTTTTTGTTTTGTGAAAGAAATCACTTGTACTCACCAAAGCTGCATTTATTTAATCAAAGATACAGTAAAAACATTAATTTTGCAAAAATATTACAATTTAAAAGAACTGTTTTCTATTTGAATATATTTTAATGTAATTTTCTGCAAAATTTTCAGCATCATTACTAGAAGTATCACCATCATAATAATAATAATAATAATAAATGTTTCTTGATCAGCAAATCAGCATGTTAGAATGATTTCTGAAGGATCATGTGACACTGAAGACTGGAGTAATGATGCTGAAAACTCAGCTTTGCATCACAGGAATAAATTACGTTTTTAAATGTATTAAAATAGAAAACAAGTATTTATATATAAATTGTAAAATTTCACAATATTAGCTTTTTTTATACAATATTCACTGTATTTTTTTATTAAATAAATGCAGCCTTGGTGAGCATAAAATAATTCTTTCAAAAGCATTAAATTGTAACGTTTCCAAACTTTTGACAGGTACTGTAAGTCTTAACCATGATTTGTAAAAATCAGTGTACCAAAATCAAGCCCTTTGTGTACTTTCCAGTTTAAACAGTTTAATGGCATATTAACTGAACCTGTCTGAACACGCAAACATTTAAAAAAAAAAAAAAAAAAAAAAAAAAAAAAAAAACAGTCTTAAAGTGTACAGTGACTGATGTACACCAACATTCATTTTGACAGAAAGTGTATTTGTCCTCTTATGTAGCTGTTTGCTTTCACTGTGAATGCTCATTCTGGGTGGTGTAGTGGCTATTTGCTTCTATTGACGCAAGAGACTGTAACTGGAGACAGTGTTTCATGTTTACAGAAGTGTACAGAAAAGTAGTGAGATGTTAAAAAGAAACATTACGCCTGGCAGACTGGTTCTTTTATTGTTTCCAAGGCTAAATTTAGCCTATTTTAACACTAGAATAGAAACTGCCAAGTAAATGTGGCCCTAGCATAAACCTGCCTCTGTCTGTGGTTCATCACACAGTTATCAGATTTCTCTTATTGGTCTAATGTGCTCTGTTTAAAAAGGATAGTTCAGACAAAAAAAAGGAAAGTTCTGTCTTCATTTATTCACCTTCATGTTGTTCAAAACTTGTTTGATTTACTGTCCCCTGCAGGACACAAAAGAAGGTATTTTGAAAATTGTGGATTTATTTTATTTTATATATGTATGTATGTATGTGGTCCGATGTTGTTTGGACCCCAGCGTTCTTCAGTGACGTGGGTGGGTTCTTCAATGACATGCTGGCCAGGTTATGTCGATCTCACGGTCGCAAACTCGCTATTCTGATCTTAGTCAGAGGGGACAGGTTTAGCTTCTACCTTTTTAGTCAGTTGCCTACTGCTTACTCGTACAAAAAAATTGTGTATTTTGTGTAGCCACTTCCTTACAACTTGCTAAGGCACTGATATACCGCTCCATTCATTCGTGAGCCTTCAGTTTGTTCTTTCCCAGGCACAATATTTGCAGTAACATCAGCCTCCTCTTGATCTACTTGTCATAATGATTTCAGAAGAATACAGAATAAATCAAATTTAACATTTATATTTGTCAGGTAAAAAAATTTATCATGCCAATTGCACAATTAAACTATTAGAAGCCCATTCAAAAATAATGCAATTGTCAATCACATTGTAGCAACCACCTGGCAATTTTGCTCCTATACATGGTTTTACTGCAGCTATATGGGAAATAAGTGTTCCACGTACGAGACAAACAAATTCAACAGTCACACATTTAACTTGAAATTTCTGGACTATTCCAGTTATTCTAATTTTACACATGGTCTAGAATGCATAGCATCTACAACAGGGGTGTCAAACTCTGTTCCTTGTGGGCCACTGTCATGCAGAGTTTACCTCCAACCCTAATTAAACACACCTGAACCAGCTAATCAAGCTCTTGAGGGATTACTAGAAACTTCCAGGCTGGTGTTTTGGAGCTGGTTGGAGCTAAACTCTGCAGGACAGTGGCCCTCCAGGAACTGAGGTTGACACCCCTGATCTGAAACCTTTAACCTAAGTTATTCATACAACACTTACAGTAAAGCAGTCATGTGTTTTAAATAATAAACTGTGTGTACATGTAATAGCACAAACAACTATGTGTGTTCTATGAGCCCAATGTGTTTAACACAACTACAAAAAAATGCATACCTGACAGCGGAGAGACAAACAGTGGCGTGTTTGAGTTCTGGCTTAAGAAACTGACACAGCACTGTGTCAGGATTTTCTGGTTACAGAATCCCAAAGACTGTTTTGCCAGTTATCCTTAAATACCCATACCAGAACAAAAGAGTTGTAAATACTTACTGCACAAATATTTTTGGAACTGTGTTGGGCCTATTCATGTGCCCCAAAGGGTTGCACCTGGATTAGGGGGAGAGGAGCAATGATTATCAGATATCTTGAAAAGACACCACCCAAAAAGAATAGAATTCTCCTAAGTTTTCAGTCTGTCTCATAATACAAGTGACTGCGGTGAAATTGAGACCATTTTACCAATCGAATGAGACATTTAAAATGATGCCAACCATGAAAGGGAAAAAAACAATAGATTCACAAGATGTCATATGTGGTATATAGACTTGAGTCTGGGCAGTGAAGCGGGGGATGCAAGGCGGTGTCCTATGCTCTTTCTATGAGATCTTCTCTTCAGTTTAGTGAGTTTTGTTGTTTTATTGCAGGGTGCCTGATCTCATGTTCTGTATTAGCAGGAAAACCAGTCTTACACACTTGCATTATATGACTTGTTTTTCTAAAAATCTTCATTTGTGTTCCACAAAAGAAATAGTCATATGCATCTGGGATGGCATGAGTGTGAGTTAATGAAAGAATTTTAGTTTTTAGTTGAAGTATTCCTTCTCAGTTACTGTGTTACACTTTGAACAATGGTGATATTGTCTCTTTCATTATGTGTTGGCATAGTCAAATTTGTACTGACCTCGGAAAATGTGACTACTGACACTTCCTGGTGTTTTTTTTATTTCTCTGTGTTCCTACAGGTATCATCATTCTGTGCTGAGGCTCTGACCATATGCAACACCCTTATTCATCCTCGCACACCCTCAATCTCTCTCCCTCTCACCCCTTTAACTCTCAAATCAACTGCATCTGCCCCTGTCCTTGCATCTGGCCAAAACCCCTCATTAACCATCCCTACCCTCCTTGGTGGAGCCACAACAGGGCCTCCTTTCCCTGCCAGGCATCCCATGGGCTTAGGCCCTGCTACCCTCCTTGGCTCTCTGGAGAACCATCTACCTTTGGCTCCTTCAGTTCTTCCAACTCCAGCAGGCACTACAGCCACCCCAGGCGACCTGCTGCTCTCTCCGTCCCAACCAGGTGAGCTGGCGGGCCTCGGAGCCCCTGAAGGCCAACGACAAGTTTTTGTCCGCTACGACAAAGAGGAGCCAGAAGATGTGGAGATCTCTTTGGAGAGCGATTCAGATGATAGTGTTGTCATTATGCCAGCAGGTATGATGATGATGCAAGATGGAGCGGGTAATGCACAATCGTTGTCCCAGCCACCGGTACCTGCGGTAGGTGGCCTGCAGCCCTCCGTCCCAGTAGTGGGTGAGGTTGGATCGCTTGACACCTCGCTACCTAACGAGCTGCCTACCTCCATTCCCCATCAGATTCTGCCTGCTAATGCTAATAACATTAACTCTTTCCCTGGACCAAGCCAGACGGCCCAGCTGGTGTCTCTGGTGCCTCCTCTGAACTCAACTACAGCTTCACTCTCAGCGTCACCTGCCGGTCTTGCGGATTCACTGACGGGTGGTCCACAACTTCAGCAGATGTTGATGCAAAATTCTCCAGGTGGACAGCCGCCAACGCTGGGTTTGTCTTTACAGATGCAGCTTCAAAACCAGATCGCTCAGACCAGCCGTCAGCTCCAACAGCAGCCTCCAGGCACTGATGTGGACCAGAATGTCATCAACATCAACAGTTCGGATGACGAAGAGGAGGAGGAAGAGGAGCTGGAGGAGGATGAAGAATTAGGAGAGGAGGAAGAAGAAGAGGAGGGGCTGGAGGATGAAGAGGAGGAAGAGGAAGGCAGTGACTTCCTGGATGACGAGTACTGTGAGGGAGAGGACTTTGATGACTATGAAGATGAAGAGGGTGAGGATGAGGATGAAGAGGAGAGTGAGGAGATCCAGCCGTTGGAGGGAGACGATGACAGAGGGATGATGGGCGAGGAAGCAGAAGTCATGTTTGCAGCGGAGGAGCAGCAAGGGATGGAAATGTTCTGCATTGAGAGAGAACGAGAAGTAGAAGCAGGGATCGAGGAGATGGAGGGTGTGAGGAGCGTCTATGCAGATGACAGGATCAAGGAGAAGGGGACCGTGGAGGAAATTGAGAACATTGGAGCGGTTGAGAGAAACGAAGCTGTGGTTGGCAAGCAACAAATAGAGACTCTTGTAATCGGTGGAGATGTAGAGGGCCATGAAGAGGACACCATAGTGGAGGCGGTTGAACCTGAAGTGAGAACATGTGAGCAGGAAGTGGCAAGGCCTGAAGATCCCGAAAAAGAAGCTGGGCCATCACAACAGGGTCAGGAATTGACTGTAGAGGGCCAAGTTCATGAGCAAGAAACGGAATTACAGCCCGAAGACAAAACTGATCAGAGCGCACCATCCACGACAGAGCAGGAGGTGTTACAGAGTGTAGACGAGACCGCTGAGGAAGAAAAAGAGAGCGGTGAACAGGGAGATGATGCAGATACAAGAGGAACAAAGAGAAAAATGGGGGATCGTGAGGAAGGAGAGTCTTCTGAACAAGGCATTGAAAAGAAAAAGGTAACAGTAATGTCCATCTGACCTTGGTCAAGATTTCTCTTATGCTCAAAACGCACATTGGGCCTCATTCATGAAACTTTCGTAAATATATGAGTAAATTCGAAGTAATTTGTGCATAAAACGGATATTCCCGAAAACTCTCCGCTGGATTCACAAATATTTCGTAAACATCAGATTTGATAGTTAAACGTGTGTATGTTAATGAATTCCAATCATTCGTAAATAGGTCACGCGTTCAAGCTCATTGACAATTAGCGTAATCCCTGTTTATGAATTACAGCTACGCAAATTGCTTGTTCGGGAATGCTGTGGAATCTTCCTGACTCCCTGCTCATGTTTGGCTCAAGTATATTGCCTAAATGCAAAAGAGACTTGTAGGCCATATGCCTAACAATAAATATTCAATTTTGTCCACCAAAGCCTTTTTTAGCCATCTGAATAAATGCCTGGTGCTTTTCTGAAAATGGCCAGCTGGTGGCGCTTAAGAGCGCTTTAGGGTCGCAGCGTTTTTCCAGCTGAGATGCTTTGGTTGCTATGATTTGGAATATCCATGCCAGTAATGTTACTAGTATCTTATTTTGAAGAATATTACTGAATATGAAAATGCAGTAACCAGCAATATTAACTTCTCCATTGTTAGTAAGTAAAGTTTATTTATAGAGCGCTTTTCACAGATAAAATTACAAAGTGCTTTACAAAGTGCAACCAACATAATAAAACAATATACAATCAGAAAATTGTAAATTTAAAAAGCCCAAAATAAAACCCAGTCAATAACAGTATCTACTGTTTAAATAACAGTGTCTTGAGTTGCCTTTTAAAAGAATCGACAGAGTCGGCCACACGGAGGGACAGGGGCAGGGCGTTCCATATCTGGGGGTTACAGCCTGAAAGGACAGGTCTTCCTGGGTTTTATAACGAGTCTTTGGGACCTTTAAAAGACTGTGACCTGAGGATCGAAGGGCACGGCCTGGGAAGTAGGGACACAACAAATCAGCAATGTATTGTGGGGCCTGACCATTTAAAGCTCTAAAAGTTCAAACTAATATTTTAAAATCAATACGAAATTTGTTGGGCAGCCAGTGTAGGGAGGATAAAATGGGTGTGATGTGTGTCCTTCTGCCAGATCCTGTTAAAAGCCTTGCCGCAGTGTTTTAAACCATCTGAATACGATTTAGAGCAGATTTGTTGAAAAAAAAAGTAAAAAGAGTTACAATAATCTAATCGTGAGGAAATAAAAGCATGGATAACCATCTCGAGATTAAAGTCCGATAAAATTGCCCTCAATTTTGCAATATTTCTTAAATGATAAAAACAATTTCTGACCAAAACTCTAGAATGGCAGTCCAAAGACATTGACTGGTCAAACCAGACGCCAAGATTTCTGAGGCTCGACTGGACAGAGGAGCTCAGAGAACCAAGGTGTTGAACGATTAATGGGATTTTGTTGTCTGGGGAAATAATTAGGGTTTCAGTCTTTTTGCGAATTTAATTGGAGACAATTACTAGCAAGGCACGATTTTACACAAGAAATACAATCCAATAAATCTGTTAGTTTGTGGAACTCGGAATCATTGAACGAGCAATACAACTGTCATCAGCATAAAAATGGTATGACGCATTGTTAAAATGGCTAAATTTTTCCAAAAGTAGACCTAAGACAGAGCCCTGGGGAACACCATTTAAGAAAGGAGTGGCTTCAGACAGTATACCGTTTACATATACAGAAAAGGTTCTGTCACTCAAATAAGAGGAAAACCACTTTAAAACAGACCCAACAATACCAAACTCTTTTTCCAATCTGTTCAACAGTATTTTGTGGTCCACTGTATCGAAAGCTGATGATAAATCCAATAAAATCAATACAGAGTACCTTCCAGAGTCAGCAGCCATCTGTACTTCATTAGACACTTTGAGGAGAGCAGTCTCAGTAGAATGCACCTTTCTAAAACCAGACTGATACTTATCCAAGAGTTCATTATTACTTAGAAAAGCTGTCAGCTGCTCAGCTACTACCTTCTCCATGACTTTTGAGAGAAAGGGCAGTTTTGATATTGGCCTATAGTTACAAGGCTCCGCTGGGTCCAAATTGGGCTTTTTTAAAATAGGGCTTATTGCTGCCTTTTTATAAAAGTTTGGGACAGTCCCAGTGAAAAGTGACATGTTAATCATTTTGACGACAAAAGGAGCAACAAGATCTATCACTTTAAAAAACAAAGAAGTTGGTAATATATCAAATGGACATGAGGATTTTTTAACATCATCATCTAATGAGACGGCAGAAAAGTTAGCCCAGGAGCAATTTGAAGAAGCTACAACAGTGGCGCTCTCATCAGATGGTTTTACACTTTCTCTGATCTCGTTCACCTTATTTACAAAGTACTTTAAAAATCTGTTGCAGTCATCAATGGTGTGAACAGGCACCAGTGGTGTTGAGGGTGAAACAATATTCTGAAAAGTATCAAAGACAACTTTGGGGTTTCTCTTATTCTGGTTTATACGATCAGAAAAATACATAGATCTGGCCTGCTTCATTTTGTTTAGTGATACAATCAGCTCCTTTAAATGCAGTCTGTGCACTTCCAAGTTAGTGGATTTCCACAAGCGTTCTACCTTGTGACATGTTCTCCTGAAGGAAGCAATCTCCTCATTTAACCAGGGACACAGATTTTTAGGGGAAGTCGTTTTGTACTTTACAGGGGCCACTATGTCCAGAACATACTGGCAATGGTCATTCAAATTATTAACAAGGAGTGCTGCATCATTACAATCCTCAATAGACTTGGGCTGAAACAATTCTGAAAAATGTTCAACAATTGAAATGAAATGTTCAACTGAACAATTGTTCAGTCATTGATTGTACAAGTAGGATGGTTGGTTGGTATAGTATTTGTCCTGCCCCTCCTCCACTTTGATTGGACAGCTGGGTAAAAAGTGACAGCGACGAGCACTGTGTTTTACCCAAAGTTTGTTCAGCTACAAAAAAAAAGAGAGGGCTGTAAGTACCACCTGTCAGCCCAACGACGGAATCCAACGACGTGGGCGACGGTATAATGCGTGTATGCCTTTTCAGCGTTTCTGTGAAGTTCACTTAATTTATTAGATTTTAGTTCCAGTTTTACTTAGCTCCAAGCTTAATCTGACTCCAATTTCACATTGTTATTCAATTTAGATTGCGTTTCTAATTGTGAGTTAATCATAAATATTGGTTATGTATTCATTTAGATCTTTGATTTTATTCTGGGTATCCCATACTTTCAATTACAGAAGTAAACAATTAGAAGCCAATTCAGAAATAATAAATGCATAACATCAGTTGCTCAAAGAATGCATTTAAAATTAAGAAATGGATACCTGACACAGGACACACAGTGGTGTGTGAGTGTCTTTAAGACACTGACACAGCACTGCATGGGGGTTTCTGGCTACAGAACTTTCCCAAATGACAGCTCTACCACCATTCCTTAAATACCCAGACCAGAACAAAAGGGTTGTAAATATTTACTACACAAACACCTGGTTTTGGGGAAGAGGATCAGATATCTTGAAGAGACACCACTCAAAAAGGAGAACCGGCTTCTCATAAGTTTCAATCTTTCTCATACTACCAGTGACTGCAGAAATTGAGACCATTTTACCAGTCGCACTGAGACAATGACAATATTAATATGATACCAAACATGAAAGGGAAAAACAATAGATTGACAAAATACATCATATGTGGTATATAGACATTCTTAGAGAACTTTCTGTGACTTGAATCAGGGGGGATGCAAGGAGAGAAGTTTGGGCAAGGCGGTGTCCTACACTCTTTCTCTGAGATCTTCATTCTAGATTAGTGAGTTTTATTGTTTTATTGCAGGGTGGTTGATCTCAGCTTTTGTCTTAGCAGGAAAACAAGTCTTACAGGGCAAACAAATTCGTGAATTATTATTATTATTATGGTTCATACATAGTGCATCAAAATGCACATCAGAATGTTTGCCTAAAAGAACACAGAACATTTGAATGTTTTACGCACCATTTACACGTAGGGAGCAGGTGTACATTTCTTTCATATCAACTATCATTTTGAAAATACAAACATTTTTATGAATCAGATTTTATGTCAGAACGGCTTTACGAATGATTTACACAATCCGTTCTGCTCGTGTTTCATGAATGAGGTCCATTGTGAATGCATCGCCCCTAGCTACACAAGCTTGGATTTATACAAAATGTAGCCTTCAGTATGTTACTAGCCCCAGCCTAGCACACATAAGATAATTAGTAGTAGTAATAATCATTAGCAGACTAGTAGTTGTTAGTATAAAAATAACTATAGCAATCTGTTGTTGTTGATGATTATTATTGTTTATAGTATTATAGTGTACTTTTTTAAAAATAATTCTATATATACAATTTTGTACCTTTTTAAAAGTTTGAGGTCAGTTTCAACTGTTTTCAACATTGATAAGAAATATTTCTTGAGCACCAAATCAGCATATTAGAATGATTTCTGAAGGATCATGTGACACTGAAGATTCAGCTTTGCCACCACAGGAATAAATTACATTTTAAAATGCATTAAAAAAGAAAATAGTTATTTTAAATGGTAATATTTTACATTACTGTTTTTACTGCATTTTGATCAAATAAATGCATCTTTGGTAAATATTGCATCCTTGAGTTTAAAAGAGACTTTTCAAAAACATATAATCTTACAGACTCCAAACTTTTGAATGGTTGTGTGCTTTTTGATTACCGCAGTACTTTTTAGTACAGATAAACCCTAATGTTGCGTTCTCAGCATTGCTGCAAGGGACAGTTGACTCAATAATAACTGTTAAATGGCAACATTTCCTAGCAACTCTGTCTCCTTGAGTATTGAGGTTTGCACATGAACACGCACCGAGTATGCACAACAGAACTGTTTGCGCGCAATGTATTGGCCAAGGATTCCCATCAGCAGAGTAGTGTTGCAATGTATACTGGTACTAGAAAGGTATTGCAATATCCTGCTATTAAAAATGGTACGATTCCACATTTTATTAGTACCGGTACTTGACAGCATCCTAATAAGAGCTGTATTTCTTAATTTGTGTCAATGTTTGACAGCAGGAGTCAGGATGTGTGTGCAGAGCTCTGCTTCCACTCCATGCAGGGAGTAAAATATATCAGCGCAGCGCATCACAGATTAAAGTTGCTGACACCTTAGAGCAACAAAGAAACATGCATGCATAAGAAACAAAAATGTTTGATGTTAAAAAGTTAAGCGCAATAAGCCACGAAAAAGATCTCAATGCGCACAGACAGACAGCAGACAACAGTCTCTCAGACAGCATGCAAATATGAATTCAGTTCTCTTTGATGGATTATTGCGCTTGAACGGTCAAACATATGTCACAATTCACATCATGGCAATTATTCACATAAACAGGCCTTTAGTGGGTGTAAACAATTGATAAAGAAAGCAAATATGTTCAACGTATTGGAACCGTGCAGCTCTTAAAGTGATAGCGGCCAAATAAACCTGCTGCGGTCTGTGTGATTTAGTGTAAATCAAACCAAAAAAAAGAGAGAAAATCACTCACTGCTTGACTAAATAACTTCAATATATTTATTAAGAATCAGTAGTTAATTTATAAACACTACGCATTGTTTTTGGTTTTTTTTACATTTCATTATTTAATTTCTTACTTGAATGCTACTGTTAAATAGGCCTACTGTAGTCTATCTGAACATTACATTTAAAAAAACATTAAATTACTCATGTCGTGAAATAAGACTGGTCATATCACCCACCCCTATCCCAACCTGTTTAGAATTGTGAAAGGTTAGCGAATGTGATTGTTGCAGACATCTCTTTAAGGACGTTCACGTGGCATGTAAACTTTTTTTTTTTTTTTAAATAACGGGGAGGGAATGGTCAAAAAGCAGGGCAGAAACTCTCTGGTCAAGTGAGTTTTTGAAATTAAGTTTTAAATTCTGTCATATTATTCAATTAGCTTTATGGTTGTTTTAGTTATTTGCCATGGTATCGATTCAGTATTGGTATCGATATATTTTAGTCAGGTATCAATAGCGAAGCCATTATTTTGGTATCGTGACAACATTAGCATAGTGTTGCACGATATACCGGTACTAGAAAAGTATCGCGATACCCTGCTATTAAAAACGGTATGATATGAAATTTTATTAGTACCGGTGCTTTAAGAAGGACAGCACTCTAATAAGAGCAGTATTTCTTAATTTGCATCGATGTGTGACAGCAGGAGTCAGGACGTGTGTGTGCAGAGCTCTGTTTACGTTCATTAAACAATGGAAGCAGAACAGTCAAATATATACGCGCATCGCTTGACAAAAAGCAACAGATGCATGCATGAGAAAATAAAGCGCGGCGCGGCCGGACTCTGACCTGAAGCGCGCACACACGCCTTTCAGACAACATGCAATGGTGATTCAGTTCTCTTTCGTGGATTATTGGGGTTGAATGGTTAAAAAATATTTAAAAATGCACGTCCTGGCGAGTATTCAGGTAAACACCGTCGGGTATGTCTTAGTCTTGTCTTTAGTGAACTTATACAGTTGAGGTAATTGGATCCGTGCAGGTCTTAAGCTGGACCTAATATTCTGTGTGATTTAATGTTAAGACCTACTGTTTGTTGAAAAATAAAGCACAGTTTTTGTCATTGTTTGTATTTTTGCTTATTTTTAAAAACAAAGATACAAATAAAATTAAATATCTATATTGTAATAATAAAATTACATTTAAAAAATACGAAATTACCCGTATCATGATTCATGAAATAAGATATTGGTCATCCCAACCTGTTCATAATAGTGAAAGGTTAGTGAATGTTAACATGATTGATAATGTGATTGTTGCAAACATCTCTGTAAGGATGTTCACACTGGCATGCAATTATTATTGCAATAAGAGGAGGGAATGGTCAAAAACAGGGCAGGAACATGCTGGCCAAGTGAGTTTTTAGTTTAAAAAAATATATAAAACAATGAATAGTAAGTTCTGTCATATTATTCAATTACTTTTACTGTTTGTCTGTTTTTTTTGCTGTGGTATCGATTCAGTATCGGTATCAAGGTATTTTAGTCTGGTATCGTATCAAACTCATAATTTTGGTATCGTGACAACACTACACTAGCGCAGAGTATGCTTCTGTCCTCAGTTTGAATTTGTTGTTTAAACAATTGAGGAAGCCAAAACAAATGAGTGCCTTGTATGTCTTGCAGTAATAATGTCTTTGGGTGTAGTTTACTTAACTACTAGACTTGTACTGTTTATTCTGGTAATGGCATGTAAACACATGCAGACACTAATTGTTGCTTATTCTGAGCCTTTCTCTCCAGCACATTCCTTCTAGCTCACTCTCTCCTCTTTCTCAAACTCTTTTCCAGATAGACGATGAGGCAATGGCTTCCATGCTGGCAGACTTTGTTGACTGCCCACCAGACGATGATGATCGTGATCGTAGTGCCTCACAATCACAGACCTAACATGACCAAGCTTCTCATTCACTGCAGTGAATAGTCAGATCCTGAAATATAGTCACATCTGATTGATAGTGTCCCCTCAACCTCTGCTGTAGTTGTACTAGAAAAGCTCCAACTTGGTTTCTTTGAAAGAGTTTTAGGTTTTCAGGTTCAAAAGTCCATTACCTTTGGTAAATTGTTAAACACTGCAAAAACTATTCATAAGCTGAGAAAAAACTTTTAGGTGGTCATGGTTGGTATTTTTCTTTTTCTGGCAGCTTAATACAAGTATGATGATACTGTAGTTACAAGTATTCAAAAGTGCTTTTATCAGTTGGACAATATGGTTAGTGTTTTGTGGCCTCTTTTTTTGTAATATCATTTATATATGTAACACATACTTGGCAATGTTTAAAAAGATCATGCAATAAAGTGAATCTGTTATGACGCTTTGTTCATGGATTCTGTACAAAATAGACAGTATTGTTTTTAGGTGACGTAAATTATAACTACAATTTTCAACATGTTGTAATGGGGAACTTACAGTATATTGTGTTTTTGAGTGTTCTCAGAAAGACTTGTAACAAAATAGCTTTTTGCTGCAAGATGTCCACTTAATGGTGAACTCAGTAGAAATGGCATGCAAAGCAAGACCACAGGAATGCATTTATTATCTTTACTGAACTCTGTTCCTGTTCATCCCTGACCTAAATATTTTAGGTATTATTTCAATATATGATTTTGTTCCTTTTAAATGATCATTAGTATTATCTTTTGAAAGGATGCTGTGATTAGATAAAGTGCAATGCTCCCTGTATGTTGCGTTAACAGGACACGATGCTGATGTGATACCACAATATTTCTCTGTCATATCTCTTATGCAAAAATGTGCTAGTTAAATCAAATCAAATCAAATCACCTTTATTTATATAGCGCTTTTTACAATGGCAATTGTTTCAAAGCAGCTTCACAGTGTTAAGCAGGAAAATAATGCAACGGAATTTGATTCGGCTGTACAGCCGCTCTGGTGAAAACGGTGATGTCATCCAGCTCATTTCAATTATCATATAGTGTCAATGCGGGCGGATCAGTAATATAATTGAAATTTAGGTGTCCCCAACTGAGCAAGCCAAAGCCAAAGGCGACGGCGACGGTGGCAAGGAACCAAAACTCCTTCAGGGCCAGAATGGAGAAAAAAAACCTTGGGAGAAACCAGGCTCAGTCGGGGTGCCAGTTCTCCTCTGGCCGACGAACAAATAGTGTATGATTATGATTCTGGCAACATTACAGGTCAGAAGTCATATTAGATAAATAGATATTCGTAGGATTATTCGAAAGATTGGAGTTGTCACGCCGGGGACGGGTTTAATTAGGATGTCGTGTCGATGCGGCATTTACAGGGGGGAGTTTAATTGACACTATTGTCTCTACAGACACTTCAGGGATATGGTCGTCATGTCCAGGCTAAGGTCCACCATCTGGTCTGGATACGGCCCGGATCCGGCCGACTGCAGTAAACCTCGCGATAAACAGAAAGACTAACATTAGCGTAGATGCCATTCTTCTTATGATGTAACGAGTACATCAGGTGTTATGGGAAGTGTTCCCGGTTCCGGCTGACCTAGTTAATGCAGCCTAAAACAATCATTTAACTGATTTGAATAACAGAAATTAAAAATGTTTTATGTGTATGCCATAGTAAAGAGATGTGTTTTTAGTCTAGATTTAAACTGACAGAGTGTGTCTGCTTCCCGAACAATACTAGGAAGACTGTTCCAGAGTTTAGGTGCTAAATAGGAAAAGGACCGACCGCCTGCAGTTGATTTTGATATTCTAGGTATTATCAACTGGCCAGAATTTTGAGACCGCAATAAACGTGATGGAGTATAATGCGTTAAGAGCTCGCTCAAGTACTGGGGCGCTAAACCATTTAGTGCTTTGTAAGTAATCAGCAAGATTTTAAAATGTATACGATGTTTAATAGGGAGCCAATGCAGTGTTGAAAGAACATAAATTTCATCACATGGTTGAATGTTCATCCACACATAGCTTTGAGTTCCCACACTACCGTTCAAAAGATTGCTTTTAAGACTTTTTTTTAAGTCTCGTGTTCGCCAATGCTGCACTATTTGATGAAAAAATAGTTAAAATAGTAACATTGTGAAATATTACAATTTAAAATAACAGTTGGCAAAGCTGAATTTTCCGCATCATTACTCCAGTCACATGATCCTTCAGTGGATGCAGTGGTGTAAAGCATGCCGCCACTGGACTCTAGAGTGATGAATCGCGCTTCTCTGTCTGGCAATCTGATGGACGAGTCTGGGTTTGGCTGTTGCCAGGAGAACGGTACTTGCCTGACTGCATTGTGCCAAGTGTAAAGTTTGGTGGAGGGGGGATTATGGTGTGGGGTTGTTTTTCATGGGTTGGGCTTGGCCCCCTTAGTTCCAGTGAAAGGAACTCTTAATGCTTCAGCATACCAAGACATTTTGGACAATTTCATGCTCCCAAATGTTGGGAATGGCCCCTTCCTGTTCCAACATGACCGCACCAGTGCACAAAGCAAGGTCCATAAAGACATGGATGAGCGAGTTTGGTGTGAAGGAACTTGACTGGCCTGCACAGAGTCCTGACCTCAACCTGATAGAACACCTTTGGGATGAATTAGAGCGGAGACTGCGAGCCAGGCCTTCTCGTCCAACATCAGTGCCTGACCTCACAAATTCGCTTCTAGAAGAATGGTCAAAAATTCCCATAAACACACTCCTAAACCTTGTGGAAAACCTTCCCAGAAGAGTTGAAGCTGTTATAGCTGCAAAGGGTGGGCCAACTCCATATTAAACCCTACGGATTAAGAATGGGATGTCATTACAGTTCATGTGCATGTAAAGGCAGGTGTCCCAAAACTTTTGGCAATATAGTGTATTTCTCATAGGATTCTTTGATGAATAGAAAAAAAAACATTTATTTGAAATAGAAATCTTTTGTAACATTAAAAATACCGGTAACACTTTACAATAAGGTTTCATTCGTTAGCTAGTTAACATGAACTAATAATGAACTGCACTTCTACAGCATTTATTAACCTTTGTTCATATTAATTTCAGCATTTACTAATTCATTATTAAAATCAAAAGTTAACATTAATGTACTGACCACTAACACGAACAATGAATAGCTGTATAATTATTAACTAATGTTAATTAAAATGAACAAATGCAGTACATGTTCGTTAATACATTAACTAATGTTAACAAATGAAACCTTATTGTAAAGTGTTACCAAAATACCTTTTGTCACAGAAACATGTTTACATTACACAGCACCGTGTCTGTTATATGTGCTTCCTCAACACCAAATACGTTTTGCATACTTTTGAAGCATATTCTGTGCAACTCTATATCTATTGATGAGCTGTTTATAAGTTACACTAATAGCATGTGTAAACCTTTCATCCAACAAGTCATGTATATAAAAAAAGCTTATCTTTTTTTTCCTTTTCTTTTTTGTTACCATATTAATAGATTCTGAATCAAGACTGAGAGCTGATTATGTAACATGAACACTTCTTGGTCATTTGGTATTTGCAAGTGCCCTGTTAAAAAGGGAAAGCATTGCTTGTAATTCCACACAGAAAGCCCCTTTTTACAAGTAAAGGAGAGACAGACTATAACAATGACCTTTTGACTGCAGCATTTTTAGAGAAGTACTGTTCATGTTACTGTGAAGGTTTCTCTTTGGCTTCAGTGTGGTTTCACAAGTTCAGTATAAAATATTTTTTTATTTTGAGCCTTGTGGTTTTTCTGTGAGCTAATACTACCCACTTCCTTGAAATGGAATGCAAAGAAAAATGAATAAACAAATGAGGAGGTTAAAAAATCAGCCTACAGCGGACTATGACGGAAAGCAAGTGGGGGTAGAGTGGAAGGGAGGGAAAGTAGGTGTGAGGGAGGAGACCATTACAGACAAAACATTTCAAAGCTAATATCTGCCTGATACAGTCAGTGAAACTTCAGGGTCAGTGAGCAGGCAGTTACTGTGTATACAACGGGGGGAGTGACATGAAAGAAGGAAACTAAAGTTGGTTAAGAAAAAAAGGACACTGAAGAAAAGAGGCAAAAGAACGTGCAGTAGGGAAGGAGCAACACCATTTTACAGAGAAAAGGTACATTTTTTAATTGCCCAATTATTCTTCAGATTTCTTTGTCAATTTAATATGTAAATTTCTGCTGCTTTTCATTTAGGGGTCACACTTATACTTCTCCCGGTCAAAGTGGCCAGTAAAATCAATGTAATATGTATATATATTTGTCATATTTTGTATTTTGAGGGAATTTATGGTAAGTAATATTTATGCAGTAATTATGATCCATTTGTTGTCTTATTCATTTCTGTGGCAGACATTATTTGACCGTGAGGAGTACAAGTGTGACTGTTTTTAGGACTATTTAACCTTTTCAAATCATGTCCATGATTTGTGTGTGTGTGGGTGGGTGTGTGTTCACATAGCAAATGCCACAAAAGTCACCAAGTGTCATGTCATTCAGGTGAAGTACTAAAAAATTTAAAAATAAAAACGTAATCTTTTTCAGTCAAAAGTGACCAAAGAGCACCAGAGGGGTTAAACAAATTCATATTTGGGCTTCTAATGTCCTCTGTTGATATAAGTTAAATCTATATGTATAAGAGCTCTATGAACCACTGTGAAGACTAGTCTAGACACTTTAAGCTACTAGTATGTCCTTCAAAACATCTCTGATGGCCATACCATGACACTTCTGTCTGTGTCTAAACTTTCAGACTATACAGTATATGAGAAACATGTTTGTGCACCTGTACTAATAGAGTACAATGGCACATAAGAGTTTTTTTGGCAGGTGCGAGAGGCTATAAATGAGCTTGCTCTAAAATATCTCAAAACCAACGTGATATTGATCTAAAGTTATTAGCTGGGGGGCTAACGGTTAAAGATTACCAAGCTTGATTGATTTGACAGATCCTCACCCTGCCTGTTCAGGAAATAAGGCACTACAACAGCAACAACTAATCAATTAAACACTTTATAATAAGGTTTTATGTGTTATCATTTGTAATAGCTTAAGAAATAATAAACCGTGTAAAATTATTGTTCAGTTAGATTAATGTTCATTACCACATATAAAGTTCAGCTTGTATTGATTAACATTAGTTAATGCATTATGAACAAACATGAATGAACAATGAAAAATAGCATTTTAAATGGACATTAACCTAGATTAATAAATGCTGTAAAACATGTTTTCCATAGTGCCCGATATGTAATGCATTAACTAATGTTAACAAGTTGAACCTTGTAAAGTGTTACCATCAGTTTGTCTATTACAGTCATTATTACAATTTCTCCATTGTAAATACCAAAGACACAATGCACTCCTTTATTTTCATTGTGTTGTATTGGTATCATTATAACAGTGGAAGCTCACTAGATCAAATTGCACTAAAGTGTCTGCCTGCACTTAAATCTTTTCTGATAATATATTGAGAGTTTTCATTTTATTAAAATCCCTATACTGATCTGGTTTCATGTTTCTGGTTTCTGGTTTCATCTATTATCCTGCGAAACCACTTTCACTTTCTGACATTCAGAGGAAAACTCACTTCCACAATACCTCGCTCGCCTTTGTAATCATCCGGTGCAGACATAAATGGATTGCACAATCCTTTGAGGGAAAAGACTAACATCTGCTATAGCTCTCTGTTGAATAGTTCATGTAACTGCGAAAAGAATTAGGCTTCTCAGGTTGCTCTGTGTCTAGCTGAAACTCTGAAAATATCTTACCGTTTGTTCAACATTACTGTATGTGTATGTGTGCAGAGATGGAGTACAAAATTACCGTGGCCACCGGGACCTCCGAATATTCAGGAACCAATAACTATGTGTACATAACTCTGGTTGGAGAGAGAGGAGAGAGTGAGAAAACCGTGCTGGACAATCCAGGCCTAGACTTCTGTAGAGGAGCGGTAAATGACTGCGAATATGTTTGTGTGCATAGGAGAAGCACTTCAATGTATCAAGCACTTAACCCCTGGTTCCACAGACAGGGTTTAAGCCTATAGTCCCAGACTAAAATGCATGTTTGAGCTGTTTTAACTGAAAGCAACTTGCACTGATATATCTTAAAATATGTCAGTGCCATTGTTTTGTCTCAAGATGCACACCAGTAATGTGTTTTTCTAAGGTATGTTTATAAAAGATACTTAAATGTCCTAATTGAACTAAGGCCTAATCCTGGCTTAATCTAAGACAGGATAAATGTGAAACCAGGCCTAAATGTATTAAATATAATTTAGGTATTTTATGAGAGGCTATTTGACGTCATATTTTAGAACAATGCCAATGAAAAATGATAAATAATTTATTGCAAATTATCACATCACATTTCCCAAAAATGTATAGCTTATCTCTATATCTAAAAAAAAATAGGGACATACCAATGTTAAAATTCTGACAATAAGATAATAATTATTCTGATAATAATAATTATCTGACAAACGATAATAAGCCGATAATATTTTTTTTTCATTTAATTCTTACTATTTAGTCATACTAGTTTGTCTGAATATATTAAAAATTAAACACTTAAAGCTAAAATCAATCATTTTAAATGCAAAAAGTGTATGTAGACATCACAACATTATAATGCACATTATGAAAAATAGATAGTCATTCTGAGATTTGCTAAAGATTACATTTACCAGTGTTGTTGAATTATTAGTGTTTTTAAAGATTAACTTTAAGTGAGCATTAAATGATGGCCAGTGTTGAGGAAAATTACTTTTAAATGTAATGCATTACAATATTGCGTTACTCCCTAAAAAGTAACTAATTGCGTTACTTAGTTACTTTTATTGAAAGTAATGTGTTGCATTACTTTTTCTCACCTGGGCTGGGCTTGCTTGTTTGTTTAAGCCTCAGGCTGAAAGAAATGCAAATTTAGCCCTGTAGAGGGCGCAGCTCAAACAAACCTTTCAGATGCGCTGCCATTCTGGATCGCAGAAGAATAGAAAGTTCAACACTCCTACTTTAGCAATAAAAGTAATTTTCTCTTATTAGTATGGTTAAATTGGATCAAGGTCAGCAGCAGAGACATTGGTTAGTAAAGTGAGACTAAATATATAAAGTATATTTGTGTAATTTAACATATTTATGTTTGCGTAATATTTTGCATTTTACTGATTTTATTCATTTTGAGGAATACTGAATCTGTTTTTGTACAAGTGAGATGAGTAAATGCATGCCTACATTTAGTCTAGAACTACAATATGCATCATGTTTACACAGCGCACACAACGCCTCTGCACTTACTCCTGATGTCTCTCAACATGGGGACAGGAGAGGTGTCAGTCAATAAATTGGAAAACAAAGTAACTTTCGATACTTATTTGTTATTTGAATATATATTTTGTAGTAAATTTAAAAGTAATGCGTTACATTACTAATTGAAAAAAGTAATCTGATATGTAACTCGTGTTACTTGTAATGCGTTACCCCCAACACTGATGACGGCGAAGGAAATCTAAATGTACAAATGTGAAATGAGCATGAACAATTATAAATACAATACTGACTGGTAATAATAAATAAAAAACATCTCTATTTCCATAATTTTGCAGGAGGATGATTACACAGTTAGCAGTGCAGCTGATTTGGGTCCCCTGATACTGGTGCGACTGGAGAAGCAGAAGTACTGGGTGGAGGATAACTGGTTCTGCCGTTATGTGAAAGTCAGTGTACCTGGAGAAAGACGCAGTTATTCTTTTCCCTGTTACCGCTGGCTAGTGGGAGATGGAGTGGTAGTAGAGCTCAGAGAAGGCACAGGTCAGTTATAGCGAGCTGCTCATGCAGCAACAACTAAGATAAATCTGAGAACAAGATAAATCCCTATGATTAAATGCTCAAATCGGGTTCCACCTCCTTTCATAGCCAAAAAGCTGAGTGACGACACCTTGCCACTGGAGATAGCTCACAGGAAGGCAGAGCTTCAGGAGAGGCAGAAACTATACAGGTCTCCTTGGAAATTGCATACACTGAACTTATCACTGCATTCCTATCTTTGTAAAGAATGTAGGCTACTCCTCACAAATCACTGTTAAACTCCATGTCTCACCTATCAGATGGCTTGCATGGTCCCCCGGCATTCCAAAATGCATTGATGCCAAGTCAGAGGCCGATCTCCCCCAGGACGTTCGCTTCGACAACGAGAAGCGCAGTGACTTTGTGGGATCCCTTCACTATGCGTGAGTAAAAATGCACTACAGGTTTTGCTCAAGTATTATGCTTTATCAAAGTGACCTGATGTTTTAAGGTGTATAATTATGCGTGTTCCTCTGTCTGCACATCATTTAATTATCCACCCATCATTCCATTTATATAACCACTAATTCATTTGTCCCTCCCATCCGCCTATCAGGCTTTTGGAGCTCTCTCTGAAAAAACTGGCAATCAAATTTGGAAAATCCTGGAATGATCTGGACGATTTCAAAAGGATCTTCTGGAAGCTAAGAAGCCCTATAGCTGGTAACAACTTTAGGCTATCCGTCCGAAGCTTTTTTGTGTGTGTGTGCCAAATACTTAAGAAATATGCATTTCATGAAATCACTTCATTCTCAGAAAGCTCTCTTGCCAGAAAATGTTATTCTGTAACTTGTTTATGCAACCTGTCATATAGACTCATATTTCCATTCAACAAATCACAAATGAATGGCATTTCACAATGGCATGTGAAAATTCCACATTTACACCCACTCTTGAATAATAAATGTACTTAACCCAAGGTTATGGTCTATTGAAAACCTGGATAAAATCCACTTACAGCCCTGAGTTATGGGACGTTTCACGCATTTTTAACTCTGGGTTATGAAAGCTCACAATGCCTATAACAATGAATTTCAGTGCTGAAGTTATAAACTGTGAAACAATTAGGTGCTAGAATATAAACATTCTATTTGGTTTATCGAAAGAAAACCAAAAATAAACCAAAAAGCACTTACCTCATAAAATACTCACAAGCTCATAAAATACTCTCACGCTGTTTTGGTGTCTGAGAGAAAAATGAGAATGTCAACGTTATCTGGAGTAAAGAAATGACCGTGTTATTTGCTGCTTTTTTACAATACAGCATATTTAAAACAACCAGAGCGGACATTTCCACAGAAAGATAAGCCGTTATCAAGTCTGTCGAGAGCTGTATTGGCAAAACGTTATTTACCTCATAAATATGCTTATGTTTAAACGTTAATCCAGGCCAGGGTTTACAAATGTAGTGTGAAATCCTGAAACAGATGTTTATTGATTGAGTTTGATTGCTTTGAAATGATCATTGCTGAATGAACTGACACATTATAATATATCATAAATGCTTTAAATAAGATAAAGCATGAATACATAATAGACCTAAACTCCTTATGTAGCCTAACTGTTACTAATCTTTTTAAGAACTTATATACAGAAAGTTAGAAATGTTATTAAATGAATAACATGAATTTGTGATGAATAATCTGTTCAGAATACACCATGAAGCACTGGAGAGAAGACTGTTTTTTTGGTTACCAATTCCTGAACGGCTCAAACCCACGGATGATTACCAGGTGCAAGGAGGTGCCCTCGAACTTCCCTGTCACTGGAGACATGGTGCAGTCCTCTCTGATACCTACAACCACTTTGAAGGAGGAACTCAAGGTGAGAGTTGGTGTTTATTTTCTTAAATACAATGGATTATTGGAACAGTGAATGAAATAATGCTTCTTTGTGTCTCCTATTGAAGAAAGGAAATATATTCCTGGTTGACCATGCAATTGTGGATGGGATTCCTGCCAATGTAATAAGAGACAAGACACAGCACATAGCTGCCCCACTTTGCTTACTGTATGAACACCCTGAGAAAGGTCTCATTCCCATTGCCATACAGGTAAAACCAGTTGACACATTTACTTGGCATAATAATCTAGAGCAGAGTTTCTCAATCTTACTCCTGATTCCATCAGCCAAAATAATCCTCATGTTTACATATTGTCATGTTTTGGCTTTTACTGAATGGAAGAGAAATTTTATAGAAATTCCTTTAAATTACAGACACACATTTGTATGCCATGAAAGTTTTATGTGCCACAATCTTAACAGCTGTGAACATGAATTTTGCTGATATGTTATTAATGTAATAATCATAGTACACTCTCGAAAAAAAGGTACAAAAGCTGTCACTGGGGCAGTAATCTTTCAAAAGGTACACATTTGTACCTTGTTTATCCCTAAAGGGTGCATATTAGTACCTTAAAGAAACATATTAGTACCTAAATGGTACATATTAGTACCTTTTAAAAGGTGACATCTTTAAACATTTTTTCTGTGAGTGTAACATTACGGGGAGTGCATCCAGGAACGGACTGACAGTGACAGAATCAGGAATGACTGATTGTTCTTCTCCCTTTCTTTCAGCTTGAACAGAAACCTGATAAGGACACACCCATATTCCTACCTAGCGATCCACCTCTTGCCTGGTTATTGGCTAAGATGTGGGTTCGTCATGCTGAATTCCAGGTCTTTCAGTTGTTATCACATCTGCTACGCACACACTTGGTGATAGAAGTGATCTGTTTGGCCACCTTGCGTCAGCTGCCTGCTGTTCACCCTATATATAAGGTTAGATTAAGTCAAGTGTTTTTTACTAAAGATACATTTGCATGTTTCAAAGCAGGTTAAAAGTGATCTAATCATTCACTCAAAAAATAACTCATTGGATAAACTCAACAGCCCCCAACTCATAAAAAATAAATTAATGCAGTAAAATATAATTGAGTTGGTCCAACTCAATTTGATCGAATACAGTTTAAATGAAATTGATACATGTATTATTATTACCAGTCTACTTTTTTATGCTTGTCAAGCTTAAATTAAAACATTTAATTGGAAAATCAATTATAAGCAGTTTCCTTCATCATTATACACAATGTATATAATGAACAAATAAGACTGGTGTCACTTTTGACATTAGCACAGATCACTAAGTGCCCACAACCTAAACAGGTGCCACTCTTCTGCATAATGGTAACCACAAAATTCAAAAACATTACAGAAACTCCTCTAAATGTCCAACATAACTGAACATTAAACACTAACATTAACTAAAAACATCTTTCCCTTAACTGAAAAACACATAAAATAACACTCTAATCCCTAAATTTACTCTCCTAATGCAGTCCCTTGCAAAGCATGTTGGGAACTACAGATCCACTGCCCAGTTAGTTGTCAACAAAAATGATTAATGTAGTTTTAACACAAATCGAATAAGTAAAGTTATTAAGTTAGTAAATATATTAGGTTGATTGAACACAATTAAATTAAGTTGTGACAAAATGTTAACAAATCGTGTTACTTTAGCTCATTTTAAGTAATTAAACTGAACAACTGATCATTTTTGAGTGCTGATGCATTGAAATCACAGGTCATTTATTAAATCGTCCAGTTGTATTATATGTATGTCGTTTTTTTCTCTCATTGCAGCTCTTGGCTCCACACTTGAGGTATACGCTTGAGATTAACTGTCGTGGCAGAACACAGCTCATCTCCCCAGATGGCATCTTCAAAAAGGTAAGCATTCTCAAACAATAAAGCCCACAAAAATAAAATGTTTAGTTCTGTACCTTTTTGTCATCTTCATTCGAATGGATTTTTAGTGGTCCTGGGTCTTATCACCCCCTCAAACCAGCCAACCACAAACAACTTAATGATCTGTTCACAATATACCCCTGAGCTTGATAGCTTGTTGTTAAATAATGTATATTTTTTTGCTAAACGTATTCACAAGTTTGGGGTTGGTACGACTGCTCACCAAGGCTGCATTTATTTGATCAAAAATACAGTAAAACAGTTATATTATGAAATATTATTACTTTTTTAAAATAACTGTTTTACCTATCACATGATTCTTCAGAAATGCTTAATATTATTGTGGTACTATAAATTATATTATTAATGCCTCTCTTTACTGTCACTTTTGATCAATTTAATGCATCCTTGCTGAATAAAAGTGTTAATTTCTTAATAAATAAAAAAAGTCTGCCCCCAAATTTAAACTCAGTTCAAAAATTGTGTTTTTCAGGTGGTATCAACAGGTGGAGATGGACTCTTGATTTTGGCACAGAGGGAGTATAAAGTATTGACCTATCGCTCCCTCCAGCCCAAATTTGACTTCTTGGACAGAGGGGTTACTAAACTAAGAGACTATTTCTACAGGGACTATTCTCTGATGCTGTGGGATGTGATTCAAAAGTAATTCAATCAAATAAGAATTCTTCATGCAGTGCTTTTAATTCTTATGAATGTGGCTGTATAATAGACATCATTCTTTCAGACATTTACACATGAATGAACAAGTAAAATTCCTGTACAGACAGACAGATCTCATTAAATGCTCTTTTTTTCCTCCCAGTTTTGTTTCAGGAATCATTTCCTTATATTACAAGAGTGATAGCGATGTGGACCAGGACTCAGAAATTCAGGCCTGGATCAACGATGTGGCTGTGGAGGGCTTTGTGGACGTGCCTGGTTTTGGTAAGATATGAATGCATGACTGCATCACTGAACTCACAAATGTCATGTAGTGGATAAATGATAAACCCTGCGCAGTGTATTTATTTACATTTATTTATTTATTTAATATACACTAATGTGTAAAAGTTTGAGGTCGGTACAATTTATTTTAAAGTAATTAATACTGTTATTCAAAAAGGATTTTTGAACATTTATAATGGCACATTTGATTTCTGTTTCAAATAAACATTTCTTTTCAACTTTCTTTTCATCAAATAATCCTGAAACACTGTATCAGTTTCCACAAATATATTAAGCAGCAACATTGTTTTCAACATTGATAATAATAAGAAACATTTCTTGAGCACCAAATCATCATATTAGAATGATTTCTAAAGGATCATGTGACACTGAAGACTGGAGTAATGATGCTGAAAGTTCAGCTTTGCCATCATTTAATTATTATTTAAAAACTGTTATATTAACTTGCAATGATATTTCACAATACTGCTGTTTTTGCTCTATTTTTTATCAAATAAATGCAGCCTTGGTGAGCATGAGACTTTTTTCAAAAACATTTAAAAAATCTTACCGACCTAAACCTTTTGAATGATAATTTAAATCGTCCATACAGTACACACATCACAAAAAATGTCAAAAGACATCGGGGTATATATACATATGCTGTAGGCAGTATGCATTGACGTCACTTTCCCGTCGGAACACGCCCCCTCAGCCGGACTGGGTGGCAAAAGAGCTGCTCCATGACTGGATTTAATAGGGGAAACGCGAGTAAAACAAACAATTATCAGTTTAAACTAAATGGTTGGACTCGATATAGTGTTCCTTACAACTTACCAAAGATCCGGTGATCCATGGATATTGACATGCAGCAATCGAAATCGTGTTTCCTGACATTTATATGAGCCTGATTTCAGCAAAGCAAATTTTCCTGTGAACGCTTTGTATAAATACAATATAGGTAGGTCTAAATCCGGGTGATCACTTATATCAATGTTGTATGTCGTCCAGCCCTAACACTTGTATATTTTTTTTCAGTGTTTATTTAAAAACATCCAATTATGCAGAATATAAGATGGTAAATATTTAATTGATGAGTTGTCAATACAATATAACAATACAATATATAGGGTATGATTTTTTTTACCCCAAGATTCAACATATTGACAAAATGATAACTTGTTTCTATGAATTGCAGCGATCCATTTGCTTCTGTTTTCTGTAGCTTTCGGTTGTCTGTAAAAATATACCTCAGATTTCTTGTCAAATCTATTTGTAGTCAATCTCAACGCTCTTTCCCGTTTTAATTGTGTTTTGTGTTTTTTTCACGGCATTCACGCTGTAAACCAAGTCTTTTGCCACTCAGTGGGCGTAACCACAGTGACTCCGGCCAACGGTGACGTCACGTGCATAGACTCTATAAACCATAAAACAGGAAAAGGAAGTAATAAAGAACATAATAAAGATACAGTGCCCCCATGTGGTCACTAGCAGAAGAAACATGTCCGTGATGCTCAAGAGATGTTGTGCTAAAACACAAAAGGAACTATTTCAAATAAACTGTTACTGTAGTCTGGTTTCAAAGTATGTGTCTCATCAAAATGAACAACATGAGCTAAATAAATGGCTCTTGAAATTAACTGTTAGGAGTGACCACTGTCGTTTCTTGCATGTCAGGCCTAGCCAGTGAGCTGAAGACAAAAGAAGAACTGATCACACTGTTAACTGTGGTGATCTTTACCAGCACAGCACAACATGCTGCCACCAACAATGGACAGGTAACAAACACATCTCTAACATCTTATCAAATCTAAAAACTTACTTTAAAGACATCAGACATGCCTTTTCTACACTATATTGAATACAGGTTACCAGAAATACAATTTTCCATATCCGTCTTTACTAAAATATATTGATCAACCAATAAGTTAAGAAGTCTAAATGTAGATAATTTAATGAAATATTTGCCATTATAGATTTCAAGATTGTCATACAGTTTCTAGTGTTACAGCTGCCCCTAGCCTCACAGCAGTTTTAGGTGCCAGAAATAAGTTTAAATTCACAGACATCACGTGTATGTCATCACTATAGCTTGATTGTGATCCCTGTTGATCTTTCTCTCTGTACTCTAGTTTGATTGGTGTGCATGGGTGCCCAATACACCTTGCACCATGCGGCACCCTCCACCCACAGATAAGGATGCTGTCACCATGGGCCTGATCATGGACACACTCCCTGATATCAGCCAGTCCTGTGTGCAAATGGCCATCACATGGCATTTGGGCCGGGCACAGCCAGATGCGGTGGGTCAACAGCACTTGCTTTCACAATTGTGTCACAATCATTTATGGTTGTATAAAGTACAATATAATCCAGGGGTTCTCAACTCTGGCCCTCAAGGTCCACTTTCCTGCAGAGTTTGGCTCTAACTTTGATCAAACCTGCCTGTAACTTTCTAGTAATCCTTGATTAGCTTGTTCAAGCGTGTTTGGTTAGGGTTGGAGGAAAGTGAACCTTGAGGGCCAGAGTTGAGAACCCCTGATATAATCCATATTTATAAGTAAGCATTAAATTAATTAGCCTTTAATAAAGTATAATACAGTAACAATAAAGTATAATACAGTAACTGTAACAACTCTCTGTTTTCTTCTTTCCTTCAGATCCCGATGGGGCAGTATGTGGAACAGTACTTTACTGAGCCTGCTGCTTTGAAGGTGATTGACAAATTCAGAAAGGATCTGAAAGAACTGGAGGAGCAGATAATAGCTCAGAACGAGGGACTAGAACTGCAGTACCTTTACCTGTGTCCAAGCCGCATGGAAAATAGCATCACCATCTAGAGAAACTATCATTAGATCTATATGTGTATATACATCTGTGAAAATTTTCCTGAGTAGCTAAAACTTAAAATAAAAGTTTTTTTCCCATTCATTTCAGTAGTTTTTTTTTTAAAATTTGTTTTACTTTTTAAAAAAACATTTAAAAAAATGTATTTATATTTAAAGGCACTGTTTGGATGGTACTGGACTGTTTTCTCTGGATTTTTACTCATTGCTGTATTCTTGATAATTGCCATCAGCTTCATAAAATGCACTTTATATATAGTTCATTCTTTTTCCAGATGAAGACAGTGAAAAATGCATTATTATTACTATACTTTTTCCTAAAAGCTATATGAAGAAACATGCCCTGTACAAATACTTTCCATTGCAAATAAAGTCAAATTCCTTGTTTCATATGGAATTGTTTTAATACCATTTAATTTCTGCATCAAGCATTTAGAAGTTTCAGAACCATGTATACTCGGAGACAAGGTCTACACTTATCAATTTTCTATAGTGGCAAACTGCATAGGCAAAATCTTGAGTCATTTATTGTGAAAACAGAACCAATGTGATCATGTAAAATTCCATACAACATTTACTTAATGAGATTGTATATTTGACAGGTAAGTATAAATAAAAATCACAATTAAATCATTTATCAACAGCGTTTCTAGATAACCAATATCTTTGAAGGATTTGGTAGGTCCACAGATCAAAATAGCACTATAAAAGGCAAACGAGTGAGGTACTAATCATAATGGTCAATCTCACTCATCTTGTATTTTGTGACAGGCTTCAAGATAGAAAGGCAAGAAAGAAAAGCATAGAAAAATACATAATCTTATTCCATCTTAAATATCCACACTCATTTAAGCTTCATTTTAAGGCAAATGCAGCATTATTACATACAAACACAACAAGGGAATTTAGAGGTAGAGTTAAACTCCAATCACTAGGTGGTACTAATGCACCAGATATTCCTTGCGCTTGTTCAGGCGAACCTGACAAAATGATAGGAATCCTATGCCAACGTAGATTACTGCTGCAATGAAGCAATTGTATCCAACTTGGTTGTACAGTTTATAGATGTTTTGCAGTGCCGTCTCCCTGAAATCAGAGGAAAGAACGTTGGTTTGAAAATAAGCTAAAACACTTTTGACTAGACAGAACTACACGTTTGGACAGGCAGAGGGGAAAAAACAGTCATAGACACTATCATGAAGTCTTGTGAATACACGTGACATTCCCTATGCTAGACAGGCTTATTTTTTCAGGGTGACTAAATGTAAATGGCAAAAGGAACTCACGTGTTGTGTATGTCTTCCTCTGTGAAAGGCACATCCTCTATGAGCACAGCTGAATGTGTGGTGAAAAAAATCCCCAGCATTGCCTAAGAGAAATCAGACAGAAAATGATTATGATGTGGGGCTGTATTTATCCCACTACTGACATTTTATATTCATTATATGATTTTTTTTTACACGATGTTTGCAAATAATTTATAACGATAGGGCTCCCAAAGAGCAATTTCTAGCTGAATAATAAAAACTTTGGCTTAGACAAAAAACCCCCAAAAAAAACATGTTGGCTAGAAATTTCCATTACTTTCCAGGCCTGGAAATCAAACTTTTAAAAAATCCCTTTTCCAGGAACTCTGCATGTAACTGAAATTACGTGTGAATGCAATTTACGCATTACTACAGTAAAATTCAGTTATATACATGAATGCAGAAGAGCTGGATGTATAATACAGTTTCAATTCACGTATTTTAATGGCCTTTCAGCATGTATTAACAATGCATAGAAAACACGAGAACAGTGGCACAATAGAAAATATTGAACTTACCAGCATAATGACACCCCAAATACTCAGGACCAGTCCACATGCTGCCAGTTTAGGACCGCAGAAAAGCAAAGAAGCCATTTCTATAATAAATGCTTGTCAGGTTTCGCTTACCAGAGATGCCAGAGTACCGTTTCAAATAAAATAAACTTTATACGACTGTCATTTGAACTTTTAGAAGTTACATTTAAGTTTTTTCTGGTCTCGGTAAGATCGATGTCAACAGTCACCCGATAAGTCAGCTGACTTTAGAGGAAGCGGAAGTAGAGTGACAGCAGAGTGCAACGTCATAAAGAGTTTGAAACAAACTTTTAGCACTTCGTTAAAAATATTCTAAGCTCTTCAACTGTCTGTTCGCTACAATACACCTCCATTCCAGTCATCCTTTACTTGGGTTATCCAGTTAAACGGATAAAATATAACACCAGCAACTTTTGATTGTTTTGAGAATTTAAATTTGTATTCCGTGAATTACAAATATATTTAAAGAATGTTTTGTCCTCAACCGAGGCCTTTTTTTAATGTTGTGTAAACACAATCAAAACCAGTCATTTACCTTTACAATTTTGTCATAAAGTAAGCATGCTTAGACTTGTTGACATTTGACACCCAAACCCAAACAGTTTGGTTTTCGTCTTTAAAAATGAGGCATGGAAAAAAAACATTTCTGTGCAACTCTGTTATAAGGACTTCACGCTAAAAATTTGAAATATTAGAGACTAATCTTTCGTCATGATTGCAAATGACTGAAACTAGACACCTGAAGTGGTTACTTTTTATTACTCTTCTTCGCTCATTCTCCTCCCTTCACGTTCTCTCCCCATAACAAAACGACGCCAAATTCCTTTAGTTTTTGATGTCTGCGTTGAGGATTTTTAAGGAACAAAATGTTGGATTGATCGAACGGATGAAAAAACGTTAACTCTAAATAATATAACCCTCTAAAGATCGAAGTTTACGAAGGAGCGGAAAAGAGAAAGAAATCCATCTTCATGGATGAAAAAGAGTGAAGGATAAACGAAGACGAGGAGGGCGCGTAACGGGACAGCACGGAGGAAAACAAGTTAAAGCCCAAGAAAAGTATGGAAATGTATGAGTTTTGACTTGTTGGACAGAAGGATAGAATTTGCAAACACATTCTACCAAAAAAGTAAGTATACCTCTAAAAACCAAGCATTACAAAAGTTTTAGGATACATCATGTCAGTTCAATACGTGGCCAAACGTGATAGCACCAGGATACATTACAAGACTTTTTAGTGTATAAATTATTTAAAATATGGAAATATTTTGTTGATTATTACCCAATTTCCAAACTATTCAGTTTCAGAGTTAATGTTTTGGGATATTGCAGTTTCTGAGGAAATACGTTTATGGCTTCATGTTCCCTTTATGTTGTAACGTTTCAAGGGAAAAAAATATGAAATGTTTCGTCCATAATGTTTTGTGAAAGACAAACAAAACACAAATGTTGCTTGACAAGCCTTTTTTAGCAAGTAAAATGTTACTAGTTACAACTGAAATACACATTAGTGTACCAGTAGTAAAACAAAGAAAACTGTGTATAGTAACTATCTTGATAGTTAAGTTACTAGAATAAATACTAGTACTTAATAAATAAATACTAAACAAAAATGGAATAGTTTCCAAAAATAATACACACTAGTCTGGAGTGATGTATGAACCCACAGAACCCTATAGAACTAGTAATTAACAGAATAATTTCTTGTCACTATTGGGAGTAGAAGCAAATTAATAAATGCAAGTATATACTTAGCACTAGCGTCTCATTGAACAAATATTAGTGAAAAAAGCCGCTTTTGGATTATATTCTAGTAATTAAAAAGTACTATGAACATAAACATATGTATTATATATATATATATATATATATGTTAATTTTAATGAATAAATGTTAAATATCTTGATCTGATGATGCCAGTTTCTCTCATAGTATCTCCATAAACATGTGGTATTATAGAAATAACATTTTTAACCTAAAATATATTGACTTCTTAATCTTCAGAGGCCTTGTGCCCCTCTTATTCTGGTAGGGGTCTTGGGAATGGATGGAGAAAAAGAAAAAGAGCGGGAGAGAGGAAATGAAAAAGAGAGTGATGAGACAGAGGAGGATGCAGAGGGGGCAGCCTTATTATGGCAAGAGGGATACCCTGATGATGACCTGGGCTTACCCATCATGCACTGGGAGGATCTCAGCCTTCGTATAGCTGAACTTGAGAAGCAACAAGAAGAGCGGAGACAGAGGGAAAAGGTCTGAATGAAAGTAAAGATAGTCCTCTGCATTAAATTGTAAAAGATTAAAAGAAAACAGAAGACACATTTTGTTATGGATTGGCAAGAGCTACAATTTACTCTTTGACTACTTATCTACAGCAATAGCCACTAAGAATTTATACTAAAGTGTTTTTCTGTAGGACTTGGACAGGCTGACAGTAGAGTGGCCAGAAATCAGAGGGCTGAGCAGTCACAGAGAATCCTATGAGGACATGGAGGACGATTGCAACAGTCGTCTGACTTCTCTGACATCAAGGTCACATAGATTCTATGAATCTCAACTACTTCCGAATTTGAATAAAATCTGTAGCAAGTATGATTTATTATTCTAGGCTCCAGAGCCAGATGAATCTACAGCTGTGCTTCATCAATAACAGTGAAAGTGAGGAGGAAGAAGAGGAAATGGAGGCAAAGAAAGAGGTGAAATAAATTGCCAGTTTGCCACACTGCATGTTTTTCCACTGTTGCTGGGTGTGGGTGGCAACATAATGTGAACAGTTTGAACAACTTTAGTGGGTGTAGCACACAGATGAATAGACATAGAGACATACTGTACAATTTTGTTAATGTCTGTTTTATGACAAGAAAAATAATTACTTGGTATGCTCTTTGTTACCTTTTCAGGCGGCAAAACAGTCCAGTAAGAATGGCAACATTCAAAGGTTAGAGAAGCAGCGTGGTTCAAGCTCTGAATCAACTAAGAAAACTAAATCGAGAGGGTTCAAGAATGATGTCAGAGCTGCGCTGAGTGTACTCAGACACAAATTGAGATTGGAGCAAAAACAGGTCAGAGCAGAGCACAAACTCATGGTGTAATATCTTATGCATGTATAGACTTTCATCTCATGCATCTGAATTGATGAAGCACATTAATTTATTTATTATTAATTTATAAATTATGTAGTATTTTGTATTAGTAATGTATAAATGGAATGTTCTGTACAGTAGCATTCAAAAGTTTGGGGTCAGTAAGATTGTTTTAAAAGAAATTGATACTTATTCAGCATGGATGCATTAACAAAAGTGACAGTAAAAAGTTTTTACATTGTCAGAGAGAAATTCTATTTCAAATAACTTTCTAATCATCAAAAAATCCTGTATCACGGTTTCCGCAAAAATATTAAGCAGCACAACTGTTTTCAACATTGATGATGATAATAAATGCTTCGTGAGCACCAAATCAGCATATTTAAATAATTTCTGAAGGATCATGTGACACTGAAGACTGGAGTAATGATGCTGAAAATTCAGCCATCACAGGAATAAATAACATTTTAAAATATGTTAAAATAGAAAACAGTTATTTTAAATATATGTATATGTAAAAATTTAATAATATGTCACAATATTGCTGTTTTTATTGTATTTCTAATTTTCAATCAAATAAATGCTACTTCAGTGAACATAACAGTCTTCTTTCAAAAACATTTTAAAAATCTCACCGACCCCACACTAATGAATGGTAGTGTAGATATGCAAAGACATAATTGCACTCCACTGACCCCCATCACAGACTATACCTCCCAGTGAGGCTATCAGAGAAAGGAAGCGCTATGAGCAAAATGACTTGAAGAATTTCAGCTTGAAGGAGTTGAAAGCATTGAGGACCTCACTAAGCAAAGACATTCATGGTAAGCCAAAGCATTAACTATTATGCTACAGTGATGATATTATCGTCTGTTGTGAATGAATGAATAAGTGTATGTCTATGTGTGTATAGACCTCAGTTCAGAGCTGGTGGGTCGACTTCTCACAAGGGACCAGCTGAGAACAGAGCAGGACGCCATGCTGCTGGAGGTACAAGATATGACATCACTCTGATGCACAATCAAAGAAAGTATTTCCTCTAAGGAACAAAATGACGGGACATTCGTTTACAAGAGCTGCCTGAACTAATGACTTTACTGTGAAAATCTACAGGACTCCATCATCACTGCAAAAGACTTTTAAGGTTTTTATAGTTTTTCATTTCAGCTTTTTTGTGACACGTTTAAGGCACCGATGAGGATTTAAAACTGCAGTTTACATTCTTAAAATTGCTAGGTCAAACAGATAAAGCAACATATTCAACAAAAGACAATATATGCCATGCCATGCTCCTTTGCTCAACATTACTCTAATTTGTTTAGTGGCAAAGCCAATTATGCCAAGCCTCACATGTTAAGACATGGCTCATTAAATGCTACAAAGTATGTGTGCGGACATACATTGCCAAGCAACTCATAACTGGATTGTTGTTGTCACTGTTTGTGAAATACTTAAATATGTTTATTTGGAATAAAAGAGATTTCATTAAGATTGGATATGTGTTTTGTTACATCATTGCTCTTCTGTTGTGTGTGTGTATTTTGCCTAGCCAGAGTTTGTATTGTCAAAAGGCCAGCTCAGCACTAATAGAGGAAAGAAGAAAGAGGGAGGGACAGATCATGGAGCAAGAGATGACCAAGGAGGGTTGGATTGAGAGAGAATGGTAAAAATAGTTCGAGAAACTGATGTGAAAGGGAAAGATTCAGGGGTGAATGACTAGACGGAGCCAATGGCACTCTTGCTCTTCTGTATTTAGCTTTATAGTCAAATTAGCTAACCATTTTCAGTGTTGGAATAGAGGTGCTCCTCACATTTTATTCATACCGAGATTCTTTATTTTATTTTTAAAAAGGATTTTATTGCTCTATTAAATAGGTAAGTGAACACTTTTCAACACCTCATAACCAGATGTAATAGGTGTTTTTTCATTGTCCTTGCATGTCATGTCAATGGTGTTTTACTATATATATATATATATATATATATGTATATATATACACACACACATATATATATATATATATATATTATTACCTATAAATCTTTCATGTCTTTTTAGTCTTGGCATTAAATAAGTTAAGGCAGTGAACTCTTGCGATATGTAGGTAAAGTGATTTATAATAATGGTTGTTTGCTCTGTTTATGATGTTGTCCCCAAGTAAGGACCTTGTTATTTATTTAGCCAAAGCAGACTACCTTAATGTCATTTAGTGACCTTCAGGTACTCACTCATTTATTGACATAGCGTCTTATATGTCTGAGAAGTGGCAGGCAATAAGCAATTCACCGTGGGCTCAGTCAGCTGTGTGCTAACTTTACCAGGAGGTAGGGATAGCCATGACATAGCATCCCAAAGATGTTTAATGTGCAAATGGATCCAGAGATAGTCTAGGCGTAGTTTGACAAATGCTAAAAGTTTCTAAAGCTAACAATTATGTATCCATTTATGTTTGTTCCAAGAAAGAGGAATGGGGTAGAGAGTCCTGATGTGAGGGGCGGGTAAGATAGAGAATAGGACATAGAGGGGAAGTGTGGTTACTGTTTGATGGGTTAATGAAGTGAAAAGGGTCTGAATCAGCAGCATATATACCTATGCGCAAACAGTTGGTTGTGAAAGAGTAAGGGGGATGCAGAGGGGGGGCTAGAAAAAGTAAGTGGGAGGCTTTTGTGGGATGACATCTGCAAAGGTTTTGACAATTTGTTACATTTTGTGTATCCTAACAGCAATGTATCTCTCATAGATGTTAAACTAAACGAGGAGAAGGATATCGCAGGAAATTTTAAAAAGTTGCTTATTGGAAAAGAGGTGGTTTCAGAAGCAAAGAATGGGAGGATGAAACAAGGACGCTCCATAAGAACCAGCCGACAATGACGACAAGAGTGCCTACTGTTTTGTTTGAAACAGAGAAGGGGGCAGACGCCCAGCTTTCTTCCTCACTTAATTCTTCAGGTGCTGGTTCCTGCAATATTGACGAGTCCTACAAGTACATCTTCCTGCCAATTTGCTACTCCTTTACCTTTGTCTTCAGCATAACCCTAAACTTTGTGGTTCTCTACCGTTCCTTTCGACGCACCAGACGCTGGAATGCATCCCTGATTTACATGGTGAACCTGGCCACGACAGACTTCATGTATGGTTTATCCCTGCCATTTCTAGTGGCTAGTTACGTCATGCGGGATGACTGGGTGTTTGGGGACTTCATGTGCCGCCTAGTGCGCTTCCTCTTTTACTTCAACCTCTACTGCAGCATCTTCTTTCTCACTTGTATCTCAGTGCACCGCTACCTGGGCATCTGTCACCCCATGAAGACCATCACCTTGGAGACCAAACGAGCTGTGAAGGGGACTTGCGTTTTGGTGTGGATTGCTGTTTTTGCACTAACATGTCCAATTTTTCGTTTTGCACAGACACAGTATCTTCCCCGTGAAGGTAAGGGCACGAGGGAGGGGGTGTTCAATAATTGCTGGGATGATGCCATTGATAGAGAGTTCCATGATTACATCCCTTACGGGGTCACACTTCATTTCTTGGGTTTTTTTGCGCCATTTAGCATCATTGCCTGGTGCTACTCGCGTGTAGTGTTAACTATATTTCGGACGCTGCACTCTCAACCTCCTCCTCAAAGAGTCAGAAGTGGGACGGGCTGTGAAAGTGTCGCGGGGATAGGGGGAGAGGGCATGTCAATCATCTTGGGGGCTCATTCGCCTTACGTGAACAGGCGTCGCAAGTCCATCAAGACTATAATTACTATCACTCTGCTCTTTGCCCTTTGCTTCTTTCCCTTCCATGTCACTCGCACAATTTTTCTGCTTCTGAAAGTGACAAGTAGCGTGCAGTGCCACACCATGCGCATGGTTTCCATCTGTTATAAAATCACTCGGCCTCTGGCCTCATTCAACGCCTGGCTGAATGCACTGCTTTATTTCCTTACCAAAGAGAAAAATGGGCCCTGCTGTCAAAAACCTAAACATGCCCAGCATGGTCTGCTATGGCCACTGAGAATGCTGGGAAAAGGAGAGGAAGAGGAGAATGAAGCTGAGGAGACAAGGAACCATAAGGACAATGGGCCAACAGCTGAAAACAATGCATACAGAGGCCAACCTTAAGGAATAACAGTGTGTAGGACACCAACAAGTGAGCCTGGTGGAACTGCCTTTTTATAGGATTCATTTGAAATGAACTGTATTGTTTTGTTATATTCATTGTATTTGTATAATCCTGTGTATTGGTTTCATTTTTTCAAGACCCCTAACAGATTGTTTTACTTGATTGTTTGGAGGGTTAATTTGTTACTGAAAAAATATTGATTATGTTTACTATTGATTTAGTCTATATAAATTGCAAAAACACATATATAGAATAATAGCCTACACTTATCTTATTTTTGCAGTTGTTGGCATACCTCAGAGTAGACATATTTTGTGCAGGAACTATGTTCAGTGCTGTCATAGATTAATATATCATGTTGTGAATAATTAAACTGTTCTAATAAACATTTTCTGAACCTGTTTAAATGAAAATCAAATTGTGAGCTCTTTTGAAGATGCTATGTATTATTTAGCACTATTCCTGATTTGTTTTTTCCTTGTGGGAGTATAGAATCTAAATTTGTTGTAGAATAAACTTGTTGAGGGTGACGGTCTAGGCATCTTGTTCACAAGGTATATTTACATTAGAAGTTACACAGACCTTCAGTTTTGCCATAGTTGTCAGTCCAGCTATTTTATAATTTTTTTTACTCCCTTTTTCATAGTTATATTGTATTGTACCAGGAACTTTGTTTTGTGTACTTTCTAAGTACGCTGAACATGAGTACATCAGTATAAGGCACAAGTAAACTACCCTTTGTCCTTCCGTCTTACTAAAATAAGTTAAAAACAGATGAACCACGGAAGACCTCAACCTCATAGACTGTTATTACTGCTTGGTATTACATTGGTTAATGATCAACTGTCCTGTTGCAAGATTTTCTGTACCAAAGGATAGCTTGTCTAAATGTAAACATTTATATATGGCATTAGTGGAAGAATGCATGTTATGGATGAAATACCTTGTCAGCACTGCAGCAATAAATGTAGCTCTTTCTGTTCCTCTGTGAAGATCTCATTACAGACTATAATTTGCTTTTGCAGTAAATGATAATGTACTATACATTCATGACTCATGATAGTGCTGATGCACAGATCATGTAGGCTATGTTGAGTATCTAGATGTTTTAATATGGAAGAGATTTTTAACGTAGTCATAATTCATAACTCCGATATTTATTATTGCAATAAGAGCAGACACGTTGCAAGGAGACTCACCCTGGGCCAGTGACAGAAGTTGCAATATGTGCTTTCTGGATTTTATTTTTATTAATGTATTTTATACCTTTATATTTGTTTTCTAACCATATAAAAACAGCATGATGTCTATGTCAAATCAAATGCATACTAAACTCATAACTAGACATAGTTAAAGAAATAGAATCAAAACACACACACACACACACACACACAATTTATTTAAATGTATTTGTTTTTGGTCTCTGCTATCTGGTGCATTTTTGCCACAAGTTTCTGTCTCTGCCCTGGACATTAGGCCTTATATATCAGGTTCTGAAGAACGTGTTGCTACATTTGTAAAATTTTGTAAATCTGGAACTCTGATGTTCGTCTATATTGGTATTTCAAGTTTAGTAAAGGAAAATTATTATTAAACATTTGTTCAATTGCAAAAATTAAACACTATACAAGTTATAATCTATAAATCAAGGAAAGAGGAAAAAACGACAATATAAATAATAAATAAAAGGTGCCGGGGGAGGTAGAACTATAAAACAATACAAGCGGGTATAAAAATAGCGTTAAATATTTTGTAACGTTATTTTTTGTTGGAGTCATGGGGCAAAAAATAAAGCTCTTGACTGTAGGGTGCAAGCTCAGAAATACACAGATAATACAACAGGGGGCGACATAGCGGCCATTCAGGGCTGTAGTTTGGAAATTTAAAAGAAAACCAGCAATGTCACTTCCCGACCTGCACCGCGGCTAAGACATGATCTGACGGTTATCAAAAATTATCAAAAAATAATTATAAATTATAGAAGCAAACAATTCAATAAGAGATAACTACAATCGCTTATTTTAACCAAAGTGCAATAAATCCGTTTGTGAAAAAAAATATTTTTCACTAGGGAAAATTTATATTTATTTTTTTATCTGTCCCGTGTCATCACAGTGGTAGAGCTGCTGCAGTGGAACATTGGCGCCATTTTCAAACTTCAGAGCCTCAGTGACTGGAACACTTCTAACAGCTACATTATTCCTCATTATGTTTTTTTTTCACATTTTTTCCCCTCAAGACTGTTTATTACATTAACAATTTTTTTTTCAAATATTGGAAACTGGAAGAGGATTTTCATAAAAGGTACGTAATTATTACTCCTCTATTTATATAATTATAATAACTTTGTTGTGATCGACATATTTTTTTAAAGCTTCCTCGAAATTTGTCCCTTTTACAGTTTATTATTAACTGACTACGAGTTTTCTTTAAAAAGTAATGAACATGTAGCTGTAAATAAAAAGTAATGGTACTTTCAGAAAATTACGTATGCTTTATAGAAAGACGTTGCTAACTTTATATTTGTTGTTTAGTGTAAGCTGTTTCGGCACTTCTTTCTTTTGTGTTGAACAAAACAAAACAGACATTCTTTCTCAGTATAATTAAACAGACTACCTCCAAAACGTGTTGGAACCCTCGGGATAACGTCCAAACAACCTATTACAACCTAAACGATGCTTTGACTATATTAACACAATAAAGCTAACATAATAAAGTAGTCTTCTAGTCTGTCAAATGTTAGCTTTTAAAGACAATGATTTCTTGGTGCGTCTAATGTTCTGAACCACTCCCCTCTCAGTATCTGTCCCCTCACCCACAGCCCAGCTTCAAGCACTACTTTCCCCTCTTTTAATTCGCTCCATCTAATAAGAGATTTTGTCATTAGATCCATTCACAGCGATTTCGTCAATCGAACCAGTGTAGACAGGAATGAAAACATATAGTCTAACATCAAAATGACAGCTGAATGAAGTCGTTCAGTCTTTGTGACTCGAACATCAGAACGTTGGTTCGTCAAATGACATCTTAAGGTGACAGCGTGACGAAACTAAGAACTCTGGACAGCGGCTAAAAAATAACGACGTATTTCGAATGTAGTCGAAGACGCGCTTTGAGATGACATTCGAGAACACGACATAATTATTTGGCGATGAATCAAAAGTTAAGGTTTCCAAGTATGCAAGTTTCGAAACAATTCATTTCTTGCCCCACATTGTAAATAATTTCTCGAGACCCGACTAATTGGCTGTTTTGAAACATGCATTCATCTTACATCGCTTTAGATGACTACGTTTGAATAATTCTGATAATTTTATAGCATTTGCCAGGCAAATTAATATTCCAGATTGTAATATCGCAACCTATTGTTGTGCTTTACTACTTATATGTATCTAGCGTATGTTTTATTTAAAAAAAAAAAAGTCCAATTACAGTCAGTGTCAGCCAATTAATTTGCAATTAAAATTACAGATGTATGAGTAATATTATAGAATGATGTGTGACTTTGCTGTGCTGTTTTAAAAGTTGACATAAAGTGTTACATTTATTATCAAAAGGAATGTTGTGGTCTTTACAATGACCCTGTAACCTTGTGATAAAAGTACACGTTGCTTTTTCTTAGTTTTGGCATGGGTTTTGCTTTATAGTTAATGTATTAATTCCAGTGGTTTCCTTGTTGCCTTTTCATTTTTTTTTTTTTTTTCTGGGCTCACAAGATTTTCTTCAAAAACTATTTTAACATCTGAAATTTTGCAGTAAAAGTTTTGACCAGTGGTTCTTGTCATATGGAATATTTTAGAATATCTAAAAGTATGCAGTGTACATGTACTGCATTGCCACTGATTTAAGTTTTTTGAACAAATGAATAAATGGCATAGATGTGGTCTTGGTATGCCATGAAAGCTCTGCACCTGTTCCTGGATGTCATATTTAACAATATTTCTTGATTTTGCTACACATCTGCTAAAAGTAATATAAGGGAGAGGCTGGGCATGGCATGTGCAGTTTGGATTTGAAAAAAGAAAAAAGGGTTCAAATAAGTAGTTTTCAATTTTTCAGTAAAAGAAATAGATTAGCATGCCCACTAACTGCTTATTCTCATATTATTTATACTAGTATTTTCATAATTGTTCATAATTTTCATAAAGGCTGTAGTAGTTATTTGTAGTATTGTGAATTTCTAGGATTTTGTTCTTATTGTTTAATTCAAACAAGTCTTTACTTGCAGATGTCAGAAAAAATCGTTATTGCTTGCCTTTTACGTGTTTAGTTGGGGTATTTTTAGTCTTCCTGTTTTGGTGTGTGGTTCCTGAAGCTTAAGTGCTTTTGTTTTTGGTTGTACGAGATGGTACTGGTTGGATTAAAAGGTAAAAGACAAGGGGCTGTATAATTTTGGAACAAAAATTATCTTCACAAGAGTACAATATAAATGTGCTGTTTTAGTTTAATTTTAATGAATTTTATAATAACAGTGATTTTATTGAAATGTTATTTTGCTTTAGCTGTGTATTATTAGTAAATTATTGTGGTAGCTAATATGGTTTTTAGACAACTTATGAAATGTAAGACTATATTTTAATTGAACTTTCCATAACAATATATTAATCTGAAAATGTATTGATGGCTGGACATTAATTTCCCTTTTAATTCTGCTTTTTTGACTTAAATAACTACAGAGGCCTTTGTCTTGTCTGGCTCTGTGTGTGTGTGTGTGTGTGTGAGAGTGTGTGTGTGTTTGTGTTTGTGTGTGTGTGTGTGTGTGTGTGTGTGTGTGGTTTGTGTGTACTGTTGGACCATGGTTGTGCTACTCAGTAAAACTATCTGTAGAACCAGATCAACATATTCTCCAATCTTTGTAGCTAGCCTTGTACTACACAGAAAACCCACAGAGACCCTGCTTAAAATCTGGTCGCACTGACAGTATAAAGAGTATCAAAGTATGAAAACTTTGCTTTGTTTGAGCACTCCAAACTCTTGACATCTGTTTTTGCTATTCCTTTTTTGTTTTTTTGTTTTTTTATTATGAACTAATGGCGAGAAAATAAAATCATGTTGTTGTTTTTTTTTCTTTTTGAACAATGCGTTTGGACTCGAAACACCCCCTGTGCGGTCGCTTGTGTTTGGAGTTTGTGGTAAAAGCTTTCCCGCAGTGTAACGCAAAAAACACCACGAAAGCATAACACTTTTCCTAGTTTCATATCCCTCTTTCTGTGCGTCTTTGCAGCCGAGCCTTCTCCTTCTTTTGTTCCCCCCCTCCCTCTCTTTCTCTCCGTTGGCTGTGTGAATGCTTTGGCAAGGCTACAAGAAATCAAGCAAGCGAGAGCTGCTAGCACTGACGCGCCCCAGACACTATGCCCTAGAAATTAATTTTTTCCTCCGAAACGGTAGCACCGACTGTCCTCAAACTTCACACTCTTCTAAGGGGACCCCAGGGCGATGCCCTGATTTTTTTGGAGATTTTTCCTGTCCCCCGAAAATGTTCATTTTAATTGTAGAAACTGATGCCCCGGGAAAAAGGCTACAACCCCTGCTTTTTATGCCTACCAAGTTCCTCAGGCAGCCTCACTAGCTACAGCTAAGCAGAGGCTGCACACTGCACTGGACTGCTGGTCTGAAGGTGAATAGGGAGAGAAAGGGGTTTAAGGGCTGAAAATAGGTGCTGGTGGACAAAAGGTTTAGGCACTTATTTGACTCTTGGAACCCCACCCCCCAATCTGGAATGGGAGCCCCAAGCTCAGACGAATGGGTGTATTTTTGACCTGAAATTAAGACTTGGGATTCCCATTGATAAGTGCATGTGTGGGTTTGTTTTCCTTTTTAATTCTGTTTCTACAATTTTTTTGAAAGCAGCCAAACTGTTTTAAGTGTAGATTTAGCTGTAGATTTGCGAAGAATTAAAATATTTGCAGTGGGCGAACTACTTTGTGAGTTTAATCGAGTTTTCTGAAAGAATGAAAAAGTCTTTTTCAAGTACTTTGCTTGGCTTTTTTGAATACAAAAACAACTTCATTGAATTAAGTTGGGGAATTACTTTTTTTTTTTTTTTTCTACCCAGGTGCAGGAGACAGACTACACTGGAAGAGGGGAGTCCGGCGGGTTACTTTGTGAATACCAGGCACCTTTTCCTCTCCCCTGTTGCCTAACATGCTGGAGAACAGGGATCGAGGGTAAGTGAAATCTTTCCTGTGTCCGTTTCAAAGCTTAACCAAAACGGCCCCTGGTTTGAATGGGTGAGCAAAGTTAGGCCAGGGTGTGTATGTGTCTATGTAAGTGTGTGAGCTTCTGTTTTAGGTCTCCCTCTCCCACCCATTGCTGTCTATCCTTTTCTCATTTTCTCTCTCTCCCTCTCTTTTGCTAACACCCCCCACCCCCCTTTCTCTCCCTCTCTCGATGAACGACGGGCAGAAGTAGACAGAAGCAAATGCCTTCTGCAACTGTGCTGACGTGATCATTTGACTCAGACCTTAAATAGGCTGCCCTTTATGAGATGTAACTGTGTTTGTCAGGGTTGATTTCAACTAAAAGTATTAAATATAAAATATGAAATATCATACGTTTTTAAAGAACGTTTGGCTTTTGTGTAGCACAAATTTAGCCTGCATTTTGCTGTAGATAAACTTCCTCTTTTTGTGATCTGTAACTTCAAGATGAAGTCTCAAATATCTTTAAGTAAAAATTAAAGATCATGTTTTGGCATATTACAGCAGTCAGAATTAATTATTTGGTATTTAGGCCTTGATTTTCTGCTGACATTAGAACTTCATCACACAACATAGGGTGTGGTGTACTTAAAAGAAAAAATTGAAGCCCTTCAAAAATACTTGGTGTTTCTTTTTCTCTGCCACAACAGTTGAGATTATAAATATCAAATACTTTTTTAGTCCTTTCAGCTTTTGTCAGTCATTGGTTTTGAGCAAAATAAAAATAAAATTAGTTTTTCAGCAAAACAATGATAATTATTGTGGTTTTCCTATTTAATTGATGCCACATTTATGTTGGTCCAGTGTTGTAGGTGTAAGCTTATTTTTCCTATTTTCTCTTTTTAAATTACAAGCTAATAAAAACAACAAAAAATAATAATTAAAAGAAAAAACTGTAAAATGTAGTGATGGGCCAAGATTTAGTGATGTTGCCATTTAACTTTTATACACTACAACAAAAGATCTGTCATATACCCTCATTGCTTTGACCATCACTGGCTTTTTACAGATGAATGACACAATAACCCATCTAAAAACTAATCTGGTAGTGTCAAAGGCACACTTTTAAAAAAAAAAAAAATCAGATGTTCCTCCCTTTTTTCGTAACTTATCTCACCTCACTCATCCTCTTATCTCTCCATAATTAAAACCCCAATGTATTGCAGACCTTAAAGTTAAAAACCTTAAAGTTGTAATATTTTTTTTCTTTTTAATTTTAGTTAATGTATACTTGCCACCTTTTGCTAAATATTTGTCTTTGTGAAATTGATTCTTGTAGAGTGTACAAGCATTCTTTTCTTTCTGTCCTCTTATTTGTTTTTACATTTGGACAAATTTTACTTTTAATCCCTGGAATCCTTTAAGTTAATTTAACATTTTTTTTCTTAGCAACAATTACTTCATTGGATAATTAAAATATACAATGTTGTATTACTGTATGTGTAATGCTATTAGATATACTTTGATTTATTATAGTGATACTTAATCTTGTTTCACAATATTAAGCCCAAGAAGTTTAAAGTTTAGAGATGCAGTTTTTTGAAGAAAAGAAAATAATAATAAATTATCATTTTTACTTGCTTCATTTTACCCACAGTAGATTATTCCCATGGTAATAAAACCTTTTTGACAGGCGCTAGTTTTTTCTCCTCATCTCCCCCCTTTGTTATCCTCCATTTTGTCTTCATCCTCAACATCCATTTTAGGACAGTGTGTGCACAGTAACTCACTTATTAAGTATCAAAGGGCATTATTAGACTGGCATTAAAAGATGTGGGTGACCACAAGCTTCCTCATGATTGTCTGTGCCAGAGAAAATGCAGTAATGCTGTCACTCTTTGCTGTCACACAACTTTTATTACTTTTTTCAGAAACAAAAGAAGCAATCTGTTCACAATGCTTTCTCATCGAATTTTGTTATGTCATTAGTTTTTAATTACTCTAAATATACATAAGACATTTCCATATCACACATAATCCAACAATTAATTTTGTTCCCTAATCTTATCCTAGTGAGGACCAATGAAGTCTGTTGTCATCTTTTTATTTAGCCCAGAGTGCCCTGTAGCAGCACATCATGGTTTGTAAGTTTTAAGGGCAAATTCCAAATTATGATGTGCTGTCACTGGGAGCTTGGGAGATTCTCCATTAACATGACAGCATTAAATACCTAGTGTTCTGCTTATATCATAAATCAGAGTGTAATAAATGCATCAGAGGTAAGTTTTTGATAAGTAGTTTGAGATGCTGTCTGTATTGTTTTGTACTGTATTTAGAATTAGGTTACAAGTTAAAACTGTCTTTTAGATTTATGAATAGAAATGTGACAAAGCAGGGTTTTTTTCCAACTCAAATTATATTTTTTACAAATGACCAGACAAACAATAAATGATTCATGACTGAATCACCAGGTGTGGCTGAGGTGGTCTCTTCAGCGAGTTATTCTCTGACAGCTGGGAATTCGCATCCTTTATTTGCTAGGCTGAATTTTAGGAGACTAGCTTTTTTTTTCTATGATAGCATAACCATTAAAGCTGTTGAATTAATCTGCATATATTTTGTATGTTCCTTTTGTCCTCTTTCCTCCCTTGGACCACTTGATGCCTCAGTGTGCCCGACAGTAGCAGCACATCAATATTGGCAGCTGCCCTTTCCCTGGGTTGCCAGTATGGTTTGTGCTGCTCCCGTCAGACAGACACACTCAGCGACTGTCCAGTATTTGGAGCAATATGGAAACCACCTGTCCAGAAATGAATTATTGTATGTATTTTACCTTGTCAGTCTTATAATTAAAATGAAAGCCATTCTCCATGTTTGGTCTTACAAGAAAACATCATTAAAAATAAACAAAACCTTATTTGAGAGAAATTACTTTTATTTACAGTACACAAAATTCCAGTTATTTGTGGCTTCGGTTTGTGATTGATGAAAGTCAAAGTGTGCCATCTTCAGCATTCTGCTTGTAGAAATGCCATTCAGGTACAGATCTGATTTCACACCATGGCTGGTTGATTTCATTAGCCTATCAGTCGCACTCTTGGCCACAATTGTTGAGGTTACTTCTGACAAATGACGAAGAACAAAGATATAGGCAGAAAGTGTCATTGTGCTGTGAGATTATTCATGAAGAGATCTGGGCTGCATTTTACACCAACTCTTTTCAATATAGAATCAATGATTTAACATTGATTTGGCTGTTCTGTAAACATTGGTAGGGCTAAGACTATATGACTAATTTGTTAACAGCCTAATTATGCAAAAATTATTGGACTATGCCCATAGATGTATCGGCTCAGATCAATAAACCCACTAGGTTAGAATTCGATAAGTCAACAAAAAACAACTTGCTAAAGCTGCATTTATGTAGTAGAAGATGCTACTGCCACACTGCTCTAAAATGATTCCAGAAAACCTGGTTGAAGACTGGAAGCACTGTTTTCTTTCTTTTCTTTTTGTGGAAAAATGTTAAATAATATTATGTGGGAAATAGACTAAGTTATTGCAAAATTCAAATAAAAAATAAAATCACCTAGCAAAACATGAAAAAGACAACTTTTTTTAACAGTTTACCAAACAAAGTTTTGACAATCAGCAATGATTTCATGCCTTTTGGCCACACTTTCCCCCCCAAAACAAAGGTCTGGTCATAATACTTTATTGAAAATGGTTTAAAAAATATTTACATCATAATGCCCTTTACAGTAACTTAAAATAGGGCATTTTGGACCCAGAACAGTAATATGTATTAAGCAATATTTTGTAGCATCTTTCAAAACTGCGTTCTACATTGATAAAATATGCCTAACTTCACTATTATCTTAGAAATTAGTCTTTTACTGGAAAAAAGAAACCTTTCACCACATTAAAAAAATTTAAGTTTCTTGATCCCTCACGGAAATGAAATGATTAGTTCCTTTTCCTGATAGTATGTTGCAGAAGATTTCAACGGGATAACAACGGCAAGTCACTGGAATTCATGATGAGACTGGAGTCGAGATTTAGACTATCTGCAGTGAAAAAATAAATACAGATATTGTTTTTCCCTTAAGGACCGGGAACAAAGGAAATAACAGACAGTGTGAAAAACCTGAATAACACAAATGAAGTAATTTAAATATATTAAAATTAATTTTGTTCAAAATTTGGAGGAATAAATATTGAGAAACAGTCTCTTACCTTGATCAAAATTTAGCTTTTTAGATGTGGAATTATCACCCAACCCCTCAATATCTACCAGATCGCTGTTGGCATCAGAATCATTCAGTGCACTCAGAGTGACATCTGAGGAAAAATTATAAGAATGCATTAGTTATATTTTACTATATTCAAATTGCAAGTGTAAAAACGAAGCGCAACACAAGTCAGTGCATTAATGAATGCTCACCTGCCGTTTTTGATGACTTAATGGTAGATGCACCTGCGGTTGGGCGCTGTAAACCTGTGGTCACCACAACCTGAGATGTTGGCACAGCAATGACTTTAGGTGGGGCTGGGGGAGCCATGGAAACTGGCAACTTTTTGGTACTCTTCTTTGGTGAATCGGTGGATAAAGGAATTCCACCATCTTCATAAAGCTTCCTCTTGACAGTTGTCTTCACTTGTGCCCTTATGTTTAGAAAATGTCTAATTAATTACTGACAAACTACACAATGAATATTACTTTTTATGGCCTACAAACACACAAATATAAAACATTAAAATGTTTTCGGAAACTTCTTTGGCTTTTATTGAATTTCCACAAGGAATGGCAATCTAGAAACTAGCAATCCTCTCTAGATTTAAAGAAAATGTTAACAGCTAATAAAAAAATTACAAAACTTTTCACCTGGACTTGAGAAAGACAAATTTTATAGATTCTAACCCATAGTAAAACATAAGAGATGCCAGACAAAACAGTGAGACGGGTGTCTTTACATTGTGTATTTTTGTATGGCTAAGTGTTCAAGCTACTGTGTATCCACCTAGCTCAGCCAGTAAACAGCAATAGAAGTTGCAACGCCCATAATATCATTGAAAACAATACTTTATTTTGTCCATGACATCTTGGAACAATTGCAAGTACAAACTAAATGGGATAATATTAAAAAGCAGACGAGGAGCTTTGTCAACTTTTGGGGGATTCTTGGGAAATTCAAAAAGAAAAAAAAAACAAAACAAGATATGTACAATTATTAATGTAAATGTTTTTCTATGTACGGACCATACCCATTACACAAAGTACACGTTCTCTAAATAAATGTGAATATACCAAACGCCTAATGCAGTGTGCATATTCTAACGGTAGATAGAGAGTGTCTCACCCTGCTGGACTAATATCGGCCACTGGATGCAGCTGCATGGTTAGCTCTCCCAGTTTTGTGAAAGCAGCTCCAGCTGCAGAAAAGATCTCACCAACCTAAATGCATAAAGCAAGAAATAAATACTGTACCGAATGTTTCTGAAAACTTGTATGTTTTGAAAACTGACATTAGTTAGCATGCTAGCCAATAATACTAGCTTCATCAACAAAAGAAACACATCAAATAGGGCGAGGCATTTAACATGGACGTACACTATTAAGATGAACGTTTAATCTTTGTTTAGGTACCATATTTATAAACAGATTTACCTTGGTAGAGGCTGAAGTCATTGTTTTGATTTACAACTGAGGACTGCGGTTAAGAAATGTTGGGAGAAGGCTAAGTTAGCTAACTTGGGTACCAATGACTTGCATAAACGACTAAGATATTTATTCTTCAACTATTTACATTATGAAACAATAATAAAAGCATTTTTAACTAAACGGGTAGCATAAGTGCGCCATAAAGATGACACTGTAATTCAATGGTGCTTATTGGTCTAAATTACAGCCTTCGGTTGTTATTGGTCAACACCAGAGATTTATTCAAGACATTCAAAGCTGCGTTCAAACTGCGCAATTAGTTCACTATTTTCGAATTCGCACTTTATTAATACATACAACTGAAATCGCCCCCCTAAACTCTCAATCACTATTACCTACGTTAGTACACTAATACAGTACACTTAAAGCCGTTGAGTGTACATCGGCTGTACACTCGTTATTGCGGTGCAATGTGGGATAGAATGAGTGCACTCGATAACGTCCACTATGGTTTCAGACACCACTACAAATGGCAGCCCCCCCCCCCCCAAATAATGCCCTGTTTGACGATATAGGGGGCGATTTCGGATTCAGCCCTATTTTCTACATTTATTGATCCAAATTTATGTCAACGTATTATTGTGGAAATTATATGGTGGTTGTTGTCACAAACAGTTGCTGCTTTTTACACATCTTGAACTTAAAACAAATTTATTATTATTATAATTTTGTATGTTGTGCTACAAAGGCCTACAACACATTGGGAATTTAAGGACTTTAAAAATTACATAATTAAAAAATACACTATATTACAAAATACAAATATATTTTATATATATGTTGCCTTTGTTAAATATACCATTACTACGTTTAATAAAAGGAAGTTTTCTCGCCCCGTATGTATAATCTTGCGTATGCTGCCCTCTGGTGCACAAAACCGTATACTACTAGAATTCATGTTCAGATGTAGAGAAGAACCACACAGACAAGCAGCTTTCCTTTAGTCAATAACTGTTTATTGTGGTTGCGTTGGAAAGCTTCTGATATGGTGCCCAAAGAGGGCGGATATGACAAATAACATCATGCGGAGGATTTGCACGATGCTGTCACTATATATGTTTGGCACCAATTTGATACGAATATCTGGACCAAATTAATAAATAACTAATAAAAAAGAACAACAATAACAGTGATTGCTATTTTATATATATATATATATATGTGTGTGTGTGTGTTGTCAAAGTGCAACAAATGCAGAACATATGCTTGCTCAGCTATGTGCAATGTTCTACATATATTTGGGGTAGAATAATATGGATTTACAATATAGTATTTTATAGATAACATATTCTACTTGTGATGGAATTAAGAGGCAGGTATCCTCAGTGGCAACTTGTGACAACCAATTTACTTGAGAATTTCCTTAATATACAACATTAGGAAACCTTTAAAGCCACGGTGATGCAAATTAGACAAACAATAACAATAAAAACTGAAGAAAAATATTTGCAAGATAGCATATGGCACTCTATATTGCTTTGAAGATTTTTAGACAGTTACAATACTTGTGATCATTGCTGTCAATTCATGACCACAATTTTTAATCGGTCAAGTCTATGACATTACATGAGTATCAAAGCATTCAAATAAATATATTCCATTTTAGGTGTATTTTGTTATTGCTAACATCAATATCTATCTCTGGGCTATTATAATTTTTTTATAGCTACAAATGTGTAATATTATTAACAGACATCAGCACTGATATTGTCAAAGAGGATAACAGTCAATTTTTAAAGCACATAATACAGAGGAGGAGGGGTCTAAGGCATGCACAGGGGGATTTCATGGAGTGGAAGAGATAGGTGGGAAAGAGCAGCTGTCATTCATACCCATAAACAAACACACATAATTGTACCATACCGGCGTGACTTTTTATAGCTAGGACAACATATTATTTTCATTTTAAATGGCATTGTTTAAAGCTAATCTACATTATTCCAGTCATATTCAGAGGTTAAATGCTTAATGTCAACCTATCGTTTTTGTGTGCTGGAAGACCTGCTGTCTCATCACAGCACTCAGTCAGATCCCTTCCACAGTGTTAACAAAACCCTAGATGAATGGCACTAGACATAGACTCAAGATTTAGTAAAAACAGACTGACTGGAAGTCAATGAGATGGGCAGAGTCTAGCATTCACAAATTCAGCATGTTCACATGTATATGACAGTGTATATTATGATAGAATGACCGTGATACATTCACACAGTAAAATACAAAATAATGTTTGATCCAGATTCACAGGCAAAATGCAAATATATGTATGCAATTCCACACTCTTAATAAATACACAAAAAAAATAAAACATTTGCTCTTATTTAAGCTAAAAACTTTTAGTTCTTTTGATATTTGATGCAATCATGCAAATAATTTACTTAAATAAAAAATACACCAAATATTACAATAAATATAGAAATGTCAGGAGTGGATTTTGTAACCCTGTATTCTTGTTTGTCCTTACAGCTTCCCTTTGCCTGTGTTTTCCTTCATCATCCTCCCACTGCATCAAAAGGGCTGGAGTTAAGATGGCTGACACAGCGGGCTGTCATTTCAAATGAGCACTAAGTAAATTACTCTCCCTCCATTATCGTAATGAGAAGCCTTTCCCATCGAGAGAGGGAGACAGCAAAGGGAAAAAAAATGATATTGACCCTTTGGCACACAGACAACATTAGTCTAACTCGCCAAGCCCTCTTCCTCTGTCTAAGATAAAACACTCAAACATACAATGCCCGTATGAAATTTGAAACCAAGAAGAGGTGAAATACACGAGTGGTATTCCACATACAGACATGTATACTGACCTATGTAGTTGGTATATGGTAAACACAGACTTTCTCTCTCATACATACACATACAAACAAGAAGAGTCATGCTGTGGGCACTATAACACATGCAATGCAAGTAGCAATCGAAATAAAAATAGATTTTTAAATGTTAGTACAATAACACACAGACTCGCCCACACAGAAACAGTTCCGTACAGTTAGACTACATACATGAAATTAAATGGCTCCTGATTTCTGCATGAAGTATTAGTATATTGAGTTGGACCATAGTCAGAAAGCAGAGACAGCAGACAAGTTCACACGACAACGGATAAAGTAGCACATGAAATATCGAGTAGATGTGGTAGATACAGTATGGAGATAAATGTGTGGTGAATCAGCCAATACAATTTAAGCAATAAGAACACAGGATAAACACAAGAAAATTATAAAAAAAGTGGGATCCTGAGGACCAGTGTAAATGAGGGTTTCTAGGTTCCAATGGAACAGACATGCACACTCACTGTTCAGAGGTAATAGTACTATAACATTTTTTCTGATATATACATTTGATGACCGTAGCACTTGATAATCTCTAAAAGCAGCTTGAATTCACCTCCTCTCCATATATATATATATATATATATATATATATATATATATATATATATACACACACACACATATCTCTGGAAAAAATGAAGACCACTTAACATTGAGAAATTAATGTTAAGTGGTCTCAATTTTTTCCAGAGCTGTATATATATATATATATATATATATCTTCACATAATATTCTACACAGGAAGTAACAAAACTCTGCACTAAAGTGCAACACTCACAAATTCATTCTCATGCCTTCTCTGACACTGTAATCAACGAAAAAGCTTTGGCAACCTTTGCTGTTCTGAGAAGAGACTATTAAGGGTTATGGTCATCAGTTTTCCCTTTCTTTGATCTGCACTTTCTTACATTTCCACCAGATTTATCTAGAGATCTGTGCAGCGCTCCTGCTTGCTGTAATGGTCGAACTGGCTCTTCCAGTGCATCATGTAAGAGCTCCAGCGATGGAACTCCACTTTCCACTGTCGCTCAACATCATCAATGTTGTCTGGGTAAGAAATATGGAAATAAATGAGGAAAACAACAGCATGAGCTTTGAGAGAAAGGCAAGAGAAAAAGTTAATGCAAGGATAATTTTAAGAATTTAAGGAACATTTCTGTACAGAGAGATGTAAAGATGAAGTAATCCATTACTACTAAACTACTCGGCAGTAACACATCACTATAAAGGTCCCATCCATTTAACAGAATTTGGCAACAGCCCCCACAGGAGAATTTATAATTTATGTCACTATACGGCCTGCAGCCTGCACAATCCTCCCTGCCCCCACCCAAAAGAGCAAGTGTTTAATTGCTTTATATTCTGGTTCACTTCCAGTGTAATAATTGGCACAGGACGTTTGTTTAGATTCTGAGCACAACAGATACACTAGCACAGACAAGGCATTTCCTTGAGAAATAAAGTGGATAGTTTATATTATGGCCCACAGAAGCAAAAGTAAAACCAAACAATAATAATAATAATAATAATAATACAAACAAAATGTATACTCTGAAAACAAGAAATTTACACACATATTCACACTTTATTTTTTTTTGTTATTTCAGACTTCAAATATGTTAATAAATGTAAGAGAGAGGAAAATGAGATAGAAAAGTGAACCTAACACATTTTCTTTTGTAAGATAATTTAATCTTACTGTTATGTAGACTTCTTCTCCAAAACAACAAATTCCACTGACCCGTTCCATAAAACACAAGCCTGCAGTTTCTCATCTTCAAACTAAACTTTAAGAAAATGACCTACAGTATCTCCATAGTTCCTCTATGACCATGTTAATAGATATAAGATAATGTAATTGCATGACAGAGGAATATACTGGTTGGGTTTGTTACCTGTGATGTTAAGCAGGCGAGGCAGGAAGCGGTTCCACAGAGCACAAACCTGTGTTCTTAGACCCTTGTGCACCTTCAGTGGCTCTGTGTTCAAGCCCACATGCTTTTGCTCAGTAGCTGTAAATTGAGGCCACCGCCTCCGACTGTCTATGGTGCCATCAGTGTTAATGTTGGGATTTCTTCATGGAGACAGAAATAAGAGGGTAGGGAATTAACCTTCCAGGCAACAATACAAGACATTCCACAACTATTAGATAAATCTAAACTTTTCTAAAAAAGCATGATGACAATGATGACTTTTAATGTGCACCGTAGCTTTCACTGACTCTTTTCTATATTGCCACCTCTTACCCGGTGCGAGCGAAGTTGGCCCAGTATCTCATAATTCGTCGACTGAGTTTCTCTTCCTCTGCTGTGTAATTGAGTCGTTTTTCTAATGGCAGGCCAAACACAAACTCAATCTCATAACCATGAATTACACCCATCCACTCAGGCCAGGCCAGGTTTGAGGCTCGATGGTCAAACAGATAAAGGTACACCGCACCTAAGGACAAAAAGAAGGGGTATAGATTGAGAAAAACTGGTATTGCACAATTTCATATTAAAGATGCATCCCATCTGTCTTGGATTTTATACTGACATCTGTTGGCAAGGACACGTTAAGTTTATTAACTGCTGACGCTTCACCCCAGTGTGTTTTACACCGTTATTCTTTACCACTATAATGACCTTACCATGTGAGTTGCCACTGTTGTAGCCTGTTGATCCTGAGTTTCCCCAGCCTAGTGTCCCTGGAGCTGCGGCTCCCGGCTGGGTGTGGAGGCCAGTGTGCTGGGCATAAGACTTCGCAAAGTGCTGCAGAGGACAGATGACATTTTGATCTCCTACAATATCGTCCATGGCATCTCGATTCTTTTGGGGATTGTTTTCATCCATCCAGTCAGTGTACTGAAGGATAACTGCATCCAAGCCAATCTCATTAGCATGAGGAACGCTCATCTTCACACCTTCAAGGAATTCTTCTCGAGATATCAAACTCTCATTGTCTTTACTAAATCCCGGTGCGCCGTAAAGCAAGAAGTAAGATCCCTCATCCTGATTTACACCCAACATGATCTGAGTGTATTTAAAGTTCCCCGAGCTAAGCATGGCATCTGGGGTGTCGGGAAGGAAAACACCATCTATGACAGGGACAAAGGAAAATCGGAACAAGCTGCTATAGGGGAGCACTTGCCACTCCTGATCAATTAGTTCCTGTGGTTGTTTGTTCCTCAGGCAGTCAACCAGCTCAGTATCGTTACCCTCACTGCAGCCAACGAGTTTGCCTAACAAGGTGGCTCTCCGACGGGCCTCTTCAAAGCTAACGGTAGCCCAGGGGGTATTAGGAACACCACTCTGCATTATGGCACGTGTGAAGAACAGGCGGCTGTCTGGTGACAGAACATGCATGCCAACTGATGCTCCCCCAGCACTTTCTCCAAAAATGGTGACCTGTTTTGGGTTACCGCCAAAGAAGTGAATGTTTTCTTGGACCCATTGGAGGGCCATCCTCTGGTCAAGGAGACCCACATTTCCTGGTGCTTCTGATGAGCCATTGAGGGCAAGGAATCCAAAAGCTCCAACACGATAGTTCATAGACACAACCACTACCTTTTCAGAGTGTGCCAAGTACCGGCCATCATAGACATCAAGAGAGGAGGAGCCACTATAGAAGCCACCACCGTATATCCAGACCATTACTGTGAGGTTCTGTGGCCTAGGGGTAGGAGGTACCCACACATTAAGGTACAGGCAGTCCTCGCTCATCATTTTGTTGGGGTTCCACATTTCAATACCTGGAAAGCCTGGGTAAGAGGTGTCTACGAACTGATAGCAGGCATTTGGGTAGTCTCTAGCCTCGAAGACACCATTCCAGGGCTTTTTGGGCTCTGCTTTCTTGAAACGCCTCTTACCCAGCGGAGGTTCAGCGTATGGGATGCCCAAGAAAGCGATCACATGACTCCGGTCTGGAACAGGCAAGCGTACACCCTGCACACGGCCCAACCTTGTTGCTACTACGAGGTCAGATTCACTCTGTGCAAGACAGCAATTGAAGAGGAACACGAGGAGCACAGCGGGCAGAAGGAAAATGTCTGAGGTCTTCATGGCGATTTTCTTTTGTTGGCTGGGAAACTACTGTGATCTCACTGTTCTGAGCCAAAGTCAGTATGACCTGTGAATGAAAGACAAAAGTTACAAAACTGAGGCAACAAAATAGATTTGCGATCCATTCAATTTCATTCTATGCATGTGAATGCAGAAGACCCAGAAACACAAGCTCATTCAGAGAAAGTTTCCCCAAGTATAAATTTGAAGACCAGCAAACTAGAATAAAATAGCGACTTCTTGATATAATTCAATGTACATTGAAAATGTGCATGCTCAAAGCCTATTGTTAACTGAAAGAACATTGACAGGGATTTCCAGGCCAAACGGGCTAAAACAGTGCGACCGACCAAAAAGGACTGATACATGGAGAAATTCAGAGTCTGCTCTAGTTAGGTTTCATGCTCACTTTCTAGGACCCACAAACACACCTGTGAGGTGAATGTTTATGTTTTACATGTTGCCTGGTTGCTATGCTGACTGGATTAGTTCTGGGGTCACAGTTAGGGATAGGAGCACATGAATTTGACTGCAGCTGTGTGAGTGACTGTTTAAACAAGGCTATTTCTGTTCCTCCTGCCTCCTTTGCCTGTGTGGGGTTCTATTTTTGAGGGTGTTACTTCTCTCAGTCCATCTGCCTCTCTGTCTATCCAACCCTTTCTCTTTTACATGCATGCTACACAAAGCATCACTTACTGTAAGTGAACCTAGCAACCCAACCTTTACACAATTAAAGAGACAGTTTGCCCAAAAATGACAACTTTGTCATCATTCACTCACCCTGATGTTGATAACAAGCCTATGACTTTCTTCTGCGTAACACAAAAATAATATATTTTGGAAAATGTTTGTTTTTTCGGTAACACTTTACAATAAGGTTCATTAGTTAACATTAGTTAACATGAACTAATAATGAACTGCACATATAAAGCATTTATTTATCTTTGTTAATGTTAATTTCAACATTTACTAATACTTTATTAAAATCTTGTTAACATTAGTTAATGCACTGTGAACTAACATGAACAAACCATGAACAGCTGTATTTTTATTAACTAACCTTAACAAAGATTAACAAATACAGTAACAAATGTATTGCTCATAGATAGTTCATGTTAGTTAATACATTAAGCAATGTTAACTAATGAAACCTTATTGTAAAGTGTTACCGTTTTTTCCAATACAACTTTCATTGTATGGAAAAACATTTGAAACATTCCTACAAATATTGTCCTTTGTGTTCTGACGAAGAATGAAATACAGGCTTTCAAAGGCACCATCCATGGATTATTAGGATAAAAGATATCTTAATAAGGAATTGGTGCCAAATGCATTAAACTGGACTGCTCATTACATAATCTATTGGCCGTTTCAGAGAAACCGATCTTAAAATAACAAGGAAGATTATATTGGAATCAATAATGAAAAGAGGCATGGGGGACTGCAATGCAATTCATCAGTCACAGCGTCTCAATGGATTTATTAATATCTTAAAAGACAGCTGCATGCCGGAAATGGGGGGCAAGGGTATCTATAAGTGGGGATCGCAGATAGACGCAGAGGGGGAGAGGCTGCTGGGACTCAAATTAGATCCTGGAATCCATGTATGAAGTTCACTGGGGGGTTTGCTTTTAGCTTGGGATTACACGTTGTTGTGCACACCATCATGTCATTAAACACACAGCTCTCTTTCTCTGTCTAACTTTCCACAATTCTTTCTTATGAGGAAGAATGATAGTCTGTCTTTTTCAATTTAACGGGAAACTTTAATGCTAAACCATTAAGCACATATGTGCCCCTTTATCATTATTTACATTTGTCACAATCACTGCCAGCAAACCTTAATCCATCTCAGGTTGAACTCCGTTGCCATGGAAATGAAGAGCCTGCGCTACTCATTGCATCCTCACTTATTTGTACACTGGGGTCTGTACTTGGTTTCACCATTTTTTCATCTCTAAGACTGTTGCTTACTTTATATGTTAATAAAGAGGTGAATTAACCCTTTAATATGTTCAAAAAAGAGCCATCTGTCAATTTTGTAAGATTGCAGAATAGAGTAGTCCGAATTTCCATCTCACTGACAGTGGAAGCAAAGATTATGACCGAATTAATACCACCAGCAAACCTAAATGGCGCTCTATTCGTGCTGTCAGTTCGTGGTACCCACAGCGTGACATGACCAACAGGCCAAAACATTTTAAAACTGACAGTTTGATGAGTGGCACTGAGATTGATGGAATTTTCCGTTTCGTGGTCTGTCCGTCTAATATTTCATGAGAGAGTGCGCAGCAGCAAACACGTGCCAATACATACACACTTGTGCTCATGCTGTCCAGAAGCCAGCTGTAGAGACGCTAATATTACAATTACAACCACAATATTTTAAGCTTTCAAACAATCCCCCAGTTGATGAGGTAGTGTGCATGCTACAATAGAATATTAACATTAATTGCCCTTCTCTGAGGCAGTTGTGCGACTATAATTAACTTTTCCCAGCGGAGCACAGCTTCTGAAGTCTAAAAGCTTATCATAACGGCATCAACATCTGAGTCAGAAGTCTACGTAATTGTGAGACCAAGTGGGTCATTCCTGTAATGCAGTATATTTTGAGCTATCTAATTTAAATCAGTATGCCTGTGTTGTAGGTATCAGACATTCAGAAATGTGCTTTGGTCAAGTCAAGAAAACCCTCAGTAATAATATACTTGCAAATGTCGCTATAAGGGTTTCTAATTAAGGGTTTGTTGCAACTGAGCATAGAAAAAAGGTACAGTTAAAACATTTATCAGTGAGGGATTTGAGTTAGTTTACATGAGGATGTCACCAGTAATTTAATTTTGATATTTATAACTATTTTTAGGAAAATGTGATCATTTCACTGCCTGGAGGATGATGTCATCACAACTTGGCTTTTGATAGATAAAGAGAAATAATAGAAGACTAACAAGACGGAAAGTGATGTAGAGGACACATACAGAAAAACCTATGTAATTACCAATTTAAATTTGGGTTTTAAATATTTTAATTAGAAAAAGGAAACACCTGGAATATTTCTTAAACTGCAGTGTACAACATGAAAAAAATGGTAACACCCACGCAAAAAAAACCTTATGAAAAAAGCTAGCTAACTAATATGGTATCTCTACAATTTGGGAGTGCAATATTATTTATCAAATATTAAGACATTTAATGGGTACATGGAGATGTACAGCATAGCAGTAAAGACCCAAGTCATTAAAATAAGTACAAAAAAAAAAAAAAAAACAATCAGCCTACCCGTAATAACCCGTAATGAAATCATTCATCTAACCCTAACGTGAAACTATATGAGAGGGAAATCAGACAACATTTTATAATTCAAATCACCGTGCTTTGCGGTGAACTTCAATAAACAGAAATCACAGACACGCACGTAAATTGAGCGTAATGTACCAGAAGGATTCAAAGCAAACGAGTGGTCGGTTGACGCTCTAGTGAAGTGGTAAAAAAAAACCAAAGGAGACGGGAAGGTTACAAGTAGACAGGTGATGAAGGTAAACAAGACTTAATATCAGGGAACCAGGGCCTCCGAGTGCGCGTGCGCCACTGTATTTCTCTAGCACGTCTAATTACATCCAGTCTTTAGCGCCACAAATATGACCATTAAAGGCACGAGCATCCAATACTCACAATGTTTTTCGTTTTGCTTGCTTGTTTATAAATATTTGTTCGCAATGCGCATAATTTTAGCGGCAGATTTTTTTTTCTGGCATTAACTTACCCGTATTTAGCAGACAATAAAACAGAAATTAAAGTCAGTGCTTCGTACAACAATTATGCAACAATAATCGGTTTGGCCTGCAAAATGACACAAAATAATCAACGCCGTAAAACGGTATTATATTCTTATTTAAAAACGCTAGAAGCCGATCAGTATTCATGACTGTACAACAACAACAACATACGATATAATATAAACAATACAGTAAATAATAATGTTAAATGCCTCCTTCGGTTATAAATGCAACATAAATAGAAATGCAAATATGCCCAGAGTAGCTAGAACACTGACGCCAAATTCTGATCTCATCTTCTGTAAATTGTATTATTTGTACACAATGTAGCCTGTTGGACTAAGTTAGTCAGCTAAAGAACATATGAAGTGCCCGAGTAAAAGCTCACAGAAGCAGCAAAGATGACTAAATTATAGTAGGCTACCTGGTGATTTCAGTTCGCAAGCCGGCTTTGCTTCAGCGCCTCTCCCCTGGGCTCTTCCCCTCCTCTGCCTGTCCTTGAATGAAGAAAGCCAGAATTGTTGCCGTGCCGTAGGACGATAAGCAAAAGCAGGACAACTGGGCTAGGGGTAGCGTGAAGGGAGTGAATTATAGTGTCGCCTGTCTGATTTTAACGCTGGATCAAGCCTCTGACGGAACTAGGAGAAGAGTCGCACTGCACTGCTGTGTCGGTAGGGGGAGACTCACTATAATAAGCATAATCGAGTAAAAAAAAAAAACCCAAACAAACCATAGAGTTCTCGCGAGACGATGCACCACTGTTGTTCGCTCTCAACCACCCAGTTCTAAAGTGCCTATGTAGGGTGCGTCGTTTGCACAGGCGTCAGCATTAAGTGCACTTGTCAGGTCCACTGTATTTCTTGTTTTGTATCGCTGTGTAAATGAATGCACAGTGTGCAATACAAAACACGTGGCGTATTTTCGGTATTAATCATAAAGATGTTTTTTCTCTAAAACATCCCCAAAATAGATACTAAAAAAAGTACAACACTAAAATTCTAAAACTCTAAAATCTTTTTAAATCTCAACATACTGCACGTAACAATGAAGGATCATTTTTCTAAAAACATGCATAGGCTATCATGGCATTATGAAATCATTCCATATAGCTGTCTTTCCAACAGATAAGCATACAACATATATTTGTATCTATATATCTATATTTTTTTCTATATTCATATTTGTTTCAGATAAGATACTATCTCATCACCTTCACTGGGTCAAATTACAGTGCTGATCCAATCTTCCTCAGGTTATTGTCCTGCCTCGATGCCACTAGCTTATCACGCAATAGCAAAAAGCATGGAAGATAATAGCATTAGAGAGTATGGAGCTATATCTCAATTACTTTAAAGGACTTAAGTTGTCTCTTGCCCACATTATTCTTAGTGTCCATGTTTACAGCTTGTTTACTTACCGTAGGCATTTCTATTGCTGATAAAGGAGGCAGAGGAAAATTTGTCATGCAAAATCTATTATCATTTACCTTGCTAGTGTTAAGAAGGAAATGGCTAAGATTATTACTCCACACTACAGTTATTTTCCACATCCCTTAATTCCTCCTCACTTCCATTGCTAATGACCAGGCCCAAACAGAATCTGCTCCCACAGAACTCCCCTTACGAAACATAAGAAAATGAACTTGAAGTATAATTAATTATACTTAAGTAAAGATTAAGTATATTTTAAGTATACTTTATGTAGTAAGTATACTAATATCAACGTACTAGAATTGTATACTTGAAGTGTACTGTTTCAATGGGACTAAATTGACCCACTTTTTAGAGTATAAAGCATACTTTTAAGTGTACTTTAAGTGTAACATTAGTAAACATTGAGTACACAGCTAGTTTACAACCAAGTTTTTCGTTTGTACTGCAGCTATACTACAAGTGAACTTAAAGGTAGGCCTATGCTGCACATTTATAGCACATTTTTTTGTTTATGAAATACTCTCAGTAAATTACTAGTTTAGTAGTTTTATACCACAAGTACACTTGTAAGTTTTTATTAAGTGAACATAACATCATACGTATAGTTTACTATCTAGGCCTATTTATATTATTTTTGCATACTATGTGGCTATTTATGTATTTTTTTTAAATAATTGAAATATAGGCCTACCTTTAACTGTACTTTAACTCTTTACATTTTATTCTAGCTTCATGCATCCTTTTTTATCAACACTTGAATGTGGGTAAGTTTCATTAAAAAAAAGCTACATTTTAAACAAAAAGCTGAGAAAATCACATTTTTGTCAAAGACTACGTCCAGATCGGATTCAGAACGATGATCAAAACTTTTGCTGAATTCGGAACCGCATACTAGCTTGCTCTTGCTATTTTTTTAGCATTTCTTTCTATGGCGGGAATAGTAAGAGTAGTATGCAAGTACACGGTTCCGAATTCAGCAATAGATGGAGTAGGTCGAGACAATCAACACCCCTAAAGCTTCACAGTCGTTTCCTCTTCCTGGATCGACATTTCATTCAGTAAGGTACGGCAGTTTTGATTTATGTGCTGTTTAATGTTTGATGGTCATGTACATTTGCGCAAGCAATCTTCCATCACTTGTTTCTGCTTCTTCACCCGTGTCCAGAGATTCTATACTAGATGATGCGTAATAGCGCCCCCTGCCGTATAACGGTGAAAACATGGATAGTTGGAAAATTCAGTAAGTCAGTGGCGGTGAAAGAGTAAAGATTTGTAGTAAATTCCTAGCCTACACAAAAAGTATAGTATACTTAGAATACTTAATTATACTTTTAAGTATATCTCGATCAAATGATAGGCTATACTTAGACTTTTCTGTCAGTATAAGTCAAGTAGCCTATACTTAAAGGATTAGTTCACTTCAAAACTACACTTCACTTCCCAGATGATGATGATCTGCACGTCATCACGTCGGAAAGGTCACGGCCGTGACGTATGTGGAAGTAGACCCAGTGCCGAAAAACTCCATCTCATGTTCTCCTCCAACTTTAAAATTGTCCGACATCGTTGTTTTACCTTTATTTTTGTAAAGGGCGTTTGATTTAGTCTTTGCACGTTCGTTTTAACACTGGGTCGGTACTTTCACGTACTTCACGGCCGTGACCTTTCCGACGTGATGACGCCATATGCCGTGAAGAATCACAACACCGAAGTCACACATTTGAGGTTAAAAAATACGGCTGGGTAAAAAATATCGATTTCTCGATTTTAATCGATTCTCACTTTTACGAACCGATATAGATTCTTAAAACCCAAGAATCGATTAGTCATCCTGTTTTCAGTTGATGAATGAAAGGAACATTGTAGCGTTACGTCCATTTTAATACGAAATTCAAAAACAAATACCGTTTTGGCGCTGTGGCGCGAGATCTCTCTGGCGCAGCTCAGTTCAGTTCAAGAGAAGCGGCAGCGGAGCGCACGAAATAAACAGACATGAATGAGCACCTGAAAGTGTGTTAAAAGATACAGTACAACTTACCGAAATCCGTATCATGTAACATGGAATCTCTCAATCAGTGTTTCAACCGTGGAAAGACGTCAGTAAAACAGCTTGTAACGTCACATTTACCTCAGAAAAGCCATATCCAGTGTCCATAAACTCGTTAGTCAGCTAGAAAAATTTACTCTCGAGAGGAGCATTTTGCTAAATATATGCACCATATTACATAGGCTATTCATTATAATTTTTAATGTTCTTCAATATTTAATGCATGTATGAATAAATCTGGCAAGTTTTTATGACAGCCACCATTTAGATGTTCATATTTCAAAAAACGAATTGGAGTAGAAATATGATTATGTAATTGTAAAGTTAATATTATAACTTTATTATTATTATAAAAAAAACATCGAGTGTAATTTAAGTGTTTGTATAGAAATCAGTTAATTTTTTACCTTAAATATTATAGTAGGCTACAACTGACTCCCATAGTTTACAGCATTAGTTAAGAGATTTGTTTTCCTTGAGAAAATTTGCCATGTATTGTACCTGATATATATCCTTAATAATATATATTTTTATATCGAATCGAATTGTAAGCTTGTGAATCGAATTGTGAAATTTGTGTCAATACCAGGCCTTTTAAAAAAGTATATAAATGTTAATTTTTTTTTAGAAAATGACCAATTGTTTCGCTAGATAAGACCCTATTCCTCGACTGGGATCATGCAGAGCCCTCTGAAGCCCTTTGAAATTGCATTGATTTGGACCTTCAACCCGTTGGTTGCAATTGAAATGCTTTATGTGAAGAAAAATCCTGGTATGTTTTTCTCAAAAAACTTAATTTCTTTTTGACTGAAGAAAGAAAGACATGAACATCTTGGATGAGATGGGGGTGAGTAAATTATCAGGAAATTTTCATTTTGAAGTGAACTAATTCTTTAAGTGCAATTTTAAGTATTTCTGAGAAGTACATAAAAAGTTGAATGAATTTTACTTTCTTATTTTTAGTTTTAAAAAAGTATATCAATAGCACACTTGAATAAATTTCTTTTTTGTAAGGGTCAGCAGAAACTCTGCAAATTTCCACAGAACTGACGTACTTGAATTTATACACATGCCATGCCCCTCGCTTGTATGTTTATTAAATATTTTGATGAAGTAGAATAATGCTTTTAGCTAGAAATAAGAGTGTGGACATCAGCACAGAAAAGGCAAAAAGAGTCGTCAGATTAATTCTTGCCTTCTACTGAAGAGTCTGTACAGATGATGAAGCTTTGAGTTTATCTACCTGTTGGAGTTCTGTGAACATATTTACTAAGTCAGCAGGTCCACCAAGGGATCTCTACTGACATTAGTGTATCCCCTTAACATTGGGACTTGTGTGGTTTTAAAGTGTGGGAGACACCATGACTCACACAGCGCATTCCTGTCAACCATCTAGAATATTTATTTTTGTAATAAATGTGTGTTGACTACATTTTATTATTGAAAATGTATGGTAAAAGAATGGCTATGTCCTATTGCTATTAGTGTATTCTTCCCTAGAGCATATTCTAGTCTTTGATTGAAAAATTATAGTGCACCATTTTAAATGCTAATATAGTATAAATCCATCTTCCACTTTGTTGGTTCTGCATTCTGTGATTCCTGCCAAATCAGCACCAGCCATGGCATCCATGTATTTTCAAGCCAAGTAGAGAGTGAAAAAACTGCAGACAAGCAGACAGAAAAATGCAGAGAGATGGTGGATAGAAAAAAAAGCGCCTTGTCAGAGCAATCAATAAGGGCAGTTAAAAGCATCTGTTTGCTGAGCTCAACCTATTATCTAATTGCTGGCCTACTGGTGATTGCATGGACACATTAATCTCTCTCTCTCTCCCTCTCTCGTTGTACCCCTAATAATTCTGGCCTCATAATTCACCTCTTTAAATTTCAGCAATTTGAAGACAAAATGCTGATTATTTTTGTAAAGATACTTAAAAAAAAAAAAAAAAAAAATTAGTTATACCATTAGGAAGACATGTTTAGTCAGAAATAAAAAGATTTTTTTTATGCACCAATAAGAAACATATTTATTTAAGTACATTTACGTGAAACTTATATTAAAGTCATTAAAGAAATGGATGAACTGAATCAATCCTTAAACATAATGAGAATTATTACTATAATGATGATGACAGTAATGATGATAATGATGGCAGCAGGCATACAAACTTAGTCGTACTCACACAGAGTAACATAAAAAGCTGATATGCACAGTTGTCCCAGTTTTGCCAACGTTCTTTCTTTCTTTGCTCTTTATCTGTACCCAGTGTGCGTCTGTTTGAAACTGCTTCCCCAGCAGGCCAAAGAGTGGAAACGCATGTATGTCACTGTAAAATGGCAGAGCGGCTTGAATGTTACAGTCAGTTCTGGGTGGCTTACTTACTAATTAGGAATACCTATGGGATTTGCTCGATTTGGCCTATCATTCTTCTTCTCTGAAATGAATCGCATTTTTGAGGGCCTAAACATGCTTGAAAACTCATGAAACTTTGCACACGCGTCAGAAGTGGTGAAAATGTATGTCTTATATGTGTTTCAGAAATAGGTGTGACAAAATGGCTCGATAGCGCCACCTACAAATTTTCAACAAAGTGCCCCTCCTGCTACGTTTCACGAACAGGTATGAAATTCTGTACACACATGTAACAGCCCAATACCTACAAAAAAGTCTCCTGGTGCAAAATCTGAAAACCAACAGGAAGTGAGATATTTTGAATTTACAAACATTTTGGCAAATTTTGCCATTTCCAGACATTGTACTTTACCGTGGCGGTCTGACAAAGTTCGATGTTTCGTCATGAAAGCGGAAGTTGTAACTCAGGCATACAATGTCCATTCTGCCCCAAACTTCACATGTTTGATAAGATCCCTGGCCTGAAGACATCTACATGGCAATATTCGGTTATAGTCAAAGCGCCACCTGCTGGCAGCAGGAAGTGTAGAACATCGAAGTGACCTATATTTACCCACTTAAATGCATGTCGCTCACCATTCACTGTTTTCCTAAGGCCACCGGGTGGCGGTGGCCCCGGGTGCGAGGGCCCTTTCATCGCTGCTTTCAGCTTTAATTATAGTTTGTAACTGATTACAAATTACTAATGTAATGTAATGTAAATTCACTTTTTCGTACTCTGACACAATCATATAGCTCTCCCCTGGTGAAAAAAAAGTATGCTAAGCTTTCAGCCAGACTAATTATCAGTATACTTCAAGTGTGTTAATGATTAGTTAACTTGAAGTGTGCTATTTTGGAACAACTAATTTTAAGTAATTCTAAGTATATTTTAGTTGTAATTAAATTGTATTAAAGGGCACCTATTATGCCCCTTTTTACAAGATGTAATATAAGTCTCAGGTGTCCCCAGAGTGTGTCTGTGAAGTTTCAGATCAAAATTCCTCAGATAATAAACCATGTAAGGGAACAGGCTTATTTCTAAATATTTTTTTCTAAAAATTTATATTTATTCAGTCTATAACTTAATTTGTGTCAACTCCGTCAGACACACTAAAAAGCATGCTAATTTAATTTAAACTATCCAAAAACAATGTAAAGTCTTCAGTTATGTAATATTGGTGTTCAGTAAAGGAACTAAGTCATAAAATACATTTTCTGTTTATATTTTGTTTGTTTTCACACTATTATGAACAACCCAGTTTCTAAATTCCTTAATTCTCCTCCCTCCTTTTAATATTAAACATATATCACCAATGTTCTTAGGTAATTAAGACATAATATCATGTAGTTCCATTGATGTTTTAACATTTTTACACAATAAATTAAAAAAAGAATAAGACATTTCTTTCAAAATTAACAAAAACCATCACCTGACGGTGTAAAATACTGATGGAGTTGACAAATACTGACGGTGTTGACAAAGGTCGAGCTGAGGCCAAATATACAGTATATGTAAATAGAATCATGAAATGGCATTAGAAGAATAACCCAAATATGCAAAAAACATATTAAATCACATTATACAGCCTTTTTGAGAGCACTTGTCAACCATCAGACATAAAACCTGACAGAGTTGACGTCTGATGGAGTTGACCAAATTGAATTTTTTTCCACCTTAACCATGTTCTACAGTGGAGCAATTTAGTTTTTTTCCTCAGTTGTAGCTGCCTTAATAAACTTATCAAAATGGCAAGATTTATCCCACAACTATTTACAGAAACTATTACACTGCGATGACGGAGTTGACATGTTAAGGCTGTGACCGCAGAGACTTCAATATTGTTTGTTTAAAATATTAAAAAAATATATAACTTCCAGAACTTTGTGTCCTACTGTGAGATCCACAAAGAGCAGGAAATAGTAAGTGCTCTTCAGAGTTGACGCAAAGGGAGGACACAACTTTTATAGCTATTTTTTAATGGAAAATATAATTCAATATTTACTTTTTGTATTGTTTGATATCTTAAAGATCTCTGCCTTTTAATGTAACTGTGTATTTTTTAATTTGTTGCATTTTTAAACACTTTGGCTCTGCAGTGAGTAGCCTGTAACAGTAAACTAATTTACATAGTTTAGGAATAGTAGTACATATGTCAAAACAACTTGAAACTGATTGATAGGGGAATATTATAGCCATATACAAAGTTTGAGGCACTTATAGCAAAAAATAATGACAAACAATATGTGCTCCAACACTCATCTGTCTCCCATAACGCTTCAGCTCATTTCATTGTATATCCATAATAACCGTCAAATGTAACACAGAAACAAAGTGAGCTGATTTTTAACTATGTGAAAAATCTTTAACTAAATGACCAAGTAATCATCCTTTTGTCTTCATAAAATGTTCTGTCTTCACAAAACGTCAAGGTTAGTGGACAGTTGGCAGGTTGAAAGTTTAGCCAGTAAAGATATTTTCATGGTCCAGAGTCCAGAGTTATTTTTATTTCCACAGTCACTGGAGATTGGAGAACTATATTTTAGTGTTTGATATCATTAAAGAACCATGACATCATTTGATGACAGGGTTCTGAATAATGCAACAATATCCTTGTTATCTGCAATATGTTTGTGTGAACTAAGGACAGAAGCAGTAAAATACTGATTCCTGAAGACATTAATCATAAAACAGGCTTACAGTACTGTTATCACTCATGACCAAAAGCACACCTTTTTTATGATAAACTTGCATAAAAAATATCTCTGACAAGCATATAACAAGTTACCAGGTGGTGGCCACACAGGCCATAAAAAACAAACAGAAATGTTAGGTGCAGATACTGGTGCAGAACACAATGCCACACCTATCCACTTTAAATTGAAAAGTGTAACATTCAACCAATTAAGTCTTCATCAGTCAAAGATGAAGAATAACATAATTTGGTCAAAATGTCGCAAATGTTCAAATTTAAGTATTCAAGATTTTGTGATATATTATAGGTACACTGCAACAATTGTCATTTTTATAGAATAAAAGGTAAAACAAAAAGCTTAATATGGTATAAAAAAAAAAAAAAAAAAAATGCATGGTTTAACATCACATTATATGTAAATTTACTTTTTTTGACAGTATATCACTTAATGAAATACACAGTTATAAGTTACATTAAAGCTGCAAGCAGCGATGAAAGGGCCCTCGCACCCGGGAGCACCGCCACCCGGTGGCCTCAGGAAAACAGCGAATAGTGGGCGGAATGCATTTAAGTGGGTAAATATAGAAGAAAAATGGCAAAGTCAGTTCAATGTGCCACACTTCCTGCTGCCAGCAGGTGGTGCTTTGACCGAATATTGGCATGTAGATGTCTTCAGGCCTGGACTATTATCAAACGTGAAGTTTGGGGCAGATTGGACATTGTATGCCTGAGTTACAACAACTTCCTGTTTCGTGGCGTAAATCGCATACATTAGCACTTAGCCACGTGTTGCTTGATTTAATGTGTTTCTAGCATGTTTGGGACTTGATGGCAAATTTTAATGTGTTTCTGGGAGTGAATTACAGTGTAAAGCATGCCATTTCCTGTTGCCAGCAGGTGGCGCTATGACTAACTAATATTGGCATGTAGATGTCTCCAGGCCAGGACTCTTATCAAACGTGAAGTTTGGGGCGTATCGGACATTGTATGCCTGCCTTACAACAGCTTCCTGTGTCATGACGAAACATCAGACTTTGACAGGCCGCCACAGACACGCCCTTCAGCGAAAACTCAAGATCTTCACAATTTAACATCACCAAGGCCTTAAGATTAGACTGACCAAACATGATGTTGTTCTGGTTAAATCTCAATGAGGATACTCAGCACAGTGTAAAACATGGCTTTTCCTGTTGCCCACAGGTGGCGCTATGACTGTAACTGAATATTGGCATGTAGATGTCTTCAGACCAGGACTCTAATAAAACGTGAAGTTTGGGGCAGATCGGAAATTGTATGTCCGAGTTACAACAACTTCCTGTTTCATGGCGAAACATCGAAATTTGTCAGGGCGCCACGGACACGCCCTTCGGGGAAAACTCAAGATCTTCACAATTTAACATTACAAAGGCTTTTAGATTAGACTGTGCAAATATGATGTTGATCTGATTAAATCTCTAGGAGGAGTTTGTTAAAGTACAACGTCTGGAAATGGCAAAATTTGCAACAAAATTCAAAATATCTCACTTCCTGTTGGTTTTCAGATTTCGTATCAGGAGACTTTTTTGTAGGTATTGGGCTGTTACATGTGTGTACCGAATTTCATACCTGTACGTGAAACGTAGCAGGAGGGGCACTTCGTTGAAATGTTGTAGGTGGCGCTATCGAGCAATTTTGCCACGCCTAATTCTGAAACTCATATGTAGATGTCTTCAGGCCAGGACTCTTATCAAACATATGAAGTTTGGGGCAGATCGGACATTGTATGCCTGACTTACAACAGCTTCCTGTGTCATGGCGAAACATCAGACTTTGTCAGGCCGCCACGGACACGCCCTTCAGCAAAAACTCAAGATCTTCACAATTTAACGTCGCAAAGGCCTTTAGATTAGACTGACCAAATATGATGTTGATCTGGTTAAATCACTATGAGGAGTTAATCACATTGTAAAGCATGGCATTTCCTGTTGCCAGTAGGTGGCGCTATAACTGTAACTGAATATTGGCATGTAGATGTCTTCGGGCCAGGACTCTAATAATACATGTGAAGTTTGGGGCAGGTCGGACATTGTATGCCCGAGTTACAACAACTTCCTGTTTTATGGCGAAACATCAAACTTTGTGAGGCCGCCACGGACACGCCCTTCAGGAAAAACTCAAGATCTTCGCAATTTAACGTCGCAAAGGCCTTAAGATTAGACTGTGCAAATATGATGTTGATCTGATTAAATCTCTAGGAGGAGTTCGTTAAAGTACAACGTCTGGAAATTGCAAAATTTGCAACAATTTTGCAAAGAAAAATCAAAATATCTCACTTCCTGTTGGTTTTCAGATTTTGTACCAGGAGACTTTTTTGTAGGTATTGGGCTGTTACATGTGTGTACCGAATTTCATACCTGTACGTGAAACGTAGCAGGAGGGGCACTTCGTTGAAATGTTGTAGGTGGCGCTATCGAGCCATTTTGCCACGCCTAATTCTGAAACCCATATCAGACGTAAATTTTCACCACTTTTGACGCGTGTGCAAAGTTTCATGAGTTTTCGAGCATGTTTAGGACATCAAAAATGCGATTCATTTGGGAGAAGAATAATAATAGGCTGAGCAATTCCAATAGGGTCCTCACACCATCGGTGCTTGGGCCCTAAATAAACAGGCCAATATGTCATCTCCTAATACTTAAAACGTTTCACCATATTTTTTTATGATGAATTACTGGCAACCACAGCTGTCAGTTTTTTACTATAAATTTAATAGGACATTTTGGTAACACTTTACTTGAAGGGGTGTGCATAAGAGTGACATGACACCTTCATAATCATGACATGACACATGTCATGAATATGAAGGAGTTTTTATGCATGTTTATGACAACTGTCATTGTGTCATTCGCTCAATTATGTCATTTTTAATGCAAAGATGACATTATTTGAGATGTCTTTGTTATGACAACTTGACATAAACCAATACATCATAATCTGTCAGTGTCTTTGTCATGACAACTTGACATTACCAAGACAACATAACCTGTCATGACATAGCAGATTAATTATCAAACTTAAGAAACTACTTAGCTTTATGGGTTAACATTACATTAAACTGTCATGTGGTTGGTTTTGACGTTGGCTGTCATGAGGCCATTATAATGTCATGAATTTTTTTATGACCACTTTTTTTCAGTGGTACAAGTTAAATTTGTCATTAAAATGTCATTAAGTGTTAATACTCTGTCAAATTATTTTATAACAGTGTCATAAATATTTTTCTCATCACAGAGGAAATCGTACTCCTGAGTCATTGAAAACTCACCTCAAAATGATAGAGTGGCACCACTGGTTAGGTGTGTCTTAGGTAGACTTATCCATGAAGTAAAAAAGCATTTCAAGAAAATATAAATGTGTGGGATGCTGTAATTAACTGTTTTTGCAGTGATATGGACCAAACGCTGCAGGGCTTAACCCACAGTTGTACTGTTTTCATTTCATTTTGGGTGACTCGCTCTCCAAATGCAATAAAATATAATTTTATCCATTTTAATTATTATTGTTATTATTGGATGATTGATTTTATTTCTCTAACACCTATTCATCTTTTTAAGACATTTGAAATTGTCTATTATCTGACCTTCTGTTGGAGCTGTTGGAGGAAACTTAAAAAAAAAAAAAAAAACATGAACTGAAAAATATTTATGACGCTGTTATAAAATAATTTGACAGAGTATTAACACTTAATGACATTTTAATGACAAATTCAACTTGTACCACTGAAAAAAAGCGGTCATAAAAAAATTCATGACATTATAATGGCCTCATGACAACCAACGTCAAAACCAACCACATGACAGTTTAATGTAATGTTAACCCATAATGCTAAGTAGTTTCTTAAGTTTGATAATTAATCTGCTATGTCATGTTTATGACAGATTTATGACAGGTTATGTTGTCTTGGTAATGTCAAGTTGTTATGACAAAGACACTGACAGGTTATGATGTATTGGTTTATGTCAAGTTGTCATAACAAAGACATCTCAAACAATCTTTGCATCAAAAATGAAATAATTGAGCAAAGGACACTTAATGACAGTTGTCATAAACATGCATAAAAACTTCATGTCATGATTATGAAGGTGTCATGTCAGTCTTATGCACACCCCTTCAAGTAAAGTGTTACCCATTTGATCAGAACAAAGCACAGAATACAGTTTTCTCAAGGCATAAAAAGCAAACCTTGATTGTGGCCATAAACTAGCGTCATGTTTTGAACCATGACAGCAAACAAAACAAAGATATCATCTTCCCATCTTCCCATAATGAGTGTTTGATAACATGTATTTTCCATGTTCCATTGTGTAATTTAGTCATGCCAGTCCAACCCTGGTGAAAAAAAAAGTATACTTTATTGTATTTCAAATATATTCTCTTTTTCAATAGTATATTGTAAATATACTAACACATTTTTTTACCATCTTTAAATATATAAAAAGTATATTAGCATCATATTTTCACAATACAACTTTTAACACACTTTAAAGTAATTGTATTTTAGTATATTTTCTAAAAATATATTTTAGAAAACTTAAAATGAAAGTTGAAAGTACTTAAAATGAAAGTTCTGTGTACTTTTTTAAAGTGTACTTATTTAAACATTACTTTAAAATATATTTTTAGTATATTTTAAACTGTATGCTCAAAATTGTCATTGTAACAATGCACTGAAAGTATATTTTAAAAATACATATTTAATATCCTGAAGTTAAATTTGAGTATAATTTTTAAGTTTATTTATTCATGCTTTGAATTCACTCAGTACTTTATTGTATATTACTTTCAGAAAGTGTTAAAATGTATGACTAATGCATTAAAAACCCATTTTTAAATATATGCAGTGTACAATTGTCTACTGTAGTTGTGATTTAAGTGTAAATATGTTTAATAAGTTTACACTGACAGAGAAGAATCGTGTTACAATCGTACACACAAATCTATATTAAACCAACAGCACGCTTAAAATACAACGCAAGAAAATATGAGTTGAGTGGTTGAGTCTTATCGGAATTCAAATGTCTCTTCAACTTGGTCTGTGACCAGTCAGATTGTGTTGCTCACTGCCTGAAGCGAATCAGAGGCAGAGCTGCTGACGGTACTCGTCTGACTCTCCCTCGCTCACTCACGGGAGGTTTGCAGGTGAAGTACAGTGTTGCTTTACATTATTTATTTAATACAACATTGAAAGCGGAAAGTACATCGCTCATTCTTGGGAATTTGGACCAGTTCAATCAAGTGACATCGCAGCCTGACCTTGATGGCGACAATAACCGGCTTGGAATAAAATGGCCTACGCAATCCCGAAAAGAACTGGAGAAAAAGTCCTGCTGTTTGGAGGTAAGTAATAAGTAAGACTAATGAAAATGTGAATTAAAAGTTGTATGAACATGCTGTCTGACCTTATCTCTTGTATATTCTGCTAACAGATGCTGTTCTAAACAAGTTTCTGCAGTTGACTGCCTCTGATGTGTAAGCGGCCATCAGACGCAAGTGTAACAATGAGCAGCTCATCAGAAAATGGAATATAATGTGTAATTTATATTTGTGTGTAACTTAGAGGGTCAGTATGAAATTGGTCCAATAATATATACAGTGGGGAGAACAAGTATTTGATACACTGCCGATTTTGCAGGTTTTCCTACTTACAAAGCATGTAGAGGTCTGTAATTTTTTATCATAGGTACTCTTCAACTGTGAGAGACGGAATCTAAAACAAAAATCCAGAAAATCACATTGTATGATTTTTAAATAATTAATTTGCATTTTATTGCATGACATAAGTATTTGATACATCAGAAAAGCAGAACTTAATATTTGGTACAGAAACCTTTGTTTGAAATTACAGAGATCATACGTTTCCTGTAGTTCTTGACCAGGTTTGCACACACTGCAGCAGGGATTTTGGCCCACTCCTCCATACAGACCTTCTCCAGATCCTTCAGGTTTCGGGGCTGTCGCTGGGCAATACGGACTTTCAGCTCCCTCCAAAGATTTTCTATTGGGTTCAGGTCTGGAGACTGGCTAGGCCACTCCAGGACTTTGAGATGCTTCTTACGGAGTCACTCCTTAGTTTCCCTGGCTGTGTGTTTCGGGTCGTTGTCATGCTGGAAGACCCAGCCACGACCCATCTTCAATGCTCTTACTGAGGGAAGGAGGTTGTTGGCCAAGATCTCGCGATACATGGCCCCATTCATCCTCCCCTCAATACGGTGCAGTCGTCCTGTCCCCTTTGCAGAAAAGCATCCCCAAAGAATGATGTTTCCACCTCCATGCTTCACGGTTGGGATGGTGTTCTTGGGGTTGTACTCATCCTTCTTCTTCCTCCAAACACGGCGAGTGGAGTTTAGACCAAACAGCTCTATTTTTGTCTCATCAGACCACATGACCTTCTCCCATTCCTCCTCTGGATCATCCAGATGGTCATTGGCAAACTTCAGACGGGCCTGGACATGCGCTGGCTTGAGCAGGGGGACCTTGCGTGCGCTGCAGGATTTTAATCCATGACGGCGTAGTGTGTTACTAATGGTTTTCTTTGAGACTGTGGTCCCAGCTCTCTTCAGGTCATTGACCAGGTCCTGCCGTGTAGTTCTGGGCTGATCCCTCACCTTCCTCATGATCGTTGATGCCCCACGAGGTGAGATCTTGCATGGTGCCCCAGACCGAGGGAGATTGACCGTCATCTTGAACTTCCATTTTCTAATAATTGTGCCAACAGTTGTTGCCTTCTCACCAAGCTGCTTGCCTATTGTCCTGTAGCCCATCTCAGCCTTGTGCAGGTCTACAATTTTATCCCTGATGTCCTTACACAGCTCTCTGGTCTTGGCCATTGTGGAGAGGTTGGAGTCTGTTTGATTGAGTGTGTGGACAGGTGTCTTTTATACAGGTAACGAGTTCAAACAGGTGCAGTTAATACAGGTAATGAGTGGAGAACAGGAGGGCTTCTTAAAGAAAAACTAACAGGACTGTGAGAGCCGGAATTCTTACTGGTTGGTAGGTGATCAAATACTTATGTCATGCAATAAAATGCAAATTAATTATTTAAAAATCATACAATGTGATTTTCTGGATTTTTGTTTTAGATTCCGTCTCTCACAGTTGAAGAGTACCTATGATAAAAATTACAGACTTCTACATGCTTTGTAAGTTGGAAAACCTGCAAAATCGGCAGTGTATCAAATACTTGTTCTCCCCACTGTATATATTTTAATCTTCCAGTGTTCTTTTAATGAAAAACATGGAAAGTTCATTTTGTTCAGTTTTGCTGAAACCATGTGACGTTTAAATAAAAACCGTTGGGCTTGTTAATGAAATATGTCTCTTCAGTTGTTACATTTAATTTATTTTAATGGCCTTGAAAACAGATGCATTCAACATTGGGAAAATAAGTCAGTAAGTAATTTATTAAAATGTAGTTGGTAGCACATTTAAAATACTGTATTGTGTGACATTATATAATTCAAAGTATATTGTACAAAGTAAGTAATAACAAAGTATATTGTTATTGACTACAAAGTGTATATTTTTTAGTATTTGGAATAAGCCAAAGGTAAATAAATAAAGTAAATAAATAAACCTGAAAAAAATAACATATTCATAGTATATTGCTTGTGTGTTCTGAAGACACTGGTAATTAATTTGTAATGTACTTAAAACACAAATAAAGTATACTTATAACACGAATACAGTATTCTTATAATACAATGGTGAATGGCTATTTAATTTTGTCATTTCATCTGAGTATCAACATTTGTGAGATTTAGTCAGGCGAAAGTTTTGATACAATATTCCAGAGAGACAAAATTAGATTATAAAAACTTTTATATTGTATTATATAAACATTGTATTATGTTGAATATCAAAGTTATTTTGAAGTAAAAAGATACAATTAGACCCTTGGGGTAAGATGAGCTTTTATAAACATGCCCTAGAAAAAATATGTCACTGCCATTGTTTTGTCTCAAGATGCACACCAGTAATGTTTTTTTCTGAGACACGTTTATAAAAGCTACTTAAATTTCTTAATTAACTAAGGCCTAATCCTGGCATAATCTAAGCCCTGTTTGTGAAACCAGACCAAAGTATCCCTAAAAATATACTTGAACTTTACTTAAGTATACTTAATAATATGAACTTGAAGTATACTTATTTTTTGTAAGGGCATTCCTAATCAAACACACCTGAACAAGCTAATCAATGTCTTCAGGATTACCATGGCTGCGTTTGAGTCCAATTTTTTTTATTTTATTTTTTTTTATTGAACAAATAATCATGTACAAACAGCATGGCAATAACAGAACATTTTTGTGTTACAAAATACAGATCAGGTAATAAAAGAAACAACAAAAACAAACAAACAAAAACATTAAAGGGGCTAGGGTTTTGTTTGTAGTTTTCATAACTTTGAGGGTTTTTGTATAGGAGTTAAACTCATTATGAAATGAATAAAACCTTGGTTTCACCTTTAAGAACTTGCATTTGTGTATATAAAATTTCCCCAGCATGAGGATGTTGTTAACCAGGAAGTTATCTTTGTTATTGTCCATTACAAGTCCAAAAATAATGTCCTTTACAGTGAAGTCTTCAAGGTGAGATACCTTTGGGAAAAGCCATAAAAGCTTTTCTTTTTTGAAAAGTCATAAATATCAGGCCATAAAGCCTCCACATATATACAATGAAAAAATAGATGATCCGTGGTTTCAATGTCATCACAAAATAAACATTTATTAGAGTCAAAACCAAATCTAAGTCACAAGTATTCACTGGATGGATATCCATTTAAAATTTTAAAATGAATTTCTTTCATTTTTGGGGGTAAAGGAAATTTTAAATATTTGGTTCTAAGTATGTGAATGGTACCTTTTGAGAAAGTCTTTGCAATTGAGTTTCTATAAGCAACTATAGGATAAGAAATGCTATTAAATCTATTTCTAATAATTTAGTTTGAAAGTTTATTTCCTTTAAAATCACAACCTTTAAATGAGAGTGGTGGGAGATGTGGGGTCATGGGGATAGAATAAGAGAGAATTTCTTTAATTAGACAAATAACAGAGTTAGGGATGGCTTTAGTAAAAGATTCGAATTTGGCCCGGTTGCAGATTAAATTATATTTAGCACAGAAATTCTCATATGATATAATACCATTATTACTATCAATTAAATGGGACACTGACCAAATACCTTTCCCTTTCAGTCAGTCACTACGCGTTACGTCAGTGACTGACGGAATGGGGGTTTCGCTTAGAAGCCTATCACCTTCGAGTTCTACAAAACGAGCCAATGGCAAAACAATGCCATGGGTCTGCAGAATTTGCATAGCGCAACTCCGCCCCACCTCGTGGGTATATAAGGAGCTGCACGTGCAATCTCGCATTATGTTTCTGCTTCGGAGCCGAGTGTTCACTTGCCTTCTGAGCTTTTCTCTACAAGTAAGACGAGCGACTCAGCGGTGTCTGGGTTACAGCGCGTTCCAGCGAGTTCCACATTCCTGCTGCTGATCTGTGCAGTGATCTGCCACAGAGTGTGTGTTTTCTCCCTGGGCGCTTCGGCGTTGCTGCAGAGTTTTTCCTCTTCTAAAAGGGCTACACGGGCACGTCTTTTTCAAGATGTCTCGCCCGTGTGTTTCTGGGTGCGGTCGCGTCATTCATCCGTCTGAAAGCCACAGGCGCTGTCTAGCGTGTTTGGGCTTTAATCACGCTGAGGCAGCGCTCGTGGATGAGTCATGTTCTCACTGCGGGAACATGAGGGCTTATGCAGGAAGTGCGCACTGCCCCCAACTTCGCTCTCCGAGCGACGAAGGTCACTGCGCAGTCCCTGGGTCAGGTGATGTCCACTTTGGTGGTCCAGGAGCGCCACCTATGGCTGAACCTGGCAGATATGAGGGAGTCTGAGCGAACCTGTTTCCTCGACTCCCCGATCTCCCAGGCCAGCCTCTTCGGCGGCGCGGTCGAGGACTTTGCCCAGCAGTTCTCGGCCGCCCAGGAGCAGTCTAAGGCGTTTAAACACGTGCTGACCAGGTCTCACTGGACTCCACCAGGAGTGTAGCCTCCTCTTGGGCTTTAGCGAATGGCGCCTCGCTAACCGACATCTGCAGAGCTGCAGGCTGGGTGACACCCAACACTTTTGCGAGATTTTACAATCTCAGTGTAGAGCCAGTGTCCTCTTGTGTACTCGCTCCCAGTGGCCAGTAACTGGACAGGCTCAGGTGTCATCTGCGCCATTCCACTCCATGGACTGGATGCGTGCGCTATTTCACTCAGGTGAGTTTCTCAGTAAGCCCTGAGATCCTCCAGCACTGTTGACGCCGACACCAGAGTGCATGCCCGGTTGGTCAGACCTCATGTTAGGCTAGGTGCCTCCATGTGCATGGTTCCCCTGTTGGGCAACCCCCACATGTGTATTTGGCAAGACACCTTGCCACCCCTGGGGTTGAAACATTCCACCCTGCAGGCTGGATACCTCAGAATGTTCCATATGTAGCCCGTACTTGGGTCATATGCGTATTCTTAAGTCCTCCCTGCGGGCAGGCATTGTGTTGCATATTTCCACGTGGGATATGCTTCCCAGTGTACCTTGGTATTTGGCATTGAGCCTAGCCCATCGTTCGTGCTAATCTTACGACAGGGAGCTCAGGTCAGCGCAGGATGCTGGAAGACAGCCGTTGCGGTGAGATTAGATTGGGGACCCCCATTCCGTCAGTCACTGACGTAATGCGTAGTGACTGACTGAAAGGGAACGTCTCGGTTACGTATGTAACTGAAGGAGGGAACGGAGATGTTACGTCCTCCTGCCACAACCGCTATACCGCTGGTACAGCCGAGGTGCTCAGCCTCGGCTCCTCAGCAGGTAACATAATGCGAGATTGCACGCGCAGCTCCTTATATACCCACGAGGTGAGGCGGAGTTGCGCTATGCAAATTCCGCAGACCCATGGCATTGTTTTGCCATTGGCTCGTTTTGTAGAACTCGAAGGTGATAGGCACTAGTCTGAAAACGCTGTTCTCAGCAACATAGGTCAATTTCAAATGAGCATGAAGTTATCATTTCCAGCTCAATTTTTTTTTTCCAAAAAGTATTTATTTTAAGGTCTTTTTATATTTTCATTGCCTAATTATTAAATTAATTGTGTAAAACTATGTTGTCAGTGCACTACACATGAACTGGATCTATGCCTTTATTTTATTATTCAAATTGATAGAAAAAGAAAAGGCCTAAGAGATCCATTAATGCAGGCAAAAGCACACAGCAATGAATGGGTTAAACTCTAAACCATAGACTGTATAAAATAGACTGACGCACACACACACATACACAGACAGCCGGAGAGAGAGAGAGAGGAAGAGGCAGAGTAAGATCAAAGGATAAGTTGGAGACTTTTTACCAGTTAGTTGAGCCAGAAAATTCAACATTTTAAACAAAAAAGTAAAATCTAAATTGAAACAGAAAGTAATGATAATGTCTTTGATAATGTCTAAACATATCCAAATGCAATAGCTAATACAAGTAATTAACTATGCCTGAAAACTGATCTTCTGCTGGCCTCCGTAACAGACGAAGAGCTGCTCTGAGGTTCTAAAGCTTTTGGTCCGGTCAACGTAAGCGCGAAGAGCGCGGACGGGACACAACAAAGCCAGGGCTGGGTCTGCCTCCTCTGAAGGCAGCGCTTGCAGGTTCACCACCTGGTCCCGGAAGGGAGTGGTGGGAACCTTGGGCACGTATCCAGGCCGGGGTCTCAGGACAACGTGAGAGTTGGCCGGCCCGAATTCTAGGCACGATTCGTTGACCGAAAGTGCATGCAGGTCCCCTACCCTCTTGATTGAGGCCAATGCAGTTAGGAGCACTGTCTTCATGGACAGGATGTTTAACTCTGCAGACTGTAAAGGCTCAAAGGGAGGACCCTGAAGTGCTCTGAGCACCAGGGCTAGGTCCCAAGAGGGTACCGAGGTTGAACGAGGAAGATTCAGTCTCCTCGCACCTCTGAGGAACCTGACGATTAAGTCGTGCTTCCCTAAGGACTTACCTTCCACTGCATCGTGATACGCCGCTATTGCGGCGATGTACACTTTGAGGGTGGAGGGAGACAGCCTTCGCTCCAGCCCATCTTGCAGGAAAGAAAGCACGACATTAATCTAACACCTTCGGGGGTCTTCCCGGCGGGAAGAACACCACTCAACGAACAGGTTCTACTTCAGTGCGCAGAGGTGCCTCGTAGAGGGGGCTCTAGCAAAAGTGATGGTGTCTACCACTGCTTGTGGCAGGTCACCTAGAACCTCCGCGTCCCGTCCAGGGACCAGACATGGAGTTTCCAGAGGTCTGGACGCGGGTGCCATAGAGTGCCCCGCCCCTGAGAAAGCAGGTCCTTCCTCAGGGGGCTCGGCCAGGGAGGGGCTGTCGCGGGGAGTGTGAGTTCGGAGAACCAGGTCCGGTTGGGCCAGTAGGGCGCAACTAACAAGACCTGCTCCTCGTCCTCCCTGACCTTGCACAGTGTCAAAAAATTTTTTTACCTTAGAAAAACAATAGGGCCCTTCGCTCCTTAGAGCTTGGGCCCAAAAAAAAAAATCAACTCTGATATGCCAATACGAGTCGTTTGTATTTCGAATCCTACTGTGTGATGGTTCTACGTCACTAGAAAATACATTGTCTGCCCGCGAACAACTTGACCAGCCCTCAAACGTCATTTTACTGACGACAGTTTCTCAAATCTCAGAGTTCAACAAACATTCTTCAACAAGATTCACAAAACGCTTACTCTTGAAAGATGGGTCTGTACCCAACCACATCAGAACCTGTAAGTATGAACAATTAGTGATGTATATATTTTTTACCGGGTGTTCAAAATACATAGTTTTGTATTTTATATTGTGTAAGTTTCCGGCTAACTCGTGTTATTACTGTCTTACTGAAATACTTCTGCTAAACAAGATAAAGGATGGAGCAAGATTTGTTTTACAAACTTTAATGTTTCATCAGTCATTCACGATAGTGCTCGGCTAACGTATGCACCGTTATTGATACAGTTCCCGCATGTGCTTCGCAATAAATTTAGAAATATACACATCGGTTTGTTGATGGACATTCACTTGTTAATGCTGATGGTGAGGAATTACAGTTGCAACATCTCATAATGTACCTCAAACTGAGTAGCGTATCACGTATAACATAAAAGTGAATGTCACTGATAAACCAGGGTTGCTCGGATTTGTATGGTATAATCGACGTCATCGTTACTGTCTTTAAAGTGTGTACAATCGCTGAGCTTTAGGAAGCCTCTGGACAGAGCTGAAATTCAGTTATGGTAATGGCTGTTTAGCTTCCGAAACACGCGCTGTACGCAGTATCACTGTATCACAACAGACTGGGCCATCTGGCCAATCCGAGCAGAGCAGGTTCGTGGAAAGGAGGGATTTAGATTCAGCCGTTGAGTAGTTTGAGAATTATTGAAAAATGTGGTGATGTGCAATGTATATTATGAGAAAATGAAACTGACCTTTTGACCTTTGCATGTAAACTTGTTGTAGGAGACCTCCAAAACAAAATTAGGAGCCTTTAAAATAGCATAATTATAATAGACCTTATTCACAGAAGCTTATTCTTTGATCTCTTCAGTGGGTTGTACTGTTATTTAATGTGTTTTTGGATTGTTCTGCTTACGGAACGCTGCAAAGTATCTTTCCAAGAAATTTCAGTTGACAAAAAAATCTAGACAACATGAGCTCTGGAAAATTATGGATCAGGAAAATTATTTATTATAAGACTCAGGACCACTGAGCTAGAGAAAGTAATGTATGTATTTGGATTTGTAGGGGTGTGGTGGAGAATGGGTATAGTGGCTCAATGGGTTTGATGACCTTAAATGTGTCATAAACTAGTGTTTGGAACCATGACAGCAAATATATCATCTTCCCATAATGAGTGAATGATAAAAATTTATTTTCCATGTTCCATTGTGTAATTTAGGAGTATGCCAGTCCCACCCCTCTTATAATAAATAATTTTCCTGTTTTTCCTGTCTCACTTTTGCTGTACCTTCTCTTAAAAAGGGTAAAAATCCTCAAAGTAAATTCTGGTGGTAGGCCAACACGAAGAACACTAGAATTCAGTCTAAATTGTCTTTAATCCAAGAACATAAATACGTAGGAGAATCTCAGAAGGAATAAACTCTTTCCACACATAATGTTAACAATCAACGACAAAGAACCGAACAAAACAGGGAGTACTTATACACAGAGATAACAAGGTAACTAATAAAACTACAGGTGAAATTAATCATTAACATTCAAGAGAAACCAAGGACACTAACAAGGGTGAGGAGAACACTCACCCTCTGACACTCTGAAATATATATATATACACACACATACGCACACACACACACTCATTTGTATATCTATGTAGAGGATATAATAATCTTTATTTTGGGATGTTGACAAGAAATATATCAAATGTAAAAAATGATAAAAATAAGACATTGAATATCTTGAATATAATCTTAGCTATGCAAGGAAAATCAAACCTCTTTTTCTTGGAGAAAGGCCAAATTTATCAAGGTCAAGGTCAGGTTCAGGTTCATTTATATAGCACCTTAAAAGCAACATGAGTGCCTGCACCAAAGTGCTGCACAACAGATGTAAAATGACACATCACTCTACAATAAAAGCATTAAGAATTAGAAAAAAATAATACAAAACATCACCAGACAATTATGAAACATAATTATACTAAAGGTGTAATCAAATTACGCATAAGTCAGGGAAAATAGATATGTTTTAAGAGATGATTTAAATGAGGATAGAGTAGGGGATGATCTAATGAAGAGAGGCAAAGTGTTCCAAAGCTTTGGAGCCCGAACTAAGAAAGCCCCATCACCTTTGGTTTTTAATTGAGATTTTGGAACAGTCAGTAACTGTTGAGAGGAGGATCTGAGCATTTTCTGGGAAGAATAGGGATAAAGAAGATCGGAGATGCAAGTAGGAGCAAGACCATGCAGTGCTTTAAATACAAATACTAAAACCTTAAAAAATCAACTCTATATTGAACAGGTAACCAATGAAGTGATGCAAACACCGGCATGATATGCTCCTTCTTTTTGTCCCTGTCAGAAAACGAGCTGTGGTGTTCTGTACCAGTTGTAGATGCGAGAGTGAGGACTGACTAATTCCAGTGTGAGGAGTGTTACAGTAATCTAGCCTGGTTGAAATTAATGTGTGAATGACAATCCTCCAAGTCATTAAAAGTAAGAATTATTTTTAAATTGCGAAACGCCTTAAGCTTCAAAAAGCTGGCTCTGACTACAGAATTGATTTGTTTGTCAAATTTTAATTCAGGATCGAAAATAACTTCTAGGTTTTTAACTTTATCACAAATGTTTTCTTGAAGGGGACCCAGGGTAGGACTTAAATTATCTAAAAGGCGTGGAGGGCCAAACAAGATAACTGGAGGAAATTTTCATCCATCCAACCCTTAATGTCCTTTAAACATGCTAATAAGGAGGACACTGAATGAGTATGTGATTTTAGAGGAAAGTAAAGCTGGGTATCATCTGCATAAATATGGTACGAAACCTTGAGATACTCAAATATGGAACGAAGAGGGAAAATAAAGTATATAGAGAAAATATTTTGTTACTCTCTCTAGTTTTGTAGTCTTATTTTTCTCTCTCTAGTTTCCTGCAAGGTTGTAGTTTTGTTTTTTTATTGTTTTTTTATTTTGGCCGTCCCATCTTTGCTGTCTCAACCCCGACCAGCCAGTTCTCCCATTGTGTTCTGCCCGTATTGTTTGGACTTTGTTCCTGCCTCACTATTCTTGTGCTGTGTCTCTTATTTTTAATAAATATCACCCCCCGCTCATTCTGCGTCTGGGTCCTCTATCTCAGAACTGTGACAATACCAACCTCAAGATTTAAATGTAATAGGATATGATGATCCACAGTATAGAAGGCAGCACTTAAAGCCAATAATACAAGAATGGCACAGTTACCAATGTCTACAGATAGTGAAAGGTAATTTAATACTCTTAAAAGAGCAGCCTCAGTATTTAGTTAGATCTAAAGCCAGACTGAAAAGGATCCAGAATGTTATTAGAAAGTAAGGGGATATCTGGTTTAGTACAACCTTTTCCAAAACTTTAAACAAAAATGTCATTTTTGAGATGGACCTGTGATTATTGGGATCAGAGGGATCAAGATTTGTTTTTTGTTTTTTTTAGTAAAGGCTGAACCACAGCATGTTTAAAGCAGGATGGAACAATGCTTTTTTTTTTGGAAGGATTCATTCATAGTAGAGAGCAAACTAGGCGTGACAGAGGCCAGTACATCCTTGAGCAACTTTATAGGAATGACATCAAGAGAACAGGTGATTGACTTCATGCTGGAAATAATACCTAGCAACTCAAATAATGTGTGAAATATAGAAAAACAGGATGGACTAATATTTAAGAATTGGAAATTTTGAGATAAATTACAAGAAATCTGTGTTACAAAACGTCTCACATGACTCTGAACTACGATCTGGACTGGCTGCTCTAAAAGGATTTAATACTGAATTTAAAGTAGAGAACATAATCTTTGGGCAGTGGGAATTAAAAAATAAATAAATTGGAGAGATACTTTGCCGTTTGCAAAGAGACAGCTTCCTGGAATTGAGATGGACTATTCTGCAGTACTTGATATGACATTTGTAATTTATCCTTTTTCCATTTCTTTCTGCCCTTCTACATTCCTTCCTTAAAGCGTGAATGTCACTGTTAAACCAGGGTTGTTTTTTCGGTTTAGTATTCTTGATTTTGAGAGAACTACATTTAAAATTTCTGTACAGGAATTATCAAAGTTAGCTTAAACACCAATTACAGACTGCTTGATTGATTGACCACCACCTGGTCCCGAAAAGGAGTGGTGGGAACTTTGGCCACATATCCTGGCCAGGGTCTCAGGATCATGTGAGAAGAGGCTGGCCTGAACTCAAGGCCTGATGACCAGGTAGTGCTTTCCCAGTGAAGTCAAGTCAAGTCACCTTCATTTATATAGCGCTTTTTACAACACAGATTGCTTCAAAGCAGCTTTACAGTGATAATAGGAAATTAATTTTGTTTTTGATGAAAAGTTTTTGATTAATTTCTGTTGTAAAAACTGATTAGTTATTTAATTTGGTGCCGTTTAAACAACACCACCTTCAATTAAAACAGAAAACCCTCAATGCATTCCGGACCCCATCCCCACGGCAACAGCATTTGGTGGCCCGAGAACGCAAACCATGAAATAGGTTTGAAATAGTTTTGAAACTATACCATCATCATCTCCGCGCAACCTCTAAAAAGGCGAATCTGTGAAAACGGCGACAGCATGTAGGCAAGCATTATGTGTTCAGCCTTTAGGCAAGCGCGTTTGAATACGTATGTGTGCATATGTGTTTTTATCTGTATAGAGGGGAAGGGAAGTGAAGGAGGCCTTCACAGGGGAGAGTCTAGGTGACTCACGGTATTCTAGGTTACTACGTGCAGAGGTTTTTTGTCCAATAATTAGAAATTCATTTTTTCCAGAATTAAGTTGTAGGAAATTACTAGCATAATTATATGAAACTAGACTTCTGAGTAATACTGAAGATATTATTATAAATTACAGCAACACCTCCCCCTTTGCCTTTCAGACGCGGCTCGTGTTTATAACAATAATCTTGGGGGGTGGACTCATTTAAAGTAATGTAATCGTCAGGTTTTAGCCAGGTTTCTGTCAAACACAGCACATCTAGGTTATGATCTGTAATCATATCATTAACAATAAGCGCTTTTGAGGAAAGGGATCGAATATTCAGCAGCCTGAGCTTTATCATTTGTTCATCTGTATTATATCTGTTTTTTATTTGCTGAACATCAATTAAATTTTTATCCTTAAATGGGTTTGAGAGTTTTTTGTATTTACTAATTCGGGAAACAGACACAGTCTCTATGTGATAATATCTAGGTGAAAGAGTCTCTATATGTTGGGATTTATCTGACTTCTGTGATGTGAGACAGCTAGCTGACGGTCGGTTAAGCCAGTCCGTCTGCTTCCTGACCTGGGCCCTAGTTAGTCAAGGTTCAACTCTAAGACTATGAACTACCATTAACTGCGATGGAGGCAACATACACTTTCAAGGTGGATGGGGACAGCCTCTCTCCAAATTCTCTTGCAGGAAGGAAAGCACTGATCGGGCATTTCCAGGGGTCTCCACTTAAAAGCATAAGCTTGCCTAGTAGATGGAGCTCTGGATTGAGTGGTTACCACCGCCGATGGTAGGCCACTTAAGTCCTCCGCGGCCCATCCAGAAGTCACACATGGAGGTTGCAGAGGTCCGGACGTGGGTGCCATATGGTGACCCGTCCCTGAGAAAGAAGGTCTTTCCTCAGGGGAATCCGCCAGGGAGGGGCTGTCGAAAGGAGCAGGTCCGGGTGGGCCAGGAAGGCGCAACCATCAAGACCTGCTCCTTGTCCTCCCTGACCTTGCACATTGTCAGGCTCACTGGGTGAAATGCATATTTGCTTAGGCCCCAAGGCCAGCTGTGTGCCAACGCATCCGTGCCGAGGGGTGCCTCGTTCAGGGAGTAAAAGAGCGGGCAGTGGGAGGACTCTTGGGAGGCAAACAGATCTACCTGTGCATCCCTGAATTGACTCCAGATCAGCTGGACCACCTATGGATGGAGTCTCCATTCTCCCAGAAGTGTGAGCTGTCGTAAGAGTGCGTCGGCTGCACGATTGAGCTCGCCCGGAATGTGAATGGCACGGAGTGACCTGAGCTGCATCTGACCCCAGAGGAGCAGATGGTGGGTGAGTTGTGACATGCAATGTGAGCGTACCATGCCTTGGCGGTCGATGTACGCAACCATCGCAGTGTTGTCCGTGCGGACCAACAAGTGCTTGCCCTGAAGCAACGGTCAAAACCAGCGCAGGGTGAGTAGCACTGCCATCAACTCTAGGCAATTGGTATGCCACTGCAGTCGAGGTCTCGTCCAGGAGCCCGAAGCTACATGCCCCTTGAGTGCAGTTTAGAATCACAAAGGGGGATGCAAAAAATATACAGTGCAATCAGTCAGACGTTTTTAGTAAATGCACAGCTAAACAGATGTGTTTTGAGTCTGGATTTGAATGTGGCTACTGTTGGAGCACATCTGATCTCTTCTGGAAGCAGTCTCTGTGCTGTGGTCAGAAGCCAGATTGAAAATTGTAAAAGTATCCATTTGAGCTTAAACGGTGCAGTGTGTAGTATTTATGAGGATCTATTGACAGAAATGCAATATAGTATACATAACTATGTTTTCAGTGGTGTATAAAGACCTTACATAATGAAGCGTTATGTTTTTATTACCTTAGAATGAGCCATTTCTATCTACATACACTGCGGGTCCCCTTACAGTGAAATCGCCATTTTGCGCTGTCATATTTCTACAGTAGCCCTAAACGGACAAACTTCTCTACAGAGCGCTAGTCACTCTCTGCTCTCTCCGACAACGACATTTTTGTCCTGTGTCGGCCCCCGTAGCTTCTCTATGTGCTTCGAAAGGGAGGGGTGAGCAGTGGGTGATTGCAACTCACAACCTCACCGCTAGATGCCGCTAAAATCTACACACTGCACCTTTAAGAATTTGTTCAGCTGATTGAAGACAACTTTTTTGATGATCTTGCCTATGAAAGGAAGATTTGTTGCTCAATATGGTCTTATCCAGATTGCTCTTTTTCAGGAGGGGCTTAACTACTGCAGTTTTAAGGGACTTTGGAAAAGTCCCAGAAAGAAGTGAGGAATTTACCACTTCTAGGAGATCCGCTTCTAAACAGTTAAACACTTTTGAAAAAGGAAGTGGGGAATGTGTCAAGGGCGCAGGTTTAGGCCTAAGTTTTAAGAAGCTGTACTGTTTCTTCCAAAATTATACCATTAGTTTCTTCTAAATCACATAGTAACTTTCTGAGGATGTGGTCTGATCTGTCTGACCTCAGTACAGACCTGTGGTTACACAAGTGGTTATATTATAAGAATTACACAAATCAATACAATATAACATTTGGTCAACATGAAAAATTAAAGGTTCCTTAAGTTACAACAGACTCAAGAATATATGTTTTCGAAGCCTCTGTGTTTTCTTAACAGAAGTAAAAAGGGACTTTATATCAGAGGAGAACATTCTAAAATTGGGAACAGTAAATGTTTCTGGCTTTGTGAAGATGAAATTTACCCAGAAGACAAAGTAATAATACAGTATAAAGATTAACATCCTTAGAATGAAAATCAGACCAAAAAAAAAAAAAGATAGATTATTAAATTTGTGTCTAGGCATGTGCGTTCGGCTTGAGTGCACTGTAGTAAACTAATGCGTATGTGTCCAGGCGCATAGTCTTTCTTTACAAAAACATCGCCAACTACTTGTCTGGCATACATAATACAGCATTATTAGTCGTTTCTACGGATCCGTGTAAACGGGAATCGTTTGGATAACGTTGTCATCAGTAAAAAGAAAGGATGTTTCCATTTTTAGCATATTGTTGTCATGTAAACGTACCCTCAGTGTAGCCTATTATAAAATGACGTCAGGAAATCAGTACACTCTTAAAATGCTGGGTTGTTTCAACCCAAATTTGGGTCAAATATGGACAAACCCAGCCGTTGGGTTACATTTTTAAATTAAATTTTTAACCCAGCGGTTGGGTTTGTCCATATTTGACCCAAAATTGGGTTAAAGCAACCCTGCTTTTTATAGAGTGTAGAAATGTGAAATGGTTTGAGGAAAATGAGTCTTTATTTTTATCAGTGTTTCAAGATCTGTACATTCCTCTTACAGTGGACTTTGATACATGATTATGGCTTTCAGAATGTGTGACTTATAATATCTAAACCATGTACTTGAGTCAGTAAATCACATTGAGTTGCACAGGCTGAGATGTGTTAGTGGCTACACCTGTTAAAGACTGAGGCTCCAGTGTATTATTTTTCATGTGTTTGGACTCATACTGGCATCATTTGTGGAAATGATTGGGATAAGCTACACGTCTTCACTCATTTTGATCCTGAGTCTTTCTTTTATCTCAGGTAGGGAGAAAAATATAGGCCTACATCAAATTGTTTCAATTAGTGTGTTTTACTTTCATTTTTTTATTTATTTATTTTTTTTTTTAAGTGTGTTTCTCTTTGTTACCCATCCCTTGTTTCATTTTACCGCTCTTTGTTGGTTACTATGGTTTTTGATTAATTGGCTCCCTCAGTTCATTGTCCGGTAGGCCTAGGCCTATTGTTTGTGCCATGCATGCTGTTTTCTTGTGTTTGCACCCATTTGGATATCTGTTTTGCTTTATTTAACAAAACCATGCTGCTATTTTGAAATACTTCGATCATCGTCATCTTTATTGGATTTAAAACGTTACACAAATATGAATCATTGAATTGTAACTGGTGGCTTAAAGAGCTATTCCGGGTAAAACTGTATTTGACAAGATTGAGCTTGTCTGGCGCCCAAATTAAGTAAATCAGTTTGTTTAATTTATTTATTTATTTATTTATTTATTTAGTATCTCTTTAATTTGTTGATTTAAATCATACACATATATACACATTTCCTCACTTCCAGATAATTGATTTCCCTCCTCCATCTGGCCACGCGGCATAAAAGGCTTGTACGTTTTTCAGTTTCATAGTTAACATTAGTTAAAGTATTAACTAACATGAACTAACAATGAACAAAATATGTGTTACAGTATTTATTAATCTTCGTTAATATTAGTTAATAAAATACAGTTGTTCATTGTTCATGTTAGTTCACAGTGCATTAGCTTAGCTGTTAACAAACACAACTTTTGATTTTAATAATGTATTAGTAAATGTTGAAATTAACATTAATTTAGATTAATAACAAATGCTGTAGAAGTCTTGTTCATTTTTTATTCATTTTAACTAAAGTAGTTAACTAATGTTAACTAATGAAACCTTATTGTAATGTGTTACTGTAACAATTAAAAATTCAGTAATAAAGTAAAAAATCAAGTCATATTTGCAGGCTTTTTAGACTTACAAATATTGGCCCAGCATTAGTTATAAAAAAAAAATCTTGAATACATAGTGAATTCTACATCTCAATATGTAACAACAGGACACAGTGTGTTGTGTGCGTCTTAAAAGGCTAGTAATGTTTGGCGCTGAATGTTTTGTCTGTCAGATCTGTTGTTAAATATGAAACATATAGTAGATCATGTAATAAAAATAAAATTTTGATGTGAATTTGGATGAACCAATTGAAAGGACCAAATGTTTTGTTGCTCTCATACATTGATTCATCCAGAAACAAGATTACATGTTCCTGAAAGGGTGTTTAAAAGGAAATACAGTATGTCTGTTAAAAACAAATGTGTACCATTTGCACACTCTCAGTGAAATATGTCAATGTGGTGATTTGGGAAAGGGCGTGGAGGAAGATTTACTTTTTGATGATTATTCTGGTTTCATAACCTGTATAAACCCTCTTCTAAATGACATTGCATGTTGAAAAATGCAGGAATAGTGTATTTTTGAGGGAAAGATTTGAGAGGTGTTGAGACAATTACATTGCATCAAATTGGTAATTATCAAAATATTTTTGTGAAGCTAATGGGATAACCATGCCTGGAGTAATATTGTTACATATGCTTCTCTTAATTGCAGGCACATAAATGGCACTAGTTACAAGTTACATTGGTCTCATCTGAAGCCACAATAACCAACAAAGCTAACTAGTTGATATCTAAAACATGAACTGTTAGATATCACAGTGAATTGTTTAATTTTGTGGAAAATTACTTCATAACCAGGCTGTCTTTATACAAAATATAGCGATTTCTACATTTCACACCAGACTTCAGACATCAGATCCCCTTAAAGCAACAACTGTTTCTATATCCACAGCAGATGCTTTTACAACTTCAACTTCCCCAACTTCTCCAGAAGCTGTTACAACTACAACTGGCCCCACAACAGCAGGTAATTTAGATATTTAAATCACAACCAATTAATTGTCATTTGGTGTTCTTATTAAAAAACATTGCTTGTGTTGTGTATGTATGAATAAAATATTTACAGCACAGTCTTGCTGACACACATGCGCACACACGTTTGTTATTAGGACTGGGCAATTGAGATCATCAAGGTCCACATTTACATAGAATATGTACAGAATAGAACCCAAACCCCAAATTGTAACAATGAACTGCTTACATTTTCTTGATTCATTCAGATTTACTAAATAGAATAAGAACTCAAGGTTCATTGGGGTTCTATATAGAACCCTATAGGGTTCTTGACTCAATTTTAAATAACACTTTACGCAAAAAAGGTTCTATACAAGGAATAAATGTCTTAAATAATTGCACAATACTTTCATGTTCTACAGGTTTTTCAATTTTCAATTCACAAAATATAGAAACTTCTCTTCTAAGAGTGTGCTGATTATTTTGTTGCCTCATAAAATACTGCCTATATTGCAAAATATTGTTAATACACAGGTTTATTGTGCGTTTTTAACATATTTTCCACTGAGTGCAGCAAAAATAGCCTGTGCTATACCAATAACAAGAACTATTTCTATTTCCACAACAGATCTCACTTCATTTTCAACTAGTGTTTCTGATACAACGTCAGGAGATCCTGCTGTAACTACAATCGACACCACTCTTACAACAGATATTTTAACAAGTATTGAAATCACATCAACCAGTGAAACTTCAAATATAGGAGAAACTTCTATAACTCCAGATGAAAGTACAACAGGGATTTCTGGTGTAACTTCAGGAGATCCAACTGCAGTTACAGTCGACACCACTCTTACAACAGATATTTTAACAACTACTGAATTCACAGCAACCAGTGAAACTTCAAATACAGGAGAAACTTCTATAACTCCAGGTGAAAGTACAACAGGGATTTCTGCTGTAACTTCCGGAGATCCTACTGCAACTACAGTCGACACCACTCTTACAACAGATATTTTAACAACTACTGAAATCACAACAACCAGTGAAACTTCAAATACAGGAGAAACTTCTATAACTCCAGATGAAAGTACAACAGGGATTTCTGGTGTAACTTCAGGAGATCCAACTGCAATTACAGTCGACACCACTCTTACAACAGACATTTTAACAACTACTGAATTCACAGCAACCAGTGAAACTTCAAATACAGGAGAAACTTCTGTAACTCCACAAGAAAGTACAACAGGGATTTCTGGTGTAACTTCAGGAGATCCAACTGCAACTACAGTCGACACCACTCTTACAACAGATATTTTAACAACTACTGAATTCACAGCAACCAGTGAAACTTCAAATACAGGAGAAACTTCTATAACTCCAGGTGAAAGTACAACAGGGATTTCCGGTGTAACTTCAGGAGATCCAACTGCAATTACAGTCGACACCACTCTTACAACAGATATTTTAACAACTACTGAATTCACAGCAACCAGTGAAACTTCAAATACAGGAGAAACTTCTATAACTCCAGGTGAAAGTACAACAGGGATTTCCGGTGTAACTTCAGGAGATCCAACTGCAACTACAGTCGACACCACTCTTACAACAGATATTTTAACAACTACTGAATTCACAGCAACCAGTGAAACTTCAAATACAGGAGAAACTTCTATAACTCCAGGTGAAAGTACAACAGGGATTTCCGGTGTAACTTCAGGAGATCCAACTGCAATTACAGTCGACACCACTCTTACAACAGATATTTTAACAACTACTGAATTCACAGCAACCAGTGAAACTTCAAATACAGGAGAAACTTCTATAACTCCAGGTGAAAGTACAACAGGGATTTCTGGTGTAACTTCAGGAGATCCAACTGCAACTACAGTTGACACCACTCTTACAACAGATATTTTAACAACTACTAAAATCACAGCAACCAGTGAAACTTCAAATACAGGAGAAACTTCTATAACTCCAGGTGAAAGTACAACAGGGATTTCTGGTGTAACTTCAGGAGATCCAACTGCAACTACAGTCGACACCACTCTTACAACAGATATTTTAACAACTACTGAATTCGCAGCAACCAGTGAGACTTCAAATACAAGAGAAACTTCTATAACTCCAGGTGAAAGTACAACAGGGATTTCTGGTGTAACTTCAGGAGATCCAACTGCAACTACAGTCGACACCACTCTTACAACAGATATTTTAACAACTACTGAATTCACAGCAACCAGTGAAATTTCAAATACAGGAGAAACTTCTATAACTCCAGGTGAAAGTACAACAGGGATTTCTGGTGTAACTTCAGGAGATCCAACTGCAACTACAGTCGACACCACTCTTATAACAGATATTTTAATAACTACTGAATTCACAGCAACCAGTGAAACTTCAAATACAGGAGAAACTTCTATAACTCCAGGTGAAAGTACAACAGGGATTTCTAGTGTAACTTCAGGAGATCCAACTGCAACTACAGTCGACACCACTCTTACAACAGATATTTTAACAACTACTGAAATCACAGCAACCAGTGAAACTTCAAATACAGGAGAAACTTCTATAACTCCAGGTGAAAGTACAACAGGGATTTCTGGTGTAACTTCAGGAGATCCAACTGCAACTACAGTCGACACCACTCTTACAACAGATATTTTAACAACTACTGAATTCACAGCAACCAGTGAAATTTCAAATACAGGAGAAACTTCTATAACTCCAGGTGAAAGTACAACAGGGATTTCTGGTGTAACTTCAGGAGATCCAACTGCAACTACAGTCGACACCACTCTTACAACAGATATTTTAACAACTACTGAATTTACAGCAACCAGTGAAATTTCAAATACAGGAGAAACTTCTATAACTCCAGGTGAAAGTACAACAGGGATTTCTGCTGTAACTTCCGGAGATCCTACTGCAACTACAGTCGACACCACTCTTACAACAGATATTTTAACAACTACTGAAATCACAGCAACCAGTGAAACTTCAAATACAGGAGAAACTTCTATAACTCCAGGTGAAAGTACAACAGGGATTTCTGGTGTAACTTCAGGAGATCCAACTGCAACTACAGTCGACACCACTCTTACAACAGATATTTTAACAACTACTGAAATCACAGCAACCAGTGAAATTTCAAATACAGGAGAAACTTCTATAACTCCAGGTGAAAGTACAACAGGGATTTCTGGTGTAACTTCAGGAGATCCAACTGCAACTACAGTCGACACCACTCTTACAACAGATATTTTAACAACTACTGAATTCACAGCAACCAGTGAGACTTCAAATACAAGAGAAACTTCTATAACTCCAGGTGAAAGTACAACAGGGATTTCTGGTGTAACTTCAGGAGATCCAACTGCAACTACAGTCGACACCACTCTTACAACAGATATTTTAACAACTACTGAAATCACAGCAACCAGTGAAATTTCAAATACAGGAGAAACTTCTATAACTCCAGGTGAAAGTACAACAGGGATTTCTGGTGTAACTTCAGGAGATCCAACTGCAACTACAGTCGACACCACTCTTACAACAGATATTTTAACAACTACTGAAATCACAGCAACCAGTGAAACTTCAAATACAGGAGAAACTTCTATAACTCCAGGTGAAAGTACAACAGGGATTTCTGGTGTAACTTCAGGAGATCCAACTGCAACTACAGTCGACACCACTCTTACAACAGATATTTTAACAACTACTGAAATCACAGCAACCAGTGAAATTTCAAATACAGGAGAAACTTCTATAACTCCAGGTGAAAGTACAACAGGGATTTCTGGTGTAACTTCAGGAGATCCAACTGCAACTACAGTCGACATCACTCTTACAACAGATATTTTAACAACTACTGAAATCACAGCAACCAGTGAAACTTCAAATACAGGAGAAACTTCTATAACTCCAGGTGAAAGTACAACAGGGATTTCTGGTGTAACTTCAGGAGATCCAACTGCAACTACAGTCGACACCACTCTTACAACAGATATTTTAACAACTACTGAATTCACAGCAACCAGTGAAACTTCAAATACAAGAGAAACTTCTATAACTCCAGGTGAAAGTACAACAGGGATTTCTGGTGTAACTTCAGGAGATCCAACTGCAACTACAGTCGACACCACTCTTACAACAGATATTTTAACAACTACTGAATTCACAGCAACCAGTGAAACTTCAAATACAGGAGAAACTTCTATAACTCCAGGTGAAAGTACAACAGGGATTTCGGGTGTAACTTCAGGAGATCCAACTGCAACTACAGCCGACATCACTCCTACAACAGATATTTTAACAACTACTGAAATCACAGCAACCAGTGAAACTTCAAATACAGGAGAAACTTCTATAACTCCAGGTGAAAGTACAACAGGGATTTCTGGTGTAACTTCAGGAGATCCAACTGCAACTACAGTCGACACCACTCTTACAACAGATATTTTAACAACTACTGAAATCACAGCAACCAGTGAAATTTCAAATACAGGAGAAACTTCTATAACTCCAGGTGAAAGTACAACAGGGATTTCTGGTGTAACTTCAGGAGATCCAACTGCAACTACAGTCGACACCACTCTTACAACAGATATTTTAACAACTACTGAATTCACAGCAACCAGTGAAACTTCAAATACAAGAGAAACTTCTATAACTCCAGGTGAAAGTACAACAGGGATTTCTGGTGTAACTTCAGGAGATCCAACTGCAACTACAGTCGACACCACTCTTACAACAGATATTTTAACAACTACTGAATTCACAGCAACCAGTGAAACTTCAAATACAGGAGAAACTTCTATAACTCCAGGTGAAAGTACAACAGGGATTTCGGGTGTAACTTCAGGAGATCCAACTGCAACTACAGCCGACATCACTCCTACAACAGATATTTTAACAACTACTGAAATCACAGCAACCAGTGAAACTTCAAATACAGGAGAAACTTCTATAACTCCAGGTGAAAGTACAACAGGGATTTCTGGTGTAACTTCAGGAGATCCAACTGCAACTACAGTCGACACCACTCTTACAACAGATATTTTAACAACTACTGAAATCACAGCAACCAGTGAAATTTCAAATACAGGAGAAACTTCTATAACTCCAGGTGAAAGTACAACAGGGATTTCTGGTGTAACTTCAGGAGATCCAACTGCAACTACAGTCGACACCACTCTTACAACAGATATTTTAACAACTACTGAAATCACAGCAACCAGTGAAACTTCAAATACAGGAGAAACTTCTATAACTCCAGGTGAAAGTACAACAGGGATTTCTGGTGTAACTTCAGGAGATCCAACTGCAACTACAGTCGACACCACTCTTACAACAGATATTTTAACAACTACTGAAATCACAGCAACCAGTGAAATTTCAAATACAGGAGAAACTTCTATAACTCCAGGTGAAAGTACAACAGGGATTTCTGGTGTAACTTCAGGAGATCCAACTGCAACTACAGTCGACACCACTCTTACAACAGATATTTTAACAACTACTGAAATCACAGCAACCAGTGAAACTTCAAATACAGGAGAAACTTCTATAACTCCAGGTGAAAGTACAACAGGGATTTCTGGTGTAACTTCAGGAGATCCAACTGCAACTACAGTCGACACCACTCTTACAACAGATATTTTAACAACTACTGAATTCACAGCAACCAGTGAAACTTCAAATACAAGAGAAACTTCTATAACTCCAGGTGAAAGTACAACAGGGATTTCTGGTGTAACTTCAGGAGATCCAACTGCAACTACAGTCGACATCACTCCTACAACAGATATTTTAACAACTACTGAAATCACAGCAACCAGTGAAACTTCAAATACAGGAGAAACTTTTATAACTCCAGGTGAAAGTACAACAGGGATTTCTGGTGTAACTTCAGGAGATCCTACTGCAACTACAGTCGACACCACTCTTACAACAGATATTTTAACAACTACTGAATTCACAGCAACCAGTGAAACTTCAAATACAAGAGAAACTTCTATAACTCCAGGTGAAAGTACAACAGGGATTTCTGGTGTAACTTCAGGAGATCCAACTGCAACTACAGTCGACACCACTCTTACAACAGATATTTTAACAACTACTGAAATCACAGCAACCAGTGAAACTTCAATTACAGGAGAAACTTCTATAACTCCAGGTGAAAGTACAACAGGGATTTCTGGTGTAACTTCAGGAGATCCAACTGCAACTACAGTTGACACCACTCTTACAACAGATATTTTAACAACTACTGAAATCACAGCAACCAGTGAAACTTCAATTACAGGAGAAACTTCTATAACTCCAGGTGAAAGTACAACAGGGATTTCTGGTGTAACTTCAGGAGATCCAACTGCAACTACAGTTGACACCACTCTTACAACAGATATTTTAACAACTACTGAATTCACAGCAACCAGTGAAACTTCAATTACAGGAGAAACTTCTATAACTCCAGGTGAAAGTACAACAGGGATTTCCGGTGTAACTTCAGGAGATCCTGCTTCAACTACAGATGATACCACCACTACAGCATATACAGCGACAACAACAGGTACAATTACAACTTCTGGAATTGTTCCCACTTTAACTACTGAAGGTGACACAACTACGGAAAATACTGCCACAACTACAGGAGATGTCACCTCTACTTCTGCTAGTGTCACAACTGCAGGAGTTATTACAGGAGACAGTGCATCCACACCAAATCCTGCCTCAACTACAGCTGGTGTCACAACTCCAGAAGATTCTTTTACGACTATCGTAACAACAACAACAGTGACAAGATCTACTCAGTCAACGACCAAAACCACAACCGCCAAACCTATTAGATGTGATAATGGTGGAACTCCACTACCAAACAACCTGGCTTGTATCTGTTTGAATGGTTTTACGGGGAGACACTGCAGTACTATTGAAACTGAAATTGTACTCGAAGGTTAGTTAAAAAGCCTATCAAATAAATATTATGAAAAATAAATTATGATTAAGTATTATAAACTTTTATCTTCACATCACGCATGTAAGTGCCAATTTCTATTGATTAATTTTGCTACAATATCATCTTCAGAATTAAAATTCTTGCAGTTGTTTTTCCAGTAAGATTGGTCTCATTAATTAAAATGTAGTGTATTAAAATTTCTTCAAAGCTGCATGAAGCTGCGGCTTAATAATACCATAGCTTGAATTTTTGTAATTTCATAGAAACCCAGTCACAAAACAATGGTAACTCGACTACATGAGATGGGCAGAATGCCTTTTTTTATTTAATTAGTTGTTACAATTTATACTTATACTTTCTTAAATTTTTACAAATTGTTTTCTGAACTTCTTCGTTTTCTTAAAATTTCCTCTACTTTTATTTCAGATCACATTGAAAGGACAGTTCAAGTTGCGATGCAAGTGAATGAAGAGTTTATTCCTGAATATGGAGACTCATCGTCAAGTCAATATGAAAAGTTTGTTGAAGATTTCACTGATACGGTAAGATGGCTTTCCTTTACTAAAATAACATAATTTAAAAGGATAGTTCAAAAATAGTTCAAGTTTTAAAAATGAAAATTCTGTCATAATTTGCTCACCCTAAAGTTGCTGAACACAAAAGATATTTTGAAGAATGTCAGAAACCAAACAGTTGATGGTATGATAGTATGGGAAAAAACACTATGGAAGTCAATGGCACACATCAACTGTTTGGTTACTGACGTTCTTCAAAATATCTTCTTTTGTGTTCAGCAACTATAGTCTCAATTGTAACAGTACAATTACTTATTCTGCAGGGTTAACACAATTTTATTAACAATTTTATTTAAAAGTTATTTACATTTTACATTTCAACACTTCTGCCTTTTATTTTCTATTCCTTGTTTTCTCACAGATGTGCTTGACCACTTACATATTATTGCCCATAAACTTGGGGAGTGAATCTAACTGCATATGTTTACTAAAAATCAGCTTGGGACCAGTTGGTTAAAAGTAATTTAAATGAAAAATTGAAGTTAGTTCTGAGAAAAGCTCTAGCTTTTAATCATTTGTTTGTAGATGCCTCTTTGTTTCATGCAATAACATACATTTTAAGAGTGACTTACGTTTCACAAACTGTTTTGAACAGTGGAGTCTTTTTTTTTTTTTACTACTAAAAATTTTTTACTACTTAAATTTCTATTCTATTATAGGTTGAATCCCGTTATAGAGGAGTACGTGATTTTAAGAGTGTGGGCAATATAATTCTAAGGTAATTCATCTACTTTGACAGCACAAATTTGTAATTGTATTTTGTAATTATATTTATGCCCTTTATAATGTCTGACTATTAGGTCTTATTGCAGTCTGGTTTGTTTTTGTCCTTTTAAAGTGCTGGTGGACCACTAAGTAGGCAAAGAGGAAAAAGAAGCTTGACTTTAAAGGAAAATCCACGAAGGTAACAGTACAAAATATAATAAACCAAACATGTATAATAAACTATAAAAATTAAAAATTAAAAAAAGAAGTGTTAAATCTTGTATTATGTCCACAATAAAAAATAACTTAATTATACAGCTTGAAAACACTAAAAAGAAAAGAAAAAACAATTAAAGGACTGATTTTATATTTTGTCTTTTCTCTCTCGCTCTCTCTCTCTCTCTTTAAATCATGTGGCTAGTCTGAATGTTAAGCATGATGTTATTCTTAACATTACAAACAATGACAACATCACCATTACTTATAATGATCAACTCAATGATGTGAAAACAGTTGCCCTATCCTTTAAAGAAAATCCAGGTAGGTTGTCATATACATTTCCTCCCTTTATCTATTTTGTAGTTATTAGATGCATTGTTAATCTATGTTTGTCCTTTTTTTCTATTCTAGCCAATGGCTTAGTTGTAAATAATGCCTCTGCATCACCGACTAAGCTCAACGGTGAGTTTACAGTTAACTTATTGTGCTAGGGGCAAGAAGAATAGTGAGCTATTTTATATAGGCGACTATTAATCAGTTCTGTCATTTTATTAAATACATTTGAATTTATTGAACTGCATACTCTATGCCAAAAAAAAAATCTTATTTTTAAGTACTGAGTGAACTACTGAAATAACTGAAATGAGTTTTAATGTGTAATGTTTTGATGTTGAAATTTTTGAAACATTCTGCATATTTTCAATCACAGTTCTGCAAAAGCGTAAAGTTACAATTTCCCTTTGCATATGAATTGCATTTTAGAGATAAAATACAAATGCATAAATTAGAAAAATGGCTCAATACATTATCGAAAATAATTCATAATTCTAATAATTTAATTGTTACTAGAAACTAGAAGCTATTGAACAACCAAGACACTACTTAGGAAAAGGTTAAAAAAAAATGTTCTAAAAGGTTTCAGTGAACAAAGGAGAGAATTGGGAGAGAAACTATACAGAGGGACCAACAGTTCATTTGGGGAAGCTAAAAAAAATTACAGTAGCATAGATTTTCTATTAAAATCAGGGAATTGATTATACTTTACTTTTTATTGTATTTATTTATTATGGCTGTCTCTTTATTTCCACGGTCAAAGAGGTGTGTGTCGAGCCTATAAAAGTTCTTCCTGAAAACTTCCGAATGTATTTTGATGCTGTTCTGTCGGATGGCAGAGTGACTTGTGCGACTCGATGCCATAGAGATCATCCTCAACCAAAAGTGTGCACGGACCGTGGCACCTGTGAAGTTTCTAGACAAGGTCCATCCTGCTAGTACGTACTTTTATAACTATATTTAATTATTTAAATATATAGTGGTGGTTAAAGATCTGGGCTGAAACTGAAAGATTCCACGTTTGTCCCCAACATCAGTGTACTTTTAGTTTGAATAAAAATATCTGCTAAATGGCTAGTTTGATTATATAAGTTTGAATATATGCTTAAATTGGTGCGTAAGCAATACAGGGCTCCAGACTGCGATCGAATGGTCACATTTTGCGACCTTTTTTCCTGCTGGTGCGACTGAATTTTGTTAGAGGTCGCACTGGTGCGACCACCACGGTGCCCAACTAATAAGAGCTGCCATTTCTGTTACATATGAGAAACATCAAACGGCAAACGAAACGAAAGTGGAAGGGAACCGCGCTACTCGTTCATCAGCTCGGAGCAATAATAGACAGCGCAGCTGTCATACACGGGCCGATCTCGTGACACCGTTAGCCTACTACACAGCGCTGGGAGATCCAGTGAGAAAGCGCTTGAATTCACCACAGTATTAATAACATCGCTAACGTTACAGATATCAGATCAAACAGCGCTGACGTGGAAACCAGGAGAAACATTGAAACATTTAGGCGTTTGAGTCCACAAATCATAAACATAAACACCATGGATTTAATGTACTAACACCCCATGGTATTGTGGAAGAAATCGAAAGTCGAATGTTATTTTTTTGTTTTTGTTTACATTATTCATCTCAGGGCTCGTACGACTTTTAAAAAGTGAAATTCAAGGGCTTTCAAGTGCTTTACACTTTCCCCAGCACTTAAAAGCTCTAAATATTATCAAATTTTAATATTATTTTTAATGTGATGATTTGTAAAACTAAAGGTTTAAAGGGGTAGGCCACTTTGTGGCAAACAAGCACTTTTATTTTAAAAAAAGACATGAAATTACCACTATAACCATTAGGTGGTGGCATAGGAGCACTTATTTGACTTATTAGACGTTTCCACTCCTTAATATATGTAAAAAAGTAGGAAGTCACAAAGTCTCATGAAAAACAAAAAGCTTTTCTTCAAATTGTGACTGATTTACACATAAAACAAGTAAAGAGTGCTCCTTTTAGTTCAGTATGATACTATAAAAGAACAATAGTACATTTAATAAGAGTAGAATATTTAAATTTTTCCCTATAAAAAGAGTTTTTTTGCACATTACTGTTGTTAATAAAAGTTCATTTTATCTGCATATCAATTCAAGCTCAGTGCTTCACTGTTAAATTTACAATAAACATGTAATGTTATTAGTAACTGCACTTGATAACAAAAAAAAAAAAGCAAAACGTTATGATTTTATGATTAAATTAACTTTATGATAAATTTTCCTCCAGCGCCACCAAATCAGGTGCTGGCGCCACCATCTGTAGAACTTAGTGGCACTGGTGCCACTGCTCTCAAATGTTAGTCTGGAGCCCTGCAATATAAAAAGTTAGAATCCTTCATGACATGAGAAATATTTCATGTGATCAAGACCAATGATTGGTGCAAGACCAGTCTAAAGAACTGGAATGATCTAAATGAAACAAAAGTTATTACAAAGCAATAGTAACAAACATGTACAGATAATTTTATTTAATGAAAATTGAAAAGGACTTATGCAATTTTGCTCTAGTTGCCGCCAAGCTGATGCACACTGGTACTTGGGAGCGGATTGCAGTTTCATGGTGCACAAGGTTGGATTCTATGCCGGATTGGGAACAGTGGCAGCCATTGCTGTGATAACTGTAGCATTCCTGACAGCTTATCTCGTGATAAACAAACGGACGGTAAAAAGGTAAGCTATTGCATGAAACTTTATTAAAATGTTCAGTTCAGCAATATTTTTGGAGTGTCCGGTCTGAGTCGTGCTCTTGAGGTCATAACAAGGCATTTCAATCAGGTTCAAACATTTCAAACTGGGCCTCTCCAGAAGAGTATTTTCTTCTGCTGAAGTCATTCAGCTGTTCATTTACTTCTGTGCTTTGGGTCATCATGTCTGTTGAGCATCAGCATGGACAGATGGCCTGCAGAATGTCCTGATAAAGTTCATGTCAAATTGTAAAACTCATGTTTCCGTTGATGATAGCTTCAGGTACAGCTTCAGATTTGTTCTGCGACTGCCCTGAAAATAACAATCCATCAGCCACTCTCAAGTCCAGAAAGGCCAGTTTGCTTGATAATTTTTTTAATACCATTTGTTTATGTAACTGTACCATTAAAATAAATGAGGGCTACAGTCCTGTCATTAAATCTGTGAATGATTCACAACTTTCTGACAGTCCCTCTAAAAATCTGGGATAATGCAATCTCTCAGGCTTGCTGAAAACAATGTCTTTTCCAAATGTGTATTGGGAAAAAAAAAGATGGTGTTCTTATAATATTATTATGTCTTCCTGTCCATAACTCTATTTCTTTGTCTTACAGGAATAAGGACATTAAGCAAGAGCTAGTGAAGGAATGGTTGGATGATGACTTTGAGTGGCCGTCACAAACAATAACACCATCAGGTACCAAAAAAATCATTCAACAGTTGTTGTCTGTAGGTAGTAACTGAATCATTTAACAAATTGTTGTAGTGTTATACAACAATAGTGTTAACAGTAGTGTTATCTCAGAAAAATTACTTGCATACTTCAGAGAGCAGCTTTTCCAGGGCGGTTCGAATGCATGCATTATGGGAAATATAATATTAGCGAGTGTACATCATTTGCACACCATAAATCACTCATTATACCTATAAATTATATGGAGAATTAAAAAATTAGATCACTACACCACTACAAATGTATGTTTTCATTTTGCCTTCCTGTGCAATAAGAGCACTGTAGTCTGATCTAAAACAAACTTACGCTGTGTAGCTACAGAAGATTTTTTCCCCCGTTTGAATATATATTTTCCATTTAACATGTCTCTGATTAGTCAACATATCTTTTTTCTATTTCCAGTTGACATGTATGATAATCAAGTATACTCACAGAGAGGCATGCATAACCAGGACAGTGCGGGAAGACCAGATTTATTTGCGGATCGATCCTACAATTTCTCACCTGAACCTGATATTCATCTCTGGTATCTTCAGAGAGATCAGCCTGTGAGTACTGACAGGATATACAGATAAACACGTATCAACATATGTTGTTCTTACAAACAGTCAGTATAAAGTAAACAAATCTTAAGCTACTATGTGCAGCAATAGGGTTGATAAAGGACACATTTTAATTGATGACTCCTTTTACTGCACAACTGCATATATCCATAGAAGTTACCTGTTACAAATAGCCAGTGTTTTTCTTTACTGTTTTTTACTGTACGCATTGTAGCATCACTACTATCAAGGTTTTTCAATAATTCCTCATTAATTCTTTTGCTCTTAACAGATGAAAACGGACAGACCTCAGATCCGGTCATCATTTGATATTTAAGTGTGATATTCTAAATGCATGGAATTTAACACATACGTAGGACGGCTCTGTTGACATATTTAATGTATCTGTTGCTTGGATGGCTTAAAAATATCCAGACTTGATGTATTAATCTCAGTTCAGTTGTGAGAGAGTTCTGTTTATACCACAAAATTTAGTAGTAGTACAATTGTGCATATTTTCTTTATCTCAGATGTGTGACAAACATTGACCAACCATATTGTGTTTGATCACATGATGAAGAGAAGCCGTGAAACTTCAGAAATGCCCTGCTACCCTTCAGATGTTATTAAAATAATGAAGGTATAGCAAAATAAGAATATAGTGTAGAAATATATTATTTTTTCAGGTTTTACTTTGTTAGTGCTCCTTCATGTGTCCTTGTGTTTTATTATTGTTGTTCATTATGGCATTGCATTAATATGAATTGTTTGTAAATTACATATTAACCACAAATTATTTATTAACATTATATTCCACAAATTATTTATTGTCATTATACTCCACATGTTTGTAAATTAACACTTGCTTATGTTAAAATAAATATCTATATTCTCAATTGTCTTTTCCTGTAATTGCAATCAAATACATGAACAACAAAAATTATATTCTTGCGCTATTGTGTACTGAGCAATAAGAAAATATCAAATAGACATTTAAACATCTAAGATCATGAGCTAACACAGAATAGCTTCACAAAACAGTGTTCCTATTGCGTTTATGTCTCTTTATTAGTTCTTTTTGTAGTTTTCCTAGACATGCAACACTCTTTGTCCTTCCAAAAGCACAGTTCATGGGGCTTTCTTACTCTATATACCACCACCACATTAAATCCCTTAGATTACATTGTTACATTATTTTCTTCAAGTCTTTCCAAAATATAACAGCAAGTATGTTTTAAATGTTAAAGAAGAGTTTGGCTATTCTTATTAATGTATCAGCATTTTAAGGGTGGATAGTGATTTTGAAAGAAGGAACAGAGATGTGGCCCATAAAATCTGTTCATTCCTCTTTCAACACATTTTGTCAGATCACAACCACCCCCACTTGATTTTACAGCCTAAAGTGTTTTGCAAAGCAAGTTTCTTTATCGGCAGCCTGTCATGTGAGGGATGGTGAGTTACACGTCATGTTGGGTGGGGAACAGATAATAAGGAAAAGATACTGATAAGCTCTTCAATGATCAGACATTGTAGCTATTTTATATTTCTTAAGAAATGACCTTTCTGACATTTTTTATTAGCATTGCAATCAAAATAAGAAAAGCATGCACTGTTGTTTTTTTAACAAATGGAAACTTGAAAGCACTAGACTGGTGAGAATACTGGAAGAAGATATAGACACTTTAAGTATTCAATGTAATATTTTTTAGTTTTTTTAATAAGAAACTTGTTTTAACAGAATCATCAACTTTAGTGTAGTGAAAAGATATGAATACTTTATGCACACATTTTCCAAACTAAAGAAACAAATCTGAACCTGTAGAAAAGTGAAACATAAGACCCACACAGAGTGTTAATTAGGCTGAACCCCTTCAGAATTCAGCTCAGCCTAAGTACATCATTTCTCAGAATCCAGAGACAGTCTTTTCAGCAAGGTTACTGGAACTAACAAAGGATTGAGCGGACAGGTGCCAGCCGTAGCCCAGTCTTTGTCCTTTGCTGGTTCTGTGGCAGATGACTCAGCGGAGGATCCAGTAGTAGTTCTAAGTTTCTGTGTTAATGCAGTAGAATCAGCTGCATTTGCATATGGGACGTTTGAAGAGGAAGCTGGCATTATTGCAGTTTTGGAGAGCTGTGAGTGTAACTGGAGGAGGTGATGTTGAAGTTCCCTGCAGTCCAGTAAGGGGAGCTCCTCAGGCAAACACATCAGCATATCCAACAGCACTGCGCTCTCTGAGGACGTATCAGATGGAATGAGAAAAAAGAGAGATCTTTTCACATATGTATAACAGATTGGTTCACCCAAAATTTAAATTCTGTCATTATTTATTCACCAGCCACATGATCGACTGACTGACTTTTATGAAAGTCAATGGGGTCCAAAACAACATTGATCCTCATTGACTTTCATTGTAAGGACGAAAAAAAAAAATTTTAAAGACAAAATAAAGAATGTCATACAGGTTTGGAATGGCATGAGGGTTGTTATTATTGGGTTAGCTATGTGTTTAAGTTGATCTAACTTCCACATTCCTGAGACATGTGTAAAATGGCCATGAAGAGTATAATTTATTCCAATTTTTACCATCATAATAGATTATTATATACAAAATGTATCATAACAGTACATACCCATAGAAGTAAGAGCTGAATTGCCAGTTGTAGAGCCGACGCCACTTAAATATTTATAAATCTTGTCAAAATTCACAACACACTTCAGCATTCTTGGTTTGACTGATTGAACTGAATTTTGCCTATTTGAGGAAACTGATGGTGACACTGGACCAGTGGAAACAGGACTGGACACTGTTGGTTCTGCTTCTGATTGCAGTTGACTTGGGCTTCTTGCCATCTGTGAGGATGCTGGTGTGTCAGGTGTGTTAGGCACTAGAGGTGAACTGCTTGATGCACTCTCAAATTTGCTAATATGGTCAACAGCATCAGAACTCGAGTCAGGCTGAATAAGAGATGCAGCTGTGGTAGAGAAAACACTGGGATTTGGGCTCCTGCCCGTGGCGGAAGGTCGAAAGGGGGTTTTAGGGGACTGAGCAGGATGAAGACTGGAGAAAGCTGGTGTTTTGATGGTGGGGTGTGGAGGTTCAGAGTGCATCAGGCCACAGGGCTCTGTGGCAGCAATCACAAGCATCTGATGACAGAGTACGAAATAAACAGAAATGAACATTTTATCTTCTTTACGGTGATAAAAGGCAATAAAGGAGTCAAATACTGTACACTGTTCTTTAGGTGCGCTATAAATAGGAGTCATATATAAGAGTCATAAGATATTGACAGAATCGATTGCTGAACTTACATACTTGTGGTGCAAGTATAAACATCAATGTAACATACCTGTGTGTTTCATTGTAGCTCAAAAGTATCACAAGTAACACAACCTTATTGTCAAATGTAAACATTACCATCACTATTTGTCTACTCCTTAGTTTTAATCCTGTCAAACTATTGGCTAATCAGTTTGTTATTTTAGCTCTATAAAGCTGTGTGTAGTCAGACTATGGTTGAGAAATGATTAAGGTACACCTGTAAAAATTTTTGGTGTGGTGTCTGGTGTATTTCCACATTGAAATGTCACATACAGACCTGGGAAAAGGCAGAGGAAATGGTCTTCTCATGGGATCTGGAGATTTTCTGTACCAGCTCTGCCCAGATTTCAATGGGAACTTTAGCCTTGCGACACTCCCTCCTCTGACTATGAACCTGTAGATAAACCTTCTGCAGCATATGTGACTTCAGGGACTTTATCAGGTCTTCAACCTGAAATCAAGCAGTAATTGCATTACATTGGAGATTTGCATGTTCATCCGCATTAGTGATGTTTTGGGTGGTGGCCATGAGTTTACCTCTTTGAGAGATCGTCGGGGAACTTTCTTTTGAATCTCAGTCAGATCTAACTCAGATTCAAAATTCTTCTGCTGTTTCAAAGCTTGCAAAAAGTTCTGTAGATCTTTGCGAGCCCATCCTTTGCAGAATGATTTGTCACTCACTGTCTGTTTTTCCTCAATGGCTTTACGTAGAAAGCGTGACGGTTCAGTTCGCTGACGAAATGGAGGTTTCATAGTTGCTGATTAGATAAAGTTATGTCCAATGTACCTTGAAATTGCCTGCTGTATGAAAAAGAAAATGTTCACATTTAAAATGTAAAAACTACCCATTAGGCTTAAACAAACTTTGTTCAGGAGCACAAAATAATGGGAAAACATTATTTTAATATAGCACTAACAATGATTAGCGATCTACATGAAATGAATCTTATGATGTGGTTTTTATAGCAAAGTCCATCTTGAATCTTCACTGAAAGTTAGGATTTGATCATAAGTGTGGTGTATTTGTGGACTTATATTTAACAGTTAAATTTAGATGAATCACGTCAAAGGGTGCCACAGGACAAATTAATGTGAAGACACCTTCAGTGCCTGGACCCCTAAATATCAAGGGCTTTAAAAAAAAACCCAAAACATTAAAACCACACATTCCGTTTATAAGGACTTGAAGAGGAAACTTTCAATTTCAATGTTTTCAAATGTTCTATGTGGTAGAAATTCTCTTTAAATTCTGCTGTATGTCCCATCAAGGTTTAGTTATATTTTGATAGGATGCACCTGAGCAGATGAAGTTCAGTTGTTTTAAGGGAGTTAGTTACAGGAATGTGTATGAACATCAAAACAGGGTACAAACGCAGCAGTAATGCCCCAATAACCTCACAATGAATCTTTTAAATCTGCGTAAAGTGCGCCAGAATGCTGAAAAACATGTTGTCTCTAAGAGTTGTTCTAAAGCCACTGCTTCTTAATATCTAAATGGCACTTACAGCTTCCACACTAACGTTACATGACATTTTCAAAGTAAGCTATAGGGCAGCGCTTGACCAAAGGACAATTTATTCACGTCATTTACACAACTTTAAGGAAGGACTGCACGGTAACCATCAAATAAAATTACTTACAATAAACTAGATGGAAAGTCAACAGATTAGAAACTTCGGTAACGTACTAGCTTTGTCACAACACAAGTCCAGCAGGTTTCAGTAGTAGTACCCGTATCTCACTACGAGTCACTAAGAGGTTCAAAAACCACGAGGCTGAAATGCGTTTCCATATGTCAGATTGCAAAGGCTGTTCTCATTTATGTCTAATTCAATATACGTATAAATATATATTAAAAATTAAATGAATAAAAAATATTATAAAAGACTAAGCGGCCGTTAGCACTCACGTTTGTTTATACTTAAAAAGATAGCCAGGCCTACAGCGCTTGCACCACTTGTCGTTTACGAAACACACCACTAGAGACCGCTCAATCTTTTCACACGAAATTGAATTTCTCACTGCAGTAGTGCAGTAGTTTTAATACTATGTACTTTAAATATGCTATCACACTCGGTATTTGTCTATTACACCTGTTATAGTGACAACAAGACCTGAAATATAAAATTTTAGCAAAACTTGGGACCTAAAATCTATTTATTTATTCTGTTTTTTTCCTCATGCGGCGATACATCTACCGGTATATATATCAACCCAGATCTGACATTTCATCTGTAACTTAGTGCGGTGTAAAGTACTTCCGCCTGTGATGAAACCACTGAGCTATATAAATGATATTATACTTCATATCTAGTTCCGCCTAAATGTAGACATTTATACATCTTTACTTTTCATGAGAACTTTAAATGGTATATGCATGACGGCTGCTGCTAGCAGCTAGGCTAATTTCACCTTGTTGCCGTACATTCAAAAGTATTGCGAGGTTTGACCAATTTTGTAACTAAAGATTAAATTCTTACCCCCGTTGGTAATATTCACCTCATATATTATCATAATCACGTTTTCACAACTAGATCTTTTTTGTGAACACCAAACAGTGACATGGAGCTGTTTAAACCATAGTGCTGAAACCAGAGTCTAGTTACAGCCAGCTAGAGCACAAAAGCAAAATATGCAAAAAAAAAAAAAAAGAGAGAAATGCACCTTTTCCCCCAAAACACAGTTGGTCCATCTGTTATAATGCATGATCTATCAATTTCAATGATTTTAACACGACTTTGTAAGACCATATAAAAAAATGCAATATTCATGCTGAATATGTAGCATCAGTATACATACATATTCAACATGAATACGCCATTCTTGATTTGACCTGCATTATCTTTAAAATTAAATCCTTTACATGAGCATGCAAATGAATCCAAAACCAAGCATCATAATTGAAAACAAAAGGTTGACAGATACAGTGAGTCTAAACAGACAATTAGGAAAGATAAATTGAATGCAAACGCAAGCATGGGAAAAAGGAAATACTGAAATGGTAGGCCTTTGCAATGCTTGCAAATGGTAAAGATGTAGGCCTATAGAGGTTGTCATGAAAATTATTGAAAATTATGACCTCTGCTGGTGATTGGGGGACATGATTTTAGTGGATGTGAACATTATTACCTCACGTCATGATCCCAGAGGTCAAGAACTGTGGTTGTTTCTGCAAAAACTGAGAGATGCCAAGAGGTTTTAGTAATTGATTGGCTAAAACTTTTGAAATTAATGTATGCCTTGACTGTTGTTGGATATTTTATTATTTCGTAAAACATGTTTGATGTTAAGAGGGAGAATATATGAAATTTTTTTTATATAATTTCAGATAGGTTGTTTGTATATTTTACTGGCAAATAATATTGAGCAAAAAATACTATTACCTAAACACAGTTCTTGCAACGGAATGCCTTGCCATATTCAAGGCCATTGTCCTCGTGTTTCATGTGATTCAATCCAAACTTCAGCCTTCTTGGGTCTATATGCACCAAGATGAGACAAAACAAGGTCAAGCAAGTCAAGTTGAATTACAAAGTAAATGTCAGGTTAGGAATTGTGTTTTAATGATGAACTGAACATATAGTCGCATAAAAAAGACAGAATAAAGATTAATATAAAAGTGATTTTTAGAAAATCTGATTCAGTAGGCCTATATCTAAATATATCACATCATATTTTGTTATTTTATAACCTTAAGAGGATTTGCCTCAGAAGGCTTTTTCATTTTACTTACCACTGCTGTCCAAATATGACACGAATCCTGAAATGATTATCATCAGTATGAACTTTGCTGATTTTTCGTAATGGAAGAACATACTGATAAAGATGATTATGTTCAAAAAGGACTGACAGCCTGTCACCATTCACTTTCATTGCATCCTTTTCCATTAACTGTTATATTGACACATTATTGTGTTTATTGTTGTGCCAAAACTGAGAAATTGTGAGAATTTGTCCACCACTTTTGTGTTAAATTATTGAAATCTGCCTTATTCTCACCAAATTAATTCAGTTGATGATCTGTAGAATCCCACATTTAACAAATTTCATTAGTCTCAACAAAAGGAAAAAGAAGGGTTTTTTTTAATAGAAGCCTATTGCACTTTTTACTAATAGATCCAAAACCCAAATAACATGGATAGGTTATCATTGGCTATGTTGTTTTTGGCATTTCAAAGATATGTTATCTGTAACTGTATCTTTTTTAGTCTGTGTTTAATCTTTAATCTACGTCTAATCTGAAATGTATCATGTATTAGGCTACATATTTTGTTTCATTGGTGTCAATGACAGATTTCATCATAACATTAACCATAATGACTGAAGTCATAGGCCTATTTCATTTATGTTTTTATCTATAAAGTTAGACAAATAAAAAATAATAAACTCATCTGTACCTTCAAACTAGCATAGATCCCGTCTAGGAGGTCCTTGGTACTATAATACTGCAATGGATCTAATTATCGTTTATGAATTTTTGCAAATAAAAAAAGTGTTTAACAAAAATTAGAAAAAGTTCAGAAAAATGTTTTATTTTCATTTAGTTTCAAGTAAAATTTAAATGTAATGTACAAGTATATGACTAATTACATCAATATTGACTATTTCAATCTCATTGCAATGTAAGCAAGTAAATAAATATAATAATATGATATATGGGAGAGTAAATGCAACACTTTTATACAATATGTAATATATTTATAAAATATAAAGGGTTCTTTCTATCTGCCTAAGGAGTCCTTGGCCTGAAAAAAGGTCACCAATATCGATGCTTGTACGAACACCTGTGCACCATCTCTTTTGTACATACATGCAAAGCACATTTACTCAAATTCAGCTGTGTATGTACAGTATCTATTTAAGTTGCAAAAACCAAGGGGAGCAAAGCATGCACTGAGTCAACAGAACAGCACTCACAGTGTTCGGGCGCATTGGGAGTGAGTGAGGCAGGCAGAGGGAGAGAGAGAGAAGAGAGAGGTCGATCATGATTGGGTGATGGTTTAGGGGGTTGGCATACCTCTCTTCTCCTTACTGGGGGATGGGGATGGGGATGGGAATTCTGGGAGGGGCTTCACAGTGACCTCATACTTCATATATTGTAAGTCTGAACCGGCATTACCTAAAAATTCTGCCTTTAATCTAACCGCAGTGCTACGAAAGCTTACATCTATTCAGCATCTGTCACCCTGACCTCTGTATTCTTCACGGGTCCGACGCACGACGTAGAGGTAAGTGAAATGGACCACTATGTCCGCTAGAAAAGATTTTGCTCGTGCAGCCTGTGCATGGCAAGGGCTCGACGCGGTCGAACAATCATTGTACTTGGATTTTCACGTCTTAAAATTGTCATGAACATCACGCATCTGCTGTATTGTCCTTCTCACCCTTTTTCAAGTCTCACGGCCATCTTGCACGGCCCAAATTTATACCGCTAGAGCCGACAAGGCAATGAATGAAATGTAAAGAATTCGCCGGAACCCCAGTCCCCCCCCCCCCCCCCCCCCCCAAGTATAGGTTTTGTTATATGTTGGCATTCATGTCGAGTAGCCCATTTTCGTTTGGTCTCTCTGTGCGTGCGACGTTTTTCAATCTATCCCGGATGCCGGTATGGTATTTGTGGAAAATGGAAAATTTTATCGAATAACCCAGTTATAATAGTAACAATGCAACTGCTTCGTAATTAGAGGATAGGGATTCCTGTCTATTGCCTCCCCCGCTTGACATGTCAAACCGTTATGTAGGCTACAATGCACAAAAATGTATATTTATTTATTTATTCATTTATATTAGAATTTACTGGCGATTTATTTTAAACTCAAACTAAACATTGTATGAATGGATATACGGTATGTATTGCACAATTAGAGCCAGATCTATTCGCAAGATTTTGTGTTAGATCATTGCTTTAATTTGTGTTTCGAGTGGGGGCGGGGCGAATCAATAGGGGTCGAATTGCAGTGATGCTGCGAACACGTAACGGCTTTGACTTTAAAGATGCTGAATGCACCCATTGTTAAAGATATCATTATATATCTGTCGTATTTATATGATATTTATAGAAAAGTTAAATGTTAATAACTGACTTGTTTTTAAGGATTCTAAATCAAATGTAGGCCGATTCTTGATTTTTGATTAACAATTTTGATGCAATGTGCTTATGTCCTTCTGTTCGTGTTTTGTAGTTCTTGCTGGTGTGAAGTCGGCAGGCTCATATCATAGTTATTTTCCACTGGCACGTGAATGCCCATGCTGACGCACCATACCTCCAGTGTACATGACATAACCGCGAGAAGTAGGAGAGACATATGGCATGCCCTATTATTAATGGACATGGTGTGCAGGCAATCTGCTGCAGTGGTGCTAGGCATATACCAGTGTCATGCTTGGCCCATTTTATGATGCTACTTTTGGTTTTTGACGTTGCTCCACATACTGCAATGCTGCATTTAATGAGCACATTTTAAATTAAATCCATACACACACTTCAGTGCCTCTGAAGAGAGGTATGTGGTCCTGATGGTCTTAATTTGACTGAACACATTTTTATCTGTCAAGAATAATGTGTCAAGCATGCAAGTTGTTTTTGTTCATTATAATGCTGTCAAGAATGACTGATGAATAAAGTGATAATTCACCCACAAATGAAAATTCTGTCATTCTTTGCTCACCCTCATGTTGTTCCAAATCTATTATGTTGTATTGTTATTTTTTCCATGGAACGCACTAATGATTTTTTTTAAAGAATCTTTACACAGGTGTTCTCCACCCATTTATTGTGACCATGGGTGTCATGCTCCAAAAAAAGGACAAAACCCTACCATAAAAATAGTTCATATGCCTTGTGTCATATGATAGCTTTATGTGTGGTGACCCCTAACCCTAACCTTGGCACGTTGCACCAAGTTTGAAGTAAAAAAGCAGTTGGTTCTAACATGTCTTGCATATGTAATGCAGCAGTTCAATGAAGCAGGATGGAGAATGAGATTTAAGGAGTAAAATCCAAAATTTTGTCCTGTCCCTTGCACAAATAACTCAAATGGCTCTGAATATAGCACATGAGTAATAAGGACTGTTCTTTTTTGGAGTTTGACACTATTTGGTTACTATGAACTGGCACTGTATAAAAAAACTGTGTGAAAATTCTTCTTTGTGCTCCACAGAACAAAAGAACACAAGGAATGACATGAGGGAGAATAAATTGTGACAATTTTTGTTTTGGGGTGAACTATTCTGTTAAATTAGATTCTCCTCTGTATTCTCAGAGTGCTGTCATGCACCTTTATCTTCACATATTCATACAGAGGTTGCTGCGTTGACTCCACTTTGTTATTCGTGTTCACCATGTGACAGGACAGAACTTGCCACTGACCTAAATGTGTGCTCCATAATAAGATATTGACAGTTTAAATGTCAATTTGTCTTTATGCTGACATGAGACGCCAAAATAACACTGCATGAAAAAAAGACAGCATTTAAAACACAAAAGCATCGCAAAATAACTTATTTAATAGGAGTATGTCTCAAGTACATCTTGCTTTTATGGATTCGTATTGAACACTGATGTGTTGGTTCATTTCTAAATCTATATATTACATGTTTTTCTTACTGAATTGTATTGCAGGCATTTAAAATGTTATGAAAGGGACATTATTTTTCAAGGTTATCTTCTTTGCTCCCATAATCTGGTCTAATGAATTTATATAAACAAATAGATGGGAGGGGAAACTACAGAATGCAATGTTTTGTCCTCTAGATAAAGATAGATTGAGACAGAGAAACAGAAGGGGGAGAGGACATAGACCGAGACAGGAATTTAATGGACAGAAGAGATGAAATTAATTAATCACTATCTTATATGATGTATGAGAATGGATAATGAATGGTTTATCAAGTCCAGAATTATTTACCATTATAATATTTTTTTATTTACATTATGTATGATGTTCAGATGAATCTATGCAAAGGCAAAGGGCTGGTAAACCTATTTATTTGAATAGGATTTTATCTGTTCAGATTATGTAAATGTGCCACAATAAACTTGTAGAGAGAACAGAAACATGCTGTACGTTCCTTAGATTACACTTTCATTTATGTCCTTATGACCTTCTCAGTATGCTAACCTCCTTTTGTCTTGATAATATATATTTTTTTAAATTACATGAACGTATCTTACATTTTTCCCCTCACTTTCCCCCAGTTCATTTACACATTTTTTTTTTTGTAAATTGTGATTCTTGAATGAAAACAAAACTCTGGTTAATAGACAGACACATCTGACCTCTGTTTTGGACATTTTTATGCCATGACTGATGTATTTTATTAATATGCTGTTGAGATGCAAAACCTACCCTAGTGAAAAAAACGTATACCAAGATGTATTTAAAATATGTTAAGTAAAATACTAAGTATACCACAAATCCATTAACATTTACTGACATATCGCTTGAGACTTACTGATATAAATATTATAATTAAAATTTATTTGGAGTACTTCTTTATTGCACAATGGACATTTCTTAATATTAAGCCTAAAATGTGTTTTAATATCACTATTAGTAAGGATACTATGTTCACTGTATAATATCAGTTTTTAAATGCAAGATATTTAAAGTGTATCTAAAGTGTACTTGCAATAGTTTCACATTAGCACAATCAAATATATCTTTTGTTGGACCTCAGCAATATTTCCGGATAACTATAGTGCATTAAGTACAAAATTAGTTGTTCCAGTTTAGCAGACTTTAAGTATATCAATTTAGTATACCAACAGTACAATTGCAGGGCATTTATATTAAGTACATAAATATGTAAATGTATTTGTAGTATACTTAGCATAAAATAAATGTATTTCAAATACATTTTGGTATATTTATTTTTCACTATAGATTTTGAGGACTTCATACCATTTTCAGCTTTCTTTTCTATTTCATTTTTAACAGGTTTGCCTGACTTGTTAAAACTGACAAAGGTACATAAACATAAGTCTATAATGAGTACAATGATCTCAATCAAACTGAACCTGAAGCTCACAGAAGCCCATTATTTGGCAGTGCCAAACTGTTGGTGAGGTCAGACACTACATTATACTAGTATGCATCAAATCATTGTCTTTGTTAAAGGTTGTAGGGGCATGCATCTATACAACCGTGCAGTGTGCAATAAACTCATGAGAGTCCACTTGACCATAGCAGTATCACGGCTTGAATAGAAAGTGAGAGCAGGGGTTACCTGAGTTAGTTGTGTTAATTTAAAAGTAAGAACCCCTGACAGACACTTATTCAAAACAATTTACAGTACATTTATTAAAAAAAGATAATGTACCTGGAATAACCAGGGTTAAGTACTTTGCTACAGCCCACTGATCACTCCTTGCAATGTTTGAACTTAGAACCTTTTGACATTACCAGCCCAGAAATTTCTCACACAGTAGAGCTGCTGGTAGCAAAATCAACGTCATGGTTCCCAAGAAATGCATGAATTGATAAAACGTATACTCTGAATACAATGTAAATAGCTTTAGATAAAGGTATAAAAGACTGAAAGCAAGTTGTCCCTGAAGAAGTGTTGTTATCCATACAGTCAGATTCCAGTACTATATGGAGCAGTCAGTTGTAAAACATACAGAGAGCTTTATTAGTTGACTATTTACATAGTCTTCCTCACCCGGGTCCTCATGATCTACTCAACAATGTGGTTGTTTTCTTGACTTCATACTTTATGTTTTACCCCAAGCATGTTTAAAGCGTTTTTGCTTCCTGATGTCCTCTCCTTCAATGTGATGTAATTGTAATAACTCCGCCTGAGGCAACAGTCTATCCAGTCTATAAGTCTATCCCACGGAGAGATGACAAGCCCTATAATATAACAGCAGAGAAGGACTTTTTTGCAATTATATAACACATCTCATTGAAAGATGTCATGCACAATATCTACATGTTCACAGACACTAATTAACACATTGGTGCTAAAGTCCATCGAGAAGTTAAGTTTCATGTATATTTTCACGCATCTTCAAAAAAAAGAAATAATAAAAAAAAAAAAATCACAATTGTTTGTAACTCATTAACGGACCATTATGCAGCCACACAGATTCCACTAACCGGATGGAATTTGCTAATTGGTGCTTTGATATTTTGTTCTCTTATTTTCAGAGATAAATTAATTTGGGGTTAGTAAGGGTTACCAGACATAGACTGAGCATGAGTTAGGTTAGGGAATCTAGGGAAACACATTGATTTGGCCCAATGGAAATATCTGTTTAGTTTAAGTGAACTATCCCATTACAAACTGAAGGGCAAATGAAAGACTGAGACAGTCACATGGAAATGTGGAACTCAAATATTGCATAGCAATTGGCAATTGAACCATGAATGAATAGTTTTTGTCACAGCATCACAAAGTGCTGCGCAATATATGTTTGCCAAACCCAAATAAGCTTTCGGACATGAAGGGTTTTCCCATTACAGTAGTGCATCAATGGAAAAGTACCAGGGCTTTCTCAACCGGTAAGGGCCCAAGGGGGTGAAATGTTTGCTCTGTGACTTGTTCACAGTGTAGCTCCCACTGCACGGATTTTCTGCCTTTCAATCCCCGACACTCACTACCCATATATGCGTGCCTGCACACATCTGCCTACCCATCCGCTCCACCTTCCCATGGACGTCTCGCGCCATTATTTCCCAAGTCCTTTCAAAAAATGTGTTTATTTTCCACTGGGAACCAGGGCAATGCTGCTCAGTGAGAATTAAAAAAAGGATTAAGGGTTCTGGCAATAGGAGGTGGACATGTCTGTGTATATGCGTTGGCTGAGGGGCGACTGTCTTGCATTTGGGCACGGTTACAAGTTGCCGCTATTGATGCCAACCTGCTGGCGTGTTGGCATGGGAAGATAAACACTGCGACATGAAGCACAAACCTTGTGCTGTACTGAGCTGATAAGGACCCTCACACGATTTTTTTTGGTAAAGTTCAATCTTGACATCCTTGAAATGTAAAATGCAGGAAATAAAATTTGCAAAGGGACAATAAATTGAAGGGAAAATGTCACATGGAACCTCTTTTGGGTCACAGATCATAATGTAATGCTCAAGCTGAAATCTCATTGTAAATCTCTTTCCATGATTGACTGTGTCTACAGCTCTAAGGATGAAGATTGAAAATGGCCTGCCTTGCTCTCAGCTCCCCGAGGCCCCTCCTCAGACTGGCCTGCAGTTTACAGTGGCGACAGAAGAGGACTTTGATGACATCATGGCCATGAGCAAGGATATCTATGGTGGCCTGGACTATCTGCCCTCCCGCTATCAAGCCTGGCTGCAAGAGAGCAATCGCACTGTCATTTTGGCTCGCAAGCAAGGCAAAGTGGTAAGGAAGCGGATATGGAGGGATATTTTGCTGTGCATGTTCCAGCCTCATTCCTTCAAAGGAATAGTTTACCCAAAATGAAAATCATTTATTCATCCCCATGTCATTTAATTATTGCATTTTGAAGTGTGATATGATAAACATTTCATCTCATAATAGCTTCTGCTAAAACATCCAGGCAAAAGTAATAATAATAACAACGACAATAATAATAATTTGTATAACTTATATTTTTAATTTATAATTAAATGTTATAATTAGAGTTAATTATAAATAATAAATTATAATAAATAATTCTCATATTTATATAAAATAAAGAAAAAATATATTACTGTATATTACAACTGTACTGTAAAATATATTTTTTACATAATTTATATTTATTTATTAATTAATTACTTTACTTTCATGGGTAAACCCTCCAGTTTTTATCTTGGCAAAAAACATCTCGGTTACGTATGTAACCCTCGTTCCCTGAAGGAGGGAAAGACGAATTGGGATCACTTCTGGGTGCCCCTATCAGCTTCGAGTGTATAGAGAACGGGCCAATGGCCATTGGCGTGCGAGATTTGCATCTCGCGCTCCGCCCCGCACTGCGGATATAAACAGGAAGCGGATGCAGCGCACATTTGTTTTTCACTTCGGAGCCAAACTAGTGATTCGGTCATGCAGTGATGGTACAGCAACTGTGGCGACAGGACGTACGTCTCCATTCCCTCCTTCAGGGAACGAGGGTTACATACGTAACCGAGACGTTCCCTTTCAGTCAGTCACGTTCGACGTATTGGGATCCCTATGGAAAACGCCACAGTTACTACCACTTCCAACGCCCAGCGAAAGCCCCTCAGACCCTTGTCTGTTCGGGGCGGGAAACTCTATCAGTGGATAACGCTGGGAAAGCGTGCCCAGGGGGGCCGCTGCTGAAGCCACATCCTACCCGTAGGGAGGTATCATGTGGAATATACACGTATGGACTGGCTGTGGGCAGTACAACATACGGAAGTCCCAGGGGTGGCCCCGGCCAATGCAGGCGGGGGACTACAACGCATAGAGACGGCAGAGCGAGCTCCGCCACGCTCCGCCACGTCTGACTGCCGCGGGTTGCAGAGGAACTCAACAGGGTTCGCCAACCTGGGGAACTCGACTGGAGCATATCAGCGCACGTATCCGGTCCATGAGGAGGGGAATGGCGCAGCAAGCCGACACAAGAGCGGGCACTTCGGTGTTACTGGCTATTTGAAGTGAGCACACGGGAAGAAACCGGCTCTACACGGAGGCTATAGAATCTAGCGAACGTGTTAGGTGTCGCCCAGCCCGCAGCTCTACATATATCTGTCAGCGAGGCGCCATGCACCAGCGCCCAGGAAGAGGCCACACTCCTAGTGGAGTGGACCCTCAACCCGAGCGGGCAAGGCACGCCTTGGGTCTCATACGCCAAGCCGATGGCATCCACTATCCAGTGAGCCATCCTCTGCTTGGAGACAGCCTTTCCCTTCTGCTGGCCTCCGTAACAGATGAAGAGCTGTTCTGAGGTCTTAAAGCTTTGCGTTCTGTCCACGTAAGTCCGCAGAGCGTGAACGGGACAGAGAAAAGCCAGGGCTGGGTCTGCCTCCTCCGAAGGCAGCGCTTGTAGGTTCACCACCTGGTCCCGAAAGGAAGTAGTGGGAACCTTGGGCACATATCCGGGCCGGGGTCTCAGGATTACATGAGAGTTACCCGCCCCGAATTTCAGGCACGATTCGTCGACCGATAATGCCTGCAGGTCCCCTACCCTCTTGATGGAAGCCAATGCAGTCAGGAGTACTGTCTTCCAAGACAGGATTTTTAACTCTGCTGACTGCAAAGGTTCAAAGGGACCCCTCTGCAGTGCGGTTAGCACCAGAGATAAGTCCCAAGAGGGTATAGAGTGAGGGCGAGGCGGATTTAATCTCCTCGCCCCCCTCAGGAAGCCTGTCTTCATATCGGCTGGAGGGACCGGCTCTATCGCGTCCTTCACCAGTAGGACTGCGATCTCCGCCCGTAGCACGGGGGCGTCCTCCTTCGACACGGAGGTGAAGTGAATGCCCCTGAACCTGGGGGGCCGCCGGGCGAACTGAATTGCATAGCCGAGTCTGATAATACGGATGAGCCAGCGGGACGGGCTGGGAAACGCTAGCCAGGCTCCCAGCGACCGAATCAGCGGGACCAACGGCACCACAGACGTATCCGCAGCGGGGCAGCGCAGCGGAGTGCAGGGACCCGACTCGGACGGCATAGCGGCCCAGAGTGGGATCTGAGTGAGCAATGCAACACTTACCTGCTTCCGCTGAGGGGGCGCACGGGTGTGAGGAGGCCTCTTGTGTGCGTCCTGGACACAGCCAGCACCCCCTGCTGGCGTTAAGAGAGGCACCGGAGGGTGACAAGGCATGTGAGCGTCGTACACCGCCAAGCGCGCTCTCTTGGCACCAAGAGATTTCGGAAACAGCTCTTTTACTGAAGTTTTGGGTACCACTGGCACGAAGGCCAAATTCGAACGAAAGATTCTCTCCCAGCCTTCCTCCGGGAGAGGGAGCGGTGCTGTCACCACCTCCTGAAGAGCTGTCCCCTCCATCTCTGGGTGGCCCGTCTCAGGGTCTCTTACGACGGCGCTTGCCACCTGGCTTGGCAGCGGCCTGAGCGGGCTGGACGGCCTTCCCGTGGCCAGCTCCACACCGTTGCCCTGGTGGAGGCTGCTGCTGGGCTTGGGCGGGAGCGGGGGCGGCGGCAGGGGGAGCGACGAGCAGGCGGAGGAGCTGCGGCCGGAGGCTGGGCAGCAGCTGACCGCCGGGGCAGGATGTGTCTGATGGCCTCCGTCTGCTTCTGGGCGGCCGAGAACTGCTGGGCAAAGCTCTCGACCGTGTCGCCGAATAACCCAACCTGGGAAATGGGGGAGTCCAGGAACCGATACTTATCGGTCTCCCTCATATCGGCCAGGTTGAGCCAGAGATGTCGCTCCTGGACCACAAGAGTGGACATCGCCTGACCAATGGAACGGGCGGTGACTTTCGTCGCCCAGAGAGGGAGGTCCGTCGCCGTCCAGAGCTCCCGGAGGAGCTCTGGGTCAGGCCTACCCTCGTGCATGTCCATGAGTGCCTGGGCCTGGTGCACCTGGAGCAACGCCATGGCATGCAAGGTGGACGCAGCCTGTCCACAAGCTTTGTAAGCCTTCCCAGTCAGACTGGAGGAGAACTTACAGGCCTTGGATGGGTGGCGTGGGTCTCCGCACCAGGTGGAAGCGGACGCCGGACACAGTTGCATCGCGACAGCCCGTTCCACCGGCGGGATCCCCACGTACCCTTCGGCTGGCCCGCCGTCGAGGGTAGTGAGGAGGGAGGAGCCACTCGGCTGGTTTCTGGCAGAAAAAGGTGCCGTCCACGACCTCATGAGCTCCTCATGCACCTCCGGGACGAAAGGCACCGGGGCGGGACCTAGAAGGGAGCCTAGAAGGCTCGGGACACGGTGGAGGGTTCCACGCGAGCCCGACCTTTTCGGTGGCCAGGGAAAACATAGCCGTCAGCTCGGGGTCCATCTCGGGCAACGCCACTCTCCCAGAGGGAGGCAACGCAGCCGAGTCTTCATCCCCCGAGGACTGAAACTCCCCCTCCGATGCAGCGATCGACATCCTCTTTTAGAGGACACGCTCTTTTAGTGCTGAAGCACCCAGGGACAACCGCGGCAGGCACAGGAATGTACTCACTGTGGATCGCCCTCACCGAACCAACAATAGTGCTGTGAAAACAGCAGTTTACTCTTTCAGAGACAGTGAGCACGCGGTCGCACTGAATGTGCCTTCTCTCCCAGCACAAGTGTTTCTCTCTCTCAATCTCTTTCTCTCTCTCTGCTTAATAGGTGCAGGAACAGTGCTTCATCAACGGCGTTCGGCTCCGAAGTGAATGACAAATGTGCGCTGCATCCGCTTCCTGTTTATACCCGCAGTGCGGGGCGGAGCGCGAGATGCAAATCTCGCACGCCAATGGCCATTGGCCCGTTCTCTATACACTCGAAGCTGATAGGGGCTCCCAGAAGTGATCCCAATTCGTCTGTGACGTCCCGACGTACATCGAACGTGACTGACTGAAAGGGAACTGCTAGGAGACCTTTAAGTTTTTATGTTTAGTTGACAACAGGTTGATAATTATAACTAGAAACGCTGAAAACTTTCTTCTGAAACCATACCGTAATATTTACGTTTTTTTTTAAAGGTACACTATGTAACTTTTGTGCCCTCTAGTGGTTAAAAACAAAGCAGCATTTTTTTTCAAGAAAAACATTGTTTTGGTTGTGCTTTGGCTCTGCGTGACTGTGCAGATGAATATGGTTCTTCCTCATAACTAAAAAAAAGAGAGATTATCCTACTGCTCATAAAACATTCACTACTACACTGTAAAACATTTTTTTCATGATTTGTTATCAAACTTTTTATCATTTGTCAAATCAACTTAGATAATGTGGTTCAGGTAATATTTTGGAGTTTCTGTTTATTAAACCTTTTAAATCTCCTTTGTTGTATTAACTAAATTTTTTTATTTCAATTAACTAACAATTAAGGCAACCAGGTAACTTACTTTTTTTTAAGTTAAACCAACAATAATTTTTTACAGTGTAGGCTTAAGAGATATAACCAGTTTAGATGTAAAGGATCTAAGGATCCAAGCTGACTAACTGAAGATGCTACTGTAGCTTTACCCATTAATAGACATGGTACTTCCTTGAAAATAAATTCCAGCACAGCGCAATGTCAATCCATAATGAAATTACATTACATATGGAAATTTATCTCTTCAATAAAATGGCTAAACTCACCTGTTTAGTAATAAAAATGGCATATCCTCATTGCTTTTACAATATTGCAAATCCCTCAGTTCTCGCCATCTCCAAAAAGCCACGCTAATGTCTCTTTTTGCCAGCAGACTCTTCATCAGACTCAGCTTTTTTTTTAAACGGGTGATTCCCCATAGGTTTGAGGTTTATTTTATTCTGTGGCGGAAACAAGCTTCTGTATAGATCTGAGAGACAGTCGCACCTGTGTCGCCACGGCGATGATTGACAGCTAGCAGGATGACACTGACAGAGACATAAGGACATGCGTGTAGGAACCTGTATCGCTCGCTGTGACAACTAACCTATGCCACTCCTACACCATACGCGTATCAAAGCAGCCGGAGCAACTTTTCTCTATTAACGGATATGACGAGACATGCACAGGCGAGTGACGTATGCAATTTCCAGCGAAAACCATCCCGCCCTGTCTAAAATATAAACGCTTATAATAGGCTTATCATAGTAAATTGGGGTGAGACAATCATTATTTAAATTTCGTTCATTTTGAACAAAAAATAGTTACATAGTGTACCTTTAAATGCATTTATTCACTGAAAATGAAACAGCTTGACAGACCCAGCCCCATTCACTCTTATTATATGGAAAATACTTACCAAGACATTATTCAAAGTATACCTTTTGTGTTCCATAAATGAAAGAAAGTCATGTAGGTTTAGAACAAAATTAAGGTGAGTAAATTATTCTCTCCCTTTCCTTTATTGTAGATATAACTTAGGTCTGCTTTTTATGCAACTACATTTTCCAGATTGCGCTGGAGTCAGTGTGTGTTATTGATGATGGTGAGACCATGCTGGTGGAAGGGCTTCGTGTTGCCCCACAGGAGAGGGGGAAAGGTGTGGCAGGGGTACTTCTTCGGTTTTGCTCTCAATTGGTTAAGTCCAAGTACCCTGACGTTAAAGTCAGCAGATTGACAAGAGATGATCAACTGGGACCAAAAGACTTTCAGAAATACCGGCTCATCACCAAACAGGTAAGAACAATTTACATAAAAAATATAAACATTTTGTTCAGGTAAGGTTTTATCTTGAATAAAACCAGCTAAAGCCACATTGTCTCCATTCTGTCACCAAATTCAAACGTGAAGGGAATCCTCCTGGTGCGCTTCCGTGCTGAAGACCTAAAATTACGCCTTGCTGATCTTGGGCCTAATATCACTATATCAGGGGAGGGTCTGTCCATCACAAACATCCCAGTCCGTTTGGAGCCAGCAGAGGTGCGCCAACTCTTCTTAAGCGATGTTCTAATGCAGGGAGTGCTTCCCAATGCCACCATCGTTCAAGATTGGCAGCCCTTCAAGCCTCTGTCTAGCAACATGGCCATCCTGCTGAAGAAGGACATTGATTGGATGGTTGATGATGCCAGGCACCCAACCATGGCCAGCTTGTGCACCTTCCCGTTCCATGTGCCAATTGGTGATGACTGGTACTACCTCAACATCGACATGTTTGGTAAAGACCTGACACTGGCCATACAACAGCTGTTGCGCCACCTGAGGTGCCACACTGGCACTCTGAAGGGTTACGTCATGTGTCAGGTGTTCCTGGAGCCCGCACTGTGGAAGCCGATGGCCGATTTCTTTCGGGAGACCCTTAAAGTGGAGTTGGTGAAAGAGTACACAGAGCAGTGTGTTGTGGAGTCTGATGTCGTTTAGTCAAGGAGCCTCAGAAACACCTTCCCTTAAAATTAGACACCAAACTTAAATAATGAGAGGAAACATGTCCTTCAAATATGGCACCTAAAAAAAACAACACCTAAAATATCTACTTTAAAGGGACAAAAAAAAAAATCAGTTCTATTCCGCTTAATGAAAATGCTCTCATAGGATTTAATTTATTTTAACAGCAATTAATGAATTAAAATAAAATGCATGTAAGTGAACAAACTAGAATAAATGTGGTAGATGCTTGTTTAGGTTACTTAATTTATTTCCATATGCAGTACTGTAAACAGTGGCGCTGACAGGACAGGGACTGGAAAAGAGGGAGCAGTTCCAGGTTATATAAAAGTAGGGATTCAAATTGTTCCAGGCCCTTTCATTTCTGTTGGCATCGCTGACAGTGAAAGCATATTTACTCATGCTGAGTTGAAAAGAAAACTGCACAATCTTTAGGGCACTTTATGAAAAAAAAAAAAAAAAAAAATGCGATCTCACATTAGTGTCTGTTGATTTTTCAAAATGTGGCACTGTAGCTGCTAGAGTATTTAGAGGAAAAAAAACCCAACAACAGGGACTTTATGACAGGCTACCCATATGCAAATCGAAATGGTCTTTAGAGGCAGTTTTAATTAACTTGAAATTACTAACATTACCACATTGGGAAAATGTAATCTCAGACTAAACACCTTTCTGATATGCTCCTCGAAAAAATGTCTTTAATAATATTTCCTCTAAAAGTACTTTGCAGTGCTTTAAACTCGGTATCAAATGATAAATGTCTGGCTGAGAACTTGCTTATACATTTAGATTACAGTCTCAAGTTTTTGCTTTAAGTACTTGAACCTAAAATTACGTTCTATCGGTTTTTGTACCTAGCTGTAGATTTAAAGTGCAATTTCAATAATACACTGGAATATTGCTAGAAGTACATTCAGGCAGATACGATTAATAACTAATAATGAAACAAACGTACAATTGTGTTTTTTAATTTGATTCATTTTTTATTTCTAAAATGATTATAAACTTACTGACTGGATCACATTTAAATACAAAATGCAGAAAATATAACTAGGGATGTATACGGTATATATATACATTTTTGTATAAATGTTCTTTCTTAAATAGTTAATTTAAAAATCATTTAGTTATAATTTAATGGAGACATCACTATGTAGTGTTGTTACATTATACATATAATTCAGAAGAAACGTGATCTTAAGGAAATTCCTCCAAATTCAGCGCTCCATGAAAAAGAAAACATCACCTCTGAAAATCTTCGTCTGACTCGATTCACCCATGGAATCAGCAAAACAAACCCTCATATTCTGGATAATTGGAAGCCTGAGAAGGACAAGTGACAGCCGCTCATCTCTATGAAGAATTTTTTTTTTTTAAGTTGACAATTTATCCGGTGGAAAAGAATGGATGAAATCACCAGTGCTCCTTTTTATAATGCCGAAGATAAGGACACATAATCTCCTTCTATTGGCCTTGTCTTGGAAGAAAGTGAAGCGAAATTTTACCAACACAGATAAACAGAAAAAAGCCTTCAGACATCCTCAGAACCATATTTAGTTCTTTTGCCCCAAACCCGGATTGCAGCATGTTCATTTCCCTGAAGCACTGTGCCAGAATGAGAGACACACAGTCCACACTAGCAAATGCATCGCTGTTTGTTTATCAAATAGCACATTTTCTGGTACTAATTGGAAAGTTAAATGAAACAAAGGTTCTATTCATTTATATCTTAATATATATGTAAAAAATATAATATAACTTAGCGTTTCAGTCCTCACAGAGTCCACTCCCAATTTTTCAGACAGACCTGAAAAACAACCTGTATCCACTAAACTGAAACCCTTAATTTCTTTACTCTTATTACTAATTATGTGTCTGGCTTGGCTTGATTTGGTGGACTTATTTTGTATCCTTGTATGAACTCAACATCCACTGACGAAAAGGAGGCCTCGTCTCCTCCATTTGGACAGCTGCATGTGGGACTTGTGTTGCGGTCAGTATACAGGCAGCCTTTTGTGATTCTGAAAGTGAAGGCATTTTGAAGATTATTAACTGCAATTGAAATGTCAGTTTATTGCATTTGTATAGGTGTACATATATACATTTATATGTTTGTTTGGGGTGGGGGGTGATTTGAAAGGGAATTTTTGTTCAAATTCTTTCATGGCTGAAATCTCGAAATCCTTCATGTCTGCTATGTGCTTTCAGAGAAAATGGTCAAACTCAATTTAAAAATATGTAGTCGAGAAGCACAAGGAACATTAATGCTTCAGTTTCCCATGGAAATGACATTTTCTCAACTCAAAACAGTGTATATTGGCCTTTAAAAAGCTACAAATTATGTTAGAGTCAAGCATCCTTGATATGCTATTTTTAATTGGCCCTTTTCTCCTCTCTAAAGCACTCGTCATATTTAGACATGATGGATTAGAGACCCAAAATGTGTACGTTTGTGTTTTCTGTTGTACATAGTCCAGTGCATTTAGATTTAAGTGTTATGTATTATGTCAGTTTACCTTAGTGGTGCAGGGTTCGGTCACTTGCCTCTATATTTAACTGTTACTTTCTTTTGTCACTTTTATCTGTGAGACATTAAGGTAATCCAGTAATCACTTAAGAATATTTCTCTTTTGTTGTTGTTTTTATCTTTCAGCTCCACCTTTTAGCACTTTTGATGTCTAATTGCCTTTCCAAGTATTTGTGAATTGTGCAGGAGGTTGTAACTCTATATTTTACACAGGTCCCGGTGTCAGGGCCATGAGACTATAAAAGGTTAGAGGCATGTGACCACCTGATGGTGAAGAGATGTAAAAGGATACGTTGCCCCTTGTTTTGCTGGCACATGTGGAGTGAACTTTAAACCTATTTCTTTCAATTATGAAGTGTTTTTTCACTTTCTTTTTCTGTAATGGAAAAATAAGACAGGTTGCAGAGGGAGATGAGAGATGAAGCCGGGGCTATGCTAGGAATAGGTGGCAAGGAGAGGACATGTGATCCAGATCATGTTACCACTCTAAAAATGAGTAAACATTCATTTTGTATTGTGCAGATGGCCAACGACTAGGGACATATTCTAGGAATTATTTACAACGCTGTATTTGTGACAAAAAGGAAAGTCATCTTTAGCAAGAGAGGCGATCAGGCCTTGCGTTCGTAATTATTGGCCGCTGACTATTTAAGAAGACGGCATACTCTAGACAGACTGGTATTTCCCAAGCTCTGGTTTGTTAGACTCAGCACAAAAGTAATACCTAGTGTGCTAAGACATACAAAAGCAAATAGATACACAGGCACTTGTTTATCCTGTATGACTGTGGGCCAGTTAAAGTTTCAGGGCTCGTCTCTGAGTAAGTGAAACTGGATAGCAAAAGTGTCATCTTGCGTAGAACAAGGGTTCGCCCCAGACTCCCTTTACCTTCCACCTGATCCCCATCAGCTTGACACATGGAAATAGTGAGCAGGAGAGGTTAAAATAAGAAGACTCCTGGCTTCCAGCCTAGTCATACAAATGCACTGTCCTTTGCCACGCTGCTCCTGATTTTTGTTGTTTATTTCACAATGGCATCTTTTGTTTTTAATTTTCCTGACTGCTTTGTAATGTTTATGAAGGGCTTTACGTGTATTAGAATCAGCTGTGTATTGTATGTTTTGTGAACGAAAACGAGAGGAAAACCACCAGGGAGATGTTTTTTTTGAATTCCAAGTCACTATTCAAAACTGAAAACTTAACTGAAAGCCTTATCCAGGTGATATCAGTTGAATTGCTGATTTGCACTAGCAGAGCTTCAACTCTGCTTCTCCCTTTGTTGTTTTCCATAGAAAAACACATATACTGTGTCCATACACAGATGCTTCTGAAATGGCTAAATCACACAGGTATTTTCACTTGTGGTGCGTTAAGCTATTTTGTTACATTTAATCTACAAATCTCATGCAGTATTTGGAGGTAAAATGCAACTAGATACCGATGCAAATCATATTTTATCTCATGCCATGTCAGAATCATCCAACTCCGATTGGATTAACCATTCATCTAGCTGTTCTGATGTGCTGCACTTTATACTGTAGATATGTAGATATTCCAAAGCACAGTGGGGATCTTCATAAAACATCAGTGTGTGTTGCTGTAACAGTTATGGTCATTCAGTGGATAACACTATATTTTTTGTAATCGGAATAGGAGCGTAGGCCTATCTGCATAACGTTTTTAAATTCAAGGATATTTTTATTAGTGTGCTCCTCATTTGATAGGCTATCTATAGAAGTAATAAAGCTCCTACTTAATGACCATGGTCTGAATAAACCACACTGTACCTGTCTGAAACCGCTGATGGACATATTTACCACTATCAGCAAAGCAGGGACCATGATTTTTACAGACCTCAAAGGAGGTGGTGGTTTGAATGTCCATGTCATCCATTCTCTTGATGCAGCAGTGGCTGTTGAGTATGTTTTCACGCAAGTCTTCCCATTAGCCCTAGATACAAACTGGGTGTCATGTTTTGTGTGTTTGTGCAATTGGCATATACCTATGATGGGAAACTTATGCTTATGGATGAGATTTCTAAAAAGAAAAAAAAGAACTCATGGCCAACTGTCAATCAAGAGGGTGAATACAGTTTCAATGCTATAAAGGCATTTTGATTATATGATAATTGTTTTCCTTTTTTTTTAAAGATTTTTTTTATCACCCAATATGACTGCTTATTCTCAAGCAGTGATGTGACAACTAATGGAAAGTATTTTAGTATTTTGTTACCTGTTTCTTTTTTCAGAGATTGTGAGAGATGCAGAACTATTTTAAATACAGTAATTTTTTAAAAACCTTATAATCCATGAGAGGTTTTTGAAATGTGCATGTTGTGTGAGTGGGTGGGGAAGGGCTTTACTATGAGCATGTGACTAGATTTACACTGAGCACAAAGACCCTGTACTAATACAATGACATTTAGAAACGGTCAAATTGAAACCGAAGATAACAGACAAATTAATGGTGGAAGTTAGACAGGGTATTTAAAAATGGTAAGGATAAACCTTTATTATTTAGCTTTTTTTTTTAAGCCATGATATACATTTTTAGAAATGATAGCCTATACGTCCTAAGTTGTATAATAGGATTTAAAAATCTGATCACTGATCATTTTTTTCCCTGCTTTTTTTTGCTTGCGGTATTTTATTGTAATTGTGTGCATCTCTATATACCTATTTCTTTGTACACTTAACAAATAACTCAGCTTGAAAATTTTAACATACAATATATATTTAGAAATGTATCCAAAACTAGAAACGGTCACTTCTTAAAACCAACATCATAAAATCATTACAGCAGAGGTCATAATGTGTGAACTGTAGACAGTGGTTTATCTATAAACTGTCATTTGCTATCATTTTTTGTTAGTATTGATATTTTATGTTGTTTTTATTTGTAGTTTTTGTTTTTTAATTTGTTTTTTTTAGATGACAGATTTACAGGTCTAGAACAATGTTAAATCGAGTACGAATCCTGGCTGGTACACTTGTTAAGTTTGCAAAAATTAATTTCATTTAATTCTTTTAATTTAATTCATTTAACTTACATTCCCTATTCTTTTAAAAACAAGAGGGTAACACTTTACTTGAAGGGGTGTGCATAAGACTGACATGACACCTTCATAATCATGACATGACACATGAGTTTTTATGCATGTTTATGACAACTGTCATTAAGTGTCATTCGCTCAGTTATGTAATTTTTAATGCAAAGATGACATTATTTGAGATATCTTTGTTATGACAACTTGACATAAACCAAGACATCATAACTTGTCGGTGTCTTTGTCATGACAATTTGACATTACCAAGACAACATAACCTGTCATAAACATGACATAGCAGATTAATTATCAAATTTAAAGGATTAGTTCACTTCAAAATGAAAATTTCCTGAAAACTTACTCACCCCCATCTCATCCAAGATGTTCATGTCTTTCTTTCTTTAGTCGAAAAGAAATTAAGTTTTTTGAGGAAAACATTCCAGGATTTTTTGAAGGGCTTCAGAGGCTCTGAGCGATCTCAGACGAGGAATAGGGTCCTCCTTGAAGCCCTTCGAAGGACTTTGAAACTGCATTGATTTGGACCTTCAACATTTTGGTTGCCATGGAAGTCTGTGATGGGGAGAAAAATCCTGGAATGTTTTCCTCAAAAAACTTAATTTCTTTTCGACTGAAGAAAGAAAGACATGAACATCTTGGATGAGATGGGGGTGAGTAAAATATCAGGAAATTTTCATTTTGAAGTGAACTAATCCTTTAAGAAACTACTTAGCATTATGGGTTAACATTACATTAAACTGTCATGTGGTTGGTTTTGACGTTGGTTGTCATGAGGCCATTATAATGTCATGTTTTTTTTATGACCACTTTTTTTCAGTGGTACAAGTTGGATTTGTCATTAAAATGTCATTAAGTGTTAATACTCTGTCAAATTATTTTATAACAGCGTCATGAATATCTTTCAGTTCATAATGTTTTTTTTTTTTTTAAGTTTCCTCCAACAGCTCCAACAGAAGGTCAGATAATAGACAATTTCAAATGTCTTAAAAAGATGAATAGGTGTTAGAGAAATAAAATCAATCATCCAATAATAATAATTTAAATGGATAAAATTATATTTTATTGCATTTGGAGAGCGAGTCACCAAAATGAAATGAAAACAGTACAATTATGGGTTAAGCCATGCAGCGTTTGGTCCATATCACTGCAAAAACAGTTAATTACAGCATCCCACACATTTATATTTTCTTGAAATGCTTTTTTACTTCATGGATAAGTCTACCTAAGACACACCTAACCAGTGGTGCCACTCTATCATTTTGAGGTGAGTTTTCAATGACTCAGGAGTACGATTTCCTCTATGACACCATAGTTTAGGTCAAGAAAAATATTTATGACACTGTTATAAAATAATTTGACAGAGTATTAACACTTAATGACATTTTAATGATAAATTCAACTTGTACCACTGAAAAAAGTGGCCATAAAAAAATTAATGACATTATAATGGCCTCATGACAGCCAACGTCAAAACCAACCACATGACAGTTTAATGTAATGTTAACCCATAAAGCTAAGTAATTTCTTAAGTTTGATAATTAATCTGCTATGTCATGTTTATGACAGGTTATGTTGTCTTGGTAATGTCAAGTTGTCATGACAAAGACACTGACAGGTTATGATGTATTGGTTTATGTCAAGTTGTCATAACAAAGACATCTCAAACAATGTCATCTTTGCATTAAATATGACACAATTGAGCGAATGACATTTAATGACAGTTGTTATAAACATGCATAAAAACTCCTTCACATTCATGACATGTGTCATGTCATGATTATGAAGGTGTCATGTCAGTCTTATGCACACCCCTTCAAGTGTTACCAACAAGAGTTTAAATTTGCCTTTACTACATGTTAAATGTACCAACGAATGTTAGTAGGAAATTGTAAAGGGATGGATGATCCAGAATGATCATCCAGGCTGATCCAGAAGCAGAGTAAAGTGTGACTATAGGCAGATGGTATGAAGGAACCTTATCTTACTTACAAGTAACGGATATGCCAATGGCCATGAAACTAGTCTATGTGCTCTATCGTATATTGTTACCTTAAATGACAATGAAATGTGTATGTTTATAATGTATAGGACAAATTTACTGCACGTAAGTTTTTGTTTACCTCTAACATTGAACAAAATGTAAATTTATGTAAAAATCTAGAACGTCTAAGGTCCGAGCTATGTCTCTGCTGTCAAGTGTGATGAGTAATTCTATTACAATTTCCCAAAGATCACATGCTGAATGCAGTAGAAAACCAGATGAAAATACGACTGTCATGTTTCCATATTCTGCCATTTAAAAAAGCCCAAAACCATAAGATCAATACAGTCTCTGACAAGACCTCAAATGTTGAAATTCTGTATATTTTCCATTGAGATCCTTCATACATATTGGACTTTTTGGAGCTCAGTTTTTATGACTGCAATATGTGATTGAAAACAAACAGTGTCACTGCAGTCTTTTCTTGGTTAATGTCACCCTTTTGTTGTGTTTTTGTATTTACCTTTACCTTGTGCATAATCATTTAACATTTTTAACATTTTAACTAGTGTTTATGTTGTCAGAGTGTTTGTCATTACCATTGTAACACCGTAACCGTAATGAGCTCTATCTTTAATGGCAACAGATGTAGTAATTCCTTTGCAAGAGTGAAAATATGGCAGATAACAAATGGCTTTATATGAAGACCTGTGACTAATATTGTTGATCAAATGCATTTGTAAAAGGACTGGTGAGGTTTTAGCCACTTGCTGTAGTTGCAATGCAGTATCAGAATGAACAAAATGTATCTAAATAGCATAGTTTAGATGTTATTCGCTAAGTGATGTTTTGAATTGATGTATTAGAATAAGTGTTTTATTTTCCAAATTGTTAATCAAAACTTAGTGTTAGAGATATTTGTGTGTGTGTGTTTACCTAACTGTATATTGTGCTATTTAGCAATAAACAAACAAACAAACAAAAAAGAAAAAAAAGAAAAAAAAAAAAAGAAAAAATTCCCTAAAACAACCCTTAAACAAACAAGGCATAGAATGAATTCAAAAATGTTAAGAAAAAAAAAAACCCACAGGAAGTGAACGTTGTTACAAGTGTTAAATGGCAGTTAATCTGAAAAAATGAGAGCCTACATTAGGGTTTTTTTTTTTTTATGCATAATGTGTATTAACAGAAGCTCAGCAGATGCTTTCAAAGTGACCTACAGTACAACACAGTACACAAATCACATTACAGAGAAATACCAGGACAAGCAGCTGACAATACACAATGCTTGCCAAGCTAGGCCTTAGTCACCAAGAAGAAACTGCAGGTATAATAAAACTTTGCTTACTAATTACTTTAACTCTGAGCCAGGAAGCTTGGTAAGAGGAAACTAATTATGTTTGTTGTTTGTTAAGCGTGTTTCATTTCTTTCCACAAGGATCGTGTCAATGGGGTTTTTAAATCTTTGATGAGCTGTTATGTTATTGATGGACTCAATAGTCAACACTTGCAAAATGTGCAATGCTGCACAGTGACAGTATATTAACCATCCCAAAATCTAGTGCTGTGTCTTCGGGCCCACTGTTATCCATAAAAAACGATTGCACCATTATATTAGAGAGAACATGTGCACTGCCAGCACATAATGTGAAACATTTTGGCTTGGTAAGCAACAAACATGCAGCCACAGCGAAGTGGGCTATAGAATGGTATAGCATAAGATAAGTGAAACAAAAGCAGTGCTAGTTGGAGCAAGGATATATATACATATATCAGGCAATGACAAATGGAGAACGTGAGAAGCTTCTTCGTTGAACTATGCTGACACGAGGGGCAGCTGTCACTGCAGCCTCACATTATTGATCTCTATTTTACTGCTGCGCTAGAACAATAGTGTCTTATGGATGAGCATTTCTTAATAAACACACTTAGGAAAATGTGAATGTCTCAAATGTTTGGTAAAAATGGTGGCAGACAGAACATGAGAGGTGGACAGCTGCTAAAGATAGGTTTGACGAATTAAACCCATGCCACCTGTTCTTGGATTACAATGAACATTTCAGAAATTCATTGCACTCCAATTCAGATAAGTAAATCAGAGGCAAGATTAAATAAAATGAGTCTAGAACTCAATCAATTAATTCCTAATATTTTTTGGCTTACCCTACTTGGTTGCTTTTGGGAGAGTGGCATATTTAAGAAGCCAGTAAATAAGCATCACTTGATGAATTTTGGCAACTTTATAATAACAAGAGAAGAGAAAATATATTTGACTTGCTTTCTGAATTAAGTGTGCCACCCTAAAAAAATCCAGGTAAGAGTTGGGATTAAAGTTGAATGCTGGAAAAACTGTCCGTTTTTATAGTTGGAATTCAGGTTCTGAAATGAATGGGGGCTTGGGGCAAGGGGGCAAAAAATGCCCCTGCTCAATTAAGCTAAATCTATTGAAATGAATGAAATGTGTCAATTTCAGCATTACATTTACAGTACATTTGCTCATGTTGCGTCAGATTTTTTTTTATGCACGGTGTGCAGCATTGAGCATTATAACCGATCACAGTTTTTTGTTTAAATACATGTACATGAGCAGCATTAAAAGCCTGTGTAAATAAATGCCATGTCAGATGCAGCTTCTGTTCCACCTTTGCAGTGTAAAGATGGCTTTTGTTGATTGGTAACAGTCTATAGAATTGTGATTGATTGAAGTAACTGGTTAAATTGAAGTATTTGACCTAAAAATAACAACACAGATATATTTAATGAGGTAACTGTAAAAAATGCCCCTATAATCGTAAAGAAAAAAACCCTGTAAATGAATTGCTTCTTAAAGGAAAAGTTCATTTCTGACCCTGTTGGAATTATATTGAATGTTTGCTCCAAAACATTAAACGGGTGTTCAAATCAAAATAAAATCATTACATTTGACCTTCATAATACTAAATGAGGTGGGATTATGTGGTTGCAAAAATGATGTGATATGAAATGGTACTGCATGTACTAATAACATTAAACTATTCTTGTTTAAAAAAAAAAAAGAAAGAAAAAGAGAGAGAAAGAGCGAGACAAGGTCCTTTGTGAGTTATATAATGGCAATGGCCTAGACAGCGTCAGAGTGGAATTTACCCAAACTCTATGTCTTGCTATACAGAGCTACGGAGGGGGATGGGAAAGCAGTGTTGCAGTGTAATAAAATGCAGTGAGGTCAGCCTGTGTGTTAAAGTGGGGGTGGGGGTTCAGGGTATAAAACCTCATATGGATACTGAAAGTAAGACGGGTTAAAGGAGAAGAGGTGGGGGGAAATTGGATCGGGCACACAAGCTGGCTTCATCTTTCTTCTCGGTACACAAACTAAACACATGCTATTGTATTCCAAGAGACAGAATATAGAAAAGCAGGGTGATGGATATGGTGTTACATAGATGCAATATGCAACACATCCCCTGTGAATGATTATAAACAAACACAGACACACACACACACACAAACACACATACAAACACACACATATACATATATATATATATATATATATATATATATACACACACACTCACGAAAAATATAAATATACAAATATTTTTAGATTTACATTTTTTGTACATTTACTTTATTATTATTTACACATATTATATATATGCTAAATGACTATGTGTGTCTGTGTGTGCGGGTATATATATACATACATACATATACATAAATACATATACATAAATGTATAAACATATACAAATTATATATATAATAATAATAATAACAACAATACATTGAATATTTATATTTTTATATCTATATTTTTCGTGCATTTACTTATTCAAATGTGGAAAAGCACTCATTGGACTGTCTGTAGTCTGTAAAGCTAATGAATCTGCATACGTGGGGGGGGGGGGGGGGGGATGGGGGGGGGTTGGTCATGCATTGCATAAACTACATTTACAGCAACATATCCACAATATAGTGTTAGTTAGCACACGATCACATGCCACACACAGAGCGCTGAAACCTCTGTATGTACACCTGTCCATCTGACAGATGGGAGTGGGGGAGGGGTGGAGAGAAAGAGAATGAGAAAGACAGTAGGAGAGAAAATGGGTCAGAGGAAGAAGCAGAGGATACAGAAAAAGGATGCACATTTGTGATAAAAATAGAAAGGAAAATAATCAAGCAGACCGAATTTAAGAACAAAGCACAAAAGGGGACATTGGCTATGTTAATTCTAGATGTTATTTTAAGCTCATACAATACAAGACAACAAAATCTTGATCAGATGAATCACAATGAATGCTAAAAACATCTGTGCAAATGTGTCTGTGTAAATATACCTCAGTCTTGCCTCTAGAAATCTAGATTTTCCTGGTTTAGTCTCAACTCTAGTCAGAGCAGTGCAGTCTGAGGCAGGGTTTGTGTGTCTGACTCTGTATATGTTAAACCAGGGTTAGAAATAAATTCTGCGTTCTTCTATGGTTCTATGGTTTCAGAAAGCTTTAAATAGTCTTTAAGGGGAGCAGATGTTAATGGCTCATAAATAACTCAAATGGATTTGTTGAGGGTCAGAGCAGGGCACTGGCTTGTGTGTAAAGCTGTATGTGTGTCTATGTGTAAGAAAGCAGAAGAGGGAGAGAGTGCAACAGAGCACATGGTGTGGACTGAGTGTAAATTAGGACCAAGTCCATTTATAGGAGGAAAGGGAAGGTGGTTGTATAGAAAGAGGACAGTGTGGCCTACACACAAAACGACCTGCTAAGAGAGCTACTTTTCTTGCAGGACATTTTGCTTGGTCTAAAGTTCTTATGAACTCCATTTACAAATGTTAAACTTTTGAATAATCTGGGCAAATACAGGCCCGGTTTCACAGACGGGGTTTAGATTAAGCCAGGATTAGGCCTTTGTTCAAGTAGGACATTTAAGTAGATTTTTTAAACTTGCCTTAGAAAAACACATTACTGGTGTGCATCTTGAGACAAACAATGGCACTGACATATTTTAAAACAGTTAAAACAGCTCAACCATGCATTTAAATCTGGGACTAGGCTTAAACCTTGTTTGTGAAATTGGGGATTAGATGTGTATAGTTGATCCTAAGTGAGCAAGCATACAAGACTTTTTAAATGGCTTTTAAAATGCAATCAATCTTCATCTGAATAATATTATTAATAATAATTGAAGCTGTCATATTTAACAGATACATGCAATATTTTACAGTGCTTTAGCATTACTGAATAAATCTTTTTAATTGGTTACAAGTTACAACAAACGGTTATTAAAAGGAAATGAAATGAAATCACTCAGTTGTCACGGCCGTGGTTGCAGGTATTTGTGAGGAAATGGATCTAATCGCAGCAGCAATGATTTTATTTCACAAAAACTCAAAACAAAACACGAACAGAACCACAGAGTACTACGCAACGAGAACAGACATAGTACTGAAAGAAACCCAGAGCTTACAAGACCAAACCAATCACTGAAATTAACGACAGGTGCAGCTGATAATCAAACTATGAAAACCATGGAAACTAACTGGAACACAGAACTAAACGCGTGTAAAACCCACATGTTTGAAACACAGATTATCCCTTACATCAGTGAGTCTGTTGTAAACTATATTTTTTAGTTTAATAGTAATAATGGACAATTTAATGATATTAAGAGTCAAAATGAACATCTTTATGGTTTGGTGTCAATGTACTTACAGTCTTACAGATGGGGCTGTGTGGGAGCACAAGACAAAAAATGGTTGGCAAGCACTGCTCTAGAATGTCAGCACAGCCCTAGCTTGACATTTATGTGTGTGTGTGTGTGTGTGTGTGTGTGTGTCTGGTCGTCTCAATTATCACCTTGTAGTAAAATTCTTTGACTTCCTGACAGGGCACTATATCATGTAGTTCATTTCAATGTGGATTAAAGTTGCCCTGAGAATAAAAGGTGATGCATTTGCTATTAACATATTTGATTTGTTTCCATTATTTTGGCCATCCCTTGCAGTTTCCATTAAATGATTCCATTTCCTTTTTTTTTTTTCCTCTCTATTTTTTAGTGCAGTTTTTTTTTATGTGGTGAGCATGACTAATTTTTACATTTCAAATAATATAGTACTAGCCTTATACTTTTAAACTTGTGACAATTTCAGTTGAGTGCCGTTTCTGGGTAGAAAGACATGCTTGGTGGAAACTCCCACATGTTCACTAAGCATCATTTCCTTAGAGACATCAAAGATCTGAGTTGGCAATAAAAGCAAAAAGTAAAAAAAGAAAGAAAGAAGAACAATTCTGATTCAAAATGGTTGATGGTAAGACTTACACGTAGAGAGATCCAGTGTGAAGTCAGTATAACAACACGCTAAAATAAAACACCTCAGACAAAGCAGGAAACAGGCGGAGGAGAAAGTCAGTGTTGGTTTAGCTCAACAACCATGAACAGCAGCTTTCTTTGTGCTCTTATCTTACTTGCCTTCCTGGAATCAGGTAAGTGCATATTGTGTTATTAGTTTGACCAGAGGATGCCCAATTTATTTATGCATTTGGACAAAGTCATAGAATGACAAAAATGATTGTAAAGTAAATTAAGCTATCATGTATCAAAATGGTTTCAATGTTAACACACACTAATGCTGACATAAACATGTCAACACTTTCACTTACACTTTGATCTTATAATCACTCTCTATTATCATATTACTTTTCAGTTATACCTTTAAATGAATGGGTTGCTTAGCATATTTCATGTTCATTCTGTGATTTACTTTTAGAATTTACTTTTTTAGAATTTACATAAATTTATTCATATTTATTCTGATTTGATTTTGCATTTATTTATTTTAATCAAAGATTAATAAATGTAATAAAGCGAGTAAAATTTTTTTGCTTCTAAACACAGCTTGTATTGTGGTTTCAACATGCGTCATAAACTTCTCACTGAAACATTTTAGGGCAGTATATAAATTGCGGTAGGCCTATATAAACCACTTCTGAGACTAAATATAAAAAAATGGCTCCATTGTGGCTTCATATGTTTGAAGAAGTCAATGCATTATTCTTATTAGTAAATAACAAGTTTACAATCATAAAGATTTACTGGATAGGAAGCTTAACATTATTTTTTGTCAGTAACAACCTGTCACGATCAGGAATTTTGTGCTGATGATTAATAATCACACAAATAATTGTGATTAAAGATTTAATTGTTTTGTTACTTACAGTGTAAGCCTGTTTTTTTTTTACTTGGATTTGTGTATAATAATAAAAAATATATAATAATAATAATATACGTCCATATGATTTACTTTAATGTTGTGAAATGTAATAATATCTATATAAGTATTTATGTAATTATTTATAATATAATATAATGAAGTCTGATTAAACACACAAGCCTTCATTTCATATTTGGATGGCAAAACATAATTGAAATTTAAATTGCACAATTATTGCGGTTATCTTAAATAATTGTGATTAAACTGAATAACCACAATCATATCAATAATCAATAATTGTGACAGGCTTAACAACACTAAACGCTTTTTTTTTTTTCAATTACACCTACTGAATGTAAGCATTTAGCCTTTTTACTAAATAATTTTTTACTAGATTATGTCTCAGTGGTCTTTGTGATCTCTCTGCATGTTTTTCATTGGTTTTATTTAACAGGTAAAACAAACAGTGATGTGTCTATCAGTCACAGTCGAGATGGAGATGGCCAGAACATTACTTGTGTCCTCTCAGGGGACGAAAATATGACACAAATCAACTGGGCGATGCTAAGAGGCCCGAAACGCACCAAACTGGGCACGTATCATCCATATTTTGGAACTTACATAAATGGTGAATATAAGAATAAGGTGAAGATACAGAACAAAACATCTCCACGTCAATCATCATCCCTTCTCATTAAAGTAGCATTAAATGAGAGCGTGCACATCTGTTGTGCGTTCATAACATTTCCTTCGGGTAAACTGGAGCAGTGTACTGATATCAGTAAGAAAGATGTCAGAATCAACGCGTCTACAACAAAAGGTAATGCTTGCACATGTAGTCCTATACATATTCTGCCATAACTTTGAGACTCTTTATTTTATTATAATATTTTCATCATAGATTTTACTTACATGAAACAAGAACCAAGGCTGGGGTTATTTGGACGTTTGGGTGCAATAATCATTGGAACGATTCTTTCCCTTTTTATCCTGACCATCCTATTCTACTTATGCAGAAATAACAACTGCAGAAGGTAGAGCTCACATCTTACAGATGTTTACACAAAAACAATGAAGGCTAATATTTATAATATAAACAAACATTAAAGATCAAAACAGAGCAAAAAGCTGCATATAAAAAATATGTTTTTTTTTTTACAAAATCTGAGAGTTATTTCATGGGAATTTTGACCTTGCAGGAGGAAGACTTTTGAAATACGAACATACAGGACAGATTCACCGGCTGAGGTAAGAATTTAAAGCTATAAAAAAAACAATGAATAAATTATTAGAGATAAAGTTTCTGTCATTAAGAAGATGAGTGAGGTTAATAATTAACTATTCTTCTAAATAGTAATTCTAAACATGCAAACATGTTTAGGGCTCATTCAGTACCATTCTATAATTATAAATGCTAAATGTGACTATTCACAAAAAGCATATCAGCCGCATAAAATGCTCACAGTGCAATCTGGAATTGGCAGTGGAAAAGTGTGAAAAGTGGAGTGTACTGAACTTTAACTGTGCCATTTCCTTTCAATCTCAAACGCACTTTATCATAGTAAGTGATTACATTAAAGGTATCAGTTTCCTGTTATTTTCTAGAGAATGTGCATGGTTGCGGTTAAAGTTTGAGTGCTGCTCTGCATGACCAATTCTCACGACCTTTGTTTGCTGCAATATTATGATATATTCTTCTGTAGCCTATATATATATATATATATATATATATTGTTTTACCATATTTTAATAACAATAATAAAACCATCCTAAAATCTAAATCTCTTACTAGACATATGCAGAAGAATCAGATGATGCACCAACTTCTCAAAGTTCTCCAAATGGCTTTGACCCCTCAAAACTTTATGCCAAGATCAAAAAAGACCTTTTCTATGGCCGGCTGTGGAAATCTTACCAAGGCCAACCCAAGGCATGGACACAAGGTACAATGACTGATCAAGGACATGTTTATCACCTGTTAGGACAGAGTCCCTTACCAAGGAGAAATGTAGAGGGCAGCCCCTTGAGGCCAGATACAACTGAATGATTACATTTCAACAGTTATTGAGTTCAACATATCCAGTCTTCCCAGAGCAATTCAAAGTAAAATAATATAAAGCTATTTGCAATGTATCAAAGAAACATTATTAAATGAATAATTTTTTTTTTTCAGATTTTATCACTGAATAAATGTATTAATCTTTTACTGTGACAATCTACATTTCCGCAACTTAAGTCTCAAGACTTTGCCACAAGTCAAAGTCTCATATAGTGTATATAACATTCATAATGCTTACATTTTAATACTTTGAAATACCATACTGTCAAATAAAGAACACTTCCGTTATCTAGATCTTGTTCTGGTTTCGTACTTCCTGCCTGTGGTTGTAAATTTCCATAACATAGAGTGTATGCACGTGACATCACCGTCGGCAGGAGTGACTGAGGTAACGCCCACTGAGTGGCAAAAGACTGACTGGCAGCATTGTTTTACAGCGTGAATGCCGCGAAAAACACATCTAAAACGGGAAAGAGCGTTGAGATTGACTGTACAAATAGATTTGACAAGAAATCTGAGGTAAATTTTTACAGACAACCGAAAGCTACAGAAAAGAGAAGCAAATGGATCGCTGCAATTCATAGAAACAACTGGACTTCAGGCAGCAAAATGTGGGTTTGCAGTTATCATTTTGTGTCAATATGTTGAATTTTGGGGTAAAATCATATGATAGGCCTATATATTGTATTGTTATATATTGTATTGACAACTCATCAATTAAATATTTAGCAGCTTATATTCTGCATGAATTGGATGTTTTTAAACAAACACTGACAATAACTATACAAGTTTTAGGGCTGGACGTGACGATATATATAACACTGATATAAGTGATCACCCGGATTTAGACCTATATTGTATTTATATAAAGCGTTCACAGGAAAATTTGCTTTATGTATTTCCCCGGCGTCAAAATCAGGCACATATAAATGTCAGGAAACACGTTTCCTGGCTGCACGTCAATATCCATGGATTACTGGAGCTTTGGTAAGTTGGAACACTATATCGAGTCCAACCTTTAGTTTAAACTGCCAATCGTTTGTTTTAATCACGTTTTCGCAGTTTCCCCTATTAATTCCAGTCATGCAGCAGCTCTTCTGCCACTCAGTCCGGCTGAGGGGGCGTGTTCCGGCATGAAAGTGACGTCAATGCATACCCTATATCCTCTGCACATAAATCTCTTTTTAGACATGGGGTGCTTCTCAATTCTTATTTGTGCATCCTCGTTTCCTTTCCTAGCTTCCTTTCCTCACGTCTTAGCTCCATCCCTTCAGGATGCGAGGGAAGGACGCAAGGAAAGGACGCGAGGACGGAAGAATTGAATCAAGTGAAATTATATATCCTCACTCCCTTTAGCTTAACTTCAAAGCGTCGTCAATTAATGATGAACATTCTTGAACATTAGAGATAATTATTTATATTGTAATAGTTTCAACCTCCACAAAATACCACATTTGTCCGTATTTTTTTTATATTACCAGTTATTAACAATTAATTATTCCCAGTTATTAACTGCTTTTTATGTTGTATAGCCTAGTATTACAGTTTGTTTAATTTTCTTTCATTTTCTTGTGCTTTGATATAATTCTGCAACTGTCCTACTACAGTTGTTGTAATTTGACATACATTTGTGTCTTGTACATACAAACAATAATGATAATTAGAATTATAATAATGAATATAGCTGCAAGTGAAGTCCCAATGTTTCTTCAATTCACCATTTGAAGAAAATCTCTCAGATGTTAACTTTATTGTAGAAACAACAAAGTGAGATGCCAGCTGATCACCTGAATTCCCTATGGTAAAACTCAATTTCTTATACTGTTTTCTTATCGTTCTACATCCAATGAGCATCTTTCTACCTAGCTTTTCTTTTGGCTCCACCTTGCAGTTTCGCCACAATTATATTCATACCCTTGCATCTTTTGGATTTATTGGTGGAAAATCCCCAGTTCTACCTTTTTTTAAAAACATCTTACATAACAGTTTCTCAGCACTCCATAGATCCCATAGATCAAGTGTTTTTAATTTCCAGTACTTTCCATGTTTTTAATTATATGGATATACAGCCTAGTTCTACTTCATATAAACCAGTGAAATTCTCCAACACATCCCCAACACTTTGGGAACCAACTAACCATCTACTACAGTATCACTTCAGACAGTGCATTGTAGTGTCACTGAGGAAAAATTCCACTCATTCACTGCTATAGGAGAGGAAGAATTTGCTAAACTCGTTAAATCATCTAAATCAACAACATGTATGCTCAACCATATACCGACTAAGCTACTAAAAGAGATGCTTCCAGAGGTCATAGATCCTCTTCTTAATATCATTAATTCATCCTTGTCATTAGGATATGTACTGAAAACCTTTAAGTTGGCTATTATTAAACCACTTATTAAAAAACCGCAACTTGATCCTACAGAATTAGTCAATTACAAGCCAATCTCAAATCTACCCTTTCTGTCAAAAATACTAGAAAAGACAGTGTCCTCACAACTATGCTCTTTTTTTAGAAAGAAATGGTATCTGTGAGGATTTCCAGTCAGGATGTAGACCGTATCATAGTACTGAGACTGCTCTCATCAGAGTAACAAATGATTTACTCATCATCTGATCGTGGTTGTATATCTCTATTAGTGTTAGTCGATCTAAGCGCTGCATTCGATACTATCGACCACAACATTCTTTTGAATAGACTCGAAAATGATGTTGGCATTAGTGGAATTGCATTGGCATGGTTATCTGACCGTTATCAGTTTGTAGCAGTAAATGAAGAGATGTCACACCGATCACAAGTTCAGTATGGAGTACCGCAAGGCTCAGTGCTAGGACCGTTGCTTTTCACCCTGTACATGCTACCACTGGGAGATATCATTAGGAAGCATGGCGTTAGTTTTCATTGGTATGCTGACGATACTCAGCTCTATATTTCTTTACGCCCTGACGAAACTTACCAATTCACAAGATTAAAGGAATGCATAGCTGATATAAAAAATTGGATGACTATTAATTTCCTGCAACTTAATTCAGAAAAAACAGAATTTTTAATTATTGGACAAAAAAACTCCACAAGTAGTAACCTAGAATACTGTCTAACACTTGATGACTGCTCTGTAAAGTCCTCGTCGTCAGTTAGGAACCTGGGTGTGCTCTTTGATACCAATCTTTTATTTGAAAGCCACTAGCGTTTCTAGCATCTGTAAAACTGCATTCTACCGTCTTAAAAATGTATCTAAATTACGGCACATGCTTTCAATGCAAAATGCTGAACAGTTAGTTCATGCGTTCATGACCTCAAGGCTAGATTATTGTAATGCTCTACTGGGTGGTTGCCCTGCTCGCTTAATAAATAAATTGCAGCTGGTCCAAAATGCAGCAGCTTGAGTTCTTACTAGAACCAGGAAGTATGATCATATTAGCCCGGTTCTGTCAACACTGCACTGGCTCCCTATTAAACATCATATAAATTTTAAAATCTTGCTAATTACTTACAAAGCACTAAATGGTTTAGCTCCCCAGTACTTGAGCGAGCTCTTAACGCATTATACTCCATCACGTCTATTGCGGTCTCAAAATTCTAGTCAGTTGAAAATACCTAGAATATCAAAATCAACTGCAGGCAGTCAATCCTTTTCTTATTTAGCACCTAAACTCTGGAACAGTCTTCCTAGCATTGTTCGGGAAGCAGACACACTCTGTCAGTTTAAATCTAGACTAAAAACACATCTTTTTACTATGGCATACACATAGAACATTAACAATTTATATTATTCAGATCAGTTAAATGATTGTTTTAGGCTGCATTAACTAGGTCAGCCGGAACCGGGAACACTTCCCATAACACCTGATGTACTTGTTACATCATAAGAAGAATGGCATCTATGCTAATGTTAGTCTCTCTGTTTATCCCGAGGTTTACTGCAGTCAGCCGGATCCGGGCTGTATCCAGATCAGATGGTGGACCTGCGCCTAGACATGACCAACGCATCCCTGAAATGTCTGTAGAGACCGTGTCAATTAAACTCCCCCCGTAAATGCCGCATCGACACGACATCCTCATTAAACCCGTCTCCGGCGTGACGACTCCGATCTTTCGAATAATCTTATGAATATCTTTTGATCTAATATGACTTCTGACCTGTAATGTTGCCAGAATCATAATCATACACTGTTTGTTCATCGGCCAGAGGAGAACTGGCACCCCGACTGAGCCTGGTTTCTCCCAAGGTTTTTTTTCTCCATTCTGTCCCCTGAAGTAGTTTTGGTTCCTTGCCACCGTCGCCTTTGGCTTTTGGCTTGCTCAGTTGGGGACACCAAATTTTCAACTATATTACTGATCTGCCCGCATTGACACTATATGATAATTGAAATTAGCTGGATGACATCACCGTTTTCTCCAGAGCGGCTGTACAGCCGAATCAAATTCTGTTGCATTATTTTCCTGCTTAACACTGTGAAGCTGCTTTGAAACAATCGGCATTGTAAAAAGCGCTATATAAATAAAGTTGACTCTTTGGGACTTTGTCTTAGTCCCACACCTATGCCCTCTTACCAGAGTATGTCTCCATAAGTCCAGTCTTCACTTTTTATCCTATCTATGGCCGATATCCAGCCATCCATCCTACCTGTTCAATTGACCTTCCTCATGTGGACACACTCCAGTTGGAGAATGAGACCAAACCTCTCCCCCCTTTTTTGGCTAGAGAGGAGTAAAAGACCTCACCTCCCTATCTATCACATCTTTTAGGGGATGTCATTCCATGAAATCATTCAGTGAATCATTGCTTTATATTCATTTCAGTAGATTGTCTTCAGTGATTTGTACCATAAGTAGTTGATTATATACTCGTCCTACGATGCCAGAGGAACTCTCAGATGCTTCCGGTGGTCTGGAGCGCTATCTGGGCTGCTCCACTGTTGCCAGGTGTACTCTGGTCCTGCCTAGAATGCTACCTGGTGTTGGGGCTGACAGCGGGTTTTTAAACCACCAGTAGAGTCTAGCCCAGCTGCTAAGCACTGATGTGCTCGTCGATCCCTTTCTTCTTTTTTGGCCTTCGTAGAACTTCACAGCATATTTCAAAATACAGTATAAACTTTCATATGTGTTTCTTCTTTTTTTTTTTTATGTAGAAAATATAAAATCTTTCAAATCATTCCCTTTAAATCTTGTTGCATTATCTCGTAAAACGGATAATGACCTGCTTCAGACCCTCATGCGTCCCCTCTTAATCACAGTTGAGAATATTATGAATATAATGATATAAATGAGAATAATGAGTAAAATAATAAAACATTATGCAGGAAGGGGGCTCTTTTTTATAAAAACAACAAACAAAAACACCCTCCTACTCTTTCTCCCTACTCTACCCATATTTCTAAGATGCTTTCTATTTTACCCAAAATAAAATACACAGTGGGGCTAACTCCCTTTCTTCTTCAAAAACATTGTTCAAACAGTAAAATAAAATGAAAATAACATAGCACCCAGGGGCGTAGGAATGACTTTGACATTGGGGGGGACATTTTGGCCACTATGAATCAACGTCCATCCCATGTCCATGTCAGAGATTGGTTTGTATGTGTGTAATAAAAAAATTGTGTGTGGGTGTGTGTGCGTGTGCTTGTAATATTTGAGAGAGAAAAACTCAACTGTACTGCAAATCACAAATCCAAACACTGTGTGTATCAGTAGAGTTTTGCTGGCATCTAATGGGGAAACTTTGGCACTGCGCCCAAACAAACTGAAGAAAGCAAATTTTTTGAGATATCAACCTCAAATTTGGAACACAACTTTTTTAGATTTATGGCTTTGATTTTCTAGCAGTTTTAGAGTTTACCATGTTTCATAAAAAATATATTTTATATATAATATTATTCATAAATCATTTTCATAAACTTAAACCTATAACTTTTTTTTGGTTTCAGTTTTTAAACTTTTAGTTTGGCTTCAACAATAATCTGCCAAGGGTCTTCTTTAAAATAAGACCAAACTTAAGTTTGTGCTCCCAATATTACATTTTTTATGACAGTTTTTTGACATGGATATTTTTGTCCTCTATGGACCTATGTGTAACTTTTTAAAATGATGCACAAGGGTTAAATGTACTATGTATGTTAACATTTAGTCGGTTGGAAGTCAGAGTCCCTGCTACTGAAGTCAAAGAGCTTGAATAGGTGCTTGAAAACAATTATTAAGTGGACTCAAGGCTTATGAGAAACTAAGCATATTGTATTATTTCTGTTTATTGATTGAGCAATTGGCATTGAACAGGCAGCAACTCAACCTCTATCCTTGCGTTTAATCCATTACAATTATGAATACATTTTAAAACCTCACCTCACACCCTGCAGTGCCACCTGCCTCTCCTTTTGTCTCTTCCATGGCTGCATCATGGTTCTCCTAATAAGTTAACAATTGTAGCCTATATGATATTGCAAACAAAGTAATAGTGGACTTATATATGATCACTTATATTTATCTTGGGCTCTTCTGTATGTGGAAAATTTATAAAAGGCACAAACTTTCACATATTCATCATTAATTCCTTTTAAGACCTCACCTCACACCCTCCACCTGTTACTTCATCTGTAACTCCTTCATGTGCCACTCCTTTCTCACCTGCCTCTTCCCTGATGGTACCAGCCTTCTCCTGATGACACATTATAAAATTTTTTAAATGTAAATATAGGCTTGGTAAATGATAGGTTATGATGTTGTCCTGTCCTTGTGTAAAATGTGTTGTATAATTACTTACACTAACCTTACTCTTCGTAAAAAACTTCAGTAACGTTATTTCCTTTGATGGTTTTAATTTTTCCTGGGGTGGCATTATGCTGAAATGAGATGACAGAACATTTTACTTTTGCTAAGGTTAACACAGAGAAATCGATTGCCAGCTATATCTATATCTATGTGGCTAGCTATCTAACGTAACGTTAGTTAGCACCTCTCGCAAAGCATAACACACGTGCCATTCAAAATTCCATTGTTGATTTAATCTTCATATGCCTCGTATCCATAATTCAATTTTAAAAAGCTTGCTAATTTCAACCGTTTGACTGAGACTAATTTACCTCATACAAAGTCGAGTCGTATTCCAGTTCAAAGCTGGTGCGCACCGGTAACGTATTTGTATGTTCCTAGTGTAATGTTAACTTCTCTCTACCAATCAGATGCTCCGAGTCCAACTATAGGTGAAAAGTGAAGAATATGAAGCTGGTGACTGGCGAATGGTGATTATTCAAACATAGCATGAAACGGGAAGGTTTGACCTATCACTCTGGGTTTGACTTTCTGGCAAAACCGAATATCTTCTTTGTCGCACTTTCAAAATAAAAGTTCCAAATGTACAGTTTTTGTCCCTGTGGTACAGGCTAATTTTTGGGTGGGACACATGCAGCATTTTCCAATATTGAGGGGGACACGTCCCCCCCGTCCCCCCCGGTTCCTACGCCAATGATAGCACCCCTTTCCTTTCTTCGCTTAGACCCTTTTACAGAAAGTCATCCAGCTCATTCACTCCCGGACCTATTGGGTTTACTCCAGAGCTGGCACCAATATCCACTCCTGATCTTTTCACCGATATATTGATCATCTGGTTGGCAGCGGCATTGGCCAGCATCGATTTAAGAAAGGGCATAATACAACAGAACACCAAAACAAAAATGCCAAGTGCTATTACTATTATTATTCCCACCTTTATCAACCAGTCTTTCCATGAACCAATAATGGAATCAAACCACTCTCCCACTTTTCTTTGTCTGCCCGCATTTTCAGCAACCTCTTGTCTGAGCGCCTTCAGCTTCTTCATGGCTCTAGTAAATGATCCGTCAGGAGCTGTATTATTTGGGATGAAAGTACAACAGTCAGCTCCAAACATTACACACATCCTTCCTTTTTCGGCCAGCAACCAGTTCAATGCCTGTCTATTTTGCCAGGTCATTTTGCTAGTATACTTGAGTTGATGTCCTAATGCCTCCAACGCTTGATCTGTGTAATTAATAAATCTCTGCTGATTGTAATAAATGTAATTTATCCATTCTGCATTCTTATTTGGTGTTATCCATACAAATATGGACTTAAATCCAGAGGCTATCTCATCTCTCGCTTTAAACTCATGTGGTATCCCCCTCGGTTGTCCAACTGCATCTAATTTTACATTAGGGTCTGGTTCATAAGCTCTTTTTGCTCTATGTCTTTTAGCAGGTGGTTCGTCAGTTTGTTCTGGTATTTTGTTCTCGTCTAGATCCCAATCTATTATCCCCACTTCTTGGGTTAACCTTACCCTGACACATAAGCCCTTCCATCCTTCTTGTAAGGTAGCCCTCAACCTTTTTCCTCCGCATAGCCAAAAATAATCAGCTATTGCCTCACTTTGATTTTCTAATGGCTCTATCAATGGAAAATGTAGAGTTGCATTTTTACAATTCTCATGGGTCTGGATCACTGTCATATTGCTGTTCACAGTTGCCGTTGCATATATTATACTAGTGGACTTATAGACACGTGGATCGTTACACATATCTCTATTCAGGTGCCAGATAATAGCCCACTTGGCTTTAAATTTTCCCACATTTATGTGGCCTTCAGTTTTGTTAAAGCATTCATATTCTAATAATGGATCCAGAACATAATTTTGAGGGGTTTCCCTTTTTCGTGGGTCTATTCTCACATCTAATTTTTGACACTCATCTCCCCATCCAGATTGATAATAATATCTCTGATAATATGAGTTTCCAAGCATTGTCAAACATTCTGCTGGACAGTATGGAACATTTCTCCTAGTTAAGGCGCAGTACTTTGAATAGAATTTTGCACAATGCATACTATCATATCGGTTTGGCACTACTGTTAATTTTTGAAATGGTGATGGTGCACATAGCATACAGGTGTTCTTTTTCACTTGTTTTGCAGTGTATTCTGCCCACTTATACCATTCATTATGATGTGCAATGTCCAGAAGTTTCTCTTGCCTCAAGTCTGAATCGATGTCATACTCTGTCTCAGTGTAGTTGTCATCAACAGCTCTAGCCCATTCCCAAGATCTTTTCTTAATGTGTTTGTGTGCAACAGTACCTTGTTCTTGCTTAGTCACACTAAGATGGTTCAATCCAGTCAAGGTCTGGTATGTCAATGTGTCCAAGGTCGGTGTCTGGAACGTCGATTTCTGGGAGATCAATGTCTTGTAGGTCGAGCGTGTTGTAATCCACTTGTTGAAGGTTCTGGCTCTGGAGAGGATTCTCCTGGAAGCCCTGAGTCTGGGGGAGGCACTGTAACAAGTGTATCAGCACTATGATCAGTGTTAGGGTCTCTCTCACCTTCCTGTTCCATGCCCACTAGTGGAGGCAACCCATCCTGTGCCTGCATTTCATCTCTTGGCTCAGCGCTTTCAGCGACCCTAGAACGAGGTTCATCAACATCATTATTTTCTCCTGCAGGTGCTGCGCCCATTCCATGTCCTCCTTGGGCATCTTGTTCTACTTCCTCCCCACTACCCTCTGCACCTTCCTCTTGGTCACTTCCTCTTCTTCCTTGCCTTAATCTTGGTACTCTGGTACAGTGGTTCAGGTGATACCACGTGGTGCTACCTTCTACCTGCACTGCTGTTGGGGTTGCTCTTACTACAGTATAGGGTCCTTCTCGTCTTGGTTCATTCCACCTTCTCCTAAAGACTCTCAAATACACTTGGTCCCCTGGGGTTACTGGGCAGGGTGCCTCTTCTTCCTCCCTAGTTCCCCTGCTCTGCTCCTGTGTATGAATGGCTTCATGTATAGCAGTTAATTGCCTTATGTACGCTCTAAGTTCATTTTGGAGCTGCTCTAAGTTCATTTTGGAGCTGCTCTAGGGGTGGTCCTTCGTATGGGCCTCTCAAATGAGGAACAGGCATGGGTCTCCCTGTTAACACTGTTTTTACTGCCCTCTGGATGAATGCTGAGCCATTGTCAGAACTAATTTGGGATGGTATACCAAATCTTGGAATAACTTCTCTGGTCAGAAACTTGATTACTGTTTGAGCTCCCTGATCTGCTGAGGGTTCTGCCTCTACCCATCTACTGAATCGATCAATGACCACCAACATGTATCGTTTCCCTCTCACTGATTTTATCATGTCCACATAATCTAATACCAAATGTTTGAAAGGTCCTTCTGGAACTGGTATCGAGCCTATTGGTGTCGATGTCCCTTTTCTGACATTGTTTTGGGCACAAATTTCACATTCACTTAAAAATTCATCAATCCTTTGCTGTAAGTATGGTGACCAGAATCCCTGTCTTTTGATCTTTTTCACCATTTCCCCTCTTGCGCAATGGTCAAAACCACGCGCATCTGCCGTCAAAATTGTTAATAACTGGTTTGGGGCTATCATATATCCCTCATGTGAACGATAAATCCCATTTACATCTCTTGTTGCCCCTCTTTGTTGCCATAGGGCTAGTTCATATGGTGTTGCTCTGTTCTGCATGTCTTTTATGCTGTCCATAGTAGGAATGGGTTGAATCAAAACTGAGGGTGCCATTACAGCAAGTTGGCACCCGGAAGCCTGCTTAGCATGCAAATCAGCAGCATTATTACCTTTGATGACAAAATCATTGCCTTTCTTGTGAGCTTGACATTTAATAATAGCCAATTTGGTTGGGTACATCATAGCTGAAATCAGTTTATTAATTTGATCTCCATGTTGAATTGGAGTTCCGTCACTCTTTTTGAACCCTCTTTGTTTCCACACTGCTCCAAACAAATGGCATACTCCATGAGCATATGCCGAGTCAGTGTAGATGTTAGCTGTCTGATTTTTTGCCAGTAAGCATTCTTCAGTTAAGGCTCTCAATTCTGCCAGCTGTGCCGAACATGGTTGTTCACAATGCTGTAGCAAAACTGGCACAAAAGATTCTCCCTCTTTTTTAACGACAGCGAAACCAGCATGATTCCCTAAATGGTCTCTAAAGCATGATCCATCAACAAAGTAATCAATTTCTGCGTCAACAATTGGGGTTGACTCCAAATCTGGTCTCAAGCGAGTAAACGCCAGAGAGTCTGTTACACACTCATGGGGGGTCCCTTCATCTTCCAGAGGGATGTAGTTTGCTGGGTTTGCTGTTGTACATCTTTTTATGGTAACATCAGGGTAGGTTAACAAAGCAGAGTATGTCAAGCACCTAGCTTGGGTTAAAACAAATCTTCCCCTATCTAACAATTCAGCCACTTTGTGATGCGTGTAAATGATGACTGGATATCCCATTGTCACAGAAGATGCCTTGTCATATTCAAAGTATACAGCCGCTATCCCTTGCTGATAGCAAGGAGGGTAACCTTGTGCTACACTATCCAATTTTGTGCTGTAATAAGCAATTGGCTGTTTTTTCCTACCACTACATGTTTCCTGCATCAAAACATGAATGCAAATCCGTCTTTTCAATTTGCCACATACAAATGGAAGGTCTTTTCATAATTTGGTGTGGCTAATGCAGGAGCAGTTTGTAACTCCTTTTTCAATGTCTCAAACGCTATCAATGCTTCAGTATCCCAGGTCAATCGTTCTCTGAGGTTCTGTTGCCCTGTTTGTTTCATTAAGGCCCTCAGAGGAGCTGTTTTTACAGCATAATCTTCTATCCAATCAACACTAAATCCTGTCATCCCCAAAAATGTCATCATCTGTCCCACTGTTTGGGTTGTGGTGCTTTACTTATGCCTTCCAATTGACTGGGAGAAATTGACTTAGTTTTGTGCGCAATAATTCTTCCCAGATATTCAACCTGTGGCAAGCAATATTGCAGCTTTTCTTTTGAGGCTTTGTGGCCTCCTTCTGCTAATTTTGTAAGCACCTTAATTGAATCTTGATGACATTGTTCTAGAGTTGCTGAACAAATTAACAAGTCATCTACATACTGTATCAATGTGCCATCAAGTCTTAGATCTTCCAAATCCATTTATAACACTTGGTTAAACACGTGGTGAGTGCTTAAATCCTTGCGGCATTCTAGTATACATAAATTGTTTACCTTGGTAAGTGAAGGAAAAAAGGTGTCTGCTTTCTTCCGCTAATGGAATGCTGAAAAAGGCACAGCAGAGATCAATGACCGTGAAATAATTAGCAGCAGGCGGAACATTTGTCAACAATGTATGGGGGTTTGGAACTTCAGCTGGCCAATCTTCTACCACTTCATTTACTGCCCTTAAGTCATGCACCAATCTCCATTTAGTCTTATTGGCTTTTTCTACTGGTAAAATGGGCGTTACAATGACTAATTGTTTCAATTAGCACTCCTGCCTCAACCAGTCCTTGTATTGTTTTCCTGATGCCCTCTACTGCTTCTGACTTCAATGGGTATTGCTGTTTTCTTGGTAGTACAGCTCCTGGTTTTGTTCTAATTCTGACTGGGTTTGCAGATTTTACTAACCCTACATCTGTGTCATGTTTTGACCACAATTCTGTTAGTACTTTCTGTTCCATTTCACATACCAGTTCTTCCAATTTAGAATTTGTAGTTTTCTTTTCTGCTGCTGTGTCTGCTATGTCTACTACCATTTTGGGGGTGCCTTCCATCTTTGTACAACATAGAATTTTTAAGTACTTCACATCTGGTGTTTGAAAAATGAAAGGGTTCTCTGTGGCTTTCCATTCTTTCTCTTTAGCTTCTCTCATCATTGGCCCTACATTTCTGGCCTGTTTTCCTTCTTTTATATACAGAGTGACATGTGGGGTTGACTTTTCTACCCTAAACCATTTCTTAGTGAAATCACATTCCTCTATCTGTAGTGCTGCTCCCATTGGTCCTACTATTAAGTATTCTGAAATTAAGGTCACCTTTTGTTTTTCTGTTTGTTCTAGCCAGTCTTTTTCTAATTTAGAGTCTCTCAAGTGGTCATATATCATTGTACAGTGTGGTTCTTCTGGATTTCTTAACTGTTTTCTTATGTATCTTTCCCATTTATGTAATGTTCTTTCCACTTCTTCCTTCAGATTCCCTACCCAAAGTATGTTTGCTTGTGGTTCTTCAGAGTCGTTTTCTTGTGTCAAAGTCATTTGTTTTATTGCTCTTTTGTCAATGTATATTCCTTCGGGGGAGCACCAAATTTGCAGTTTTAGCTTGCATATAGCGTCTTTTCCTAACAAATTGACTGGTGTTTGTTCTGATGTCAGAATTGGAATTTTTACTTTTACTTTTTTTACTTGTCTTTTACTTTTATGCTGACTGGAGCCGTCATTGGAATTAGCTGCGTTTGTCCCGAAAATCCTGCTGTCTTGACGTATTTTCCAGACTTGGGGAGGTGAGAGGCATATTCTGGACTCAAACAACTGAATGTGGCCCCTGTGTCAAGCATCATCGGTGTCATTTTGTCCTCTACTTTAACCTGCAGCATTGGTTCTTGGTCAGCATTGTAAGATATTATTGGAAGCTGACTCCTCCCCGTAGGATTCTCTGGGCATCCCTAGTAGCCCATGTCAGGACCACGCCATGGATTGACTGGTCCTTGGATCTGAGCTTGTGGGTTCGGGTGCCATGCTTGTTGTCGATCATTCATCCTTTGCTGATAGTTGTTGTATTGTCTTCCTCTTCCTCTTTGTTGTTGTGAGTTGTTTCCATTGTTTCTTTGTTCTGGCATATAGATGACTATTGGTGCATTAGGTTGTTGCACATTAGCTGGTGTTATCATTGCATTCTGAACCGATGTCATCAACTGAGCAGGTGCCATTGGTGGCACAGATGCCGATGTCATCATTGCATTCTGGATTGGTGTCATCAGCTGAGCAGGTGCCATTGGTGTCCGTGTAGTCAATTCTGATGTGTTCACTGTAGCCATTACTGCTGACTGATCATCACTGTCTCTCAGTGCTGTCTGCACCTTTTTCTTTTTGGTCGTCAGCTCCTCCAGTTGTAGTTGAGCCAGTCTTCTTTGAAGCTCTCTTTCCTGGTTCTTCAGTTTCTGTTCGTTCTTTCTGTACTGTTCCACAGCGTGGGCAACATGGTCACAGAATTCCTTTGATGTCTTTGAATTGATCCCCACTACATCTTCCAATCTTGTTTTGACAGCTGGGGGCATGGCTTCCACTATGGCATTTCTGAACAGTGCAGTCATTACTGGGTCCTTTTCTGGATCTCTTTCTAGATCCTGTTTCCATCTCCTTAGTTGTCGTTGAACATAGGTCGTAGGGTTTTCTGCTTCTCCCATTGGCTCTCCTTTCAGGAGTTTTGGGTCCATTTGCATTGGGTAAATTCTTCTGAGCACCTTCCACATCTGTCCAGTGGAAGGGCATCGAGCCCTGTTCGAGCCACTGCTCGTGCAGCCCTGCTTCTTCAAGGATTTCATTTGTTTTGGCTCCTCCCACACTTCTTGCCAGTAGAGCCTTGACATCTCCAATGGCCAGGATCTTTCCCATTGTTTCCTCTTCCACTTGTTTGATCCATCTTCCCGCCCCTTCGTGTATGTCCGGAAGACGGGCTATCAGGTCTTCCAGATCCTGTCCTGCCCATGGCACATACTCTCATTGTCGTCCCTTGATTAAGATTGGGCATTGCACTGTGTTTTCTTCCAAATCCTCTTTTGCTTCTTCTTCTCATGTCATTATGACACTTGTTGGCCTGCTTCTCAAGGTTTTACCTCTCCGCCAACGGACCTCTGGCTGTATGTCTTCCAGCAAGAGTGTTCCTGAAACGTGCTTGTATTCTCTGGGAGGGCTACTGGAAAGTGATCTTGTCCTGTATCGTTTTAGTTCATCCATTTTCTCCAAGCTCTTTCTCATTTCTTGGGTTTCCTTTCTGAGCTGCTCCTCTACGTGTCTCGTTTCTCCTCTTATTTGCTCCAGCTCCTCCAGTAGGTCATCTCTAGCCACTGTTTGTACTATTTCTTCTGCCTCTTTTTCCACAGTTGCCTTCGCGAGCTGTTTCAATGCTTGACTTGCATATTGATATGGGTCCTCTGCTGTTGAACCTGTGGTGCTCCCCTCTCTCCTGCTCACATCCTTCTGAGATTTACCTCGCAGTTTTGTTGGGGTTTCTTTTATGTATGGGTTTTCCAAGGCTTGATCTGTAAAGTCCCTTCCCTTATTGTAATCACTCATCATATAGTCTTCACTTAGCCTTATTGGTGAGTCTATTTTCATTCTTGACTGTTCTTCATAGGCTTGTTCTTCATAAAGTTTTGTCCCTCTTTCTTCTATATCTTCCTTCCGTTCTTCTTCAAATGTCACATTCCCTGTCACACGCAGTTGTGCATCTACAAGTGGCAGCTGTTTAACTTTGACTGGATCATATGATGGTGCATATGGGGGTGGTCTTTCTTCTTTTACAATACCTTTTGCACCTCTTTTTTCTTTAATCATCCTTATTGCCCAATCCTTGAACAGCTTCAGCCCTTCCTGTTCTTTTTCTCTCTTTTCTTCTCTTTTCTTTGTTTTATCATGAGCTTTGTGGTTCTTTATTAGTGCTTCCATTTCTCTGCACATGGGTAAGTCAAATGTTCCCTCTGCTGGCTATTTTGTGTTTAGTTTTTTGGTTCTTTTTTTCCCCACTTTTTGGATAAATTTCTAATGGTATCTCTACATATTGGATATTCTGTTATTATTCGCTCTACAGGGGTTTCTGGTTCTTGTGACATCGAAGCCATCGTCTCAAGGTTGCCTTTTGTATTTTTCAAAAAGGTTTTTAATATTTTTATATTGTCAATTTATCTGATATTGAGACTATTTTATTAGTTTATCAATATCTCCAACTTTTTCTTATATCTGTTAATTTATTTATTCAGAATAATAGCTTTCTGGATTTAGGGCTTCGTATGTATTTCAGAATTGCTCTTATTTGTACCTCAATCAATGCCTTCGATGACACGTCTTCCAGTCCTAGCCAATTGTGGTTGTTGCGTTTCCAAATAATGTCCTCCCCCAGGCAGATCAGTTCAAAACTCCAGAGCTCATTCTCATCAACTTTCCACCCCCTCGCCGTTATTCCTCCTGTCCAATATGAATAAGTGAGACATGGGGTTAATTTAGTATCAAATCCTCCTACTATAGTAATTGAAACATGCAATTTGCTTTTCGTGCAGGTTATAAAATCCAATGGCTCAAACACTTCAACCAAGGTTTCTCTTTCTTGTTGGTTTAGAATTTTTCTCCCTCTACTCCCCCTCCTCCTCCTTCTCATCTCATCTCTTGGCTTCCATCCTCCTGTGCCTCCAGCTGTTTTTCTGCTTCTCTCTTGCTTCTGCGTATTTCCACCCACAGGTGGTGTATATGCTCTGGGTTATTTTTAAAGATCACTGACATAGCCAATCTTTCAAGTGTCCAGTTCGTAGTAAGGAGGGGTCTGACCCCTCTCCTTCTCCTATTCTCAAAAAGTGTTTCACTCTCCCACTGTACTGGCCTCACACAAAAGTTTACTATGATGTAAATGTTTCTCAATATGGTTGCCCCTCCCAGTTCTCGAGGCCAGCGGCATCCCACGTTTCTTAGTATGGGACAAACACTGGTTCCAATTTCAGTTCTGCTGCTGTCAGCAGTGATTCCAAGAGAGTTACTCTAGGAAAGCAAATTTGTTCCAAGTGTGATTTTAAATTTTCCAGGGTTATACACTGCCTGACCTCATAACGCCAACCCACCAGAGGCCATTCTTTTTCAATTTGTTGCAAATTTGTGACCTTTGTGAGATTTTTCAAGAGTTCGTTTTTCTTCTCGTCTGTCAACTCCCTTCTCTGTCCCTTTGCACTCACATACTCATTTTCCAGCCAAAAATGTTTTCTAATTCCTTTGGATTCTATCAATGCTTCCTTAAAATTATGCTCTTCTCTAAGTTCTATATTTGATCTCCTAATTCTGTCTTTCTCAAATTCATTAAGCTTTCCCCACATGCTGGAATAGAAGGAAAAAAGTTATTTTACACTTCGATGCACACACACACACACTTTCTCCTTATCTCGAGCTCTCAGTCTCTCCAATGCATGCGCACACCTGCTTTCATACTCTGCGCAGTCATTCACTCATACACATACACATTCACACACCCGGGTTTTTCACTCACACACCTTCAAATAAGCAGCTTTTCAATGGTTTGGGAGAGCAGAAGAGAGATTCCTCATTGACTTTTACTTTTTAGTTATTAGAAACTGTGTCTCTCTATCTGGATCACAGCGTTTGCAATCTGGAAAATGTCCAAACAGACGACAAAAACAGTTTCTAGGAATATTTTTAGTTCTTGTAGCAGTTTTTACAAAGTTTATTTCTTTTTGTTTCTCACTTTGGGTTTTATTATTCATTTGCAATTGTCAATATCTTTATAGTTTTAATTCAAATGATACCCAGCAGTGGCATAGTGCCAACGCTCGTACTGCAATTTAGTGGGAGTTAGACTGATTCTTCCCGTCTCTCTGTTTAAACAAGGTCTCCAGTGAGGGACACTAAAAGCCAATATAATTGTCTGTCCTTTATTTAACTGTGACCTTCTACTTGCGGTTGCAAATACTGATAATATAGCTGGATCTGTCAACAATAATTGTTCAATTTGTCTCCCTTCTTGCCTTCCCAAAAGCCTTAAACAGTAGCGCGCTCCCACTGGGGTGAACAGGTGTACTCTATATTTCACAAAGTATCTGCTGTTCCTAATCCTTGCTCTCTCAGTCATTTACTTTTTATCAAACTACCTTAGTTTATATGTACAATACAATTTTAATACAGTTAACAAATTATATACAAAACAATATACACTTTCTCAGCTTTCTTCTGGGAAAGCTCTCCCTATTTCTTGGCAAATTGGCGCGTCTTGTCTACCGCTTGAATAAGCTTGGATCAACTCCCAGACAAGTGCAGCCTTACAAACACACACACACACACACACACACACACACACACACACACACACACACACACACAGATGCCCCTCTCAGGCAAAATGCACTTCTGCATATAAACGCACTTCTGCGTACTACTTCTAAAATGCCCCACTCAGGCAAAATGCACTTCTGCATATAAACGCACTTCTGCGTACTACTTCTAAGATGCCCCACTCAGGAAAAATGCACTTCTGCATATAAATGCACTTCTGCGCGAACTAGACTACGCATGCGCCATCTCCGAGACCTGGAAATTACATCTCTTTTTCTAATATAATTATACATTCAAACATTTTATTTGGTCACAATCAATTTTTTGGTTCGTTTAGTAAGGCTTTTTAGGCAGTTACCCCAGGCAGCAGCTCACAAGGGACCACGCAAAACAAAATATAAGCAAATTTGCTTACCTTGTATTTATATGGCGCGCCTTTTGTTTTGTGAGGCCTCTTGCCAGCACACCAACCGCGGGCCCCCACCCAGCCCTTTCTTGCTCGCCAATATGTTGTAGAAAAATTCTAAGTCCCAATGTTTCTTCAATTCAACATTTGAAGAAAATCTCTCTTAGAGTCAAAGTTCCAGGTCTCAAAAGATGTTAACTTTATTGTAGGAACAACAAAGTGAGATGCCAGCTGATCATCTGAATTCCCTATGGTAAAACTCAATTTCTTATACTGTTTTCTTATCGCTCCACCTTGCAGTTTCACCACAGTTATATTCATACCCTTGCATCTTTTGGATTTATTGGTGGAAAATCCCCAGTTCTACCTTTTTTAAAAAACATCTTACATAAAAGTTTCTCAGCGCTCCACACCTGTGCCCCATACATCAAGTGTTTTTAATTTCCAGTATTTTCCATGCTCTGATGGGCACTTTCAATACAGTAGGCCCAGTTTTTAATTATATTGATATACAGCCTAGTTCTACTTCATATAAACCAGTGAAATTCTCCAACACAAGCAGCCATTACCAGGGCCAAGCACAAAGAAGACGATGACGACATGGCTGGGAGTGTCAGACCAACTGCAACAATGAGCCATTAAAGACCTATTAAGATCATTTTAGGCAAAATAGCTGTAAAATTATAAATACAGTCAATAATAATGATTTAATGGTTTATCACTTTTGACCAATAGGTGGCACAGTTTGATGTGGTGTTGAAGGGGGCGGATTCTGAAATCCACTGCCGCTTCAATATACCTATATATACACTCACCTAAAGGATTATTAGGAACGCCATACTAATACTGTGTTTGACCCCCTTTCGCCTTCAGAACTGCCTTAATTCTACGTGGCATTGATTCAACAAGGTGCTGAAAGCATTCTTTAGAAATGTTGGCCCATATTGATAGGATAGCATCTTGCAGTTGATGGAGATTTGTGGGATGCACATCCAGGGCACGAAGCTCCCGTTCCACCACATCCCAAAGATGCTCTATTGGGTTGAGATCTGGTGACTGTGGGGGCCATTTTAGTACAGTGAACTCATTGTCATGTTCAAGAAACCAATTTGAAATGATTCGAGCTTTGTGACATGGTGCATTATCCTGCTGGAAGTAGCCATCAGAGGATGGGTACATGGTGGTCATAAAGGGATGGACATGGTCAGAAACAATGCTCAGGTAGGCCGTGGCATTTAAACGATGCCCAATTGGCACTAAGGGGCCTAAAGTGTGCCAAGAAAACATCCCCCACACCATTACACCACCACTACCAGCCTGCACAGTGGTAACAAGGCATGATGGATCCATGTTCTCATTCTGTTTACGCCAAATTCTGACTCTACCATCTGAATGTCTCAACAGAAATCGAGACTCATCAGACCAGGCAACATTTTTCCAGTCTTCAACTGTCCAATTTTGGTGAGCTTGTGCAAATTGTAGCCTCTTTTTCCTATTTGTAGTGGAGATGAGTGGTACACGGTGGGGTCTTCTGCTGTTGTAGCCCATCCGCCTCAAGGTTGTGCGTGTTGTGGCTTCACAAATGCTTTGCTGCATACCTCGGTTGTAACGAGTGGTTATTTCAGTCAAAGTTGCTCTTCTATCAGCTTGAATCAGTTGGCCCATTCTCCTCTGACCTCTAGCATCAACAAGGCATTTTCGCCCACAGGACTGCCGCATACTGGATGTTTTTCCCTTTTCACACCATTCTTTGTAAACTCTAGAAATGGTTGTGCGTGAAAATCCCAGTAACTGAGCAGATTGTGAAATACTCAGACAGGCCCGTCTGGCACCAACAACCATGCCACGCTCAAAATTGCTTAAATCACCTTTCTTTCCCATTCTGACATTCAGTTTGGAGTTCAGGAGATTGTCTTGACCAGGACCACACCCCTAAATGCATTGAAGCAACTGCCGTGTGATTGGTTGATTAGATAATTGCATTAATGAGAAATTGAACAGGTGTTCCTAATAATCCTTTAGGTGAGTGTATATATATATATCCTAATTAAATTTATAATCAAATCATTAATCAATATTTATCCTCCTATATTATTACAATGATTCTTTCCAGTTATGATATTACTTAATCAATAGAACCACTGATTGTTTTTTTCTTCATATATTTTTTCTAAAGTTTGTATTTGGTCTCTGAGGAGTGACTGAGGGTCTGGCCCATGCCAGGAGTGCAGTAACAGTGCTTACTCACTTAGCCCGGCTTCCAGAGATGAAATATGGATTTGTCTTTCATTTTATATTATATTTTATTAATTTTATATTTTCTTTTACTGAAACACTAAAGAATTATGGTGAATACTGTCTGTACCTCTTACTGAAAGAAAGCACATGTTATCAGTATGTTTTGGGAAACTTTCTGGTCAGAACTGGAGCTCAACCAACTCCAACCTTGGAGAGACTGTGTGTCTGTGTATGTGTGCAGTATTCTGTGTTACAGATCAGTATTGAAGGTGTACAATGGGCATCCTAGGGAGAGTGACAGTATGTTGTTCTGGACAAGCTGGCGCCTGCTCCAGACCCGGAAGGTCACTACGTGCCTAATTCCGGGGTGCGTCAACAAGTGATCTATGGACACGTGCATCTGATTAACTGACAATGTGTGGAAATTTACCATGACTGTCTATTTTCTCTTAGCCAATCAGAATCATTCAACTTGCAGTAATGACGTGGCTAGACCTTGAAAACAGTATAACTGTTGAGAAATTGTATGTATGAGAAAATCTGGTAGACCGGGAGCGCGGCCTATGAAGTCCTTGTGAGACTTGAAGCTGGCTTCTGCTGATGAAACTGCAAACTATTCTTCAGTAAATTTTTCTTTAATTAATTGCACTCCTGACTCTTGGTCTTCATTCTTCACTACTGGTCTTGGGTCCTAAACTGTTATCCCCTAACAGTGTGGTCTGAGTAAGGTATCAATGACACATGCAAAGTTGTGAAAATAAGTTGACCACACCCAAAGTTATAAGCGTTTGAAAAATTTATTTGACCACTAGGTGGCGCTGGTCCGAAACTTCTCAGGCTCCTTCAGGGCATCGTGCTGATGACCCATACCAAGTTTCGTAACAATCCGTTAATGCGTTCTTAAAATACAGCATTTTAGCACAAAATTCAAAATGGCCGACATGGGAAAATTGGATATCATTCAACTTGGCATGTCGCCCCGAATCTAACGAGACCACATATATGATTTTTGGACAAACCCATCAGAAGTTATAAGCAAAAATAGCCATTTTTCATATCGCCGGACCAGTAGGTGGCGCTGCGCCGAAACGCAGCATGTTGCCTCAGGTCATGCTTGTGATGACATGTACCAAGTTTGGTTTGAATACGATAAAGCATTGCGGAGATACAGTCTTATGTCTATCTTATGTCTATTTTTGCAAGCTCTACGTAAAATTTGTTTGCGTGTTATTCGAAAACAGTTTGATAAATCAACTTGAATTCCATAACTTTTTGTCGCCATTGTCTAAAGATGATCTGGTTCAATTTTAGTGAAAATTGGACAAACTGTCTAGGAAGAGTTCGAAAAAGTAGGTTTTTCACATAATTCAAAACAGCGGGAAAATTTTTATGACGAAAAATTACATCATAGGGTACAATAGACCCTTTTCACATTTCCGGGTTTCTCAGAAGCAGAAGTCGTCATAGTTGGGTTAACTTTTATAGCGGTGAATGAGAGTATACATTAAATATATTTTTTGTGTCCCCATTTGCTCAAATAGCAAAAGAAAAACTCCACAATAGTGATTTCACAACTTTCAAAAAGAGGGAAAAAATTATAATGGCAGTGAGAAGAGAGAAAGATGTTAATGTTACGGTCACTCCCATATATGCTGTATTAGAAACACCCTCACAGCCTCACTCACAGCGTGTAATTTGATGCAAAAGTAATATAATACAAAGTATTAGTGTTATAAATGTACATACATTTTTTTTAATGAAAATACAAAGAACTTTGCAGGATTTACGATATTAATGACCGTTAAAACACGTCATCACAGTCTGTGAAAAGGGTCTATCGAATCGTCATGAGCTCAGGAATTTTTTTGCTAGGCCTTACGGTTCAAAAGTTATTAGCATAAACGAGTGAAACTTTGGACAGGTGGTGGCGCTAGAGGGAATGAGTTAGAGACACCAAAATTGGTGTATTTATTGTTGGGACTGTCCTCTATCAGAATGCCAAACCGTTACAACTTTCAATGGGCTGCCATAGACTCTCATGGCGGAAGAAGAATAAAAATAATAGGAACGCTAACGGTTTCAATAGTGCCTTCACACCTTCGGTGCTTGGCCCCTAATAAACTGTGGCAAGATGTGAAGGGGGAGGAGAATTTATACGTGCGTCACGTTTAGTCGATAAAACACTTCCGCAAAGGATTCACCTGTGTATCCTCGCTCATGACTCCTCAGGAAGCCTCCTCACTACTCGCTCCTCAGTTAGAGAGTTGAGATGTCCTACAAGATGGCTGAGCTCAATCGGTTTCCGGGTCATAGGATAGAGGACGGAGGAGCGAGGAAACGAGGAGGGATATTGAGAAGCACCCATGCTTTCTCAAAACTGCAATGTCGCCGTCTACCCGCTTGGTGGAGCTACGATACTATTTTTGAAAAGGAAATGGCTTCAGGACAGTTGTATATTTTAAAGAGGCTATATGTTTATTATTTAACTGCTTTATTAATTAATAATTTACTCTAAACGTCTCAAAGAAGATCTCTGTGCACACTGTATCGAATGTTGGGTAATTATGCTTGGATAATTATTGACATACGATTAAAGATGCCATGCTTATTAACAAAACAGAAGAAAGCGATTCAGATTGTGTAAAGGTTGGATAATGGTTTCACAGACAGGGTTTAGATTAAACCAGGATTATGCCTTAGTTAAATTTGGACATTTAAGTAGATTTTATAAACGTGCCTTAGAAAAAAAACATTACTGGTGTGCATCTTGAGACAAAACAATGACACTTTGACATATTTTAAGATATAGCCTATCAGTCCAAGTTGCTTTCAGTTAAAAAAGCTCAAACATTTTAGTCTGGGCCTAGGTTTAAGCCTTGTCTGTGAAACCGTCCAAACATGTTTTACAAGCCTGTAAGAGTAAAGTCCACGTACGTCCGGGGAGGAACTTGTCGTCCTGGTTGTCTTCTGGAACACATCATCAAAATCACACGACTGTCGAAACGTAACGCGGTAAGTCCTGCAGACTAATGCTGCCTTCACGTGCTATCGGAATTTATCAGTAATGCTTTGCTTATATTTTTTTTTGAAAGTAGGGTGTAGTTGCATTTTAGCACTGCTTTATGCTGCCTTCACGTGCTATCGGAATTTAGTTTAGTTAAAAAATTGAACATGAAGGCCCTCTCAAGTCGAATTTTGAATGAGATGAGCTCGTAATCACGACTTCAGAAGTGGGAAGTAGGAAATTTCCGATAGCACGTGAAGGCAGCATTAATGGTTAATGTGATCACATAGCAAGTACATTCTCATTAGACAGTAATCCTGAATTATATTAAGTTTTTGCTGAATTTTGTTATCCACAGCTGTAACACCAAATGGTGTTTGAATCATAAGTTGCTAAAGCTAAGTAGATCTACTTTAGATTGCAATATTTAATAATTACAATCAATTAAAATAAGGTATTTTATTTTTGTACATATTTTAGACTTTTATTTTTGTTGATTTAATCTGTTTTTATTTGTTTCCGAGACTAGACTAGACACACACAAAATATTGTGTTAGGTAACCCCCGTGCAGAAGTAACGATGAATTCACACTGTGTGGGTGAAAGTCATGGACTGACCTTCTGTCTGGCCAGACCAGAGGATTACGATGACGTGATGGCCATATCACAAGACATATATGGTGGCAGTGACTACCTCCCACATCACTATCACTCCTGGATGACTGAGCCAGGAAGAGTGGTTATTATAGCACGGAGAGATAGGAAGCTGGTAAGCGATACACAAGTAAAAAGGTTTGATAGGCCTCATGTGTTTTCTGATATCACAGTAGCTTTAACCTTTTCCAGAAGCTATGAGAAAATATTAAATGCTGTTGTTAAACTGTAGGTTATTTATCATCAAAGCGTAGACACACACTGTATTATAGTATATATAATATAAGCTTATTACAGTATGTTATAATATAAAACTAGGATGTCCAAGAAATTGTGTTTCCAAAGCTTGTTTATTTGGTAATCTAAACCTGAATGTTACTGAAGGACATGCAATATTAACATTTAACATCTGCGTGTTATTTAAATCACTAACCGTTATGACAGGAAAAAGTCAATGGTTAAAATATGCTCTGATGTGTCTGTTGAGCAATAGGCTACAATGCTTGCAGTTCTCAAGAAAGACAACATTTTAACTTGTGGCTGAAATTAACCCCATCCATGCCTGTGTTCTCTGCTGTGCACATATTTGATTGACTCATGACCCATATACTTGTACTTTGGATATGACATTTATACCACTGTACAGCTTTGCTCTTACATACTCTAGTCTAGAGCAGTCAAATAAGGCCAACAACACCATTGTAATTGTTTGTTACTATCATTACAAAAGTATTAATTAGCATATTACAGTTTTTCCTCAATTGATTTGACACATTTCCCCAAACTCATGTCTCTGCTCTCAAAACAATTAACACAGCCAACTAAACACACTCTTAACTTAGCCAAACAGTTCAACTTTACTCCATAATGAAGTGCTGTATTTTTGTCTGGTATAATGCATTTAATAAAAGTAAATGCTATCATCGAAATTACAGGTGTGTTCTCTATTGATTTTATGACAGATTCAGCTATAGACACACTAATGAAAATACATGTTTATCGTAAAATTCTTCAATGAGAAGTTTTGTTATATACTTTTCCCCCCTACCCCAAAAAATTACATGCATAACACAAACATGCAGCACAAGTTTATTATTGTACAGTACTGCAATCACTGAACTTTACTGATCACGCCTCTAATTTACATCTGGCCAGAGAATTTTATCACAGAATATATTCTTATCATACATTATACATAATGTTCTTCTGCCTCAACATCTCCACATGCCTCTTTCGTTGTAGTTGGTAGTATGGCATGCACTTATTCTATTGACAAACTTGGTCATCCATTTTTCAACTTCAATTCTGAAAATGTTTTGGACATTTTTTTGCCACTCTAAGCCTGTCTCAGAACTACAAATGTACACTACCAGCAATCATACTATAGTACAATACTCATAAATATAGAAGTGTAATGTCATAGTAACACTTTGGATCTGTTTACTAGCTTCGCTCAAGTCTGCACCTTCTACATCTCTTTACTCCTCTTCCCTCCTGCTGTCCCCTTCCTTTCAGAGTGTGTATTTTCAGACCCATGTGCAATTGAGAATGACAAATTACCGATTTTTTTTTACCGAAATTGGTACTTAAATATTTGTCATTTTTGTAAAATAAGTAAAAAGAGCTGCAAATGTTTTTTCATGATATATTAAAATTTTGTGAACTGCTGAGAACACATTTGAGAATTTTGTACACAATGCTTTGAGAAAATTATGCATATGATTTATAATTGAAATGAATGAAAACTGACAATCTGTTTACGACAATTACAAAGTGTTCAGATCACCATGTTAATCTGAGTTTGGAGAAATGTCAAATCGATTGAGAAAAAATATAAATATCAAGAAAAGCAGACCAATTGTTGCACAAATAGTTTTATTGTTTACTGTGGACTGTTATTCTTCTAGTTATTTACCTGTAATGACTAACAAATCAGACATTCACTGAAAATAGCTTACCTGGATAGGGTTACATCCAGGCCTTTTTTAAACCTTTTTTAACCTAAAATCATTATTCCTGTGTGCCTTTAGGTGGCGCTGGAGTCAGGCCTGGTGGTTGATGGAGGTGAAACTGTGATAGTTGAGGGATTAAGAGTGTGTCTGAATGAAAGGGGCTGTGGTCTGGCTGGAGTGATCCAGACATTTGTTGATGGCTACATAAAGAAGGTCTACCCCAATGTGAAGACCAAGCGCCTCACCAGAGGAGATGACCCAGGGCCTGAAAAACTGCGCAAGTTCACACTGCTGGCCAGACGGGTGAGTTAAATTGATACTACTTGAAAAGTGAAAAATATTCCAAGTCAAGTAAAGTCGCTTTTATTTATATATCAGTGCTGTATACAAAATAGATTGTTTCAAAGCAGCTTTACAGGGATAAACAGAAAAATGATTCATTCAGTGATGCAAACAAAATTCAATTCTCTAAAAAAGCTCTAAAAAGACAGTAGTGTTCAGCTGAAGTAAGTTCAGTGTTGATTGAGTTTGGTTCAATAACTGTGTAAAGTTCAATTCAGCTATAAAGCAGCTCTGCAGAAAACAGTGATGTCATCATCCAGCTCAGGTCCTGATGACATCACTGTTTTCTGCAGGGCTGCTTTATAGCTGATTTCAAGTTGTGTAAACTTTATTCAATGTATTATGAACAAACATTAATTAATTAATTAACGATGAACAATAGTATATTTATAAATGACCACAACACTACTCTTTTGTTTACATTGTTAGGTCAAGATACCTAATGCATTAACTAATGTTAATAATTGAACTTTACTGCAAAGTGTTACCCAAAATACAATAAATAAAAAACTTGTTGCAGCAAACCATATCATAGTTCCCTTTCACTTCTGGGAACCCTATCAGCTTCAAGTGTATACAGAACGAGCCAATGCACACTGGTGTGCGAGATTTGCATCTTGCGCTCCGCCCCGCATTGCGGGTATAAACACGGAAGCGGATGCAGCGCACATTTGTCATTCGCTTCGGAGCCGAATGAGTTCGCTGCTGAAGAGTGTTCTGAGAGAGAGAGAGAGAGAACGAGTCCAGGAAGAAGCTCGAGTGTTGGTGTGAAGGCACTGTCAGCGAGGCCCGCATCTCACTAGAGATAAAAAACTGCTGTTTTAACAGCATCTCTGTTGGTTCAGTGCGGCGATCCTTTTTCAGTGAGTGCAAAACACAGGCTTGAACTATTCCCTGTGTTTTTGCCACGGCCATCTCCCTGAGTGCTTCAGCACATATTTAAGAGCTTTTCTTCCCCTAAAAGAGTACACGGGTGTGACACTGTGTCTTTTTCAAGATGTCATTCCACCCGTGCGTTTCTGGATGCGGTCGTTCCCTGTCACCAGCTGACGGTCACAATCGTTGTCTTACGTGTCTGGGCATTCTGCCACTGAGGCAGTGTTTGTGGATAGTTTATGTACTCACTGCGGGAACATGACTATCTCGGCGTTGAGGTCAAGACTCACCTACCTTCGGGAAGGCGAAGTCCCTTTACCTATGCCCCGATCTGGCGCTATTCCTGCTGGCCAGCAGAATAGGACTACTTCGGCGAATAGCCAGGGTGACCTGAGGATCACGGTTAGGGCTAGACCACCGAGGCAATCTCCGTGGGCCCCTAATCCCTCTGTAGCGCCGTAGCTGGTGGAGTTACCGAGAGAACCCGCTGGCTCCTCCCATGGGCGTCCAGTGGTGTCTTTCGAGGCTCCGGCCAATGACAGGATGTCGATCGCTGCATCGGAGGGGGAGCTTCAGTCTTCTGGGGATGAAGACTCGGCTGCGTTGCCTCCCTCTGGGAGAGTAGCATTGCCTGAGACGGACCCAGAGTTGACGGCTATGCTTTCCTGGGCTGCCGAAAAGGTTGGGCTCATGTGGAACCCTCCACCGTGTCCCGCTTACTAGCTTACTAGACCGTGGACGGCACCTTTTTCTGCCTGAAACTGGTCTAGTAGCTACTCCCTCCTCACTACCCTCGATGGCCGGCCAGCCAAGGGATACGTGGAGATCCCGCCAGTGAAACGGGCCGTCGCGATGCAACTGTGTCCGGCGTCCACTTCCTCCTGGCGCGGTAATCCGTGTCTCCCATCCAAGGCCTGTAATTTTACATCCACTCTAATGGGCAAAGCTTACAGAGCCTGTGGCCAGGCTGCGTCCGCCATGCATGCCATGGCGTTGCTCCAGGTGCATCAAGCCCAGGCACTCATGGACATGCACAAGGGTAGACCTGACCCTGAGCTTCTGAGGGAGCTCCGGGCGGCAACGGACCTAACCATCCAGGTGACGAAAGTCACCGCCCGTTCGATTGGTCAGGCGATGTCTGCAGGAAGGCCACCCAGCCCACCCAGGCTACTGCTAAGCCAGGTAGCAAGCGGAAGTCCAAGCGATCCTGAGACGGGCTACCCGGAGATGGAGGGGACAGCTCTTCGGGAGATGGTGACCGCACCACTCCCTCCCCCGGAGGAGGGCCGGGGGAGAATCCTTTGTTCTTGTTTAATTTGTGTTCCGCCACTGGCCTCTCGGGTACCCAAAACTTCAATAAAAGAGCTGTTTCCAATATCTCTGGGTGCCCAGAGAGCGTGCTTGGCAGTGTACGACGCAATGCCTTGTCACCCTCAGGTTCCTCTCCCCTCGCCAGTGGCTGGCTGTGCCCAGGATGCACTCGAGAGGCCTCCACACACCCTCGCGCCCCCCCAGTGGAAGCAGGTAAGTGTTGCACTGCACACTCAGACCCCACTTTGGGCCGCTACGCTGTCTGAGTCGGGTCCCTGCATTCCACCTCGGGTACGTCTGTTGGTCCCGCTTGCTCAGTCCCTGGAAGCCTGGCTAGCGCTTCCCAGCCCGTCTCGCTGGCTCATCCATACTATCAGACTTGGCTATTCAGTTCGCCCGGCGGCGCCCCAAGTTCAGGGGCATCCACTTCACCTCCGTGTTGAAGGAAGGCGCTCCTGTTTTACGGGCGGAGATCACAGTCCTACTGGCGAAGGACGCGATAGAGCCGGTCCCTCCAGCCGATATGAAGACAGGATTCTACAGCCCGTACTTCATTGTACCCAAGAAAGGCAGTGGGTTACTGCCAATCTTGGACCTGCGGTTCTTGAATCGGTCCCTGCATAGGCTGACGTTCAAGATGCACAGATAACTCCGTCCCTGAGATTGGTTTGCAGCGACCGACCTGAAGGACGCGTACTTTCATGTCTCGATTCTCCCTCGACACAGACCATTCCTGCGCTTAAAGGGGCGCGCATATCAGCATGTCGCCCCGTGTCTTTGAAGATGGCCGTGGCAGAGCAGTTAATTCCATGTGACAATCACACCGAACTTTCCAAACTTTCAGCCCGTGGTCGGACCCTTCGTTTCTACGGGTGGGTGTTCCCTTAGAACAAGTGTCCAGGCATGCTGTGGTCTCCACGGATGCCTTTACCACCGGCTGGGGTCCACGTACAACGGGCATGCAGTGTCGGGTCTGTGGATGGGGCCTCAACTGCAATGGCACATCAACTGCCTCGAGTTGTTAGCAGTACGTCTTGCGCTGGGCCGCCTCAAACTGCTGCTACGAGGCAAACACGTACTGGTCCGTTCGGACAGCACGGCGACCGTTGTGTACATCAACAAACAGGGTGGTCTACGGTCCTGTCGCCTGTCACAACTCGCCCGCCATCTCCTCCTCTGGAGTCAGAAGCATCTGAGGTCGCTTCGCGCCACTCACATTCCAGGCCTGCTCAATCGTGCAGCCGACGAGCTCTCACGACAGCAAGTGCTTCCGGGAGAGTGGAGGCTCCATCCCCAAGTGGTCCAGCTGATTTGGAGACATTCAGGACCGCACAGGTAGACCTGTTTGCTGCCCCGGACAGGTCGCACTGCCAGTTGTTTTATTCCCTGACCAAGGGGACCCTCGGCACGGATGCGCTGGCACACAGCTGGCCCCGGGGCCTACGCAAGTATGCATTTGCCCCAGTGAGCCTTCTAGCACAGACACTGTGCAAAGTCAGGGAGGACGAGGACCAGGTCTTGTTAGTTGCGCCGTATTGGCCCAACCGGACCTGGTTCCCGGAACTAGTGCTGCTTGCGACAGCACCTCCTTGGCCCATTCATCTGAGGAAGGACCTGCTTTCTCAGAGTCGGGGCACCCTATGGCACCCACGTCCAGACCTCTGGAAACTCCATGTCTGGTCCCTGGACGGGACGCGGAGGTTCTAGGTGATCTGCCACAAGCAGTGGTAGACACCATCACTGCAGCTAGAGCCCCCTCTACGAGGCGCCTCTATGCTTTTAAGTGGAACCTATTCGTTGAGTTGTGCTCTTCTCGACGAGAAGATCCCTGAAGATGTTCGGTCAGTTCTGTGCTCTCCTTCTTGCAAGAAGGGTTGGAGCGAAGGCTGTCTCCCTCCCCCTTAAAGTGTATGTTGCCACTATCGCCGCACATCACAATGCAGTTGATGGTAAGTCCTTGGGGAAGCATGATCTGATCGTCAGGTTCCTAAGGGGAACGAGGAGATTAAATCCGCCTCGCTCTCACTCCATACCCTCTTGGGATTTGTCTCTGGTGCTGACGGCACTACAGAGAGCGCCCTTTGAGCCTCTACAGTCAGCAGAATTGAAAATCTTGTCTTGGAAGACAGTGCTCCTGACTGCATTGGCTTCCGTTAAGAGGGTAGGGGACCTGCAGGCATTTTTGGTCAACGAATCGTGCCTAGAGTTCGGGCCGGCTAACTCCCACTTGGTCCTGAGACCCCGGCCCGGATATGTGCCCAAGGTTCTCACCACTCCTCAGGGATCAGGTGGTGAACCTGCAAGCGCTGCCCTCGGAGGAGGCAGACCCAGCCCTGGCTTTTCTCTGTCCCGTCCGTGCTCTGCGGTTATATGTGGACAGAACTCAAAGCTTCAGGACCTCAGAATAGCTCTTCATCCGTTACGGAGGCCAGCAGAAGGGAAAGGCTGTCTCCAAGCAGAGGATGGCCCACTGGATAGTGGATGCCATCGCCTTGGCGTGCCAAACCCAAGGCGTGCCTTGCCCGCTCGGGTTGAGAGCCTACTCCACTAGGAGTGTTGCCTCTTCCTGGGAGCTGGCGCATGGCGCCTCGCTGGTAGATATATGAAGAGCTGCAGGCTGGGCGACACCTAACACGTTCGCTATATTCTATAGCCTCCGTGTAGAGCTGGTTTCTTCCCATGCTAGGTGAACCCTGTTGAGTTCCTCCACCACCATACGGCTGTCAGATGTGGCGGAGCATCTGACGCCAGGCCCAGTAGCGTAAGTGCACCCCAGTGCTGCGCCCCCTGCTGAGCTAGGTGCCATTTGTTGTGACCCCTACGGCGGTCCCATATGTGTATTCTTCCACGGTACGGCTCCCTACGGCGAGCCCGTGTCTTTCCCTTGGCAGAGTTCGCTCTGCCGTCTCTGTCTGGTGTAGTCTCCTGCCTAGGTCGGCCGGGGCCACCCCAGAGACATGCCGTATGTTGCACTGCCCAAATGGCCAGTCTATATGTGTATCTTCCACATGATACCTCCCTGTGGGTAGGATGTGGACTCCGCAGCGTCCCCTCGGGCACGCTTTCCCAGCGTTATCCAATAGTCTGCTGAGTGGGTTTTGCGAAACAGCAGCAGTGACTCTCCTTGCCTAAGTTTCCGCCCCAACAGACGGGGGTCTGAGGGGCTTACGCAGGGCGTTGGAAGTGGCAACAGCCGTGCCGTTTTCAGTATGGATTCCAATAACGTCGAACGTGACCGACTGAAAGGGAATGTCTTGGTTACGTATGTAATCCTCGTTTCCTGAAGGAGGGAACGGAGACGTTACGTCTCGTCGTCACGGTTGCTGTACCATCGCTGTAACGAGTCACAATTCGGCTCCTCAGTGAAAAACAAATGTGCGCTGCATCCGCTTCCGTGTTTATACCCGCGCTGCAGGGCGGAGCGCGAGATGCAAATCTCGCACGCCAATGTGCATTGGCTCGTTCTGTATACACTCAAAGCTGATAGGGCTCCCAGAAGTGATCCCAATACATCGGTGACGTCGACATAACGTTCGACGCCAGGGAACGCGGGTTACATATGCAACCGAGACGTTTTCTTTTAATATGTTCTAAATCAGTTGCAAAAGTAAATTTAGACTTAAATATTAATTTTAAAATGTTTGATAATCAAAATAGTGTGTAATCTGCATTTCTTGTCTTTAATATTGTTATTTTTGATATTGTTGTTCTTAGATGAATTATGTACTCCACTAAAGTTCTTCTTGACTCTCTGTCTCTCACTATCTTTTGATCCTTTTCTCTTTCTGTCTTTTAAACCAGGCTGTTCTCTCTCTGTTGGGGAATTCAGAGGGATTTGATAGCTTTGTCTCAGGTCTGAAGGAAAAACTGCTTGCGTCAGATGGGTTCAACAGCAGCCGTCCTTTAGTGTCAGTAAAGGACTTGGATGCTCTTAAGGCCCTTCTCTTGGATTCAGACCTGTCTTCCAGACTTCAGCTTCCAGGGGATGCTATCATCCAGGACTGGCAGCCCTTGAAACTCATGGAGAGCAACCTTCACGTCTTGGCAAGGCGAAACCTGACATGGTTTGTAGATGGTTCTGGTGGGAAACCCCTGTTCATGAGCCTCCACACACCTCTCTATCCTGTTCCATTTAACGGAGGGTCTCTACGTTTTAATATCGACCTGTATGGGACAGACACTTCTTTAGCAAAGAAGGCATTAACAGCTCACCTGGACAGTGTGAAAACTGAGATTCAAGGAATAGTTTTGGTTCATATTTATATGCATCAGACTCTATGGGAAGATTTAAAGCAGTTTTGTGAGGGCCATGACACGGTGAAACAGTTCTTGGATTACTGGGAGCAGCTTTTTTTGGAAAGAGAGTTATAATGATATCTAAAGAGGATAAAGAAAATAAAAAGTTGTCTAAGATAAAGAAAGACATGTTTAATTTTTTGGGTGATTGATTTTGTATTGGCCAAAATGGAGTTGTCAGCTTTGTTTAAACAAAGTATTTGTTCAACACGTTAAATCAGTCAGTCAAGGTATTGTATAACAATATTGTAGCACTTCTGTAATTTGTGTCTGAGTGAAACAAGGCAAACAAACTCATTACAATAACAGGTGCTAATGTCAGAAACATAAGATTTGTTCCTGCATGGCTCATGAGTACAGGATGATTTATGAATTGAATGTTTAAAATGAAAAGTCCTTCAAACTGATTGTTTTAAGCATTTAGTGTCTAATTTAATAAATTAAAAGGGTGGCTTTGTGACATATATAATACACTACCATTGGTAAGATTTTTTAATGTTTTTGAAATTTAAGTCTCTTATGCTTATGATAAAAACAGTAATATTGTGAAATGTTATTACAATTTATATTAATATAAATTGTAATTTAATAAATTGTAATGTAATATAAATAATATCAGCATATCAGCAGCCATATCACCCTGTAGCCCAAGACTGGTTTCCCACTGAAGCTAAGCAGGGCTGAGCCTGGTCAGTACCTGGATGGGAGACCTCCTGGAAAAACTAGGTAGCTGCGGGTAGAGGTGTTAGTGAGGCCAGCAGGAGGTACTCACCCTGTGGTCTGTGTGGGTCCTAACATCCCAGTATAGTGATGGGGACACTATACTGTCAATAAGCACCGTCCTTTGGATGAGACATTAAACCGAGGTCCTGACTCTCTGTGGTCATTAAAAATCCCAGGATGTCCTTCGGAAAAAGAGTAGGGGTGTAACCTCGGCATCCTGGCCAAATTTGCCCATTGGCCTCTGTCCATCATGGCCTCCTAATCATCCCCATATACTGATTGGCTTCATCACTCGGTCTCCTCTCCACCAATCAGCTGGTGTGTGGTGGGCGTTCTGGTGCAATATGTCTGCCGTCGCATCATCCAGGTGGATGCTGCACATTGGTGGTGGTTGAGGAGATTCCCCCCTTCCATGTAAAGCGCTTTGAGTACCCAGAAAAGCGCTATATAAATGTAACGATTAATATAATAATAACTGTTTTCTATTTTAATCTATTTTAAATAGTATTTTTTTAGTGGCAAAGCTGAATTTTCAGCATCATTACTCCAGTCTTCAGTCACATGATCCTTCAGAAATCATTCAAATATGCTGATTTGGTGCTCAAGAAACATTTCTTATTATTATCAATGTTAAAAACTGTTGTGTTGCTTAATAATTTTGGGGAAACAGTGATACATTTAAAAGTTATTAGTTTTACTTTTGATCTATATGTTTACACACACACACATATACAGTAGGGAGAACAAGTATTTGATACACTGCCGTTTTTCCAGGTTTGCCCACTTACAAAGCATGTAGAGGTCTGTCATTTTTATGATAAAATGATAAAAAACCTATGATAAAAATTACAGACTTCTACATGCTTTGTAAGTAGGCAAACCTGCAAAATCGGCAGTGTATAAAATACTTGTTCTCCCCACTGTATATATATAGATAGATATAGATATTCATACAACAGTTCTTTCTGGTTCTCAAATCTGATGAGCCTTTTCCAGCCGTGCGATATTCACAGCCTGTATCACTCCGCTTGCAGCGACTGTCATGGCGGTCAAGCAAATCCACCATAAGTTTTAAAAATACTACTGTTGTTGTGTCACGAAATGTAGTTTTAACAGGTTTTTTTAGGTGAGAATGTAGTTATTTAGACCTAAAACGTGACTCATATATAAACATAGCGTATGTTTTACAATGTGTTTAAAAGCTTTCGCAGATTTGAGCTCCAGGCCGTCAGCGGCCATTCAGCATTCATGTACCCGCCGAGAACAGCTTCATCTCGGCCAGTCATTCGGGAATTTGCCGCTGCTTTTGTACGTTTGACTGCATTGTTTGCATGTTTATTTCCTATTGTCTTTTATAAGAACTTTTTTTTGTTGTTGATTTAAATATTATTGTTCAATAAATATTATTGTATATAAATAATATGCCGTATTTGCAGTGTTGGGCAAGCTACTCTGAAGCTACTTGTAAGTTAAAGTAGTTAAGTTACATTCAAGCTATACCCTTTTGAAAAAGTAGTTAACTACACTACAAGTTACTATCAAAAAGTAGCTAGCTACATTGAAACTACTTTTTTGTTTTTTCGTGAAAAACTGACTGAATAATTGTTAATGAAGAATGTCATAATATTTGGGGTTTCAAGCAACATAATGTAATGTAATTATGATTTCAAAGAGTATAGGGTGAATTCAGGTTGATTGGGACACTTTTTTCCCAGTCATTTCAATGGCAAAAACTGTCAGAATCATTTGATTTTGTAAACTATCTGATAAACACAATACTCAAATATAGCCTATATCTCAAACTGGCTGTCAAAGTGCAAAATGGCTAAAAATTTAACCAGTGCAAGAACAAAATGCATGCAACTTAAATTAAATACTCAGGAGTCAGTATTAGTCTAAAAATGCAGGTTCACAGCACATGCAGTGATGGAGTGCAGCATTTTAAACAGAACCGCTCTGAGACACCAGTCATGAGCTGCTCGCGTGAACAGTGCACTTTGCTTGACTATTTATTTTCGTTTTGAATTGTTTACTTTAAAAGTGGATATTTCAAGCTTCTATACACATATTTCTCATGTCTGTGAGGCAAGTAGCCTGCTGAGTTTCGGTTTATTTATGAGACATGTTCAAGAGCAATCAGACTTAATGAAGTGGTCAAAATCATTTCTGACCCGCTCCATGTCTTTGACATATTGCGCATATTTTCACTTTTCATAATCAATATAGCCTAGATGAAATTTAAAAATAACATTATAATATTTAAACATAAATATGAAACAAAATACATTGTTTAATGGCTACAACAAGTAGGCTACAGTACAGAGAAATTTCATGTCAGAACAGGATTTGAGCAAACATTGTTTTACCGGTGAGCGGTTCATGAGTGGAGCACGCCTGCATAGAGCGGAATATTGAGCTGAGCGTTCGTCACACCGCTCTGCTTCGCTCATTACAGGTTCGTCAGAACCCAAAACGGAATGTATAGCTTTTGGTCGCGCTACACCGCTACTTGCTGGATAAAGTAGTTAGCTACTGGAAAAGCTACACTGTTTTAAAAGTAACTGAGCTACTGAAAAATGTAGTTAAGCTAGTAGCGTCGCTACTGCCCAACAGAAAGGGTCTGTCAGTGATTGTAATTTCGACTTCAGTGACAGTTACATTATTACACCACTAGATGATGGCAAAGACTGTCTTTATACGTGACCATGAAACAAGGAAGTTGTTTTAGCGCTGTCTTTGTATATCTTTTAAAAGGAAAAAGATATCGCTTTCCTCAGCGGACGTTCAAACAGATTTTTTTATAATGGATATTATGGACATCGACCTGAAGAATGAATACTATATCAGATGCAGGTAATACACTTATTTAGTCGAGCTCTCTCTCATACTACCATAATACTCTACATAATACAATAAGCTTCAATGAAGCTATTCAACGTAATTGCTTCCTTCTTTAGACTACTAGTTCTAAAGTGACGTTTTAGAATTAGTAACGGCGGCTTGGTCACAACTGTTAAACTGTCAACTGTCAATCCGTGGCGGAAAGAAGTAGTTCTGCACAAAAGAGTGTTTTTAAAGATGCTCTGTTGTTGTTTCTTGTTTATTTACTCCCTTGTGCTGTCGAACTGTTGTATAAACGCAATATCACACTTGTAGCCGTGTGATATGGCTGTATATCAGCATGCTGTGATTGATATACAGCCGTATTACGAAGGAAAGAGAAACAGTACAGCAACAGGAAAGAATGTGATGGAGAAAGAGAGAGATGGTGAGAGGAGGAGAATAATTTGCTAATGGATAGGTTTTTATAAAATTATAGTGTTAGATACAGAAATATACTGTTAAACAGATATGCAAAATGTTTATTAAAAAGGGCATACAAAAGGGGTCAAATATATATATATTTGACCCCTTTTGTATGCCCTTTTTAATAAACATTTTGCATATCTGTTTAACAGTATATTTCTGTATCTAACACTATAATTTTATAAAAAAAATATATAAACTTCAAAACTAATCATTAAACACTTTTTTATAAAAATATTAAATAGGCTACAACAAAAATGAAAGTCACAGTATTTCTTACTGTATGAACGATACATTACAGCTGTTAAGCAACTGATATTGGCAGTGACAATAAAAAGGAGGTTAACACTGCAGAAAATCAGCCTCTTTTTGCACTAGGGTGTTTTGTAATTGCCTTTCATGATGGAAAAGCGCACAAGGAGTCCTTGGAGAAAATATGTGACGTCTGAGAAACAGGCAACAGTGTAATGGAGGTGCTGAGAACCTATCCATCAGCAAATTATTCTCCTCCTCTCACCATCTCTCTCTCTCTTTCTCCATCACATTCTTTCCTGTTGCTGTACTGTTTCTCTTTCCTTCGTAATACTCTCTCTTTACTTTGCAACCATGATTTATGTCTTTCCGTCATGCTCACCACTTCCATTGTTCTCACTATTCCACCTCTGTCCTTTCGTTTCTCCTCCTCCATTAGTTTCGTCACTCTTGCTCTGCTGAAGCACTTGGCTTGTCATTACACTCATTTAGTTCCAGTTCTGTCTCTCAAATAATGTCCATCTGTTCCTCGTACCAGACCTTAGAGCGTCTCATGACAGAGCAGATCACCTGCTCCCTCCCTCTTTTCACGAACACACACGAAGACACTCATCCAGACACACAATTACAGCCATCAACTTCATTAAATAGACTGATGGAATGAGTGGAGAAATCTCACAAAATGTTACATTAGAGGTGTGCACTGTATTTCATGCATGCTGTTATAAAAAGCTTATTTGACATTTATTTAACCAGATTTCTAACTTGTCACATACTGTCACATCCATTCTGATATACAATACACTTTAACATGGACCATGGTCCGTGGTAGACTGGATTATTAACGTATGAGAAACGCTTAGTCATAATTTCACAGCTGCATCACTCATTAACTCATTAAATTGTCAGTCACAAACTGGAAGGTATTCAGTGGAGAAAACATTTCAGTATCACTAAATGAGTCACATTATTGTCATGAGTTACAATTATTTTTTCTCTCTATTTAGTTAATTGAATTCAGATAGTCAGCATCTACATAATGTTTCTAATTGATTCGCTGTGATTTCAATCATATTTATACAGCTAAACTTTTGGGTAACCGTTTTCAAAATGTTTTATTTTTACAAAATTGCACACTAATTTGTGACAATTAATGTCAACACTGTATAATATATAATATATATTTTATATATATATATATATATATATATATATATATATATATATATATATATATATATATATATATATATATATATATATATATATATATATATATATATTTTTTTTTTTTTTTTTTTTTTTTTTTTTTTTTTTTTTTTTTCTTGAAATAGCAATAGCTAATACCAGAAGTGTGTGACGACTTCTCATTTGAAGTTGAGAAATGCATTTTGGGCCAGTTTTCCAGACACAGATTAAACCAAGGCCAGGACTAAGAGGGGACTGCTATAACTGACAGTGAAATTTAATCTTGGATTTGACATAATCTGCTTCTGAGAAACAGTCCATTGTGTGTCTTTTACTATCAGGCACAGAGCAGACAGGCTCAAAGTAGGCTTCTTTCGCAAAGCTTTTATGAATGAAATTCTGTACACAAAGCATCCAACATGCTGAGGAAAACATGCATTATCCTGCGGACCCAATATATAAGAGTATGTGATACAAAATGAAAGACTTCCTCTGTATTGTGCAGCACACAGAAAAAAATACTGAATAAAATACAAAATAAAATACTAAAACCTCTCCTAAAAAGAAAATGACTAGTATAAGGGAAATGAAAAGGTGAAATTATAGGCCTATATATACACTCACCTAAAGGATTATTAGGAACACCATACTAATACTGTGTTTGACCCCCTTTCGCCTTCAGAACTGCCTTAATTCTACGTGGCATTGATTCAACAAGGTGCTGAAGACATTCTTTAGAAATGTTGGCCCATATTGATAGGATAGCATCTTGCAGTTGATGGAGATTTGTGGGATGCACATCCAGGGCACGAAGCTCCCGTTCCACCACATCCCAAAGATGCTCTATTGGGTTGAGATCTGGTGACTGTGGGGGCCATTTTAGTACAGTGAACTCATTGTCATGTTCAAGAAACCAATTTGAAATGATTCGAGCTTTGTGACATGGTGCATTATCCTGCTGGAAGTAGCCATCAGAGGATGGGTACATGGTGGTCATAAAGGGATGGGCATGGTCAGAAACAATGCTCAGGTAGGCCGTGGCATTTAAACGATGCCCAATTGGCACTAAGGGGCCTAAAGTGTGCCAAGAAAACATCCCCCACACCATTACACCACCACCACCAGCCTGCACAGTGGTAACAAGGCATGATGGATCCATGTTCTCATTCTGTTTACGCCAAATTCTGACTCTACCATCTGAATGTCTCAACAGAAATCGAGACTTATCAGACCAGGCAACATTTTTCCAGTCTTCAACTGTCCAATTTTGGTGAGCTCGTGCAAATTGTAGCCTCTTTTTCCTATTTGTAGTGGAGATGAGTGGTACCCGGTGGGGTCTTCTGCTGTTGTAGCCCATCCGCCTCAAGGTTGTGCGTGTTGTGGCTTCACAAATGCTTTGCTGCATACCTCGGTTGTAACGAGTGGTTATTTCAGTCAAAGTTGCTCTTCTATCAGCTTGAATCAGTCGGCCCATTCTCCTCTGACCTCTAGCATCAACAAGGCATTTTCGCCCACAGGACTGCCGCATACTGGATGTTTTTCCCTTTTCACACCGTTCTTTGTAAACTCTAGAAATGGTTGTGGGTGAAAATCCCAGTAACTGAGCAGATTGTGAAATACTCAGACCGGCCCGTCTGGCACCAACAACCATGCCACGCTCAAAATTGCTTAAATCACCTTTCTTTCCCATTCTGACATTCAGTTTGGAGTTCAGGAGATTGTCTTGACCAGGACCACACCCCTAAATGCATTGAAGCAACTGCCATGTGATTGGTTGATTAGATAATTGCATTAATGAGAAATTGAACAGGTGTTCCTAATAATCCTTTAGGTGAGTGTATATATATATATATATATATAATTTTTTTTTTTTGTTTTTTTTTTGTTTTGTTATAATACCAAATTAAAATTATTTGCACACATATAAACAACTTTCAATCAATTCGACTCAAGGTTAGTCATAGTTATTGACCTCGAGTTAAATATAAGATCATTGATTGCTTTATGACTATCTCTCTGGAGGATCTGCAAGGCCTCCAAAGTAATCCTCTCTCTCTCTTTCTCTTTCTCTCCTTCACCAGCACAAGTAGGCCTACAAACAACAAATAAATTTGAACTGCAGATGGTCAGTGGCAGGGTAATGTCTAATAATGATGACAGGATAATAATCTGTATGTTATACAGTGGATCACAACAATAATTCTGTTAGTCATGCATTTTCTCTGATCGGATAGCTATCTGATCGTGAAAAGACCAGGTGTAATTATGGCAAGCCGTTTTGACTTTTATTTATTCACAGGATTTGTATTCTTGATATCAACAATTCAATTTTCACTAGTTAAAATGCTAATTCTTGATATCGACAATTCAATTTTCACTAGTTAAAATGCTAATTCTTGATATCAGTAATTGTATTTTCACTAGTGAAATGTCACCATAGGGTGCCATTCAAATTCAATTGTTGATATCAGGAATTGAATTCTTGATATCAACAACTGAATTGCTACTAGTAAAAATTTTCATTTTGGATATCAACAATTCAATTGCCACTAGTGACAATGTTAATTTCTGATATCATGAATGTGATTGTTACTAGTAGGAAAGCCATTTTAGATATCTGAAATTATATTGATATCAGGAATTGAATTCTTGATATCAACAATTGAATTCTAAATATCAACAATTAAATTCTTGATATCAACAATTGAATTTGAATGGCAGCCTATGGTGACATTTCACTAGTGAAAATATAATTACTGATATCAAGAATTAGAGTTTTTACAAGTTGAAATTCAATTGTTGATATCAACATTTTAACTAGTGAAAATTGAATTGTTGATATCAAGAATTCATATCCTGTGAATGAATAAGTCAAAACGGCTTGCCATACGTAATGCCCTCCGAAACGCATTCGAGACGGATTTAAATCCGATCTCTCAAATTTAGTAGGGACGCTAGGGACGTCTTACCAATATCCAGTGAACACTGATTTGTCCCTAGCAATAATTTCGATCAAAAATTAAAATATATTTACAAACCCGATTCCAAAAAAGTTGGGACACTGTACAAATTGTGAATAAAAAAGGAATGCAATAATTTACAAATCTCATAAACTTATATTTTATTCACAATAGAATATAGATAACATATCAAATGTTGAAAGTGAGACATTTTGAAATGTCATGCCAAATATTGGCTCATTTTGGATTTCATGAGAGCTACACATTCCAAAAAAGTTGGGACAGGTAGCAATAAGAGGCCGGAAAAGTTAAATGTACATATAAGGAACAGCTGGAGGACCAATTTGCAACTTATTAGGTCAATTGGCAACATGATTGGGTATAAAAAGAGCCTCTCAGAGTGGCAGTGTCTCTCAGAAGTCAAGATGGGCAGAGGATCACCAATTCCCCCAATGCTGCGGCGAAAAATAGTGGAGCAATATCAGAAAGGAGTTTCTCAGAGAAAAATTGCAAAGAGTTTGAAGTTATCATCATCTACAGTGCATAATATCATCCAAAGATTCAGAGAATCTGGAACAATCTCTGTGCGTAAGGGTCAAGGCCGGAAAACCATACTGGATGCCCGTGATCTTCGGGCCCTTCGGCACTGCATCACATACAGGAATGCTACTGTAATGGAAATCACAACATGAGCTCAGGAATACTTCCAGAAAACATTGTCGGTGAACACAATCCACCGTGCCATTCGCCGTTGCCGGCTAAAACTCTATAGGTCAAAAAAGAAGCCATATCTAAACATGATCCAGAAGCGCAGGCGTTTTCTCTGGGCCAAGGCTCATTTAAAATGGACTGTGGCAAAGTGGAAAACTGTTCTGTGGTCAGACGAATCAAAATTTGAAGTTTTTTTTGGAAAACTGGGACGCCATGTCATCCGGACTAAAGAGGACAAGGACAACCCAAGTTGTTATCAGCGCTCAGTTCAGAAGCCTGCATCTCTGATGGTATGGGGTTGCATGAGTGCGTGTGGCATGGGAAGCTTACACATCTGGAAAGGCACCATCAATGCTGAAAGGTATATCCAAGTTCTAGAACAACATATGCTCCCATCCAGACGTCGTCTCTTTCAGGGAAGACCTTGCATTTTCCAACAGGACAATGCCAGACCACATACTGCATCAATTACAACATCATGGCTGCGTAGAAGAAGGATCCGGGTACTGAAATGGCCAGCCTGCAGTCCAGATCTTTCACTCATAGAAAACATTTGGCGCATCATAAAGAGGAAGATGCGACAAAGAAGACCTAAGACAGTTGAGCAACTTGAAGCCTGTATTAGACAAGAATGGGACAACATTCCTATTCCTAAACTTGAGCAACTTGTCTCCTCAGTCCCCAGACGTTTGCAGACTGTTATAAAAAGAAGAGGGGATGCCACACAGTGGTAAACATGGCCTTGTCCCAACTTTTTTGAGATGTGTTGATGCCATGAAATTTAAAATCAAATTATTTTTCCCTTAAAATGATACATTTTCTCAGTTTAAACATTTGATATGTCATCTATGTTGTATTCTGAATAAAATATTGAAATTTGAAACTTCCACATCATTGCATTCTGTTTTTATTCACAATTTGTACAGTGTCCCAACTTTTTTGGAATCGGGTTTGTATATATAACCACTGTTGTCCAATTGTGTCTTGTGGTTATGTATTACTTATTTTATTTAACCATGAAACATCTAATTTAGATAAAAAAATCTCTTACAAGAGCGTTCTGTGAAAAATGCGCAATTCCTGGTACACAAACGGTTAATAAATCTGAGTACCGCCTCCCGAACCCACATCGTTAATCCGATTGGCTTTGTTTTTTTCTTTCTAACTTGTGAGAGGCCATAGCTTCATTTGATTGTGCAAAGATCCTCCGTCCGAAACCTAGATGCGTTAAGTGAGGGAGAAATCAACAGTTCTGTGCACGAAAACACGGGGCAAATCGTGTCACATATTGATTCAGGGACAGTGCAGTTTTTTCAATATAATCGCGGGATAAGTGGCAAACCTTAACTCTTGTTTGTGTGTTCATGTTTTTCTATCCCGGTGGGGACTTCAACCTGAATGCACACAGACTCATGGGGTGAGTCTCAACCCAGAATGCCCTGTGTGACATGCTGGTTTGAAAATGTGAAATAAGGGCTGCCCCCGAATAAAGTTTTTTCTACTGGACTAGTAGTTGTTAATTTAAGCCATTAGTCGACTAAGCACTTTTATTAATAATAATTTAATTATATAAATATATATACTAGAGAGAATTCTAAACCATAATGACCGTTTACGTAATATATTAGCCTATTCCGCACTCAAGCGCACGCATTAAGCTTGCTACAAAGAACCGGTAAAAGTAATGATTGTGAATGTGTCAAAATAGCAAGGAGACATTTTAATTGTTTATTAATAAACTAGTGTCAGTGTCAGCTGCAAAGATGAAGTTGATGATGCTGACTCGCCACAGTAGTGAACACACCTAGCGAGAAATGCACATTTCATACGGATTACATATTCAGAAAGTAGCCTATTTTTTTTCGTTTTGAATTGTTTCATTTAAAAGTATACATTTCAAGCTACATATTTCTCATGTCTGTGAGGCAAGTAGTAGAGTTTAGGTTCACTTATTGAGATGCGCTCTAGTTCTGCAAAGCAGGTGATCGCGCCGGCGCCTCCATGTCATGATTATTGTCTGCTATATTTGCTTATTATTTATTAAATCCAGGCAATTGGTTGATGAAACACTGATTACAATTAAGATACAATTTATACAAAACGAAATTCACTTTAAAGAAAGGCTTTCTACAAAACAAAACTTAATGAAGTGGTCAAAATCATGTCTGACCCACTCCATGTCTCCCGACATATTGCGCATCTTATGATGTGTCCTATCTTACTTGTGCTGTTCACTTTTCATAATCAACATAGATGAAATAAAAAAAAATAACATTATAATATTTAAACATAAATATGAAACTAAATACCTTTATTTAATGGCTACAACAAGTAGTATAGTAGCCTACAGTACAAACAGGGTTTGCAGTACCTTAATACAGAGAAATTTCATGTTGGAGCGGGATTTGAGCAAACGTAGTTTTACCGGTGAGCGTGAGCGGTTCATGAGTGGATCATTTTGTCGGATTTTGCCGGAAATGCAGAAATGAGCCATCATTTTGTTTTATTTGTAACTCTTTGGTAGATTATGCATTTATAATTTCTATTACATTACTACTAGTACTGTTAGGCCACCTAGTAATAAAAAGTCTCTGGGGGCCCCAAAAGTGCGTGGGCCTTTAGAATCGTCCTAACTTCCCCCCCTTAGACGCCCCTGAATTGAGGTCCCCATGAGGAAACAAGCTTATAAATCATACAGAATGAGTTTTTTTGAAAATGTAAAAATGCAGAAAGTTTTCTGTGATGGGTAGGGTTAGTATAAGGGGATAGAATATACAGTTTGTACAGTATAAAAACCATTAAGTCTATGGCGAGTCCCCACAAAGATAGTGAACCAGACGTTTGTGTGTGTGAAACCCTACATTATGGGGACAAAATGTCCCCACAACGATGGCAATATCCGAAATCCTTTTTTTTTGGTTTGGGGTCATTTTTTAGGTCCCGATGAGGAAAATAGCTTATAAATCACACTTATTGATGTTTTTTTTTTTTTTGAAAATGTAAAAATGCAGAAAGTTTTGTGTGATGGTAGGTTTAGGAGTAGGGTAAAAACATTGCTTTGTCTCGTTAAAGTGAGGGTTGAAACTCTTGTCAGCTGAGGCTGAAAGAAATTTCAGTGCTCTTAGAAGAATGAAAAACAGACGTAGACATGTTTGGCTTCTTCACAGTAGACACATTGACATTGACTATTGCATTGCACTATAAATGGAGTAAAGTTAAGTCTCTGATAAACTGCCTCCTTGTCATTATTAGTTACCTGTAACATTACAGAATTAATTAATTAACATATTGTATAGACTAAAAACCTTAATACATTATCCTATTCATTTCCTGAATCCTCAGCTTCTGGGGATGTCCCCACCAACTTCAAAATCAAACCTATGCCCTTGGCTCAAACCACTTCAGGGGGTGGTCTGGGCCGCATTCCAGTCAAAACTGAACAAGTCTAAATGCATCTGGTTGTTGAAACCACATATGTAAATTTTACTCCTCCCGACAATGATAAAAAAATAAATGTGTGAGAGCGTGTTATAGGCTATATGACATGTTATAGCCAGATATGTCAGCGCTACTGCAGCACGTATTGCTGCATATGAGTATCTCTTCATCAAGTCAACGCACAAACTACCACGAATAAAACCGAAAGTAAGTCACAGACGCTAAACACTATCATCTTCATTAAAAGTAAAAAAAAATTAAATGATCTTACCAGTGCTGTTGCCAAGCTTTCTCCTATTGCGGTCTTTGATTTTGAAATTAGCTGATAATCAATAAAATGCAGATCATATCTGTTGTTTTCGGTGACGTGAACTCCATTAAATCTGCATATAGCGCGGGAATTGAAGATCGGATTTATATCGGTTTTGCGGAGACACATTTATGTGACCAAGTGTAAATGGAATCGTTTTGATAAAAAGATAGCTATCTGATCAGTAAAAACACATGAAGTGTGTAAACAGGCTCATTGCATTTTGTGGGTCATATTTGACCTTGGGGGAATTTCATTCATTCACTTCATTCATGAGAATCTTTAATTCTCCTCTCAGTGTCTGTGTCTTTGACATGAATGAGGGTTATGTTTCCACCAATGCAGACAATGAATCTGTAAAAATAAGATTATAATGTTTCACCAAAAGCAGGCAGCACTGAGCTGCCTCGTGTTTGTTCATAATGAAACTGTTAGTCTGGGGTGCGTTTCCCGTATGGAACTCACTGTTTAACTACCATAGTACGATGCGTCGTTGAAGAAATCAACTAGCTAGTCACGACTGTTTCCCGAAACCGTATTGTCGCAAATCTGTCGTTCAACCACGTTGGTTAATGATGTCACGCAGGTGGTGGAGTAATAACTGCTTTTAACTGCGTTTGAGATCGAATTCATGCTAGATTTTTTTTGCTATAAATTATGGACATGGTATCTGAGGAGTAATTCTCATTTTTCTCAGTTATTTTGATTCAATCATAAGCTCGTTCTTACATACTAAGGCACGTACGTACATGCGCACTCTTCAAAAAAGGTGCTTAAATCTCTTGACAAACTAAAAGACATAAATGACATTTGTATATATTCGAAATAAAAGATATGATCGTACTGAATGTCACCTTGCTTATTTTGTTCAAGATAAGGATTTATTAAGTCCACATGTCATACAAACAAGAAACTATGCTTCTAACCACAGGTCGAGAGCAGTTGTTCCAACCACACAAGTTTGCGATGCTGTTTGCGAATGTTCGTTCGAACTATGGTTTCGGGAAACACCAACTCATTGAACTATGATGATAACGACGGAACTTGCGACCATAGTTGGCTAACGATGCTTTTGGGAAACGCACCCCAGACTGGGAAAAGTAGGGGTGGGGTGTACAGACACAGTTCTACGAAGTGCTTTTTCTGGTGAAGATTCGAGTAACAGTAGCTAGTTGGTATTCAATGCAGTGTTTAAAGCTTCTGGAAGTACAAAGGGCAAGATTTAGCTCTCCCTTGATTTGAGTTACTGGATTTGACTGCTAGAATGACTCAATGCTTTATGTAATTTCTTGCTCTCATTTTCTTTCCTAATTTGCTTTCTTTCACTTCCTGGCACTTGTATGGATTTGACCTAGCCATATGACGCATCTCAGAAATGGAAGAGAAAGACAGAGAGCTGGATGCTGCTGGAGCAGATAATTATTATCATGATGATGATGATAAGCCACTCTGTGTTAAATTTGGACTTCACTGAGCTTCCGCTGTAGATTATCCTAATTTTACCAGTCTGTGGGCCACTATCAGTGCGTGCGGGTCTGCAAAGTAGTCATGGGCTAAAGACTAAAGAACCGATTACCTGAAAACGAGGTACTTCTCTCACATTGTTAAATTCACATTCAGATGTGTTTAGTTACTTTGGCCTTGTAATGATTGTACTACAGCAAAGACATTTAAAATACTGTGAAATGAAGGGTGACAGAGGTCATTTAAAACAATGTTGTGTCACAGACGCTCTATATGTGAAACACCTATTGTTTACAAGTGTTGCAAAACTATACCGTGATAATGATAGTTTTGTTTGACATTATGGCTTTAAATTCTCCAGTAACTGTCATAAAGTGGACCAGTAATCCCATCAATTAACAGATGTAGCACTAATTACAGTTCTGTCATCATGGCAACTCTTGGAGTGTTTGGTATGCTAATGGAAATGACAATGTTGATATGTTTGATCTTAAGCAGAATAGATCTGCTACGCTGCTAGGGTTGGTTATTGCTGCTGCAGCGCAAGGGGACTTGCTACTGTCAACACATACATGACACACTGCTGTGAGCAAGTAAGACATGCTGCTGCTGTACAATATCGCATACATGAATTACCCGTAACAGATCTATACAGATGGAGCTGGGGAAGGTGGTGGGTTTCTGAAACCACACTGCAACTACTGCAGCAAATGTTGACCACGTATTTGAAGGTTGAGCAGCGAGCTCATTGGCTACTGATACAGCAGGAATCAATCAGCAGTGCCCTTTAGAGAATGATGTGATTACAAGCAGTTTGAGTTAAGGACCTACCAGCCTGTGCCATGTAGAGTTCATGACAGAACTTTGTATTTCTTTTTTACTTGTATGGGGAAAATTTCTGATCAAAATAAATGAAATATTCTCATATAAAATGATGCTACTGGTAAAACTGTTACTGTACTATTGTACTGTATTATGATGCATAATTTATAATATTAAATATTAGATTTGTTATGTTACAAGAGCACAGGAGACATTTTTACTGAAACTTTTCTTTGAATGGCTAGGTTCTGAACCAAATAAAATAACAAAATAATATTTGATGATTTATCAGATTTCCACTGTTATTAAACTGTTCTTTTTACTTGCAAATTAGCGTCTCTCTTTAATGAGAAGAAAAAACAAACCACGTCACAGATAGGCAAACTTTCTTCCACTTTAGGTTTGTATCCAGATGCGAAAGACTTTTAAAGAGAAGGTACAAATCATTTAAGAGAAGCTATTAATTTACTCTAATAACCCCCTCATCATGACTCACACTCCCAATGAGTGTCCATATGTCATGTGTCCATATTCGTCAACCTGTTGACTCAGATCCGGATTGTCCGAGCAGCAAAGGCCTCTAGTAATTATACAATGCTGCACGAACACAACGTACAAATTCCACATCTTTTTCCCAAAAATACAGCCATCAGCGTAGCTTCACTTCCATTTCAGTTTAGTGATCGACTAATTAGTCTCCTGCTTGAAGACAGAGGACAGACTTTAACTGATAAACATTGGGACAAAATTATACAACCATGATGCCATGGCAGTTCTTAATCACAGGAAATAAACCTAGGAATGGAGGATGATGAGTGCCATTAGGCCCAGAGCATGCTGGGTAAAGAAGCAGCTATTAGAGAAACATTAAATTAGTGTAATTCTCACTCACAAAGGAACAGTCTAGAATGTGTGTGGTGTAGGGGTGGGAAAAATGAGAAAAATAGGATCGAGAAAGGTGGAAGAAAGTCAAATCAAGGAGGGATCAAAATCCAATTCTTAAAAAAAAAAGTGCTTAAATTGGCAACCGGCTGCTTCTGTTGTCAAAATTATTTGAAGCACTTATGAAATATATTATTAAATTAAATATAAAAAATAAAAATAAAATAAAAAATTGCAATAATATCTCACAACTCTTTCTTACTGTATTTTTGATCAGATAAATGCAGCCTTGGTGAATATGTTACAAGTTTCACAAAAATTAATTAAATGCACAAAAAAATAAAATGAGTTTCGCAAATAAAAAACATTCACAAATATGTTTTTATGTAACAAACACAACTCTGCATGGCATTCATTTGTGAATCGCTTCCTGTACATTTGTGGATTGCCGCATACATTTGTGGATTTCGAAACATTTCAATCTCGGATTGATATGGTAAAATCAACGTCATCGTTACTGTCTTTACAGTGTGTACAATCGCTGAGGACTGAGGAAGCCTCCGGACAGAGATGAAATTGCTCAATGCTCAAAGCAGAGCAGGCTCTCGGAAAGGAGGGATTTAGAGAGACTGATTCATCCGAAGAGTTGTTTGAGAATCATTGAAAAATGTGGTGATGTGCAACCTCCAAAACAAAATTAGGAATTAGGTATTAAATTTGAATTAATAAATTTTTAATTTGAAAATATTTGGACCTCTATATGTTAATGCACACATTCTATAAATATGTTCATATATTATTTACATCATAAATTATATACATTATATTAAACTGTCAATTTCCCACCATGCAGAACTGCCACAGGGCTTGGCCACAGTGCCACGCAAATGTCAGCAAAAACAACAAAAACAACACAAAAAGTTTTGTTTCTTGAAAATTACCTTTTCTATCAGAAAATTTGGCATATCATTCTGACATTTTTCACATCCTCACTGCAAAAATTTCCATATAATTAATAATTTGATGTTATAGGATGGAATATCTTTATCATGTCATATCTACACATTTAACCACCAATATTTTAGGGAATGTGCAGTTTTGGTTACAGGCAGTAAGTGAAGGCTGTAAGTACCAATATTATATAAAGTGTGTGTGTGTGTGTGTGTGTGTGTGTGTGATTTCCAAACCTACTCACAGCTTTAAATGAAGTTTAATTCATTTTAATGAACTTAAATGAGTTTTATATAGTACAATTAAACCTTCCAAAAAAGGGTTTGCTGTCATTTGGAGTGACATAATAGTTGAGATTCTGGATTAATCTTGGGTTTGCCTTAAATTAAGCACAACAGAAAAACAATGTGTCTGCCTCACATGTGACACATACTACTTTCCCTGAAGTCTGTTAATCCTGACTAGAAACAGGCCCACACACAGAGCTGACACACAATGCTCATTCACACTCTCTCTCTAGTGCTGCTGCACAGTCTATAAAACAGTGCATCAGCCACCCACCGACTATGTGAAAAAGACTATTGCTGCGTCAGAATATGTATACTTCCATATAGTATGTGAAAAACAGTATGGCAAAAGAGTAGTATGAAATCATAGTATTTGAAAAACAGTAGGTGAAAAGTACCCGGATGACCTACTACGTCCACCCGAGATTCTGGAGTGTGCATTCGAATTCAGTGGACACTTCACCACAGGTGTCACAATATCACTCTGTTTGGACTTCTGTTTTGCACCATTTCCCGCCACTAGTCTGTCACCATAGTTACTGATCACATTCATCATCACGGTCAGCTGTGTATCGTTTATCACCTCGTTTTGTCTGTGTATTTAAGTCATGTGTTTTCAGTTCTCTGTTGTCTGGTCTTGTTTGAGTATGGTTGTGTTTTGCATGCTGTTTTGCTTTTGCCTGGCTCAGACATTGGCATCACATCATCATGGACTTGTGGGCCGTTTGCTGCTCTCCGGCCCTCCACCTCTTAAACGCATACCTTGGGTCTTTAGTGACCCGGGATGTCATTCACTACCCTCCTCCTCATTTTTTTTTTTTTTTTAAAGTTAGACATCAACCTCCTTAGTATTCCTCAATTAATTCATTATAAACAATATAACAACATTTTTTTACATATTATAAAACATTGTTTAGGGTCGCTGCAGAGCAAGTACTGAACGTAATAAAATATTAGTGTCACTTGGTGGATCTGGTGAAGAAGCTGTCAGTGATGAAAATATTGATTTTGAAGATTTTGAAAATTATATTTTGAGATTGTGAATATGAGCCAGATGCTAAATGTATGTGAAGCAAGCTCTGACGAAGACAGTAATGATGGTATTAAACATCTGCTCAAACTGAACCCTTCCAAGCTCCAAAAGGTAACAAAATATGCTTTATTTTATTCTTTTGTAATTGTTACTCCAATATCAGGAGAGGTTTATATTATTGCGACAGTTCTATCTGTGTTAGAAATAGATCAGGGCCGCTAAAGTCCCGAATATTTAATAATGATTGGCGAAACATTCATGCGTTTAAGGGTTAAGGTGACGTAGTTACACTGTACTTTCTCAAATCCGAGTAATATTAATTAACATATATATGTACTTACTAGAGTTACGATTAGGGTTTGGTTTAGGGTAAGTTACTTGTAATTATGCATAATTTACTGTTATTACTATAGTAAGTACATATAGTAACGTTTAACTACATCACCTTAAAATAAAGTGTTACCGTATTTTTTTTTTGAAATAATACATTATTTAGATTTTTGTTTAATTAACATATTTGTTTGTTTGTTCGTTTAGCACTTGTCATCTTGCACCTTGTCATCAAATTTGATTTTCCTTTATTCACACATATGCCTTTTCTCTAATTGATCCTTTTCTGTTTCACTTTTCTACTCTAAGTCTCCACATCTGTTCATGGTCTAGTAGTGAGCAAACAAGACTGCAGGCATTAAACCTCATTACTGGGAAGAGAGAGTGAGGAAAAAGAGCAAGACAGAGACAGACGCATACAGAGAACAAAAAGAGGGACAGCTTGAGAAATGAGAGGAAAACAAAATGAAGAGGGGTGACGGAGACGATTAAGAAAAAAAGCAGGTGAAAAAGTGAAAGAGGAAGGACAGATGGAAAAAAGATCAACAGGAAGAAGAGCGAGACTTTGTCAGTTAAAGATTTAATGTTGCTCCTCAAGAGTGAAGGATGTGAGCAAAGGCTTTATGACCCTCAGTAAAAAGTGATAAAGTCAAGTCACCTTTATTTATGTCGCATTTATTTATTCTAATTCTGTTGTAAAGCAGCTCTAAAAAGACATTAGTGTCATTACTCAGCTCAAGTCAGTTTAGTGTTCAATAACTGTACAGTTCATCAATTATAAAACAAGTTCTATTCAGCTATAATCAGCTCTATAGAAGACAATAGTGTCATTATTCAGTTCAAGTTTTGTTCTCATCCGACAGAGTCAGTATAGTCAATAGAGAAACATCTATCACTAACCAGTCTCTGTGTGGCTGAAACACTGACACACACACAAAATCTGTTTCATCACAAATCAAATTCACCAATGCAGATTGCATTAAAGATGGCTGATCGCAGACTTCAGCAAAAGGTTCATCAGATGAGCAAATCACTATCAAACCATCTGACAAAGCTCCACCTCAGTTTGCAAATCTTTCCAGTCATCTACAGTTTGTCCAGCTTATTTGTCACGGCTTTGCCCCAAATGCATCACCATGAGAAAAAGTCTGCTGAGAAAGGACTGATCTAGAAGGGCTGGGTATCAGATGAAGTGCACCACCTATAGGTACAAATAAGACTAGCTCAGTCATGTCACCACAAACCTCTGGCAATTTACCATCCTGCTGTTTGGTTTGTGTTTTAAACACAAAGCCATTTTGATCCGTCTGCTAATGCGAGAACCTTTAGTTGGGTTTAGGGTTCAGTCATTTACCATCCACCGTGTGGCCCTTGATAAGCACTATCTCTTTTTTAAAGCCTGCCAACCAAATGTGCATCATCAATCCTGGCTTCCTCTCCAGTTGCACTGATTAAATTCTCTACATGTTGGAAGCAACAGGCTCTTGTAAGGTGCTATGTGACAGTAATTGAGATTTTGATGATGCACTTCTTCATCATGCTGTCATTATTAATCATGTAAGTACTTGTTGCGTTAGCATGGTGGCAATTGTGGGATCCACTCAGAGAAAAACAAACAGAGAGCGTCACTGTCACTGCAACAAGCTGTTCCTTCATCTGGTCCAATAGCAGTTTACTCATATAACAGAGATAGCGGCCAATGCGATGTGCGTCTCTCTCGCACACACAGTCAGAATGACCATGAGCATGAGCCACAGCAGCATACAGAGACAGCAAAATGCCCTCCAAACAAACCATTCAATATCATACACTTCTAAAAGCATACCAAAAAAAGAAAAATTCTAAAAGCATACGCACACTCAAACACAAATTTACATATACAACACAATTTACATATATGTATATTATATATTATATAATATATTATATTAGATATTATATACTAAGTTTGGAGTCTTAAAGATATATTTTTTAAAAATGTCTCTTATGCTCACCAAGGCTGAAGTTATTTGTTAAAGGGGTGGTTGATTATGATTTCACTTTTTAAACTTTAGTTAGTGTGTAATGTTGCTGTTTGAGCATAAACAATATCTGCAAAGTTACGACGCTCAAAGTTCAAAGCAAAGGGAGATATTTTCTTTTAAAGAAATTGCTTTTTAAGGACTACAACAAATGGCTGGTAGGGACTACACAAGCTTCCTCCCAGGTTAGTGACATCACTAACCCTGAAATTTACATAAACCCCGCCCCCGGGAACACACAACAAAGGGGGTGAGATTATCATGACAGAATATGCTATTCAATGACTTGAAGATAGTTAACTCCACATCAGCTACATAAATTCATCAACTAACCATTCAGGAACATCTTGTTGCATTCTACATGTTGTCACTTCTTCTTGAGTCTCTCCATCATTGTCCAACTCCGGTTTGAACATAAAAGGCTGAACAGTTTCATTGCCTGTCTGCATGAGGTTATCAGAGCTGCTAACTGTAGTTCTTGAAGCTCCGCCCTGTGAGCAGCAGCTTATTTGCATTTAAAGGGACACACAAAAACAGCATGTTTTTGCTCACCCTCAAAAAGTGACAATTTTAACATGCTATAAAAAATTATCTGTGGGGTATTTTGAGCTAAAACTTCACATACACACTCTGGGGACATCAGAAACCTATTTTACATCTTGTAAAAAGGGGCAATCAACCACCCCTTTAAAAATACAGTAAAAACTGTAATATTGTGAAACATTATTACAATTTAAAATGGTAATATTTTCTATTTTAATATGAAAAATGTAGTTTATTTCTGTGATGCCAAATTTTCAGGACTGAATCTTTAGCAGCCATTACTCTTCCAGTCTTCAGTCTGTCACGTGATCCTTCAGAAATCATATGCTGATTTGGTGCTCAAGACACATTTCTTATCATTAATTATTATTAAAAAAAGAACAAAAGAATAGCAGAGATCATTATAAAAACAGCTTTCTATCACTTGAATAGGCCTATGTCCTTATGGGAAATTATTCCTACTATTTAGGAAAAATAAAAAAATAAAAAATAAAAAATAAATATATACATATGGTATTTTAGTGTATATTTTGAAAATATATTATTTTGCCGACAATTAGAACCATTGTTTCCAAAGGCCTCATGTGGAATGAAAGCATCCATTAGCATGATAGCAGATATCATTTATTTGTCTCTCTTAACAGGTTCTAATACATTGGCACCACTGAGGACATTCTCACCTTATCAGTAATGGTTTGGGGCTACATCTTTCCACGCTAGTGACCTGATCAGGAGGTGTGCAGATAAAATCATGCCTAACCCTCCTTTCCCCACCACCGCCACCTTCCATCTGAGCACCGCCTACTAGCAAGCAGTTCAAATCAACAAAAGGCACTGTCTTTGAATTTACCGCGGACCTCTCTAACAATCCGTTCAGTATACATCTGTGAAATGTGCGATTTTGCTAATGTTTTAATGAGTAGGGGAGAGCGGGGCACAACCTAACGCGGGGTTAGTTGTAACACACATGGTTTAAAACTCCACACATGCCAGGATGACGAAACTTAGTGTATTTACTAGTTGCCATATCAACATTATTTAGAGAAAAAATTGCGCCAAAATTAAAAAATATTTGGAAGATATCACTGAACATTTATTTAACCATAGCAAAAGTAAATTTCTTAAGTTTATTTTTCATCTCTGTTTTTTGTGTTTATTTAAAATAAGACAAATCTGATATTATTTTAATCTTATATCTGTTATTTAAGAGTTGAGATAGTTCTTTAATGCTGATCTAACCAGCAGAAGACACGAGCCGGGTTTAAATCCCAGTTGCAGGTGGGGCATGTTGTAACACTGCGTTACATTGTGCCCCTATTAGAAATATGCTATTATATTCTATACTTTTATGAATTCTTTTGAGAAACCATGAGAAAAAGGTGAATAATGACTGAGAATCAATGTTCAGAAATTATTAATTTTTTTGATTATATCAGGTAACATTTTAAGCTGTCATTTGGTCATGTTATAATGTGCCCCTCACGTGTTACAATGTACCCCACCTATGGGGCATGTTGTCACATTTCACTTCCATTCTTTCGGGGTAAATCAAGAAAAAAGTATACCCTATTAATTAAACAAAACCACATACTTGTACTAGACGTGTGAAATGAATGTGGGAAAAAATAAATACTCTGAACCTTAAGTGGATTTACACAAACTGAGAAAGTCAAAAAGCGTTAGGTTGTGCCCCGCTCTCCCCTACATATTGCATAAAGACAGATCTATCAGCCAGTTTCATTGTTTTATTCATACATTGCTCTTTAAGGCTTTAGCTGTCTGTATTAACACTGATTATGGTTACCTAACAGGCTAATATGAAGAAATAATTGTAGGGCTGTTTGTGAACAAGCAGTCTTTCATAAAGTCAAATGCAAACAAGGAGTGTTTGTGTATACACGTGCTTGTTTGTTCATTGGTGGTCCGTTTCTCAACATGGCCGATGTCTGTTTGTGTGTGCAAAAAAAGAGCATGTTTGACCTTTTTCTGTCAATCTCCACTTCTGTTCGTTGATTATGCATGTGTGTATGTGTGTATCACTACAGTGCGTATAAATTGGCAGGCCATAATTAAATGCACAGACCTCATCTCCACCTCCAGCACCGCGCCAGTGACGCACGAGCCAGCAGCAGGAGAGTGAGTCATACAGCCCTCGGGGAGCCGCACCCCTCCTTCCTCTATCTTTCTCTGCCTCTCTCTCCTTCTCATTCATTCCTTTTGCTCTCATTTTTCCCCTTGTCATTTTTCTCTGTTGTCCTTTCACTCACTTTAGCATTCGGTGTATCGTTAAATACTCTCATATATTCATCATCCTTTTTTTTCGCTGTCTGTGCCTTTTAGTTCTGCTCACTCTGCTTGCTTCCTCTTACATACACACATTCAGTTCAAGTTTGTTTGTATAGTGCTTTTCACAATACATATTGTTTAAAAGAACCTATACAGAAAATGTCTGTTTCAATGTTAAAATTAGGAAGAATTCTATTATTAGCCAGAGGTGAGTGTGTCAAAGTAATGTCTATATGACAGTAATGCACAGCTATAAGATAATAAATTTCACCATAAATTTACAGTAAAATACTGGCAGCTGTAGTTCCAGCCATTTACCGTAATTTTACAGTTTCAACACCGTTTTTCCATTTTACAGCTGTGCTGTAATTTCACAGTAAAATACTGGCAGCTGTGGTTCCAGCTGTTTACCGTAATTCAACAGTACCAATACTGTTCTTCATTTTACAGCTTTACTGTAATTTCACAGTAAAGTACTGGCAGCTGTAGTTCCAGCCATGTACTGTAATTCTACCATTTCAATACCGTTTTATATTGTACTAACAGCAAAGGTTACAGCTATATTTCTACAATATAAAAAAACACTACATTACATAATGCATAATAAACATCTCTAGTATAAGTAGTATATAATGTATACAGACATGTTTTTCACTAGATGGAGAGAAAATAAATAAAGAAAAAATAGATTATGGTACATCATTTGCTATTTATTAAAACACTGGCAAAAAAAAGACATTAACAAATTGGCTGAAACTGACCCAAACTGAATCTCTTAATAAATACAAACAGTAAGTTAAGAAAAAGAAAAATAGCACTTGCTTTAACCAACACCAATTATTTAAAGAATTTGTTCAAAAATAAATTTTCCTTAATTTACCCTGACGCTATCCCAGATGTGCAGAACTGCCTTTCTTCAGCAGAAGACAAACATTTTTAGAAAGAAATTTGAGATCTGTAGAAGCATATAATGAAAATGAAACGCTGAAATCATTTGGAAAGTCCAAAAGTAATGCATGCACAACCTGATCAATTAAGGCCTTATGTAGCAAAACAATAGGTGTATAAAAGCTGTGTAAAAGACAATAGCTGTGTAATGCAAGTATGTTGGCATGCTCATGTGAGAAGTAGAAAATGATGCTTTGATTGTAATAGAAGAATGAACGTCACATGAAAGTTCAGACATTTCAAACAGTATCAGAGCCTTGGTACGAAGCACTAGTTTAAAGTTGAGAATGTTTTACTTATTGATTTGTTTCTTACATTAATCACAATGGTGAAACCCATTTTCTTGCATTGTACACATCCTACAGAGCTTGAATTTCCTCCAGATTCAAAATGTGCATTTGTGTTCTGATGAATAAAGTCATATACACCTTGGATGGCATCATGGTAAGTAAATAATGAGAATCTTTATTTTTGAAACTTGAAACAATATGATAACATTTTTAAGAGGAAAAAACAACGTCAAAGAGAAAAGTGTAAATTGCAATGTCCAATGAGAAGAACTAGTGTGTGAATAAACCTTAAGAAGAGACCAAAAAAAGAAAAAAAGACAACGCGTTACAAACACTTTGGATAGATCTGCATGAGGTCTGATGAAACTGGTCAACACGCCCAGGTCTGAAAAGAAAACATTAAGAAAATGTTAGTGACTACATAGCACATGGCAAAAGACAGTTATCATCAATACTGCACACACTTTTAAATGAAACAGAAAATGAACTGTTTAGTAGATGAACGTAATTAGAAACATAAAGTAAATAAATGAGGGTGTATGTTTGTTACAGTAGAGAAAACACTTGGGGTTACTTGACTGTAACCCTGTTCCCTTATAAAGCGAATCGAGATGCTGCGCTGCTTAGCACTAATGGGAAGTGTCTTATCACGACCAGCTCTGAATAGTGTGTTTAACACGTCAATGAAATTGACCCGGAGGCATTATAGCCTCGGCTGGTGACGTCATCAGCGCACCTGCTGCACGAGGCTATAAATAGATGAGCCCCAGCTGCATGCCTTCAGGTCTTTTTTGTTTGAAGAGCAGTCCTGGGACATCATCAGCACGGCAGAGTAGCGCAGCATCTCGTTCCGCTTTATCAGGGAACAGGGTTACAGTCAAGTAACCCCAAGCGTTCCCTTTCAAAAGCTACACTTAATGCTGCGCTGCTTAGCGCTAATGGGAACGAGAATACCCACGCCGCCGTGCTTGATGGTGTCTGGACCCCTTACGGTTGTGTAGGTGTGCACAAGAACACAAGAAAGCCTCAGACATTAGCTTGTGATGTCGACTCAAGGACATGAGAGCCCGGAGTGGCATGAGCATCCAAACTATAAAACCTTATGAATGTGTGCGGAGAGGACCAACCTGCCACATCACAAACACTTGCTAACGCAGTAGAGGAGGCGACCCCCCTGGTGGAGTGAGTCCTTAAAGCCTATTGGCGAAGCTTGACCGCGTGCCTCATAGGCAAGAGCAATAGCATCCCTGACCCAATGTGACATGGTCTGCTTCATGGTGGCAGAACCTCTGTTACGGCCCCAATGACAGACGAATAGTTGCTCTGACTTACGCCACTGGCTAGTGCGGTGGACGTAGGCCTGAAGAGCACGAACTGGACACAGTCTATGAAATCTCTCCTGATCCGGCGTTGTGAACGGTGGAGGGCAGAAGGTCTCCAGAGTGACAGGATGTACAGTCGAAAAGGGAACCTTAGGCAGGTAATCAGGATGAGGATGCAAAATCACTTTCACCATTCCTGGGGCAAAGTCTAAGCAGGATGGCGATATCGACAGAGCCTGCATATCCCCAATTCTTTTTAAGGAAGTTATGGCCATGAGAAAAAACATTTTTAAAGTCAGAAGTTTGTCAGACGCTGACTCTAAAGGTTCAAAGGGGGTCTCAACCAGACCCTCGAGGACTATAGCTAAGTCCCATGAAAGGCTCTTGGTTCTTACAGGAGGCCTCAACCGCCTGGCTCCACGAATGAAGTGAGCGAGCAGAGGATGCCTCCCAAGCGGCACCACGTCCACCAAGGCGTGGCAAGCCGAAAGAGCGGCCACATAAACCCTGAGAGTGGCGGGGCAAGTGCCTGTTGACAATTTTTCTTGCAGAAAGTCCAGAACTGAAGCAATCTGGCAGTTAACTGGATCTGCATTGTGTGTCGTACACCAACTTTCAAAGACACCCCATTTATTGGCATAAACTTTCCTAGTGGAGGAAGCCCTAGCTCTTAGGATGGTCTCAATAACTGCAGGCGAAAGCCCAGTGAAGGTTCCACAGGTCATGAAGGTTCATGAAGGTTCCACAGGTCGGGCCTGGGATGGAATATCGTGCCCTCTGCCTGAGACAGAAGGTCCCTCCTCGGCGGAATCGCCCACGGCGAGCCGTTGAGGAGAGACACTATCTCCGAGAACCACACTCTGTTCGGCCAACGCGGCGCTATCAGTAAGAGGCAAGACCCTTGTTGGCGAACCCTGGCTAGAACTCCCGGGAGCAGAGCGACTGGAGGGAAGGCATACAGGTGCATCTTGGGCCATGTATGAGCCATTGCATCCAGACCCAGCGGGGCTGGGTGACTGAGAGAGAAGTAGAGGGGACATTGCGCTGTCTGATAAGAGGCGAAGAGGTCCACTTCCGCTTCGTAAAATCTGGTCCAGATCTGCTTGACCACTTCTGGGTGGAGTTTCCATTCCCCCATCAGCAATTTCTGTCTGGACAGTAAATCCGCTCCCACATTCAATTGCCCCGGAATGTAAACTGCTCTGAGTGACAGGAGTTTGTCCTAGGCCCAGAGAAAAATCGGTCTCGCTATCCTGTTTAGATTACGTGAGCGCAGACCTCCCAGGTGATTTATGTAAGAAACTGTCGCTGTATTGTCCACCCGCACTAGGACATGACAGCCCCTTAACTGAGGGAGAAAGTATTTCAGGGCCAGAAATACAGCCATCAACTCGAGGCAGTTGATGTGCCAATCGAGCTGATGACTCTCCCATTCCCCTTGGGCTGGACGGGTAAGTGGTATTTCAAAACTGCTTTAGAAAAGTGTCTCGGGCCGAGTACCAAAACAAACTTATAGCCAATCAGCAGTAAGGGGCGTGTCTACTAATGACGGGGAGAAGAGAGCGCTCAGTGCACGTCATTATTCAAAAGATATGACACAGGACGGACATTAGCCGAGCGACGACAGAAAGAGAGAGATGGCAGATAAAAAACAAATGTGGAAGATGTCTGTGGAACAAAAGAAGGCTTACGATCAGGCAAGAAGTAGGACCCGTGTAAATATCGGATCAGCTTTCCAGCGCTGGAGAGAACTCAAGGAGTGAAGGTGAGTAACATTGATTTTGTTTTGTTTCACAGAACTAATATATGCTGGCTTTTGCTTGAATATTCTCATGTGTCATGTTTGCTTGTTTGTCCATTTGCGATCGTATTGTCGTTCACTTCAGCTATGATAAAAACCCATTCATTTCCACACCGTATAAGCCTGGAGCGTCTAAACCTCCTCACTGTCTATTTCAAGCGTCAGCTCCCAAAGTGTGTCCAAAAGTACGATAATATACTCCTAATATATGTTTGTTTCCTTTGGTTCCTCTTTTCGTGATCGATATAACCCTCTAATCTTGTCATATTGTAATATATTCATTAGTTGTCACTGTCATGCTCGTGCTATCGAATTGTTCATGAGAACTGTGTTTGTGTTTTTGGGATGGAAGGGATGTTAGATGTCCCGTGTCCTGGATAATAGCAGGATTTAGACACGGGACATTTAACATTTCGCTGGAAAGCGCTGCCCCCCGAATCGCCAGAGGCGGCGGAGGTAGAGAGGTTTTGTGAGGGTAGCGGGACGGGGTGAGCAGGTGTTTGATGCGCCCCGTCCCGCGGGGGGCTACCCCCACCAGACTGGGCGCAAGACTGTCAGGTCTTCTTCTTTTTCTTAATAATGGTCCTGAGGTCTGCCCTGGGAGGCTGCTGAGGCCGGCGAGCCGGTCCCCAGTCTTTACGATTGGGAGCGCGACTCGCCACGCTCTGCTTCTTAACCTCCCTAGCTCTTGAAGGACCAGGGAGAGGTTGGGTGGCTGACGACCCCTCCCCTTGAGTGCGGCGAGGAAGGAACTGTGTGAACTTCCTCCTGTGCTTCCTCATGCTTTTTGGCTTCTCTAAATCTGGCGACGACAGAGTTAACTGCACCGCCAAATAAGCCCGTGGGGGAGACCGGGGAATCTAACAGAAAAACCCATTAATTTCCCGGCCTTTATCGTTTATTCCTGAAAGATTGAGCCACAGATGCCTCTCCGCGCTCACCAAAGCGGACATAGAACGGCCGATACACGGGCCGTTTGCTTGGTAGCATGAAGAGACAAATCTGTGGCTTGGCGAAGCCCCCCGCACTCAAATCCTTCAAGAGGTCAGCCTGGTACGCCTGTAACACCGCCATGGTGTGCAGCGCAGCACCAGCCTGACCTGCAGCTTGGTAAGCTTTACCCACGAGAGCCGATGTTGTTCTGCACAGCTTCGTGGGGAGGGTAGGTTTCTTTAAAGAAGACGCCGACCCAGGTGAGAGATAGCCCGCAAGCGTCTCTTCGACCTGTGGCATCTCCGTATACCCACGTGATTTCGCACCCACGATAGTCGAAAAAGTCGATGTCAAGGGCACAAAAACACACAAGGTATATGGTTTACTCCATGACTTAGATAGTTTGTCATGGAGGTCCTCAAAGAAAGGGAGAGACTCATGTTGCGTTCTCTCCCCCCTGCCACCGGACAGAAACCTATCCTCTAGCTTACTGTGTTTGGGGATCTCTTGTTCATGGGGCCAGTCAAGCTGCAACCTGGCCACCGCGCGAGTAACCACCTCTAATAATTCCTCGACGGATTTGTTATCGTACGAGGAATGCTCAGAGACTGGCTGCTCGAAGTCCGCAGACCCAAGAGAATCCTCATTATCATCATCATCATCATCCCCCGCACGAACCGAAGAAGATCTCGCTTTAAGATCACGTGAGGGGATGTGTGGATCTGGTGAATGCGCAAGCAAAAGGGACGGACCCATCTCTTGCTCGTCAGCCAGATCCATTCTAGAGCCCCACGATGGTAATGCGGGTGCGGACTGAAAGTAGCCGAGACGAGCACGCAGCATTTTGACTGTAAACAGCTCGCAATGCCGGCACTCGCCCGACTCCAATGCAGCGACCGCGTGCTCTTCCCCCAAACACACAAAGCAGTAATCGCGTGTATCCACGTCTGCCATCGGGCGAGAGCATGGAGGAACACAACGCTTAGACTGCTGACTCATTTTCAACTGATATAGATTTCTTTTAGCTTGAACTCTTTTCACTGATGTTGTAACAGAGATGAAAAAGAGAGAAATCTGCACACTGCCAGTTGAAAACTAACTCCTAACAAAGATCTCAAGTCGAGTTTTGAAAGGTAGAGAGTGATTTTTCAGAGAGACTGTTTTTGCATACCAACACAGAATGGTCTGAAAACAAAAAACCTGAAGGCATGCACCTGGGGCTCATCTATTTATAGCCTCGTGCAGCAGGTGCGCTGATGACGTCACCAGCCGGGGCTATAATGTCTCCAGGTCAATTTCATTGATGTGTTAACACACTATTCACAGCTGGTCGTGATAAGACACGTCACATTAGCGCTAAGCAGCGCAGCATTAAGTGTAGCTTTTGAAAGGGAACAAGACAAAATACCATCTTAAACGAAGCAGAGGCCAAGACATGACCAGACAGTTAACCGTGTGTAAAAGGAAATGATTGTGTGATTTCCAGTTAGCCAGAGAGGAGTGAATAATTAAGTGATTGAGTCTGTGTCTGTAAGCTATGGGTGTATTCTGTATACTACTAGAAACATGCATGTGAATGTATGTGCCTCACAAATGCACAGATAGTACTGCATGTGTGTGCACAAAGTTTGCAAGAATACATGACTCTGATCTTACTAAATCGGAAATTAATGTAAATCAATTTAAGGGTTCATATAAAAGAAAACCAAACCACTTTCGCAATATTACCTGTTCTACAGTTGTTCCGGGCAGGTCCAAGTAATTCCAGGCATCGTATGGATTTGACCGCATTACAGTTCCATATCACTTCGCGAAATGATTTCAGTTATCTCAAAGGTCCTTACAGCCTAGAAAAGCAAAAGAACCAAAAACCCACAAAGAAATTGATCAAGCAAATAAATATAACAAACAGGATAAAAATGTTTTACAAACTATTTTCATGTTTTATTACCTATGGAACGCATACTCTCTTTCTCCCACTCTTTATCCCATACAAACGCACACACTTACAGTTCTGACACGCATTCGCACATAGAGAAAATACATGGACACATTATCAATAAAATAGTTTCATAATTACACACAAGATAGTTTTAAGCCTGCCAAATGTCTTAAAATACAACATCTGAACAATGTATTGAGTGTGGTGACCGAGGAGGAATAACTGAGGACGGGTCGTTGCGTTTTGAGTCTGGCTGCATTACAACCTCGGATGTGCATTATTTTTCCTAATAATTAAACGGCCCGTGGGCAATTATCCCTAAATCTAGCAAACCTAGCGTTAAAATCAGAGTTTGGAGAACACTGTCTAACGTTAGTGAAATGCCTCACCCGTTGAGAACTGTCTGTCTGTCTGTCTGTCTGCTACACACGATTCGCGCCAAGTAGTACAGTCAAAAATCTATCATGAAAATGGCGATTTTACTAGTTGGGTGCAACATAATAAACTAACAACAAAGAAATAAACTTACCTTGGACAGTTTTCTTCTGTGGCAAAGTAAACGCCGGCGGTAAGAGTTTTGAAGAGATTCCGTTGGCGTTGACCGCTTTCTGCAGAAAAGCTCGTGTTGAAGATGCCCCGCCCCGCCCCCGAGTGTGCTGCTTTTTACAGCGCGAGGCCGTTTTTCTCATGAACAAACAGGTTACGGACCATTAGCTGTAAATTTACATAATTTAACTGTTTATTGAAAAAACTGTATTTTACTGTTGGAAATTGGCTGTAATTTTACAGCGATTTTTTACAGTGGTTAGTTAACATCCTTTATTCAGTTAAGCAGACACAATGAATTTGTTATTCACAGCTTGTACTCGTAATAATTGCAATATAAGGATAATAACATACACTGTAAGAAAAATAAATAAATAAATAAATAAATAAATAAAGAGATAAACAGAAAACGGACTTGTTTTCTGCCATGACATTCCCAGCATCCAAATATGCCTACATCCATACTATATAGTTGGGGGGGGGAACAGTATACATGAGCTGAGTAGTATGTCCAAATTCATAAAAAGTAGTTCACAAGTACCCAGATGACCTACTACTTCCTGAGTTTCAATCCAATGGACACTTTACTATACCTTGAGGCCACAAGAGAGAATTTGTAAATGGCAGTGACGCGACGCAACTGTTGCTGGTCACATGACAGTGACAACATGGCTAATGTATGTCCGAATTTCATTCATACTACACATTCATACCATATAGAGTGTACTTTTTTATTGGTTGTGAAGTAAGTTTCAAACCAAATGTATGTACTACAGCATGCAATTTCAGATGCAGCAATTATTTGTTACATTTACGGACATTTTCTTTAACACTAAAACTACAGGTAAAACACCTGAGAAAAATCGAAACATTGGCTTGTGAAACATCTCTCCAGCCTCAATGAAACAGCCAGAGGGAGTCCCATTGTACTGACAAACCCTGTTATGTACTGCGGATCCCCTGCCAACTCTACTAGGTCTTTCATATTGACTATTCGGGAGCAAGGCAAGCGTATTTTCCAGCATCACATAAACGTGACCTGTCCTCGCAGCTCAGTAAGAATCACTGACATCCTATTGATGGTTGAATATGCAAGGTAAGAAGTATGTCCATGGGTGTGTTATCAACAGATGACACACCATCTGGAGGCTAAAGGTAATGGCGAGATCAAGCACATGGCTGCACACATTTGCTGCCGCAGATTCTCTACGATGCTCATTAATCATTTCAGATTTAATGAATAAAAATTCTTTGAAGCAATATTAATATGACAGATGTGCGGACTGTCCTAACAGAGTCTTAAGGTGTGAGTGAGTTCATGTGTGTGAAAGGGCTCATCAGATGACATTGAAAAACTGTGTAGACAGTCATTGCAGTGGTCTCTCTCTCTCTCTCTCTCTCTCTCTCTCTCTCTCTCTCTCTCTCTCTCTCTCTCTCTCTCTCTCTCTCTCTCTCTCTCTCTCTCTCTCTCTCTCTCTCTCTCTCTCCTCGCCCACACGTGTGCAGTGGGGGGTGAAAAGTGTGTGGGAGAGAGTCCGGTTCCAAACAAGGCGGTAAATCGTCAGGTCCAATAACATCAGCTCTATAGCGCTACAACAAAACCACAGAAAGAGAGAGAGGAAGAGAAAGAGCGAGGGGGTGGAATCATCGGACTAATGCGTATTAACATTATAGGGCATCTGACATTAAAATGGTAAATAAATCTGCATTATTTATTTATTTATTTTTAAAAAAAAAGGATAATTGTGATCTCTATTCATTCTATATGCATTGTATATGTCAAATGACTGAATTACTATTTTATTCAATTTGGCAAATATACACTTAAAAATAAAGGTTCAAAAAGAGGGTTTTTGCAACAATGCCTATAAGAACCATTTTTGGAATGAACCCTTCTGTGAACAGCTCTTAAAAGAACCATTTAAAAAAAGTATAATCTGAAGAAGCCTTTCCACTATATAAAGAACATTTTGTGAAATGGAAAGGTTCCATGGATGTTAAAGGTTCTTCATGGAACCATGTCAATAAAGAACCTTTATTTAAAAAATCACAATAAAACAGAAGTAGCAATAGATCTTTTCTCTTTTTTATATAGTGCTCTATACATTATTTCAAAGCTGCTTCACAGTAATAAACGGGAAAATAACAATTCAGTACTTCCTCCAGGGAGAAGTCTATCGTTTTCACCGAAAGGTCCAGTTATGACATTTTAATCAAACATTATGAGGAAAAAAACTCTTTAAAAAAGACATATCCACGGATGATTTTGTATAAAATGCATTTAGAAAATAGATGGTGAATTGTAATTTCATGCCAACTTTAAGTGTATAGTATATTGCAGATTCCCTGACTGGGTGTAAAAACCTCTCTGAATTGGTGTATTTGTGCATGAGCATGAGGAGTGAGTGTAAGCGTCTATATAAATTTGTCCCTGCCTGCATTATTTATCTTTTTCACCGAATTACACTTCACTTTTCATTCATCTCCTCTACTCCTCCTCTGTCTCCCCATCTTTCTCTCTGTGCTTCCGTCACACCCCACAGAGCCCCCTTAATTCTCCCCTTTCATCATTCTCCTCTTCCTCCCAGAACACTTTCAATTTCAGGCCCCTCCGTTTTTTCCTCTATTTACATTCACAATACATCGTTTTTTCAATCAATGCTAAAAAACGTGCACCTCAGACTCAGATAAAGCCAGCTAATCTTACAGGGATAAAGCCCAGAATAAAAGTCGATAGAGTTTATCTTTGCGTAGTACAGCTAATGCGAAAAAGGCTTTAAATATTGAAATCATTTCCACATTTGATGTAACAAAATGCAAAGGTGATGAAAGTGGCCTCTGAGATTTAGAAATCAAAGATGTAAGCTAAAATAGAGAGTGTTTCATTAAGATAAGTGCGTGATTGCTGAGCTTCAAAACATTTCTACATATCAAAACAGCAGGCATGAGAGAAAGTGCCAGCACATAAAGAGAAACTTCTACCTTTTTTATTTAAATATAAATCATTAGTTACTTATCACTTCACCTTAATCCATATAAAAAGTGGGTTTCACTTCATTTTGATGGTCTCTTTAACACATTCGGTTGACTACAAGTAACGTTGCACCTACATCTAACTCTCATTAGAGTGTTAGCCTATTAGTAGATTGGTAGGGTTTGGGTTAGAATAAGTTGACATGTACTTGCAAAGTCTGTTGGGGGATCATCACAATAAAGAGTTAGCAGATTTTAAGCAGACACTTTACTAATACTCTAATGACTGGTGGTAGTTGACATGTAGTTGCAAAGTTACTTATCAGAATGTTCAAAAGGGACCATCAAAATAAAATGTTAAATACAAACTTTCTAAAGTGATCATGTGATCATGTGTTACTACCTCTGTTGCCATGCTTACATACTTTGACATTACTTCAAATATTGTGTGTATTAGGATCACAGTTTCATTGTCTCACTATACTGCAAAGCTCTGCTGTAGAGCAGTAGGATATGTATCAATATCAATGACACTAAAAAGGACACTTGGTCTGAAGGCTCAATAGGAGGAAAAATGAATCATTCAGCATGTTCTTATACCCTCCTTGATAGCTGCCTTTGTCTGGTTCAGTCCCTATCTGCTTTTAACTGTCAAATTATCAGTGGTAAAAGAATATTCAAATGGTGCACCGGAACCCTAGACCTGTCAAAAGAGATTCTGTAAGCCATGTTTTTTCATCTTTCAACATTAATGTCATGTAGGCCATTCATCAAAACCATGGATGCAGTCTGTAGGGAGGTAGTAAATGGCTTGCTATTTCAAAGTCAAGTAGCCATAAAGGAAATATAAACAGCTATATGTGTCCGGGTGCACAGAGCACTGTAAGTGCGTTGTAAATATCAGTTTGTCAAATTATTTCATTTAGTTGACAATTTGTTTGCTTTTTTAAAGGTTACAAATAATATGTTCCTATTCACAGTGGGGGTTTTTTCTCTGTATGATATCATTCTATATGATACTTTTCAAAAGAAAAAACAGAAAGAGGAATTATCAATTTAGTGGGAAAGAAGTTTTCATGAGGAATCCAAATGAAAATAAATCAAGTGGTTTCGGCTGCTCAAGTATGATGAACACCACAACAAAGTTTATTTGCATGATGAGAACATATAGCATAACGAAAAGATTATATGCTCAGCTGCTGTAAAATCTACAGAAGATGGATCTCCCTCCTTCCCATAGGTTGTGGCCTGTTGCCCAGCTCTAAAGCAGTTACATAAGCACTGCCAAAAACTGAATCTTTCATTTAGAAAGGGTTTCTTTGGCATAATGATGATTTAAAAAAACAAAACAAAAAAAAAAAACATACAAAGACCTTATAAGGTTGCAGTCATAACGAAAGGTCCATACTATACAATTTAAACAACTTTGCACATAATGAATTAATGAATCTTTAAAAAGCACTCTGTAAGTGTTGGACTGTATATATTATATCCAGATTGCATACTATTTTGGTAGTGTTAGTCTGAATCACATCCACGTATGACTGCCTCCCTTTGCTGGCAATTTTAGAGGAAAGTTATTATGGCATTTTAAAGATCATTAAGTGTGGACACTTACAGCTGTTGGCTCACTCTAACAATCTAAAATATAATGTTTTACTTCTGAATATATGCAAATCCCACCACTGATGTGGACTGTAAATGGATCTGCACGTGTCACTTCATTGGCAGTTTTTTCCAACTTTGGTACATTATTCATTCCCATAGCTGAGCACAAATGTGCACCCATCCGCAAAGCACACATTAAAGCCATGACATTAGCTTCATTGATGACATGCCAGTACTACCTCAGCAATTGGCTTTAGATTATTATGAGTAGAAGATTATCATCATGATCATATAAATTAGGCATAGCTACATGAATAACATGAAAGGAAATATCATGACTAACTAACAGGTGTTTTCAAATGATTTTTGATGCTTGCCCCAATTTACTTTATTAAAATGAGCTGCAATTTAAATGCAATTTTGTCACAAAATTCATGTAAATTTGAACAAATTTACTTTTCTAGCTCTCAGCATAATTTGCTTAGGACTGGAACAGCACACTTCCTAAAACTGGAGAATAACTTTACAAAGCAATGGATATAACCTACTAGGCCAATTAATATAGGCTAGCTTATTGTGTTAATTAGCCTAATATGACTATATTTTGATTCCGCTATTCACTTAATTAGAACAACCCTAAATGTCATGTTAAGGTTAAAAGTTGTAGGTATCTTTAAATTGGAAGGTGGTGCTCGCATGTTGTCTAACAGACAGGGGGACACTGTTTGGATAGTTCTTGTGTTAGCAAGACTCGCTTCTCTTTGTTTGTACGTAAGCGTGGGCAGGGAACCGCTGTCACATATCCAATCTAAGGGCAACCCTCCCACGGTTAGTTGTCTGAATCGATTATAAATGGGTTCATTTTTTAAAAAGCGCCCTTGGAAGGCTTCGAGTGCTGAAATTATGCTCACTGTAGCGAGAGAGATTCATCTGGGGGAAGACCAAGATACGGTGGATGCCGCCTCATTAACTCTCAGTCAGACCCGGGAGAACAAACGATCAGTTTGCACCGCCGCCGCCTTTGCAAAGAACGCCAACGCGGCGTTTCCCTTTCTGCGACGTATGCAGCACAGGGCGGAAATGATGGAGGTGGAAGAATTTCTCTTTCAGCATCGAGAGATCTTCGTGGGATAGGTCATTTGTCAACAGAGTGCTGTTAATTCTCCAAGGCAGAACGTACCTCTTCAGTCGTCCTCTCCTGTGAGACAGTCGACGTCCTCTGGGTGAAGTTAACGTAAACAGACAGTTGGTTGCAGAAACACTATCTTCTCCGACAGCCTCATTCAACTCATTCTCACCATGAGCTAATCCAATTCGTTGATGTTTAACACTATAGATTTTTAAAAGAATTCACATGGCAGGATTATCTTAACTTTCATAATAGAAAATATCCATTATCGTCTCGTCACTTAGTGCCAGGTACAACGAGAACGTAACCAAAACACGCCAAGTCACACTTTCAAACGACTTTCAAGACTGTTATTCTGCATTATATCCTGCAAAACTGTAGAAGCAGAAATGGCATTAAGATTTAGATCGATATATAAACGGTTCTTTAATTACACACACGAGAAAGGAGTTTTAAGCACGTTTAAAATAATTTAACTAATGGCCATTAGCAATAGCACTATTACAGTGAGCCAAAAGAACCTGTCGTAATGAAGAAAAATGAAGGTAATGGTAGCCTAAGGCAGTGCCAGGAAGGATTATCAGTTTTTTTGTGAATGAGCTCACTCCCTTGGTCTAAAGAAAATAGGAACGCTTGAGAACGCTTGCAGGTTGCAGGAAAAGAGTTTTGGACAAAGTTTTGGAACCGTTGGATTTCTATTCACGGAGCGGCGGATTTCCACATTCACTTTTTTATGTAGATACTATGTGCAACGTTGTTTAAAAGAATCAACAATTGCTTGATTGTTTCACCCTCGTGCCAAACATGACCTTTGTTTTTTTTTTTGTTTTTTTCAAAAGGAGATGTTGGGGGGATGTGAGGGACTTACAGTCTCAGTCACCATAACTTGTAGGCTACGGAAAAAAAGAATAGTGACCAAGGGTGTCAGTCCCTAACATCTCCAAAAATAGTTACTTAAGGGTGAATAATAATGGCAACGTTCATATTTGGGTGTATTATCCTTTCAAAATGTAAGTGTAGGCTATGTAAGTTCCTTCAAATAGATATACAGTGTGACATAGACACTACAAGGTTTCAACTAATTGCTTTTTTATTCAAAGGCTATAATTAAGATCACTCTGACATTTATGAAAGAAATGTGCTTAAAATATGAAACGACATAACTTTAGATTAGATGTGGCATATTAACGTAATTGTCCTCTGCAGGCTACTCATGCGAGATGAAATTGTTTAGGCCTACTTCGCTAAAATATTTAAAGATAATCACTGTAGTTTGCATGTTGAATGCATGACGTTTTCATTTTTAGATGGTCCACAATTGATACCAACATAGGCTAATACATGCCATAGCCTGTAAATGTTTATTGTCCATTTTGTCTGGTAGAGAAAAAAACGGTTTCAAAAGCTTTTAATGATAATGATGCATTTCAAGCACTCATCAAAACATCCTGTAACATAATGTCACGACCTGGATGCGGAAGAGGCACATTACTCGCTAATGCAAAAAAAAAAAATCCAGATCAGACAAAACATGTATAATATGCATTCGGGTCGCTTTTGCGTGCACTGACGATTCAAGCGCCAGCTGGTTCCTCTGTGAATTTTATGGTGTAATTGCATTTATACGTTTTGTTAATGAGGCAATGTACATCGTGATGAGGATTGTTGGTTCCTTTGTGTTGCGCTGTCAGTTTGCAGCTGCATCTGGAAGGGACCGTTCTCGCGCTCCCCGTGTTGTCTGCCCTCTCTATTCGGCGGAAAAAAAGTACTATTTCATTCATCCCGTTTCCTTCCATTCATCTGGGCACTGCAGCGTAGCGAAGACTCGGGGTTCGATCAGCACCAAAATTCTTATCAATGGAGAGAGTGACGTCAATGAGCTAGAGTGACGTACAGTCACGTGGGCGCAGTGGGGCCGAAATAAAAACACGGAGAGCTGACCGTGGTACTGAAAATACCCCAATAGCGCCGTGCAAGAATAGCCAACCATACGGCTTACACAAACGATATACCTGTGCAAAACAAAACAGCAACATTCAAACAAAGCATGTATTGTTGAAGCGGATTCATATACGTAATTCACGAGACTAACTTAACTTAAATACAAAGTTTGAAGAGGACACAATAAGTGCGTCGGACTGCGCTGCCCCTCACAGGATTCCCGGTAAGTCCCGGCTTTCTTTTTATAGTAACAGGGAACAGTAATGCAGAAGGCGTGGGAAAATAAGTATAGGCTATATTATAATGTGGACAGAAGAAACATAAATTAATAACGCAGACTGAGGCGTAAAGATTTTGCTAGTTTATATGTTAGGCATGTGTAATAAAAATGTATTCTAATATAAGTCTTTATATAAAAAGGGAGCTGATGAAAAAATGCAGCAATGTAGAAAGTACAATTATTTGTGAAAAAATGAATAAAAACTTATTAAAAAACACGTTAGTGATACTGAATATTGCAATGATGACTTTTACAGTTAATGATGAAGGTAACGGGTATGATCAATGGCACAGCTCTCACAATTATTATTACCACGCCCTTGCTCATGCTTTCATCATCTTTCTCATCACCATAGCATTAGATACCCAAAATAACTATGTCGAGTCCAATCACAAAAGCGCACGAGAGACACTGACATAAATCATGTTGTTTTGCTTATGTTTGCCTTGACTTTTGCCTATTGGCATCCAGTTTGTATCGTGTTTTACATACTTATAAGTATTAGCTCATATGGAGCAGAGAAATGTTGACAAAATTTAACAGCAGAGCATTCATTATCTGTTTTCTGTCTTTCAAATGTTGTTGACTGGGTTCAATGTGTGATAGTAGACGTTTAAATCTTAAATCTAATTGTCTCAAAGCAGAAGATTATAGGCCTATTTGAGGACAAGGCGTCTTAGAACCGGATTACTTGCGTTCTTTGTTGATGAGACCCCGATCCCCAGAGTGCTCTGTCATTGGAGACAATAGACGAGGGGTTTACTGTTGCTGTTGTTGCATCGTGGAGACACGATTCTAATAAGACCAAAAAAGTTTTTTTTTTTTTTTTTTTTTTAAATTTGAGAATAGCAACAGACTTTTGTTTTTAATAAAAATGAGAAAATTGTGCATGCTATGCAGCTGTCAAACTTTAGATGTGTAAACCCATGCGTCGTCAGCCAGTGGGCACATATTTGTGATTGCTGCAGTATTTTCTTGTGCAACGACGTGGAGTTCTAACTACACAAACCAGATTTTACCATACACATCTGTGTCGTGATGATCAAGCCTAAGCTTCAGGATCACTTGATCTCAGTGCCAGTTTTCATTACAAAATGAAAGTGAGCTGAGAATGCCGTTTTATTCACTGTTGTTGCGCTCCCAAAGCTTCAAAATGGAGTGTTTTATCCATATGAGTGAGAAATACTCGTATTTGTTTGTTTTTTTGGAGCTCAAACTTGCTTTTCATGGTCATACTGAGATTTTCTGATCATCTTTGTATTGCTTACTCATTAACCTCCCACGCATCGGAAGGGCTCCCTGCTAAGGCGCTTTTCCTCCTATACCTTATTAGCACCGCGCCGCGTGTGCGAGCAATCATATGCACAAAGCGCTTCAGAGTCCTCACGAACCGCACCAGCTCGAGCCGCAGAGCCAATTAGAACGCCATTGCAAAATCAGCTAAGCAGCAGGCACTAACACATCAATTATGACTTAATAAAAGATCCTCCCTCCAATGATTAAACCCCTTTTTTGTGCAAAACACTGTATAAATATGCTTTGTTAGACAGATCTCTTCAGAATAGAAACATCCTCACTGAATTTGACAAGGAAAAATAAAGTATTTACAAAAGTGTATATTGAAATTAGTTCTTCCATTGAGCAATTCATGAAATGCTCTCAGGTATCAATTACAAGTCATTCATCCAGTTTAATACACAGTGAGTGTTGCATTCAGGCAGTCTGCAAAGAAGCGAATGTTTGTCCACCATCTTACCTGAGAAAAATCTTCATCCTGAGCTAGAATGGTGTGCATTGATGTGTGATGCACATGCTGTTTTTACTCAAGTTCATTTATTCTAGCATTATTATGACAAAAGTACATCCAAAATTTTATTTGTCACTTTGAGGTCAATTTTAAAGGGCTCTATTGTAACAGATTTGATCTTTGACCCTTTTCTGTCTTTCAGGTTCAACACGTATGTGCGGTCATGAGCTGGTGCCAACAAACTTTAAATGTCCCCGTCATTTTCCTGTTCATGTTATTTAGTCTCACAGTCAAGCCTGCAACCTTCAGTCCAGTGACAGCAGCCAGCAACACAGTAAGTGAAAACTATGCAGCATCTTCCTCCTCTGCTCAGCAACGGAGTCAATATACTCAACCATCAGAGGAAAAGGGTTCGCTACATGATGAAAATGAAGAAGATGAGCTTTTCAAAGATGTGGATCCTAGAACCCTAGCAGCGGTCCTTCTCGAGGCCCTCAACCAACCTCAGAAGGAAAAGATGAGTGAACGAGAAGAAGAGGGAATGGAAGTGGAAAAGCAGAAGGCTCTTCAGGGTGCAGACAGAGACAGAGATGGTCACAAAGAGCTGGAGCTGGTCATGGCAGCTGCTGCAGCACAAGGAAAAGATGAGAAAGAAAGAGAGGAGGAAGAAGAGAAAAAAAGGGTTGAGGAGGAGGAACGGCTAACAGAGAAAGTGACAAGCCACACCACTATTCAGACAGTACCATTAAAAGAGCAGGTGGCTCCACTGGAGGGGGACACAAAAGAAGAGGTGCTCAAGGAGGAGGAGAGGCAGGAGCCAGAGAGAGGGGAACTGGGGGAGGAGGAAGAGCAGCTGAGTCCAGAGGAAGTGAAGAATCTGGAGACCGTGTTAGAGGAATTGCAGAGCTACAGCACAGCCACCAAGAGAGAGCGTGACACGTCCACAGGCCAGAGGGAGAGCCGTGGGGAGTATTTTGATTACCTGGACCGTAATGGCCTCATGAACAACGAGATCAAGCCTAAAGCTAAAGGCAACGACCTAGCCCTGTCCAAGAAAAAGCTGAAGTGGCAACTCGAACAAGAGAAGAACAAAATTCAGCCTCTACAAAGAGGAGGCAACTTCATGGATGACGTTACCAATAACCTTGCTGACCCAGAAGAAGATGATGAGGAAGATCAGGAGGATGAAGAGCAGCTGAGCCCTGAAGAAGAGGAAACTCGGGCCAAAGCAGAGCAAGAGGAGGTACGCAGACAGGCAGCAGAAGCACAAAGAGCCAAGGTCGAGGAGGAAAAGCTTGCAGACATTGCATCTGACATGCTCCTGAAATACATCGTGAAACAGGACAAGAAAAAGTACCAGGACAACAATGGTGCAGAAGATAAGCGCTCTGATGAGGAGGACACTAGTGATGATGATGACATTGACCCACAGACCATTGATAAGTTGATTGAGATCTCAAGCAAGCTGCATCTTCCTGCTGATGATGTGGTGGACATTATTAACGATGTGGAGAAAAAGAAGAAAAAAGATGCTCCTGAAAATCTCCCATGGCAACGTCCTCTCGTGCCGCGTCCAGCCCCCGTCGCACCTTCTACGCTGTTACGTAAACCTCCTCCCTCAAAGCCTCCTCAACCGAACACGAACCAATTAAAAGCCTGGTTCAAAGACAGGGCCTCAGTCAAGCCCAGCAAGCAAGACATTTGGACGAGGCAGCAGTGGCCCTTTCGTACCTACCCTTCCTACAAGTTCTATCAAAAACCCTACAGAGGGTATTACCCTATCTACATCCCGCCTCCAAAACCAAAATCCCGCTACTATTCCAAGCCCTCTTTCTCCCTCAATGATGTCCTGGGAAACTCACTGGACTATGACTTTGATTACTCCCCCAGACGGAAGTCCCGTCCCTGGGCGCAGTCTCGCCAAAGAGCCCAACCAGCCTTCCAGCGGAACCTCTACTTCCCTCACCCTCGGACTTTCAAAGCCGTACCCATGCCTAAACCCCGGTCACCTCCACGTCGTTGGCCGTCCTTTTATTACCCAGCCCGAGCTCCTGTAGTCACCAGGGAGGATGATTACTACAGTCCACTCAGGCAGCCGCCACAGGACAGCGAAGAGGAGCTGGAGAACTTCATCGAGAGGGTCTTCATGAAACATCCCCGGATGTTTCAGTGAGCAGACTGGGGGGGACAAAAGAGAGCGATGAGGAGGCGGAGGAGAAGAAAGTGAAAGGGAACAACTTAAAGACTGTTCATTGCCAACCTATCATGTTCTGGTTTCTTTTACTGAAATCAATTCATTCGCACTTACTTATTTGCTTCAGAAACAAAGTTTACCCCTAAAACAGAACACAATTAGGATCTTCATGTCCATCTAACCACATCTTCCCCCCTCCTCCCCCCCGGAGAGACTGACCAGCAAAGCAACTGGAGCGGCGAGAAGAAAGGGCGCTTGAGCCCGGCACATCTCAAATAAACAACGTCCAAGTTTTGCATTCCCTAAGAAGGCCTTTATAAAAGAGCAGATACCTGATAGCATGAAACACCATGTTTTCATCCCTTACAAAGACATTCAAGATAGAATCTTGAGAGGCTTGCCATTATTATGGAAGCAACTAAGCAAATAAGTCTTATTTACATATCTTATTTTGTTTTGTATATTTTGGACAGTTTAAATCCCAGTGGTCAATATCATTGATCGTAATGTAGAGGGATAGCAAAAAATATTCTAAATGCACCTTTAAAGAACGCGCAAACAGATTCATTCAGACAGAAATTATAAACCATCACAGTGCCATAATGGTGGAAATATACATTTCGTTAATTCAATACACCAAATGTATTAAGTCTTACTTGTACCTCAGAGTATTCTGCTTGAGCATTTACCATTTGTGCGTTCCCTTGTGAAGCAAAGAGGACACACTCTTGTACATAGAATTAGTTTCTTATCGCGGTCAGCATTTTGAATTTTTTCCTTCAATGTGTTTATACCATTGTTTTTTTACGCAAAAAAAGATAGAAAGTTGGTGCAAAAGACATTCATACATTCCAACGATTTCTAAGAAACAAATGTATTATTTCATAGAAGCTGTTTTGAATACAACTTTTAATTGCCTTAAGACACTCTCTTCCCCTTTTCAGATGAGCAGCAGTTTTGGTCACAGACTGGCTGAAAGGTTTTGGTCTCCAGCTCATAAACTTTATTCAGTGGAGCTGGGAAGCAGTGATCAGCCTTTTGACTTTGTTTTACAAATAAAACAAATATAAGACAATTAAAAAATTATTTAATGTTTGTGGTTTTAAATGTGTCAAATGTTAATGGATTATTTAAGGGTAACCTTGCCCCAAGGCCAACTGAGCTCAATCAAAATAGCATAGACAATCTGTTCATTTCAATGATTACAGTTCACACGGGAATGAATCAATCTAGATCTACTAAACATCACTGTTAATGTTAATTAAGAGAAAATTGATTGTAAACCATATTTTTCTAAAAAGAAGTCTGTAGGAAAGATTAAACTGGCTGAAACTGTCCCAAATGAGATGAAATAGAAATGTACCAAACTGGTGCTTGTCAATCTAAAAAAGAAACAATATTCAAACGTAAGGGGGAGACATACACCGTTCTAATTTTCTTTAAATGATTTGAAAGACTGACAGATGGAAGCTAGAGGAAAAAATGGTCGAGGATAGCTGAACCAGTGGAGTAAAGTTTCTGCACGTTACTGTAAACTTGCATCTAAAATGTGTTGCTTCTTTGAAGACATTAAGAGCATTGAAAAAAGTACAAAAAAAGATGAATGACTAGTGTATCCAAGTAAAAATGCAATTGAGTCTTGTGTGAGGAAAAATGTTTATGTCCTTTCTAGATGTATCTTGTACTTAACATAATAAACATGCGTTTGCTGGATGTAAATAAGCGCATGTTGATGACTAGTTTTGCTACACAGAGAGAAATAAATAAACTTGACTATTTTTTATTAAGATTGTTTTTTTAATTCCTTCTTGTAAAGAACATGGTTGTGAGATTTGCACATATATCATACATTTGTTTACACACCATTACCTCCTACATACAGCACACTCAAATTTACCTTGGCATGAATTGCTACAAATAAAGTTTTGGCTTACTTTTTTCCATCTTATAGCTCATAACATTAAAGAAAAGCATGCACATAAACAATATTGAGATCAGAGTACCTTACCAAAAGGAAGTTAAACATGAACATTTAGCATCTCAGTGTGAAAATCTTTCAAAGATGATGTCTCTAATGAGCTCATTTGATCAGCAATTAGCCCAACTAACTGTGTGAGCCCCAGAGCCAATCAATGCCACATATCATCTCCCTAATTGCATGCCAGGTCGAATTTTCTCTTAGCTTTGATATGCCGTACGTGAGCAAATACAAACGCGCATGTGCACGCACACATTATTAAGAAACAAAAGGACATTAAAATAAAGCCAGAGGACAGATTTACTGTTGAAGAGGATTATGAAGGGAAAAGTGTATGCTATGTAACAAGAAAGCAAGCAGGGCAGGGGTCTTGACTAATGAGAGACTGAGCACATTAGTAGTCCTACTAGGACTGCTGCGTGCAATCAAAGATTTTCAGCAAGGAAGGTTGTTATAGGGAGAGATGCCCCGCTTTCACACCACATGAGACATGTTTAGGAGTCAGGTTGCTTTTCATTCATGTAAATACACTTAAAGTGATAGTTTGCAGAAAAATCTGTCATCATTCACTTCTACTGTGGAACACAAAAGAAGATATGCTTCTGCTTTTGTCCAAACAATGAAAGTCGAAGGCATCCAAAACAACACTGACTCGCATTGTATGGACAAAATACACAGACAAAATTTTTCAAAATATCTTCTTATGTATTCCACAGAGGAAAGAAAGTCAGTCAGGTTTGGAACAACATGAGGATGAGTAAATGACAGGACATTCATTTTGGAGTGAAAGAATATAAATTAATATCTCTTCTTGAATGAATATAACTCATCTACTTTAAAAAGCCCATATATATGAACCCCAAACAAATTACTTTTGTCCCTGCTCATGTTTGATTGGTTACCACACTGCAAAAAATGACTTCATTGCATTTTTCATTAGTCTTTTTTGACAAAACTAAATAAGGCCAATTTACCTGAGAAGCAACACTGCATAAGGTAATAAATAATAAATACAAACTTGCTTTTTAAACTTGTGAGGAAAAATCTGCCGGTACAGTAAGTCAAATGTACTTACATATTCTCTGACAATCCCCCGGTTTCACAGACAAGGCCTAAGCCTAATCGCAGACTAAAATGCTTGCATGTTTGAGTGGTTTTAACTGAAAGCAACTTGCACTGATATATCTTAAAATACATCAGTGTCACTGTTTTGTCTCAAGATGCACACCAGTAATGTTTGTTCTAAGGCATGTTTATAAAAGCTACTTAAAAACCTAAACCTGGCTTAATCTAAGCCCTGTCTGTGAAACCAGGCCAATAAGTCATATCTGGAGATATGGAGTGGAGTGGAGTGTCGCTAAAATAAATGTATCTAGTTTCAAAGATCTTTAAATATTTTAACTGCTAAATTACACAAAAATATGGGTTAAGAATATGATTTTGTAGTGTATTACATGCTTTTTAATTCAAAATGACTGTGAAACAATCTCCACAGAACAGAATGAATTTCAGTGCTTTAATTTTTTGGGTAGCTCCAACTTAACCTTATACTTAACCATTAGGCTACTACCACCCCTATTAATATACATTATATTCCTATTAATTTATTCATATAATCATATTAATCATCCATCTCTTACTAGAGAGCCCTGAAAAAGTTTATTTCAAGGGCACAATGACGTCAGTCAAACATTGTTTGTGAATATGCAAAGTGAAAAAAGTTCTTAGTACATAATCACTTGACACCCAATGACAGCAATTTTCAATTCAGAATGTTATTAACAACAACTGAACGGGACAAACAAGGAGTGACAGCTACAATTTCCCATGAATAAATCAATAAATAAAAAAGAAGAAAGAAAAACACAGAAAATTGGGGAAACAGAATCAGACAGGGAGGGAAGACAAAGAAAATTACATACTAATGAAATGACTAGTGAAATTGTAAATCAACAACAGAACAGCTTGGAATAAAGAGACACCAAACAAGTGCCGAGAGGTAGTCAATAATAATGTTAATGAAGAAAGTGAGGGGGTGGCATAGAGAAAGAGAAATAGAGAGAATGGGGCGACGGGTTGATAAGGAGAGCGCAGCCCACGGAGGAGCAATGATTCATGAGTCACATGGTTGAGAGGTGAGTCATACTCGCTCTACTGCAGAACCCTCAGCCTCCAACACACACCGACAATCCTTTGTCATATTCACTTACTCAGGCACAGCCACTGGGAAGAGTAATTGTCAAATTCAGTCTAACAGACTCTATAATACCACCCGATTCAATTAAATAAAAAGAGAAACATCTACCAATGTGTTAAATCCAATTGTGCACACTGACAAATTCCAGAAAGAAAACGTGTGCACTTATCAAAGAGAAAAGCTCTCCCTTCCTGCGTGACACCTGCGCACCAGCACACAAACAAAATGACAAACACAGTTTCTTTGCCCTGAAGGCTTGCCCAAAAAAAAAACAGAAGAATGAAAACGCACTTTGTTCTCCTGATCAAATATCGAATCTGTCCGACATTCTCTATGACTCAAAACCCAACACCCCCGATGCAGAAAAAAAAAAGATCAGCATAATGGGAAAACCCACGGAAAGCCCATATGTTCCGCCTCCACCAAAAACAATCTCTGCCAAGTCCATCAGCGTGTTGGCCTAAAGCGGTTTTCACATTTCATTATGGAGGTGGGAAGCTCTAGGGTGGGTTTGCCTGTAAACACTGTCCCAAGATCAGCTTTTCAAACACTTATTCTGGCAATCCTCCGGAAGAAGAAAAAAATGAACAGAAGAAATGTCCCCACCTTACATCATTTAAAGGGAAGTCTGAATTATTATACACTGTATTACTGAACAGACTGCTCATAGATTCTATAGGGCACCATCTCCCGAGAGGTCTCACAGGTTAACAGGAGTAGCCTTTATAAACATAAAGAGAGGGTGAGACTCACTCTTTATAGTAGATAAAGGAGTTACTGTAAGGAAGGAAGTAACAACATGACATTAAAAATTCATCATGAGGTAGGCAGAGAGGCCAAGCAATTATGATGGGCGGAAAGAGGTGGGGGAGAGAACGAGAGAGAGAGAGAACATGCAGAGGCACTTGGCAGAAACTCAGTTTCCACTGGAGATGTGCTGGTGCCAGATCAATGGAAAAAGACTCATACAGGGGAGAAATGAGAGCAGTCATCCATCAAACTATCAGTGTGAGACCAGCATATTATACTTACTGTCATAAAATGTGCTAAACAGAAGCTAAACAGTGTTTCAGGTAATCTCAAAGACATGTTTGATTAACTTTGCAATTATAAAGATTACTCATAAAATGACACTGTGGAATTGCATTTGCCGCAAAGGCCATTTTGTGAATGAGGCTATATGTTTTGCTGGCAGCAAGTTTCCAGAATTTCCATTATTTTGTGAATTTCTACAGCCAAATATAATGCGGATTACCACAAAAATTAATTACGATTTATCCCTCCTTTTCTTCAAAAAAATAAAAATTGAGGACATAAGCGTGACTTGTTTCGGAACCAGAATATTACTTTATAGGTATCACCCCATCATTCAGTACGTTTAACAACAATACTCCGATATTAACCTGATTAACAATACTCTGATTAAGAAACTACCATGTAAACAGCGATTTCTAATTACCTTAATCCGGCTAAAGTCATACTCGAAGTAAACGCAAATCGAATTAAGACGTGGAGTATTCCTATTTTAGTCACGTTATCGGAGTGCATTACAGACATGTACACACCTTAATCTAACTATTAACATTAACATGACGACGAAGTGACTGAAATGCGCTGGTTTGAGATTCGATAATCACACGTCATTCGCACTCTACCGGCGCGCTTACTGACGACCATTGTCGTTATTGTGAGTGTACACAAATAAAACTAGACAATTTATAGTTTATAATTATGTCTCACATACACATTTATCTGTATGGCCAAAAATGACGGAGCATTGTGAGTTATTTCCGCTGTCATGAGGAAAAAAATCTATCAGAACGCGCCGGCGCCTTCGACGACCAGAGGGTTAAAGAAAACGTATAGCCTATTTAGTTCCATATTTATGTTTAAGTAGTAGCCTATAAAATTATTTTTTAATTTCTATTTATCTATGTTGAAAAGTGAACAGCATGAGCAAGATAGGCTACATCATAAGATGCGCAATACGTCGGGGGACATGGATCAGACATGATTTTGACCACTTCATTAAGTTTTGTTTTGTAGAAAGCCTTTCTTTAATCTTAATTTAAATAAATGTTTCATCAGCCAATTGTCTGGATTTAATAAATAAGAAGCAAACCAACCAAGAACGTCGGGAATGGATTAAAGTGCGTAACGAGCCCACTTGCCTGTTTCCGTGGCCTTTGAGTAAGGCTGAAACGATAGGCTACGTCTTTCTGTTTTTAATACATTTCTTGAATACATATCTTAATTACAGTAGGCCTATCGATAGTTATTATATTTGTGGCTTTAAAGCAATAGGCTATGCTATATTGTATAAAGTGGTATAAATCACAGACCTGGTGCAAACGTATCCACATTGATATGATCCGATCAGATGCTTTCTCTTTAAAATGTCGTATTTGTTGTGTGCTTTTTTTTATATGTGCGCAGCACATATTCACATAGGCTATTCATCTAAACGGCGTCGGGATGTTCATTAACCGTAGCTAGGCTAACACTGAGAAGGTATTTCAAAATTCTTTTTACCCCAAAGCAAAGTAGCTACGATCAAGAACACGAACGCGTGTGTGTTGGAGAGAGACGCAGGCAAAGAGAACTATAAGAAACTGGTAAGATACTAATTTTAGTTGGTGTAGCCTATAGGTTAGGCACACAAATTCGCTTATAGGGTTCCCTAGACAAGCAGCTCGATCTCATGAAAGTGCGTATCTAGGCTATAGCACGAATTGTATTTATCGTTTGCAAGTAAAAAGTCATTTCTGCGTATAAACTTAACGATAAATACAATTCGGACTATAGATACGCATTTCATGATATCGTGCACGAGTGAAGTGTGTGTGTTTGTAAGTGCTTTCATAACCGTGCAGCCCAGGGGGGCCGTCATAATAGCCTGCACTGGGGCCCGTCATACTAAGTTACGCCACTGGCACACATAGTGGTCAACCATTTGACGGAAAACAAGAGAGCATGGCTTGGCTTCAAGCAACTCTCTCCCACCAGCAGGGCCGTAACCACCATAAACATTGAGGGGGACAAGTCCCCCCAATAATTAGAAATGGCCAAATTGTCCTCCCCAATGTTTGAAATTCGTGCACTGCTCTCATGCACTCCATTAGGCCAAAAAGGTTTAAAAGTTACATTTTTAGTCTGGTCTGCCTCAGGTCTAACGGCGCTTGTCAATGTCAAAAATGATTGAGATGGCCAATCAAATCAAAGTAGGTGGGGTTTACGTTCTCTTTTGGCTCGTTCACAGTCTTCACAGAGACAAGCGTCAAATCGATCGCTTAATGCTGTTGCGGAGACTCTTCTTTCCGGTGAAATCACAAAACAAAATGCACACAAACGTGTCCATACTCTTAATATACAATCATTGGACATCTTTGATTTTAATTAAGAAAAAAAACTATATGAGGGCGGATTAGAACCTGTAACCTTCGACACGGTTTACAAAAATTCTACTACCAGACCACTAAGGAATTCGATGTTAGTAGAACGTTATCTATGCATTTATTCACTAACGGGAAGAATCTCGAGACTAACGATATATTTGACGCAAATGAATGCAAATAGTCCCAAAATGATTATTTCCCAACTAGAATTAGACCTAGAATTTCGTTCACTGTTCTGTTTCTTTATACTTTATATACACTTACATACACTTACTACTTAGATTACTGCTGTCCATGTAAACGTAGTCATTTACTCACTTTGGCGTTTTAAACTTGTATGACTCTTTCTTCTGTGGTAAAAGATGCTTTGAGAAATGTCTGGGTTTTTTTGTGTGTGCATACAATGGAAGTCAATGGTAACCAAAACAGCTATTATGCTCTACAGAAGAAAGACAATCATACAGGTTTGAAACGACATGAGGGCCAGTAAATGGTGAACTGCCTCTTTAAGAGCAACAAGCAGTTACCCCTACCCCATTTTTACAGTAAAGAAGCTTGCACATAATATAGTGCTTTAAATATAACTATGCATTGAATATACATTGTTTTAGGCACACTTTTAATTAACTGTTTATTTTTACAGAAAAAATGCTTTACTTAAATTCAGACAATAACCCTTTAAACTGCATATTTAAAGGAGAATAATATAAATACATTTTAGGCAGAATTCACGACATAAACGCTGCACACATATTAAGAAAAACACATTAGTGGACTTGTAAACAAGAATTATAATCCTACATCCATGAAAAAGAGGAAGACATATTGCATTTGCATGACAAACCACAGGATACACAATTAGTCACTAAGTGCTGCAGAAATGCAATTGACAGGAGGGTGAAAAGCTGAAGGGCACATGACAAGGTCCCTAGAAACTGTCTGCTGTCCATCTCCACTCAGAGGAGATAAAGGAAGACACTCTGAACAACAGCTGAGTTTATATTTAGAAAAAGGAGGGAGGGCTGCAATCACACTGTGGGTCAAATCGTTTGACACCTGCACACTGATGACGGTGAAAAACACAACAGGCAAAAGATTTCTGTTTTCATAAATCCTCAACAAAGGGAAGGAAACACAAACAGATATTAATAAGACATTTTGAGAATGAGGGATGAAGCTAAAGTGACGTTGAAAAAGCACAACTAATCTATATTACCAATGCAAATTAAAATGAAAACATGTTTTGTGTGCGTCTTTGCTATCTGTGGTGTTGTGACTTCCATCTTTTTAATTATCACTGATTTCATTAACATCTCTTTCCTCTAAAAGCCTGTCTGTTTTCATTATATGGACATGTTGTGTCTTCGCCTGTAATCTCTTTTTCTCCTTTTCCTTCACTCCATTGTCTGTTTCTTGCCACAATGGTGGTGCAGTGAGCTTCACTGCACCACTGTCACCAACGACCGACTGGTGACTCATCCACTTACATACTCAATCTCTCTCTCTCTCCCTCTCTCTAGCACTCTTTATCTTTGCTCCACACACACACAAATAATAATACATTCCTGACAAAGCATCCGTCTTTTTTGTTTGAGGATGCAAACATTATACCATCAGAGGTCACGCCATGACCGATGTAGAAATATCAAGCAAACAATCATGAAAAAAGGTCTGCAAGTTTTCTCTATAAACTGTAACTGCTGTCATTTGGCATAAGGTTTCATTCACTAAAAAAACAGGTTGATTATGCTGAAATAGAACGGGGGGAAAACATGAAGACAGATGAGAAAGAAAAAGTCATTGTACTTGGAAGTTTAGGCTAAAATTGTGTTTTATTATTTATAAAATTACATTCACACATAATTCTGTTTTGGTTACCTGACGGATTTTACACAGGGAAAAACATGCCCTCATGCTGAATTATTCAATTGTTTAAAAATAAAAAGAAACAGTTAATCTCAAAATAGTCCCTTATTTCACACCACGTTTAAAAAGCTATGTAAATACAGCACACTTAATATCAAAGCCCTCTTTTGTTATCTGAAACAAGCTACAAATACTCCCTTACTTACTACAACTCCAACACCATGCTTACAGTCAGAAACACATCTTTGGAAAGCAGGATGTAGACCAAGATAAACAGGAAAGAGCTTCAGCGCCATTTTGTGGTTGAGATTCAGTGCCCTGTTCTCGAAGTAAGATGCACATTCAGACATTTTACTACTGTGGCTCAAGGGACAGAATGAATAGACCACACAATATAGTCCATTTAGTATTGCAGCCATTTAAAAAGGTCTATTTAATAGTCCTCCCATTTAGTGAATATATCCATAAAATCGATCCATTAGAAAAAAACCATTAGAAGATTTACTTATGGTCCATAGCACTTAATTTAAAGTGGTACAAGTACAAATATTTGCATCTCACACAAATAAACATGGCTGGATGGTCAATGTCATTGTTTCCTGAGCAGCTACAGTAGATGTATAGTAATGGCATTTAGGAAGATTCAATTTGAGGTTATCTACTACAGGTAGCTTTTCCAAAGCAGGTCACTTGATCAGTGTAACAACAAATCATTCTCTGAAATAAAACTAAAAGCTGAGATTGCATGACCTGTTAAAATGGTTTCTAAATAGGTTTCTGATTGCTAAATTCAAATGCAACTCTCTTTCTATAGTGTCTCTTAAGAAAGAGGAGTTGCCAGCTAGGCAGCCATTTTAAAATGTAAAAGACAAAAAAAAAGGTTGGAATTGAAATACAATCAAATGCTGATCTCAGTAGTACCAAAAGTAACTCCGCCTACCCTCTTTTATTCCCCTTTTCTCCTCCCTCCCCTTGGACCCACTTGCAAACTTCCCTTCACATGTCGCAGTAGTACCGAAATTTACCATCTGTCTTGACTGCATTGGAAATTATTACTAGGCCAGCCCCATCTCCTCTAGGACGCTCCTGGGTGACTCATCCTCCTGTCCGGAGAAAAGGAGACGAGGGTTTCCATTGAGGCGTCCTCACAGTGTACATTACACAATGCAATGATTATTTAACTTGGCAGCTTACAATGTGCAATACTCAAAGGAGTTGTGAGTATATAAATAAAGGAGCCACAACAACAGAATTAAAGTAACATTATTAGACTTTTATATGCAAACAACATTCAAGAATACAAAAATAACATGCATACACACACCTCTTGTAGAAGGTCGGCCTGTTCGATGGCCTTGAGCACGCTCTTCTTGGATGTGTCCTGAATTTCTCCCCCCATAAGAAACTCGTCCAGGATAAAGTAAGCTTTTTCAAAGTTAAAAATGATGTCAAGCTCACAAACCTGCATTTTGTACAATACACACACAAAACAGTGGAGACATTAGAAACGATCTTGTTTACGTGCACAAGAATCTGATAATAATCCAGCTGTGAATGTGTCACATAAATGTGTTAACCTAATTGAAATAATCCAATTTAGGCAAAATTCCAGTTTCTAGAAATCAGAATAAGGCAGCTGCTATATGCATATTATTTAATCAGCATTCTGTGTCATGTAAATGCCAAATTAGAAATATCCACTGTAATAGAATATTCATTTGTATACACAACCATTAAAAAGTATGCGCTCGGTTAGATTTTTTGTTTTTGAAAGAAGTCTCTTATGCTCACCAAGGCTGCATTTATTTGATGAAAAATACAGTAAAAACAGTAATATTGTGAAATATTACTGAAATTAAAATAGCTGTTTTCTGTGTTATTATATTTCAAAAATCATTTTAATATTGCTGCTTGGTGCTCAAGAAACATTATTCCAACATAATTATCAATGGTGAAAACGGTTGTGCTGCTTAATATTTTTGTGGAAATCATATTTATCAGGATTCTCTGATGAATAAACAAAGTTCAAAAGAACAGCATTTATTTGAAATAGAGTTATTTTGTAACATTATAAGCTTCTTTACCTACACTTTTATCAATTTAAATGCACCCTTGCTGACTAGAAGTATTTATTTCTTTCAGCATAAAAAAAAAAAACTTAATAGACCCCAAACTTTTGAACAGTAGTGTACATGAAACAAATTAAAAGTTAAATAAAATACACTAACAACTTTTTTGTTAATTGATTGCAAATACTCAACTAATCAATCAATAATACAATTTGTTGCATTTTATTAAATGGCAAGAACAACTAAATCAAAATAATAACTGTAATAGAACAATTCTGTGAATATTAAAATGGTCAAAGAGGAACACTCTAAATGCTATACTCAAAAATGTAACACTAAACGCACAAGGGAATTAATCTTAATAAATGACAGGCAACAAAAACAGTCAGATAATCAAAACAGAAAGCCATAAGCACAACAGCAAATAATATCAATACAGAGGGTGTCATGTGGCATGTACAGAGAAAAACAGACATGGGACAAATAGTGGAGGATAAAAAGCAGAGGAGTGGATGGACAAAAAAGCAAAAAGGATGAGAAAGTAAAGAATTTCACAGGTTTTGGGTTGCTGTGATGTGAGGTATGAAATAGCGAGAAAGGAGGAGAGAAATAGAGAGGCCAGATGAAAGAGGGGTGGTGGCGAGGAATGACTCACACTGCCAAAGTACTTATCCAGCAGCTCCACAAAGCGATGGATGACCTCCAGGGTAATCAGCTCATTGTCCTGCTCCTCCACCGCACAGCAGAAATATAGACTGGCATACCTACACACCCACACATACCCCAATAAATGAGTTACCTATAATACGTCCATCAAAAAAATTGTAATGGTGTATATGCAGTCAATCATGTAAACTAACCAAAAAAAAATAAGAAAAAGCAAGCATACAAACCAGGGTGATTATTTGTGAATTGAAATAAAACTGAAATAAATATTATTATATTATATTATATTTCCGGCAACTTTAAGTTACATTCGTTCAAATTTCACTCCTAACAAACTCATCAAGAATCTCCGTATTTCACACACATCCGGACTCTTGCTCAGCACCAAAGCCAATGCAAGTAACCGTTTCATCAATCTTTAAATGCGTCTCTAAGTTTTGACCCCTTTTAAGAAGGTGATTTTGATTCTCTGAAGCTGCTCATTAGGTTGTGGTTAACATTGTAAATCTTGCCATTCTTTGTTCGTCTCTCTCTTCTATTCACCCGTAGTTTCATTTATTAAACTCTTTATATCCACGCTTGATTGTCTCTGTGTTTGCGGCTCACAAATCAAAGTCACTTAAACGTTTGATCTTGCTGATCTTTTGTACTGTTAATACTAGTTGTTGTTCTTGGCCAGGAGAACAATCTTTCTTAAAAGTTGATAGAACACTGTACTGTCGGTTCGGTGGACGAACAGTTCAGTCGATTTGTAAAATTAATTCTGCTGCAGTTAATTCTAAAATCTGATCTGTATATTTATAATTAATTATAACCCGTTGTGGTTACTAGCCACAATTTTGACACTGATACCATAGAAAAAACCTGCCATATACACACACACACACACACACACACACACACGTGTATATGGCACATGTGTAACAGTATAATGGATCCGTGTGTCAGGTCTTAAAGTGACAGCAGCCTAATATACCAACTTTACATTAACTTAACTGACATAACTGACTGTATTTATGTGAATACTCACCAAGACCGGCATTTTGACATTATTTTGTTTGTATTTGACTGTTTAAGGTCAATAAGCAGCAAAAAAGAACTCCTTAGTACTGAGAGGCAGCTTTGTGTGTGCACAACCATGCATTGTCAAAATTCATAAAAAAAAGTTTCCAGGGAACTAGTGAGTAACACCGTTTCAACCCCGATTTTTACTATCCGTTGGCACTTTGAATCCTGGCTAACATGCTAACGGTGTCCTGCAGATGGCACCGCGAGCCCGTGCAGAGCTGTCAGAAGCAATCCGTGCATGAAATAAATGTATTAGAAAACATAACATTTTGCAATTTATTTAGTAATTGTTTAAGGTCTTTTCGCCATTTCAATCGTCATACACCCCACCCCCCAACCAACCAATTCACATGGGTCACACTTTTCAGGTCAGAAATACAGAAATACACGAAAAACACATCCCTGAATATAGCTGTTTGTGAAGTTAAAAGGTCTGCAAAGTTTTAAAGATCAAAGTGCATTGTCTCTTAAAATACAGAAAAGATTCTGAACTGCTGAAATGAGTCATCACCAATTCCAGTAACTTCCTGTTACATACCTACATAACAATGTAACATATTTGCATAATGCATGCCTATGGTCTTGACTGGCTGCCCGCAAACGTCGTCTACTTTTGACCCGCCCTCAAAGTTTCAGTTTCCGAAACAGACTATAACGGTTAGGGCTGGGCGGTATATCGAGTTTGTACAATATATCGATATATTTTTTAGAGACGATATGGAATGAGGCAATACCGTTTATATCAATATACAGTAGATTGATACGAACGCATCTGAAAAATAGCGGAGGACGCAGAGTGAGCTGATGCAGGGAAAGTGCATGATACAATTTGTCCTAAACATGACACATGCTTTATATTAAGGGCTTCAAAATAACTGGTAAGATATAGTTAACATGTATAGTTTAAAGCAGCTTGCCCTGTCAGATGCTCTGAGAGATAGGCTATTTGTGCTGACTGACAGATAAATACTTAAGAAGTTTAATGCGTTTGAAATGTGGTGCTTTCCTCAGTGCATAACTTACATTTCACAGGTATATTCTCCATCTGTAAATGTTAGAAAGTCATGCAAATATGTCCATTTTGCTGTCAGGAGAGGACAATCCTCCTGCAAGCGAATCTCCGCTAAAATTCAGGCTTCCGTGAATGAGCGCCGCCACGTGCATTCGCGCCAAACAGACGGAGCGCAATAGGAACGCAATTTCTGACTAAAGTATACATATTTCTAAAATATGTTGTTGTTGGACAATAAATGTGCCATATGTGGAATTTTAAACCTACAAGTAAGTATATTTTTATGAAAGTGACCATTATAATGGGGTAATCAAATATAGGCTATATGCTTTTGTTTTTATTTTCATTTTTAGTTTAGTGAATTTAAAAACAAAATTATTAATTTTGTGTTTAGATTGTAAACCCCCTTTTTGCACATAATATATTGCATAGCCTACATTACATTCACTGTATTTGTTTATAGCCTTCAATATCAACAGTTTTTAGGACATCACTGGGCAGGATGTGAAATAAAATTATTATTAAAGATTTTTTCATACAGATTTTTTTTTATCCAAGTAGGAAAACGTAGAAAATACCGGGATATATACCGCGTATCGCCATTCAACCAAAAAATACCGAGATATGATTTTTTTGGCCATATCACCCAGCCCTAATAACGGTAGACCAATCACAAAAGACTGAGCCAAGTCTGACCAATCAGAGCAGAGTAGCTCTAGGAAAGGAGGGGTTTAGAGAGACTGAATCTTCAAATAAACCGTCTTCAGACTCTTTGGCCCTGTTTACACCTGGTATTAAGATGTGTTTTCGTCAATCCAATCAAAAGTGGACAAAACTCTAAATACAGGTATAAACGGGGACTAAAACGTTTTGAGCTTGTCCACTTTAGACCACTTCCAGAGGTAGTCGAAAAAGCATTTGATCTGATTGCTTTGTAGTGTAGACGCTCATCGAATGCGTTCGAACAGCCATAAAAGACCGCCTACTGACCTAATGTGTAAACATTACGGGAAGCGGGCTAGCCAGAAGGCAATTTAAACCGGCTGAAGACCCAAGTTTGATTTGAAGATGAAAAATTTCTAACACGCACTTACAGCGCTCGCCGTTGTCTTGTGGCTATCAGTACAGAAACGAAAGCTGCTGCTCTTTCATATGTGAATTGCGCAAGCTTATTTCGTCCATTACATCTGAAAGTTCTGAAAAGGCCCATAGATTTACCCGTCCATAGACCCTTCCCTCAAAGAAATCAGGTGGTTGTCAGTGGACAAAAGAGACGGATTAAAACACCAGATGTAAATGGAATGTGTCACTCTTGTCTACTTGTGATCCGAATCCGATCAACCAAAAAGTATCTTAATACCAGGTGTAAACAAGGCCTTTAAGAAATTAGGTGGTGTGCAATGTATATAATGGAAAAATCAAAGTGTTTTTTGACCTTGGATGCATGAAAACCTATTGTAGGAGACCTCTAAAATAGCATAATAGGGGCACTTTAACCAAACCTCAATGATATTAAGTAGCTGGCAAATCAAGAACACATCATCAGATGCAGTGCTAAAGTGAAAAACAAAAACAAGCATCATACACAACAGAACAAGGCTGCTTTACTTTTAGTGCCCCCTTGTGGCAAAAAACAATGACCACCCCACTACAACTTTTTATTGTCTAGTGCAGTATCAGTATTAACCTCTTATAAAAAAAAAAAGGTCATTTTATTACATAATGCAAAAGCGCACTGTGAGAGTTCACAAGAGGGTACTAATGAATCAAGTCAGTGTATGTGTGTAGGTAACTAGATATGAAATGTTTTTTGATGTTTCAAACAATTCCACTCCTCAATATTGACACATTAAATGAGTCATTGTTCACAATAATTTGATGTATGCTTCACTAGACAGTTATAGAAAAAAACATAAAACAAAACAACAGGCCAAAGGGGAAAAAAAGGGACGTAGTCTGTGTACCAGGACTACATTTTTTCAAACATTGTGTGCATGTGAAAAGCAGAGAAAAGTGACACATTTGCAACCGACATTTCTGTCTCACAAAGTCATCAAATGCATGTGTTTTCTACCTCTTGTAGACTATCTTCAGATCTCTCCATTCCAGGAAGCTGCACATTTTGGGTTTTCTGGCCAGCACCACCTGCATGAGCTCTCTGACCATCTTTTTTTTGTCACGCTCAGCCGTAGCCGTGTACCATTTCTGGAGTCGTAGCTTCCCCTGCCGGCTGAACAGAAGCATAAAGCGCATCTACATAAAAACAGAGAGAGAGAGAGAAAGACAGGAGAGGATCGCATAAAGAAAAATAGTTAGTTCCTCAACCAGACACTAAATAAAAAAATAGGAGCAGCGTTATTTTAGTATTATTTATATACTAAGTATTTTATTAACATTTATTATTATTATTATTTTTTTTTTGTTTGTTTTGTTTACATTTTAGCAATTTTGTTATGTGCTTTGACATTTTTATTAGCTTTTTGTCTATTTGGCATTCATTTATTTTTATTTCAGATTTAGGTTTACTAATTTTAGCATTTCAACATAATTCAGATAAACATTTTTTTCTTGTTTAAGTTTTTCCATCTAATATTTATATTTTAATTTAATTTTAAATTAATTTTAATTAATGAAAAAAAGAATAGTTTTAGTTTGCAAAAACAACACTGAATTGGATAATACAGAAAAAACACTGAATTATGATCAAAAACTGGAAGTGAGTAGAACATTTAAAATGAAGTATAGCACATTTATTTTACATGCAGTTTAAGACTTCACATTCAGCTTGAAACTACATGGAATATTTGTAAATGTTTTAAAAGTTCAATTGTAATCGAAGGATTGATGAAAAGGCCAAAAGTGACTAAAACTGGTGAAAGACATTTAACAAATTGTGACCTAAAGTATACTAATTCAAATAAATTGCAACCTAAAATCCTGATGTTGAAAAAATGGTTAATGTCCATGTTATTTATCAACTACCCACATACAAATGATGATGATTCAATAAAACCACCAGCATCTGACTTATCAGAAAGGATGAAGGCGTAATGGAAAAAGTGTGTAAAAATTGTGCTTTTTTTTTGCCCTAAAAGAACTTCAGCGTCATCCATCATTATAAAATTAGAACGCGAGCTGGCCTATACATTTCAGATGTGTTAAATATTTAAGAGGAGAGCTGAAGAGCACTGCATCTGCTCCCAACAGACATGGCCCACATATCCAACACGGTGCATTTAGCTCAATCCACTCCAAAGGCTATCAATAACCATCACATTTTCTGATCACAGAACTAGTATACGACATACTATGATTAAAAAGCACAAGACTGTCACATGGAATACTACTCTAAGCACACATTAGTTTAATTGTGGAGGATTTCTTACCAGCTTGCTAAATTGAGGACTTTGTGCCAGAATTTGTCAGCCTACATCAGCCCTTGAAATAGTCTAAAAATGGTGCACTGCACTTGGCAGTGAAAGGCTCTGATGTATAACAGCCGCTTAATATCCAAAAAAATAAAGACATAAAAAAGACGGGAGAGATGTGGGACATTTTTTTTATTGAGGCCAAAGACGGGAATAGTAACCTCCTAAGGGAAAGAGACTATCTTTTTCAATTCTATAAAAAGGTGTCCATATTTAGCAGCCAATCATGTGAAAATTTAGCCTCCACATATATAGACAAGTTTGTTAAAACCATGCATTGTTTTTACTTGATCAATGCCATGTCTTTTAATATTCGTTAGTAGTTTAAACACACAGATGTTGGACATTAAACTCATACATTCATGAAAATCTACTGTTAATAAAGAACATTAAAATCTACAGAATTAGATCACTGTCTACTGCTAAACTACACATCTTTACTTACAGCGATGAATGTTTTCTGCTGTTTTTCTAGCAACATAGAAAGAGGGGAAAACAAAAGGTCTTATATGGAGAAAAATGCTCTCTTTAGACTTGTATGGTTTGTTTGATCTGTTTATAGATCTAAGCATAAGCAAGTTCAGGTCAGCCAGTTTAGTGAATATGGCAAACAGGGTACAGAGTAAAAAGACATCACATTTTGCTTCCCTCTGTTATGAGCATGAGTGCTTTCTTCAGTTGGCAAACACTGTTTTATGATGTGTTGGATATTATCTCTCAGAGCAGCACTTCCTTTCATGCTTAACTGATTAAACAAAGGAAATACGTTGTGAAATACTTCTATAACGGAATAGTTTTGAAAGAACACACTGTTATATGACGCTAAAACCCGCAATTAAATGTACTGTAGGATTTAAGGCATTCTGACTCACAGTTCATCTGAATCTAAAATTAAAAACACACTACAGCAACTAGACAACCGTTTCCGGGTTGAATCAAAAGAGTCAAAAGACAACTTTTAAAAAAACTGATTTCAATTGATTTCAGAAAATGATTTCATTTGAAACCTCAGGTTCAGTCAACGATACCTCGGATATTCCGGAAATACTCCGGTTGTGCACCAAGCAGTCAATAGCATTTAGCTGATTTATTATTATTATCAACTTAACACATCAAATCCAGCTGTCAACCTGACAGGGTAGTGAACAAACGCTTTTCAATCTATGACATCTAGAGAATTTCACGATTTATTTGTGAGATGTAAACCATACAAAGCGTCCACTCTGAACAGACCACCTAGGGCCCGACAGGTGAGATGGGAATGTTTAAACAGGTTTTGAGGTGTCCAGGTACTAACTTAGCTTTAGCTAGCTAGCTCTGCCCGAAAAGTGCAGATTAATGGCACTATAAGAGTATAACTTACCATTCTGACGGCTTAATGAGAGCAGTCAGGTAATTTCAGTGAACAGCAAACCGCTTTTTGGTAAATACCGCAAGATAATATCAATACATGTCTAATCGACTACTCGTAGTTTCAGAGCCCCATTGAAACAGCCTGGAGTAGCGCTGTCCGATTCGTGAACGAATTGTTCTTTTGAGTCGGATCTTTTCAATGCATCGTTTGAACAGATTCGTTCACGAATTGGACTGATGAATTACTGTAAACGGCCGTATTAATGAAACTTCACGTAATAAACAGCAATATGTGTCGACAACATTTTAGAGTATTTAATATGCCAGGCAAAGATGTCAGGGACCACGTTTAATCATGACGTAAAAGAACTGTTGAATCGGTTCATTGAAACGAACTGTTTAAAAGAACCGATTCGCGAAATTGAGCCGGACTTCCCGGCACTAGAGATGAGTCAGGTATAGCGTCATCACCACCAGCGCGCATGCGCTCTGCCCATTCATGTCTCCACAGAAAGTCCATTTGCTGCCTTTATAAGAAATGAATTCCTGCTTTAAAAAAGCGTTTTAAACGTTTATGTTTACAAAAGTAATATAGTGGGTTTCTTGTCTATTTGTGAAGATTAACAGCTTTGCCTCTGTGACATCAGGCAAAGATGTTCAGATGTTGTTGCCATGACAAAACAGGGGCTGATTCAGGTTACCATGGTAACGGAGATAGGGCGAGTCAAAGAACTTTAATCCGTTCATTATATAGGCTAGCATAACCCAGATTGCTGCTGCTCAGTTTGGTCATTCATTGCCGCAATCATCGTAATGCCATTTGTACTGCAAGTGAAGAACACGCCGTTCAGCTCGTGCTAAGCATACATTTATCTGAAAGTTTATTTATTCCAATTGCCTACCTACTCATTTCATTTTATCTGAAAAGTGCTGTAATGCTGTAATGTAGACTTTTTGTTGTTGTCAAACTTTGAACACAAGGTGTCGCCAGCTCCACAGTAATTTAATAAAGAATGCAAAAGTGTTTTATGGTCGCATATTGTCACTTTTATTATAAAAGGAAACAATTAAAAAAAACTTCAAGAAAATATGACCTTCGACAATAAATTAATATAAATACAACTTTTTAAAAAAATATAAAGCACATTAAACAGATGATACAAGCATAGAAATGAATTAAATCTTCAAATTGTTAGTGCATTTAGAACTTCTGTCTGCTGAGGCTTTAAATTATATCCTTGATGTTTCAGACATATGCTTTGAACAGTAATGTTCTCTTTTCATAGTCTAGAGCTTTCCGCCACTATAGCAGAGAAAACATACTGAATAACCTTGTTTATACATTTCTTAAAGTTTGGCACGCCAAGCTATGCTCAAATGGCAGATATAGAATGTTTTGCATTTTTCCCCACTTCATTTTAAAACAGATCATGTCTTCAGTAGTATGTTGTGTGCAGACTTTTTGGCGGTTTCTTTGGTCCTTCTGCTTGTACAGTTCCTTCAGTCTGTTAGTATTCCTGAGGTTGGTTAACTTGACCGCTGAACAACAACGCACCTGTGAAGTTAAGCAGGAGATATTAATATTGAGGGAGCCAACAAACAAAAGTCTGACAAAATTACACTGACATTTATTTAGATAAAAATCCATCAAAATGTAATGTAATGAGATGAAAGCACAACTGACCAGTGGGTGTGTGTTGAATGAAGAAGTAGAACGGTCTATCCAGTGTGATCTCCTCTACAGCCATGCGAGAGTAGATGACAGCCGCTGTGGAATCACAGAATAATGTAAAAGATGCATTTTGGTATCACTATAATGACTGTTAATGCTATTAAATCTTTGTTGTGGTAGGTAGCAATTCAGTGTCTGTACCTGTGGCAGATGAGCCTTTGGTTCCTTCTTCATTCACCTCAAGTTTTACTTTCTGAAGGACCTTGGATATACATAAAGGTTCCTCAGCTAAGTGGATGGAACAGAGAGAGCGAGAAAACTATGTTAGATTAATCAAAAAGAGAATCCATTAACATTTATTCCCCAACAAAACAGCTAAAAAATAAAATCTGATAATTTGTAATACTCACTGGTAATGCGAGAGAAATCAGCTTTGCTCTGACTGAAAATGTCTCCAAGACCCATCTTGGTCAGTGTAGACTTCAGATCAATTTCTGCATCCATAGAGAACCTGAAAATATAAATCATAACACATACATTAGGCCTCCTGTTTTAAATGTTAAAACAATTTTTTTTTTTTTTTTTTTTAAATGCTGAAAAAAAGTTCACAGAAATGGATCAAAGTCTTGGTTACCTTGGAATAGCCAGTCGTTTGCTAATCTTTCTCATCTCGTTTCTCCATTGGCGAATCCTGCTGCTGCTTAGCTCTTTGTTCAAGGCCATCAGAGGCACATCTCTCTCAAATGGTGTCACCAGAAGCATACTTAGTGACTCCCCCTCATAAGGCACCTCAATGACATCATAGTCCACACCGTCCTCAGTCACAAACTCACCTGGATGGAGAAAAAACTATTGTAAATAACCTTAGATTTTAAATTTATTTAATCAATCCATCTATCAGTTCCTTTAAATGAATCCCTGACACTCACCATAGTTGAATTTTTGAGTCGTTGTCATCATGGGAACAGATACAGCACTGCCGTTGACTCTGTGGAAGAGCTGTTCCGTAGTAAGTTTAGGGTCAAAGGGTGTCTTCCAGATCCCATGGAAGTGGAGGGCATTTAACAGGACTAAACGTGTCTGTTCACTCAGCACCCCAGATTGGAGGAAGTCAGAAATCATTCCTAAGAAATTAAAACAATAGTCAAGTTAAGCGTCTTAGTGTGTGATGAGTGGGCTTACATTTGCACTTAATAACTCAGCAAATGTTTTTAATCCAAAGAGATGTACAAATGAGAATTATCACTGGCAATTTATTCAGAATAGCAGTAACTTTAATTACTTACCACCAGTGTGGTCAGATGTCCAGGAGTTGATCACCTGCCTGGCCATCTCTGGGTGTCTGAAGTCTATTTGGTGTGGGATGCTCTGGAAGGCTTTGGTCAGGCTGCGCCTAAAGACCTTTTCCAAGATGATCTTCCTGTCGACCATGACACCGCTGGCCACTTCCACTCCATCTTCACTGGCCAAATCTCTCTGAAGAAGCCTCTGTTGCTTTGGCATTCCTCGTACTATCAAAGAGAAAGAAAGAATAGAGTTAAGAAAATCTTTATATGTTACATTAGGAATACAAGATATTATGTTTTAAATATCAGAATATAAGAAATGATACATGTAGGCCTACTCTATACAAAGATCTACTTTATTAAAATGTAATATTCAATTTAATAATTTATTACATTTTGAATTACGTTTCTTCTAGGCTGTTCCAGAACATATTTTCAGTTCCTCTGAATTACATCTACTGCTCTTATTTATCTACCTTGCAGTGAGTAGCCCATCTTGGAGGTGAGCATTTCAAGTGTGCTGCCATAGGCACCCAGCTGAGCCATGCCCAGCACTGAGGAGATGCCATAGGGAGAGAGAGCCAGATTTCTGTCCGGAGCAGACTGGACGGCTTTGGAGAAAACCTGCAGTCCAAAATCTGTCTGTTTCTCCTGGATAAGGTTGCACAAGCTTGACCCGCAAAGGGTAAAGATCAGCAGCATACTCAGGCTCTGCATTCTGAATAAGTGAGGAAGAGGAGAGATATGTTAGCGGGGTTTGGAAATTGTAAATGCTTGTTAAAGATTTTATGAAAGATAAAATCTTTTTTTCCCCTTCTTCATTTCTGATTAAGTATGTTTCTGGTCACAATATGGGTGTGTTCACTAGGCAAAACCATGGAGACAAACAAATGCTTCAACCTCGTCCAAAAAGAGAACAAGCTGCTTCTTTACTTTCCCTTGCTAAAATTCTCCCTCATGTGCAAGACACACCACCCACTGTTCAAATGTCATTACAGTTTTTAATACCATGCTATTTCTGTTTGTCTGTCTTGACTCACTTTTTCATGCCTCACGTGTTTACCTACAGATCAATATATGAGAACGTTTGTGTACAACAGTTCTAAGGCTCATAACGATAATGTGTAAACTGTTGTTCAGGTCAACAACTGATAATAACACAACTAATAATCAAATTTCACAATCCGTTTTTGTTTTCCCATGCTGTTCACACCAAAACGTGAGCATAATCTATTGTTAGTAACAATGAAAAAAGTTTAAATCATAATCACTCATCGATTATATATAGCCTACGCTTTTTTGTCCATTTGCGGTATGAGGCAGAACAACAGCATACAATTACCTGAAAGACGCTTTGCTTTTGTAGAGTTTCTTGGTAGATTTAGCTTGTTATTGTGATCCTCCAATGCAGTGCAAGCCCAGAATTGTACTGAGTGTCTGTGAGCAGCGCTTGGCGATATTTAAAGGACTTGAGACCTCCCCTTCAGTCGCGCACACACACTAGCGGAAGTTATGAAGTCATCCTTGTCTGCTTTTTCAGTCCCCCTCTCCCCTTTTTTCACACAGACAAACATAAACACTTTTTCCACCCAGTCTCTTTCCCTGTCTGTCTCTTTTCGTTTTTACAGGACCGTTAAACAGCAAAGTCATACGTTTAGTCTAAGGCAGAAGTTACAGCTCCTCGTTCAGTCATTACAGTTTTGAATAGTTTTTCGTTGTTTAATAAAACTCTTCACATACATATTTATTTCAGTATACTAATAGATTTTATTGTGCTTATTATTATTATTATTATTTTTTTGCCAGACTAAATATATAACCGAGTAAATAAATGAGATAACAAAACAAGAGATAGCCTAGAGATTAGATAGATAGATAGATAGATCTATCTATCTATCTATCTATCTATCTATCTATCTATCTATCTATCTATCTATCTATCTATCTATCTATGAGATATCAAAACAAGAGATAGCCTAGAGATTAGATAGATAGATAGATAGATAGATAGATAGATAGATAGATAGATAGATAGATAGATAGATAGATAGATAGATAGATAGATAGATAGATAGATAGATAGATAGATAGATAGATAGATAGATGATAGAGCAGCATGCCAAAAACTGGAGATATTTAGACCAAATTATTATTCATCCCCTTAACACTCAGCAACCAGAACGTGTATAAAAATAGGTTCTTCATCTGGAGCAATTAAGAACATTAAGCTGAACCATTGACTCACCTTTGGGAAAGATGACACATCACATGACCATATTTGGCTCTACCAAAAACACATTCCTTCACACATGCTCATAAAGAAGGCCACATTCTCATAGTATAAGGAATAGCTTGGTGTCTAGGGACAGAAGGACATGAGACATGCAAATAACTTGGAGCTATGTTTCAAGTCACGTTTAATTCTCCCTGGTATGAGCTTTATCATCAAGGCCAAACATGGAATATGGCACAGACTGAGTGCGAAAAGAAGGCCTGCAGAGAAGCATGTCTATAAAACAGGAAAAACACAAGCCAGGTAGCCTACTTCTTGTGAGTAATGTTAAAGTACTTACAAACTGTTTTACTGGAATACAACATCTGTCTCCTTAGCAACTAACTGTAAAGGGAGCGAGACCTTGAAAGGACCAGACAATGAAGTGTCAAAACACAACTTCACAGGCCATAAAGTTGGAAAACATTATGTCATGTTTTAATTAAGCTCACAGATGTTTTTACATGTCCTTGTTTTCATGACTTACATGCAAGCACTAAATAGTAAAATATATTGTCAAATGTATTGTAATATCTCCTCTTTTACTCATTTATACACTTACACGTAGGTGACTTATGAATTTACACTTCATTCCCATAAACATAATGGCCTACATAAAAATTCTGCTAAGTAGTGTGGAAAAGCCTATTTTATTAGTACAGAATAGGCTACTGAAGTGTTACAGTAACATTTTACTTTTAACTCCGTCCTAATAGTGATGTCATGTTGTCATGTCAACTGAGCCTCTCCTCTAGTAAACTTGTGAATGGAAAATTGAACTTGCAGCGCTCAAAAGGAACGCCAACTCCATTTCCCAAAGGAATGAGTTTGCTAAGTTTCACTGTAACCACAGGCATCTTTGGGAAAGGAACAAACCAAAGCCACATTTTGGAAGATTAAGTGCTTTTATGCAATATTCAAAAACTCCAACTTCCGGCCCTGAGAAAACAAAACTGAGAGTATAACTATAAGTGGGACACTTTTTCCTAGTTCTCAATGGTAAAAAGTGTCCAATCAATTCACCTTGATACTTTGACAAAGGTTGTTGCTGAAACGTTGATAAAAAATAAATTTATTTGTAAACTGCAACAACCAAACCAAACCAAATATTATTCAGACACCAGATATAATTTTTTACTAGTGGGTGCAGGACACTATGGTTCATTTATGTAAGTGAGGATAGCAAAATAAAGTAAACTGTGACATATTATACCTAAAAATTCTTCATACAGTGGACTACCAGTAAAATGTATAAAAATTGAGACCAAAATTATTCAGACCATGTTTTGCTTAAGTGTTTTTTCTTTAATTGCTAATGCGACATTTTACACCACAGACTGAACAAAATGATTGGTAATTGGCTGACCTAAATTGGTATTATCTAATTGTGTACTTAAATTTAACAGCTGATTGGTTGATTGTAATCCATTACATACCTTTCTATCAAAGTTATCTGACATTATAAGATGAATTTGTTCTGACAAAGTTTAACTCTGAGTTCTTGTTATATTGTATTAACATTTTCTAAACTATAGCGAATAAACTGTGATAATGTGAGAAAATGTTGAAGGTGTCTGAATAAATTTTGGTTTGACTGTGTGTATATATATATATATTCCTTCAACATCCAAGAATAGGAGCAATAGTCTTAATGTGCCATTAAAAATTATACAAGAGAACCCCTTCTATTAAATATAATATGCAAACCCATATTAACCAACTATGATCCAGCAGTAATTTGTTGAGTGGGCTGTTCTCACTTGACCTTCTCATTTGACCCTTCTGTTAAATTGCAGCATTGTTTTACTCCGTTGTCAGGGAGTTCAAACAAACAGTCTGAAAATATTGAAATATTTTGTTTGTGGTCATTATGACTAATAACTGATCAACAATAGCTGAAGAGTGGGTGAAAGACACCAGATGTGGTTGAGGAGAACCTAGTGGAAACTTTAAACGTGGGAGCATCTTGTTGTGAAGGAAGGAGGATATACGAGATCTTGAAAGTAAAACTGATGTATCTGTCCACAAAAACATAAAATCACTATATCAGAGCCGTTGAGGAGTATACTTTATTAGAAACAAGACCAAATACGTCTACATGAAACTCATAAGCAAGACTCTGCTGGTGTATGTATTGCACAGACAACTGAAAAATCATATGAACATTGATCAGAAACTCACTTAACTTTTATGCAGTGTCCATGGAAAATACCAGCCATGCTGATTAAGGATCTTCCAAGTGAAGTATCATAATTTATGTGGATTTAAAGAAACTTTTCTAGACTAAAAAATGATGATGTGATGATAAATTACGAAAGGGAAATGTTGTTTCCAGATGTTCATAACCTATTAATCCTGGACGTTACCTCGTGCCTACTTTACTTGCAAATATATTGCTTCTCTGTTTTCAAACTGCATAAATAGGCAAGGAATTCTGTGTGGGAAATGGGGTATTCCCTGACCCCTGAGCACTTGTGTGGTTCAACAAACCAGAGAAAGTGATGATTTGCAACCTCAACTGATGATGAGTTTAAGAAAATTAAAGTTAATTCAGCAAGAAAATGTTCAGGAGCTGTACTAAAGTGCTAAAGGCCACTGTAAAGCTCAAATGTGAAGTTTACATAAACAGTAATAGTTCATTATCCTTCATTAATTAACATAATGAAATAGTCTTTAAACTACTCCAGTTCATATAGGCTGAATTCTGATGTTTCTCAATCAAACCTTAAAGATGAATTACTATTAATGAATAACTATTCCATAGGATACACAAATGTTGATGTTATATACTAATATGGAGTATTGCAATTAATGGAAAAGAAATGTAAACTCTTAATATTACGTTAGCTCTTCATTAAAAATATAAAAGAATCAATGCACCGTGGTTACAAACAAGACTCCTGCTTATTTACTCTACCATCACTGACCTACTTCAAACAAGTGATCAACCACAAATTCCCTGTTATTCGATATTTCATTTGATACGCAGCAAGATTTATTTCTGAACAATGACTGCATTTGAACCACAAAGCTCTGGCCAAAAAGATAAGGAACAGGATATGACCAATGAGGAGAGAGCATTGCATTAGACAAAAACATGTCCTGTGTCTCAGCCTTGAGCTCCAAGAGTCACAACAAATTTATATATCCAGGTCTACCAATGCAGCTTGTACTCAGAGAGTGAGCAAAGAGCTTCAGGGGGTGAACAGGAAAGATGAACCAGGACATGCCTTGAACTCTTTTAACATTTACATGAAATCGCGTGTTTCTCTAGATGATGGGTGGTGTTGATAGGAAGGGTGGATTTTTTTGAAGACCAGACAATGATTATTTTGCAATAGATATGCTTGATCTTTTACTCAATGCCCCAAAGATGTTTAAATAGGATAAGGAAGAAACCTTGGAACATCTATGGAACATATTATAGACTGTGTTTAGCTTTGAAAGAGCCTAATTTATTTAATTTGACATTTTTATTTAATCTTTTATATATTTCAAATCACCACTGTAACATTTGCTTTACTGGCAAACTAAAACTAGGTTGCTAACAAGAGGCATTTTGTTCAAGGTTACATAACTGAAGGAATAACATGGCAAAACAATTATATCTGGCAAACCCAAAGACATCAAAAGATAAACATCTGACTACAACTGCCATAGAGGGTGTACGCAAAAGAAAAAGAATTAGTGTACAGATTTATGAAATGATTCAGAGGCTGAGAGTTGAAAGTCTTGAGAGCCACAGCTTGTGTTAACATGTATTGTGGCTGTGGTGCCGAGGAGTAGAAGCTGTGGTTGCAGTCAGAGTACAAACTGTGGTCAGAATCTTCTCCTCATCTGCACGCACATCCACAGCCAAATGAATTGGTACTTAAAAAATGGCAACTTTCCATTCTGGATTTTTGACTTCAAATCTTTACACGTTAAAAGTATTTACCATAACTGTGTAAAACAATTCCAACTTTAAATTTTGTGAATGTTACTTCTGAAGTACTGTCCAAAATTTTGGAGTCAGGAAATAACACTTGTACTCGCAAGTGAAGACTTTTACACTGTTTTAAAAATTATATTTCAAATGAATGCATGCTGTTCATCAAATAATCATAAAAATAATGTAGGGTTTCAACGGTTTTCAATCAGAAATGTTACTTGAGCACCAAATCAGCTGTGGGAAAGTGATCACTGTAAAAAGTGATCAATTGACAACTTAAAAAAGTGAGGAAATCCGTTGCCTTAAAATTAAGTAAATAAACAATGCGTAATTGAAAAAATTAAGTTATGTGGAATTGTCCATTTTATAAGTATATTACAATAGAATTTTTTTTTATACAATTTAAAATAACTTTTTACTGTAATATACTTAATGTAATTTTTAAATGTTTTTGAAAGAAGTCTTATGCTCACCGAGGCTACATTTATTTGATCATAAATACAGCAAAAACTGTGCTATTGTGAAATATTATAATAATATTTCACAATAGCACTGTTTTTAATGTATTTGATCAAATAAACGCAGCCTTGGTGAGCATAAGACTTCTTTCAAAAACATTTAAAAATTACATTAAGTATATTACAGTAAAAAGTTCAAAAACATTTTAAAAATCTTACCGCCCCCAAATTTTTGAATGGTAGTGAAGGTGATATAATAAATCTCATTTTACGCACACAATGAACTAAACAAACACAAATGTGCACAGGAGGATCCAGTCACTTACATAACTTAAACCTGTCTTTACCTGACAAAAAACCTTGGAGCGACGCATATCTACAACACACCGCCCTGATATCAAAGCAAATATATCAGACCGACATTGTGCCCTAGACATTTCATGAACATAGATATTAACAAAACAGAAAGCATGCAGCATGTGTGTACATGTGTATGAGCATTTATGACTCAGTGACAGCAGTGTGTACAGGAGCTACTGAATCACACGTTTATGCAGTATGTGTGCTGCTGTCTGTATTGCTCTTATCTCTTCTTACCTTGATACAGTGTTTCCCCAAAGTCACTGTCTGAGATGGTTCAGGAAGTGTTCATCAGTCTGGAGAAGAAAATAACATTAAGGAGCAACAATATCCCACCGAACACTCATGCTGACTTTTGATATTCTATTTGACTTGGAGTGCAGCTCAAATTGAACCATCGGCAGGTATAAGGATTTATGTGTACAAAAATGTGAGTTTGATGTGACTTTTTCCTGTGGAAATGCATTACTCACTTTACTTTCAAAATGAATACTTGCCTTTATATGGATGTCTTTTTCTCACAGAAAACTGTGACAGAGAACAATGAAAGTTGACTATGCGCACTATCCTTTGGGGTTTATTTATTAATTAATACTTTTATTAAGCAGGGATTAAATTGATTGAAATTGGTGAAGACTTTTATGGTAAAGACTTTTACATTGTTACAAAAAACTATTTCTAATAAATGCTGTTCTTTCTGTTCATCAATGAATCTGGAATATGATATCCACAAAAATATTCTACATCATAACTGTTTTCAACATTGATAATAATAAGAAATGTTTCTCCAAATTAGCATATTGTAAAGATTTCTGAAGGATGTTGTTGTGTCACTGAAGGCTGGAGTAATGATTCTGAAAATTCAGCTTTGCCATCTCAGGATTACAATTTTTTTTTTTTAAATAGAAAACGTATCAATTGTAATGATATTTCTGTTTTACTGTATTTTTTATTAAATAAATGCAGGCTTGGTGAGTAAAATATGCATATGTAACTTATGTAACACATAGCAGATGATACTGTCAAGAAACAAACCTTTACATTTATGCATTATTGATGCTTTTGTCTAAAGTGACTTACATTCGATACTTACATGGGATTCCCTGAAAATCTAACCCACGGCCTTGACATTGTGCTCTACTGTTTAGGCTACAGGAACATTTGGCCTTACCTAGCAAGACGCATATTTTTATTTCTGTACTGAGAGTACAAGGCCTTATTCAATCAGTTGAAATGCTTGCTCATATTTTCCCAGTGCTCAAGGAGGTGAGTCTGTAAAACCACAATGATTCACACGGTCTTTGGTGTGTGGAAAAAGAGGGATCCGTAAGATGCCAGAAACACCTAGAAGACATGCTGCTATACAAAAGCCAAACTGAGAGAAGTAAAACATTGAGTTGTTTTGCCAACACCCACACAAACAAACTGGCACAAGGTCATTACTAAGTACACAGTACATAACAATCAACTCTCTTTGCTCTATTAATCAGAAGCATGTGAAAATATCTGAACACAAAATAAACTAGTCAATCTAAGCAAGCTCTGTTTTGGCAAGCTTTAAACTTTCTGCGGAGTAAGGTCTATCCTCACAGTCACCCCGCTCTCTCATTTCTTTAGTATGAACAAGGAATGATTCCACTACCACTGTTTATTCCTCATTTGTGACTGCTTTGAATTGCATAATAACAGTACTATACAACGGGTTGAACTAAAGCATGGTACCTTACATGCCATCAAATCTGAACTGTAATCATTTAAAAACCTGAGATTATTCATTTATCATCTGCCTCTTTACATATCTCTCAGTCTTAATACCCTGCTGCATCAGGTGTGTTCGTCTTTTTCTCTATTTCAAAACTTTTCATACGCAAATTGTAATGACGTGTGAGTCTGATTTCAAAAGTCTGGTTTCAGAAGCTTTGCCCCTTTCCTCTATTTTGTTTTTCTTACTGACATTTTTATTGCATCATATGAAGTTATTGCCTATTAATATGCATTCTAGATGAGAGTGCTTATAACCTTAATCTCTAAAATTGTGAAACTGAATTCTGTATTAGACAGCAAGTTCCACCAAGTCACTTGGAAACACCCACACACATGTGTTCTTCTGTATTTGAATAACTGTTCTTAATCTGTCTAAGATCATTTGGCTCCGGTCACCTTCCACTGTCTCCACATTCCAGCTCACAGAAAAAAGAAAAGAAAAGAAAAAAACAAGGGAAAAAAAAACAATAACAGCCGGCCTCTGCAGTATGTCTATTCAGCTTTCAATCATCACCACCCACGTTTTGGTGAAACTAAATAAACTATACATAATAAAATCATTCTTGATCTGTATTGTAATGTGATATATCTGCTTCTTGGACTGCAAAGTACTAATCACATCCTATTATACTGTGTGTGTGTGTGTGTGTGTGTGTGCGTGTGTGTGTGTGTGTGTGTGTGTGTGTAGGCCTATATAAATTCAAGATTTTCTCATTAAAGCACTGTATAGCTGTTTTTTTATATATCTTATTTACTACTAATTTTATCATGCATTACAAATAAAGATATTTTTGTGCATAACAAATAATTAATTGAATAAAATATATTATAGCTAAAAATAGCCAAGCGGGAATGTAAAACATATCCCAGAATGATGCATAGATATTTAAGTCATGACTCTACACTGCACCTCTGGGACATTGTGGTACATAGGATATTACATCACTTGGAAAACCAGTGGCTCTGAGTGGAAAAAAAATAGTAGAGTGGAATAGTACAGAACTGAAGAGCAAAAACATCTGGAAGCAGTCTACACATCTGAGGATTAAGCCTAAAGGAATTATCTTTCAAAAAGAGAAATTAAATCTTTGAGTTGTTTTAAAATTGCAATTTTAAAATTACAGTACATGTGAGCAATTTTTAAAAAGCATTGACTAAACTGTTTTTACATAGAATTAATAACAAGACAATTTATGAGTTACCCTAAACCCCTATAGTCCCCCTAAACTTTGTGAGACATTTGGGTGGAAAATTAATTACTGGGCATGTGACTCTTTTAGGGGGACTCTTTGTTGTTATTAAATCCCTGCTGGAAAAAAACAAAGCTGTCTGGTCTTGGCTAGTCTTACATTTACATTCACTCATTTAGCAGATGCTTTTATCCAAAGCGACTTACAAATGAGGAGAACAACAGAAGCAATCAAACCAACAATAAGGGCAACAATATCTAAGTACTGTGACTAGTCCCAGTTAGTCTAGCACAGTACACATAGTACTAACGGGTTGAGTTAGGCAGGTCATTCCACCCAGTGCCAGTGTCATGAAAAATCGGGTCCTCCCTTGAAATCAGGACAGTATCAACTATCAGTTAATGATTACTAATTACATATGAACAATATTAATTTAAAATATGTATAGCTTACTATATAGTGCATAATAAAACAAATTGAACATAATTTATTTCACTTAATAAACTTAATTAATTAATAATAATAATAGCCTATTAAGTGAATAATTGAACATCATTCTTTTTATAACTGAAATATTTGTACATTTAACACTTAATTTAACATGTAATTACATTAAAGAGGATTGTGAATTCATGTAGGGTAAGTACAAATGCGTGTATAAACTAAGCTATCAGGCTGTTCAGGTATATGTGTGCTATGCTTGTACATAAGCTAATTAATATAGACATTAATGGTCATTATAACGTAGTTCAAACAGCACTTATCATAACATTGTAATCAGGCACTAAAGAGAGAACCTATTAAAAGTAATTTGAGCAAATGGGATCATTTGGAGTCCTAACAGAGACCCGATTTTGAGGGAGGACCTGATATGTCCAAAATAAGACATTTGCAGAGAAGGAAGAGAGGAGTGATTGATACAAACCAAGGTCAGTGGGATCTTTCGATTTGCGCCACCTCCTCTCTGCAGCCCTGAGTTTAGAACGATGCTCACAGAGAACATCAGATAGCCAGGGGGCAAAGGTGGAGGGGTGGCACGGGCTGGCCTGGATGAAAGGGGGCAAAAGTTGTCTAAACAAGATAATAGAGTGAAGAAAAGAGTATCAGTAGGAATGTTAGTATCTAGTGATGAGAACTGATTAGGGGAAGTGTGGATGAGACCAACGAGGATATATAGGCGGGAGGGTGAGAGAGAGAGTAGGTTACACCGAAAGGTGACCTGTGGTGTGTGTTTTATCAGGAAAAAGTTTGAGAACAAGATTGAGGAGGAAGTGATCTGAGGTGTGCAGTGGAGCAGTGTATGATCAGTGGAGCAGTAGTGTGTGTAAATAAGATCCAGTTAGTTACCTGATTTGTGAGTAGCCACAGTAGACACTCACTTAAGGCCAAACGAGGCAAGCAGAGTGTGGAAGTCAACAGTCTGGGGTTTTTCAAGGTGGATGTTGAGGTCTCCAAGTACTACCAGAGCAGTAACATCCTCAGGGAAGGATGAGAGTTACACATCCAACTCCTCCAAGAAGTTACTTAGCTGACCTGGGGGACGATAAACAACTACAAAATAGATTTTAATAGGACGGGTGATAGTAATTGCATGCGATTCAAAGGCGCTATTGTCACACAGAGATGGTAAAGGATTAAATTTCCACTCATTGGAGATGAGCAGACCAGTACCCCTCCCAGTCAGGCACACATCAGTTATGGTAAACTGAAGCTCAAGCATGCTTGTTTGACGTGTGAGAACCAATGAGGTTCAAGCTTCTACATAAACCAATGAGGTTTGTTCTTGTGCGTCAAGCAGGTAAGGTTGAGCTTCTGTTTATGTTTCCTGATCAGTGTTTATATGTGAATAAAAGCCTAAATTCAATCTGTTCATCATATAAAGCAATCCAGTTGCTTCAGAAAAACTGGACTAAATCGCTCGATTCATATGGATTAGTTTTATAATCTCTTTATAAAGTTTTTGAAGCGTTAAAATGGTTTGTGTAGACTGTCAATGGAGGGACAGAAATCGCTCAGATTTAATTGAAAAGATCTTCATTTGTGTTCCGAAGATGAACGAAAGTCTTACCAGTTTGGAACGACATGAGGGTGAGTAATTAATGGCAGAATTGTCATTTTAGGGTGAACTAACCCTTTAATAAATATAAATATAAAAATCTGAATTTTTGCCACAAGCCCACGTTAATTTCAGACACTGGTGTGCGTCAATCAAGATCCAAGAGGAATGAAATAATAGCCTAATCCTGTTTCAAGAAAGAAAAATGCATACAATTATATTATAAAAATTGTGTTGTGTTTATAAGTCTTGTAGCCTAAGTTCCCGTGCCACTGGCCAAATAAGATCAGCAAGCATTATTTTAGCAGTTAAGAAGCTTATCGATCAAATCTGTGCCATGATCTGGAATGCGGGATGTCCTTATTCAACTACAAATTCACGTTAACACAGCGGTGAGAGGATGCGCAGGATATTTTCGCTTCAGCTAGCCTAGCGTTACAAACAGTCTCCATATTTTAAACAATTCTAATGTAAATGATAACGTTCAAAGAATATGAAAGAGCCTCGTGCAACCCACCGCATTCGAAAATTATTTATCAGTAAAAAGGGTCTTGGTTTAGGCTGGGTGGTTTTATTATTATTATTTTATTATATTTATTTATTGTTAGCAGTAGGCTATGTTGTTGTGGGATCGACACATTTGGAGAGCCGTAGTCCTTTAACCAGTGTATCCTATCCTTTTAGTTTTTGGCCATGTGACGTTATAAGATCTGTTTGAGGTGAATCTTGACACTTTCTTCTGTGATTAATCAAGCTTGCAAAAACATCTGAATAAACAAATGTGAAAGTTGTTAGAATGAGATCACGACTTTAAAATTCCCGAGTGATGCGGTTGGTAAAGCTACTGATGGTCTTACTTTATCTTCACTGCAGACCCTATTTTGGGGATGGCGACATAGTGAAAGTTACATACATGGAAAGAACCACAGTGACTCAGAAATTTAATTTTGCTTGGATTGTGTGTCTGCATTGTTTCAGATATGAGTAGCCTATGCGTATGCGCGCGCAACACGTTGGTTAATCGTGATTTCAACAGCTCACTGTTTAAAATTCCTAGTGCGTCAGTTTGTGATATAGGTTCAAAGTTGCTGTGTATTTCACAATGAGTTTCTTTGGTATACAAATGCCCTAAAATAACGAAAAGTAAAAACGCAAAAAAACAAAACAAACAAAAAAAACCCCACACACACAAAAAAATATTTTGCTACAATAAAGAATATTACTTCAAAAGTAAACCCAAGCGGCCCCCCCCCCCCCAACTTATAATTTTTTTTATTATTTTCTGTAATTCACTTTTGCACCTGGTCCTACTGTCATATTGGTATATGATATATGATACTGATGTTTATTGCCATGTTATTTGTTGTTACAATAAAAAAAAATCTGCAAAAAAAAGTTCGCATGTAGCTGTTTAAAACCTCACGTCAGGCGCTCGTGGTCATGTAGGATGTGCTGCCATCGCGTGGCTGGAGTATTATTCGTCGTATTGCACTATTAGCATTGGCATCGTGAGTAAACAACCGGAATAATGCAGTTGTTTTTTCACTAGGCTTCCATTAAGCTGTTCCATGATCGAACTTCTTTATCATATTAAAATTGGCAGAGTTATTTAGCTAAATATATTTAAATCTCGTAAATCGCTTAAAAATGTCTATGCTGGATCTCATGCGAGCGTATATGAAGAAATCACGGAAATGTTCGGACAGTTCTGCATTATTTTCGGGATTCCAAAATCCAAATGTTTTGAGTATAAAAAAAATGAGTTAAATGAGGCCATGAATATTGCTGTTATTTATTAATGAGTAACTGGGGCATTCTTGAAAGAACATTTTCATCGCGTCGGCACAGGGCGCCGTGGCTTAGTTGGTTAAAGCGCCTGTCTAGTAAACAGGAGATCCTGGGTTCGAATCCCAGCGGTGCCTTTTCGTGTCTCAGTGGTAATTTTATAGAATAGCGCTTGCGGTTATTCTTTTGGAACAAGTATCTGACATTATGAAAATGTTATTAATACAATTGATTGGGTTGTGGTATTACTCTTCAATTTATAACTGCTTTGACCTGTAATGAAAACCATTTATTCTAAGAAGAGATAATTACAACTACAAAGTCTTGATCAGTGTTTCCCAACCTTTTATGAACATCATTAAGCCCACTACCAATATCAAATCTGAAATGTGTATTGTTTTCCAGAAAATTTGGTTTAGGGTTTCATGACCCTTCTTTAACTTGATATCCTTACAGGGCTGTATGTTAAATTCTTTTGCCTATAGCACTAGCGCTACAGAGGTTGAAAGTTTTGTAGCACAGGCCACGCAATTGTAGCACAAGTATAAAACGTCTGTTACCATCTCTCACAACCAAAAGTAATGCAGATCATCACTTAAACAGGCATGTGACTGACAAAGGACAATAATATTCCATAAAAGGCACACAAAATACACAACTTAACAAGAAATGTTTTCAGACACAAAAATGGCAGACTGCAGGAACATAACATCTCTTGCTTAGCATTAAGTCAATTTGGTTTATATAGCCCAGTTTCACTAATCACAATCCAAACAACATGCATCCAATCTTTCCAAGTATCCCCTGGAACCTGCTTAAAAGGATAGTTCAACCAAAAATGAAAATTCTGTCATCACTCTCATGTCATTACAAATCTGTATGATTTACTTTCTCCCGTGGAACACGAAATAAGTTTTATTTTAAAAAAATATATTTTGAATAATGTTGGTAACCAAAGATTTTCGGTGACCATTAACTTCCATTGTATGGACAAAATATATTATTTTATATTTCCACAAAAGAAAGAAAGTCATGACATGATGGTGATTTTTTTTCTATAAGCATTCCCTGGAGTTGGGAATCTCTGGTCTTGATTACATGTTTTAGATTATGGTATGAATTACTTTAACACACTATAAGTGCATATTGTTTGTTCATTTATGGTTTATTATTTTAAAAGCAGCTTATTCCAAACAACAAGATTAGAAACTGAAGATATTTCAGCTCATAAAAATAAAAGAGTACGGTTAGATATTTTATAAAATAATTGATAAACATATTAGTCAAAATATTGAACAATTTGTTAATATCCTAATTTTACTTGCTACACTGGCATAAGCATCTGAATGATGCTATATTTTTCAATCACAGCTTATATTTGTTTTTTAACAGCCAGAGGCTTCTGCAGCTGCTGGCCATGCAAATCGTGCACCTTCCACTCCATGTCTTTGAGGACAGTGTAGTTGTAGGTCTTGTAATTGAGCATATCTCGGGCACGGAACACCTTGTTGGATTCATACAGATTGCTCCAATAGCGTGGGAGGGGTTGGAATCTCCCCAAGCGGGCAAGCTCGTCATTGTAGGCCCACTGCTCAGAATCCAGTTTAAGGATATGGCGGGTGGCAATCCCACGGGAACGACGGGCGGCAATGTCCAACTCAATATCGTTCTCCATATCCTCACGTGAAGGCAGGGGGAAAGATCCATCCAACACTGACAGGACAAACTGAGACTGAGGGAAAAAGTGAGGAAACAAGAAAGAGGATGTATTTTGAAATAGGAATTTAATAATAACTTGGTAACACTTTACAATAAGGTGCCATTAGTTACCAATAGTTATTGCTTAACCATTAACTAAAAATGAGTAATACATTTGTCACTGTATTTATTAATCTTTGGTAATGTAGTTAATAAAAACACAACTGTTCATTGTTAGTTCACATTAGCTCAGGTCCATTAAATAATATTAACAGATACAACTTTTGATTTTAATAATGTATTAGTAAATGTTGAAATGAACTACCTGAGATTTATAAATGTTTTAGAAGTATTTTTTATTGTTAAGTAATGTAGATAACCCTTGGGGTCAAGCAAAACATTACTTACTGATATCGATATTCTACCGCAAAGTGATGATGTCACTGATTACTACCTTGTAAGGTTCGTACTGCTGACATTTGCCATCAACCAGGTACAACACTTATCCTAACCACTAAAGACAGATTCACATTAAACCGATCTGATCTGTCTCAACTACTCAGTATTCCCATAAACACAAATTAACTTGATGAAATGACTACCAGTATGGACACTATCTTCTCTGGTACATTAGAAACTGTTGCACCCATCAGATTAAAAAAGGTTAGAAAGAAAACCATGCACCATGGTCCAACAGTATTACTCATGCTCTCAAGAGAGAAACTAGTAACCTAGAGTGCAAATGGAAACAAACTGATTTAGAGGTCTTTAGAATGGCTTGGAAAGTCAGTAAGCAGCCAGGGCAGAGCATCTCCGTAAATAACTAAAACAATAAGATTTTTATTTAGTACAGTGGCCAGATTAACAAATAAACAGACGTCACCTGAACTGAATATTCCATCACAGTTTAGTAGTAATGACTTTATGAATTTCTTCACTGAGAAAACCGAAAGCATCAGAAATACAATTGTAAATGTACAACCTTTGACAACATATAATGATTCAGCCTCAATTACTTTAAGAACAGTTGCAGTGCCTTACAACTATAAGACAAGAAGAGCTAAGTAAACTTATCATTGCATCTAAACCAACAACATGTTTATTAGATCTCATACCCACTATCATGGGTGACATTTGACCCTCAAGTTAGGGGGCGGCAGGATTTTTTTTTCCTGCATCAGCCAAGTATTTGCAGAAATTTTGTTACTTGTTTTTTTTAACCTTCTTTCTTATTTAGGCTACTCATTTAGCCTATTTAATAATTTACTTAATTTTGTTATCACGGGAAATGACGCGCTCAAAATGTGAATCATTAGCCACTTTTCCACCATTTTCTTAGAATGGTAAGGAACGGTTCCAGTTCCACTTGAGCCTGGTTCGGTTCGGCACGGCACGATTACAAACCGTTCTCGGCACGGAATTCTCGGCACAGTTGGCTAACCGTGCTGGTAGAATTTGTGAAGTGATGTCACAACTCAGAATCGGTCTGTTGCCTGGCTACTGGTTTCTCTGTAGCTGGCTAAGCGCTCTATTTGAGCAACGTAAACACAAATTAATAATACAATTAAAAGAAATATCTGATCATCCTCCATAACGCGGTCGCTATTTCTCATATCGTCTGTAAACTCTTGCGTTACCAAGGCAACGACTGACGCTTTTGTATGACACTCCAAAGAGCGTCCGTTATCACCCCCACAGTGGAAAATGAAACCGTAACCGTACCAGCTGGCCCGGAGCGGTTACGCAATGAACTGTTCAGCCGATGGTGGAAAAGTGGCTATTGTTTGTCCATCATTTTGCGAGCAACTGGTGATAAAGAAAAATGCCAAGTCGCAATATTAAAAATATTTGCATCTTAAGCCATTAGGGCGAGACAGTGGATATCAAATGGCAATGTGCAAACTTTGCGCGAGAGTTATGCGGTGAAGAAGTCTCAAACGCCAATCAGTTATTCACTACAGAAACCGAAAGTAAAAACTAACCGAGCTTATGGCATCTGGCGCTGCATTGACGGTGCATATTCTCTTAGAGACGATGAGCGATTGATCAAATTTATTTTCTTAATATTTCACTTGTGGCCCATTGTTAAAAAAAAAATTGTATTTTCGTGAATCGAGAAGTATTTCAAACAAGTTGTTTTTGAAATGAGGAGTAAGCAAATCTAACTAATCTTTCCTCGCAGCGCGTCGGTTATGCGTTGATGCGCTGTGAAATATTGCGGGACATATGAATTGTAATATTAATTTTAATAATAAAAATAGCCGAATCATAATAATAATTTAATATGCCTTGCGTGCCCGTCCGCTACTCCACTGTGAAGGGCTAAACGGCGTCCACAGACACGACATCAAAGCGATTGACTGTTTTATCCAAATCCACATGAATGGCCCGTTCAATGTTCAGTAGCTTAGTCTCTCCTGTCTCATGGTGTTTCTCGTCGTGTGTTTTCAGTCGGCGCAAGCAAAAAAAAATTATTTCACACAATGTGGTGTTCATCGGCACAGTCAAGAATAACTTAAAGAGGTTGCCGTTTACTAGACTGTAGACTAGCTTGACTAACAGTGCGTTTTTCTTGCTTAGGCTCTTAACGGGCCATTTTTGTGGATTTAGATCTCGCTCAGGACGCGCGCTGTCTGTGGAGGCCTGACTGAGAACTCCAACTTGTAGCGGAGCTTACGGCTCACATCGGGAAACTCCATGACTAGGCATCTGTATTATATAATAATATTATTAGAAAACATGGAATTAGTTTCGACTGTTATGCTGATGATACTCACAACCAGATGAAATCTCTAAACTATCCAAGTGTATTAAAGACATAAAATATTGGATGACCAGTAATTTTCTTCAATTGAATTTGGATTAGACCTGTACACAGAATCTCTTAGAATACAATTTGCATCTGGAAGGATGTACTGTTACTTCATCCTCTACAGTTAAAGACCTGGGTGTTATATTAGACAGCAACTTGTCTTTCAAAAATCATATTTCATATGTTACAAAAACAGCATTCTTCCACCTCAGAAACATCGCTAAGCTAAGGAACATGCTATCTGTTTCTGATGCAGAAAAGCTAGTTCATGTATTCATGACCTCTAAACTAGATTACTGTAATAGTGAATTTAGGTGATTGCATTCTCAATAAACAAGCTACAGTTAGTCCAAAATGCAGCTGCTAGAGTTCTTCCCAGGTTGAGAAAATATGATCATATACATAATTACGTATCAATTATAAAGTATTGCATGACCTATAAGGCCGTAAATGGTTTAGCTCCTCTGTATTTAGCCAATCTTCCATCGCTCCAACAATCCATCATGCTCTTTAAGGTCACAAAACTCTGGACTTTTGGTAGTACCTAGGACATCTAAGTTCACTAAAGGAGGGAGAGCATTTTCGCTTTTGGCTCCCAATTTAAATCTAGATTAAAGACATCTCTTTTGCCAAGAATTATCATTATACATCTCATAACCCCTTGCACTGCAGTTATATAAGATCAAAAGCATATGACTATGTATTGCTTGAAAAGTTATAAACAGCAGCTACGAAGATTTCAGATGACCCAACACCTCGATGAATACATGATATTAGCTAACTTCATGATTTGTATTATCTTAGAATTGTATATTTCTGGCATATGGACATTACTTTGACAGTCACCTCTTATAACAGATTACTACTTACATTACATTACAATTTAAATTGTAATGTAGAAACCGGCATTTTCTGTAAAGCTGCTTTGAAATGATACGTATTGTGAAAAGCGCTATACAAATAAATGTGAATTGAAATGTGAATAACTAATGTTAAAAATGGAACCTTATTGTAAAGTGTTACCAATAAATCTAAAAACAAAAGCAAAAAAACATGTAAAGGGGAATTAGAGAAATACCTCAGTCACACATATTCCCTCAAACAAAATGTATCTTTCGCAACTAACCTGAATATGGAAATGTGGGAAGGGGCATATAGCTCTGCAGATGCCCACTATAAAGAGTGATGGGTAGGCCGGAGGTATTAGGAACTTATAGAGAGGCCAGACGAGGTGCTCCTGGACGTTTACACCCACTTTCTCATCCAGGAATGGGAAGGTGAAGTTGTAGCCTGTACAAAACAGGAACACCTCTGGCTTGGCCCTCTCCCCATCCTTGAACTCCAGAGACCCATCATCCAATACAGAGGTTACTGGAGGAGCCTGCTGGACTCCTGGAGGAAGGGGGCAGGTCAAAGGCCGCTGTCCATGACTCAGGATCACCTGGAGGTAAATAATGTGTAAATAAAAGTACATTTGCAAAGAAATTCCAGATAAAATACTTTGGATGGTACTTTTATGCTTGCAGTAAACATACAATCATCTATAAAAGCACAAGAACAAGTGGGTTTCTTTTGTCACAAATCTGAGTATAAATAAATATAAACTTGTAAATGGTTACAGAGAAAAAACTGGGCATTATACACTAAACCACTGAGGATCACACATTAACAGACTTTTCAAGTCGTTCCGAACGCAACAAACTTAGGAGGCACATGACAAATGAAAACATGTTCTAAAACCAGATCAAAATATCAAAAATGTTTGATATCCTCCCACTGAATGGAATCAAAATCTGTGTCCATCATACACTACACTTTTCTGTTTCCGACTACCCAAAATTAGCAGACTGGCTCTGATTTTTTGCAACTAATATTGACTCAAATCAAGACTGCAAATCGGGCAAAATCTGTGCAAAATTCATGTAGTTTTTTTTAGACTTAAGTCAAATATGCATCATTATGAATAGCTATACAATTGAACACTGTGAAGGACCTTAGCATTAACACCGGAGAGCTCCATGGCAATATCTAGTCCAGAGAGACCCGCTCCCAGCAGCACCACTGACTTTCCCGCCAAAGGTTCAGCACTACGGTAATCATGACTGTGCATCAGCGTTCCTAAAAAACAAATTAAATATTTTTTGCAAAGTTGTATAAACTAAAAAATATTTAAATTCCGCATACCACTCAAACTTGCACACAAAAAAAGTTGCTAATTAAAAAATGTTGTGTTATGATGTAATTTTGAGTAGTGAGGGATTTATACATTTTTTAGTTTATATTGTACATTCATCCTACACACCTACGAATGATTTGGGTGTGCAAGGCACTATATTTTTAAGCAATTACAATTACTAAAACTGATACCCTAATACATGCATGCATTATGTGTACATAAAATGCAATAATAAATTGACATATATAGCATTTCTATTATTTAATCTGATACAATAAAGCCTTGACTGCTCATTGCACTTTGTGAAATGGATAACATATATTCCAATCTCAACATCATAAGAAATGTTAAGGTTTAACTTCCAATTAATCCACTGATAAATGTTAAGTAATATAATGATTAACCAAAACTGTGTCTACTCTCGAACAAAAGCCACGGTTATATCTAAAGCATTTTTTAGAAGACCCCTCATGCTGATAAACTGATAACATGTTGCAACAGCAAAGGGCGCTTTAGGCATTTGCAAGTCCAAGCACATTTTTAAAGGTGTTTTGCTGCTAAGCACACACTTGGTTTGCAAGACATCAGATTCTTTTGAATTACTTCACAAAAGTAAAAACGTAGTATGTAACGTAAGGAAGGGAAAACCTTTGAATTTTTCCAGTCCAGGTATTGCAGGGATGTAGGGGTCATAGAAATGTCTGAAATAAACACACATATTTGAATTTTTAATAATTTTCTCACCTGATTACATAACATTTTACACAGGAAAATTGGCACAGTATATAAGTAAGAGTGCAATAGAGTTTCATTGCATCATTAGTTACTATTTAATCCACTGTACCCAATGACCTTATTGATCTAGGCATACATTTAAATAATGTTGCACATAGGAAGGTTTTGCAGTGCATGGTTCACTCATTTTGCTGTGCACCTACCCATTACACACCATAACAGCATCAAATTGCTCTGTAGTGGATTTGCTGTGGTCTAGGCCATCATTGGAGGTGACATTCCAAGCCAACCCATTCCACCCACCCTTCACATCTACTGGGGTCACTGAGGCCACTGAGGTGCCAAACTTGGTGGAAGAGAGGAATACACCTATCAGTACTTTTTTTTAAGATTCAGACTGATGGTTATCAAGCAAATGAATAAATCAGCAACATTCAGTCCTTTGTATAGGTGGCTATAAATTCTCCAGTAATTTTCCACAATCCCATAGACTGATCATAAATGAAACAGTAAAGATAAGGTATGTGATTTCTGACAGGACTGACTGGTAATAAACAGTGAACTTGACTATTATCTGTCAAACTATGCAAGGAGCAAGAATTGAGCTGACATGTTGAACATGAACAAAGAGGTGTGAGAGGTTTTTTTTTTCACCTGTATGTGGTCCCACAGGCGAAAATGATCACAGTACTGCTCAAGGTACTTCCGTACCTCTGAGTGATGGACAAAAGAGGGGAGATGCTTTGCAAAAGGAAAGTCAGGGAACGACATCACCTCTTTGGGAATATTGGTTCTATCATGCGAGGAGAATACATGGCAAAACACATTATAAAACTACAATACAGCTTTGTACACAGGCTAGTGATATTTCAAGAAGAATTTAAATGGAAGGACATTAAGCAAAAAATTGTGCAATCTAAGCAATTAAAATTGTGTATTTACATTACATTTTAATAAGGAAAAAAAAACAATCATTATCAAATGGAATAGCTATTGTAAGATTGCTTACAACACTGATTGACTCTTATTTAATTATTAATTTAAAATGTTCATGGGTCGTCAATCCATATCTCTTGCAATATTACAGTGCAATGTAATAAATATAAATAGTTTCAGTTGCATTAGCACTATAAAAGGATAACCACTGGCACTGATAAATTCACCTGAGGTCCCTGTACATGCTGCTGTGAATCGGTAAGCCATTGTCGTAAAACCCCACTCTGTCCTCATAGACCCATGTTCCTCCAATGTTCTTGGTGAGCTCGTACACCACAGGTGGCGCGAAAGTGTCCGGGCGGGAGAGGAGATGGCGGGCCGCGCAGAGTCCCGCAGCACCAGCCCCGATCACAGCGACGCGCAGCTTCCCAAACACGGTCATCGTTATGCAAAATGCGGGTATGAACTAGGAAGTTGACACCTGACGAAATAGACGCAGATACCTTGGTGAAACCAGTCTAGATTTCAAACCGGTAATCTACAGCTGTCCTGGATGATCAGTACTGGGGTCTGTCAGTCTGTCAAAGCGAATGCGAACGCTTGTCTAATTTTATCGAAGACGAGTTGGAATCTGTCCAGCTACCCCGGCAATCAAATTAACCCTTCGTGTTTTGAAGTCACATTTTCATTGCAAATTGACTTACAAACCTCAAAAACTTAAATATGAATTAAAGATAGCAATACGTGTGTCTGTACAATTTTAAATGTATGTTATAGTTTTAATTACATTTAGAGAGAAAATAAGTTACATTGACATGGTTAAGACTTATTTCCGCCTGTGCATGCATAACTTCATGCATGAGTTCTCTCTAAAGGCATTCTGATGTAACTTTCATTTATCAGTAATTGCTCAAAAAAAGTTTAAATATGAATTGCAGTGTGTTTGAGAAGTTTGTAACTTGCCTCGCTTGCAGTAGTTATTTACAGTATTCCACCAATCCACACCGATACAGGTACTATCATGTGTCGTTTCTTGATGGATTCAGCATTTTCTTTTTTAAATCCCAACATACTTTACACAAGTGACATATGACTGCAATTTTCACTTCTTCAAAAGAATATTTTTATAATATTTTTTTCCCGCTGCGAGCAGGGTTCGAACCTGCGCGGGGAGACCCCATTGGATTTCAAGTCCAACGCCTTAACCACTCGGCCATCGCAGCGCCGGAACTTATGTCCACAACTTCCTCCTATGTTCTATAGGAAATAAAATATATTTCCTATAGAAACTATTACATAAATTAACTAAAATAACTTTATTAAATCTCAAAAAGCCCCGCGCAAATTAGAAAGTAACATAATCTAGCTTTTACCAACCAAAATGCACGCGGATGTTACGTTTATGCTTTTTTATTTTTTGTCAAAGAACTATTTTCAAAATGATCATACAATTAATTGTTTGTATTTGGAGTAAATATGAAGGAATAAACCGTACCGTGAATGGATGCTGAGAGGACAAACGCAGCTTTAGCAGACCTCCAGCAAACACTATAGGCTACTGGCCTACTTTTTCGTTTCATCAAACAGACATCACATGACGGTTTTGGTTGCCAAATGCCCTGCCCAATTCAATGTTTTGGGTGCAATTAATTAATCAATCAATAAGTCTGTTTTTTTCTTTTCTTTTCAATACAATAAACTAGTCATTGTAATAAACTACTCTTTTAACTTAACAGTTTCTATACACGATTATGATTTCCCAGACAGGCACGTCTAAAAATTACGAGCTCACGTCATGGAAACTTGAGCAAAACTTGTTCTGCACTGACCCGAAAGAGATCTGTTTATTGAATAATAAGGTCGAAACTAAGAGACTTTTTGCTTTTATCCACCTCACTTTTTACTACGTCTAAAACCCTCTTAGCATCTTAATTTCTTCTTGAGAAGATGTTTCCTTATTTAATTAAATTCAGCTTAAATATGTCTTTTATGACCTGCAACTTTAAAACACAGACAGCTGTCTTCTTAAACAGCTTTTACAAAATTACAGGAATTATGTAGGAACTTTGAATGTACACATTTCTTATAGCTATTCGGTAACACTTTAAAATAAGGTCCCATTAGTTAAATGCGTGAAATCTAACAATGAGCAATACTGTTACTGAATACTGGAAAAGTGTTCTTGCTATTGCAAGAAGTAAAGGCTGCTATGTATAATTATTGCAAGTAAAACAAAAACTACAATGTGATTATAGGTTTTTCACAGAATTCCTACTGTACTGTAGTGTGGAACATTATAAAGTTACATGCATGGATGTTTCAGTCAACGTCCAGTAGGTGGAGGTATTTCACAGAAATAATGTCAATCTACACATACACTATATTGCCAAAAGTTTTGGGACGTCTGCCTTTACATGCACATGAACTTTAATGACATGCCATTCTTAATCTGTAGGGTTTAATGTGGAGTTGGCCCACCCTTTGCAGCTATAACAGCTTCAGCTCTTCTTGGAAGGCTTTCCACAAGGTTTAGGAGTGTGTTTATGGGAATTTTTGAACATTCTTCTAGAAGCGAATTTTTGAGGTCAGGTACTGATGTTGGACGAGAAGGGTTGGCTCGCAGTCTCTGCTCTAATTCATCCCAAATGTGTTCTGTCAGGTTGAGGTCAGGACTCTGTGCAGGCCAGTCAAGTCCCTCCACACCAAACTCGCTCATCCATGTCTTTATGGACCTTTGTGCACTGGTGTACAGTCATGTTGACAGGAAGGGGCCATCCCCAAACTGTTCCCACAAAGTTGGGAGCATGAAATTGTCCAAAATGTCTTGGTATGCTGAAGCATTAAGTGTTCCTTTCACTGGAACTAAGGGGCCAAGCCCAACCCCTGAAAAACAACCCCACACCATAATCCCCCCTCCACCAAACTTTACACTTAGCACAATGCAGTCAGGCAAGTACCGTTCTCCTGGCAACCACCAAACCCAGACTCGTCCATCGGATTGCCAGACAGAGAAGCGTGATTCGTTACTCCAGAGAACACATCTCCACTGCTTTAGAGTCCAGTGGTGGTGTGCTTTACACCACTGCATCCGACACTTTGCATTGCTTTTGGTGATGTAAGGCTTGGATGCAGCTGCTCGGCCATGGAAACCCATTCCATGAAGCTCTCTATAGATACAGCTAATCTGAAGGCCACACAAAGTTTGGAGGTCTGTAGTTATTGACTCTGCAGAAAGTTGGTGACTTCTGCGCATTGTGCGCCTCAGCATGCGCTGACCCCGCTCTGTGATTTTACGAGTTGCTGTTGTTCCCAATTTCTACGTATGTAACTCTCCATCATTTATTTAATTGCCAAATGACGGTAATTTTCTTCAAATCTGCCACTCACTCATAGTTCCGGGTATGCGGATCCTCAGCAGCTTTGCGTCTACGCTCTGTTGTTATGTATCGTCATCACTGTCCCGCGTTCTCATTGGTTTGCAGGCATATGGGGGATTTTGTTAGCAGGGTAAGCTGTGAGTGCAAGAGGAAAAATGAGCTGTTACTGTCAGATTTTGATAAACGAAAGTCACATTGTGTTTAATACAAAACTAAATAGACTAGGGGAGAGCGGGGCACAACCTAACACGGGGTTAGTTGTAACACATATGGTTTAACACTTTCCACACATGCCAGGATGACGAACCTTAGTGTATTTACTAGTTGCCATATCAACACTATATAGAGAAAAAATTCCATCAAAATTAAAAAATCTTTGGAAGATATTACTGAACATTTATTTAACAATAGCAAAAGTAAATTTCTTACTTGCGTTAATTTTTCATCTCTGTTTTTTGTGTTTATTTAAAATAAGACAAATCTGATATTATTGTAATCTTATATCTGTTATTTAAGAGTTGAGATAGTTCTTTAATGCTGATCTAACCAGCAGAAGACACAAGCCGGGTTTAAATCCCAGTTGCGCAGGTGGGGCATGTTGTAACACTGCGTTACATTGTGCCCCTATTAGAAATATGCTATTATATTCTATACTTTTATGAATTCTATTGAGAAACCATGAGAAAAATGTGAATAAAGACTGTGAGTCAATGTTCAGAAATGCTTAATTATTATTATGTTTTGAACTATGCTGTATAGCTGTGTTTTGCAGTGTTTGTTGTCAAACTCAAAAATTAGTTCATTTTTAATGATTAAAAAATGCCATTATTTTTATTCGAAAAAGTTAATAATTTTATTATAAATTTTATAATAATTTTAGTTTGTCATGGATATTTTTTTGATTATATCAGATAACATTTTAAGCTGCCATAAGGTCATGTTACAATGTGCCCCTCACATGTTACAATGTACCCCACCTATGGGGCATGTTGTCACATTTCACTTCCATTCTTTTGGGGTAAATCAAGAAAAAAGTATACACTGCATTAATGAAACAGAACCACATAATTGTACCAGACATGTGTGCAATTAATGTGGGAAAAAATAAATACTCTGAACCCCAAGTAGATTTACACAAACTGAGAAAGTCAAAAAGCATTAGGTTGTGCCCCGCTCTCCCCTACATCAAGTGAAAAAAAGTCATAACTGAAAATATTTTTATAGTATTTCGTTTTCTCCACAAGGAAATGTATTTTAATGAAATTAAAACCCAATGTAACTATCCGAGGCTGTTAATTGTAGTCTATGCGTTTGTCATCCAATTGCATTATTTCAACTTTTTTTTTTTTTTTAGAATACTTCGATTTTTTTATTATACTTACATTTATTCTAATGATATTTTACATATATTTTATTTATAGTAGGCTACTGATATTTATTATATTATACTTATTTTTAATTCTTAAAACTTACTTCTGGTATAGGCTACATTTAAATTGACACCTGCCATGATATTTCTTATTTGTCGTCTCTGATTTATATTAGTGTGTCCTCAGCCGATGCGCTGTACTGTTTAAAGGTGAAGCATTTAGTTTCTGCAACATTAGTGCCACCTAGAGGAATTACAAAAATACAGCATATTTTGTAAACACCCATTTTGTGTGTTGCGCCTGACTCAACTCAAACACAACTCAACAGCTTTTACGGGTGCTTGTGAAGGCATCAACATATTAAAACTACTTTCAATAAATGGTCAAATTAGGAAACTTTTAGCTGTGTTGCTATGTGTCATGAGAGCAAGGAACTGAGCTAACACTCTGTCTAGATCGAGCGAACGCGTTTATTATTAAAAAAATAAATAAATAAAACCAACGTGCATCAGGTGCATTTTTGACATAACGCGCCACCCAGCATACCCGGGTAAAAAAGCCACCGCTCGCCACTGCCACTAACTAGGAGCCCTGCACACGACGTGCAAGAAAAAAAAAAGTAAATTGTGCGCACCATTTACTAATTCGTTCCCTCGATTTATAAATCATGCGCACAATGTGCTATTTAGTTCCCTCGAGTTGCTAAATCGTGCGGACGATTTACTACTTCGTTACCTCGACTTGCTAAACCGTCCACACGATTTACTAATTCGTTCACTCGATTTATAAATCGTGCGCACGATTTAGCAAATCGCGGGAACGAATTAGTAAATCGTGCGCACAATCTATAAATCGAGGGAACGAATTAGTGAATCGTGCGCACGATTTAGCCTACTATTTTTTCCTGCATGTCATGTGCGGGGCTCCGTAGTAACTAACAGTTGACTGTGGAATATTTAGTAGTGAGAAAATTTCACGAATGGACAGGTAGCAACCTATCACGGTACCACGTTTGGATTCACTGAGCTACTGAGAGCGACCCACACAAAAAAATTCGTAAAAATAGGGCACAATGTACTGTATTAATTTTAAGGAATTTTCTGTATTTATTTTTTACAGGTGTTTTACCTGTATTTAGAATTTTGAACTTCATTGCGTTCTGTGTTTGGGTTAACGGAAATACAATTACTGGATAATGTCCAGGTAATGTCCAGGTAATAAGCTGCCAGTAATTTTTCCGTTATTTTAAGGATTTTTTTTACAGTGCATTCTTTCACAAATGTTTGTAGAAGCAGTCTGCATGCCTAGGTGCTTGATTTTATACACCTTTGGCCATGGAAGTGATTGGAACACCTGAATTCAATGATTTGGAGGGGTGTCCCAATACTTTTGGCAATATAGTGTATAAGAAATTAAGTCATATTTCAGTCTTTGTCCAGTTTACTATGATCAATTTACTCTGTATGGATTTTTTGGAGTGCTGTCATTGTGACCTCACATTAACTAATAATAGCAACTCACCACACAAATAATCATGTTTGTTAAAATAAGTAAGTAAAGTTTATTTATAGAGCGCTTTTCACAGATAAAATCACAAAGTGCTCTACAAAGTGCAACCAAAATAATAAAACAATATACAGTAAGAAAATTAAAAAGTTTAAGAAGCCCAAAATAAAGCCAAAGCTTGTTTAAATAACAGTGTCTTGAGTTGCCTTTTAAAAGAATCGACAGATTCGGCCACACGGAGGGACAGGGGCAGGGCGTTCCACAGTCTGGGGGTTACAGCCTGAAAGGACAGGTCTCCCCAGTTTTATAACGAGTTTTTGGGACCATTAAAAGACTCTTGTGGGGCCTGACCATTTAAAGCTCTAAAAGTTAAAACTAATATTTTAAAATCAATACGAAATTTGATGGGTAGCCAGTGTAGGGAGGATAAAATGGGTGTGATGTGTGTCCTTCTGCCAGATCCTGTTAAAAGCCTTGCCATAGCAATCTGAACCATTTGAAGACGATTTAGAGCAGATTTGTTGAAAAAAGTAAAAAGAGAGTTACAATAATCTAAACGAGAGGAAGTAAAAGCATGGATAACCAAAAAACAAAAGTGGACCAAGGACAGAGCCCTGGGGAACACCATTCAAGAATGGAGTGGCTTCAGACAGTATACCATTTACATACAGAAAAGGTTCTGTCACTTAAGCAAGAAGAAAACCACTTTAGAACAGACCCAACAATACCAAACTCTTTTTCCAATCTGTTCAACAGTATTTTGTGGTCCACTGTATCAAAAGCTGATGATAAATCCAATAAAATCAATAAAATAGCATTTCTGTTCCTTTCCATGATGGTAAGTGTTTCATATAACATATAATATGTAGTTTTTACATAAGAGAAGAATTATGCTTGCTGTAAAGATTTTCTCAGAAAGGCAACACCTGGACTATAGACATATCACTGCCCATAATGTTGGGAACAGAGCAAAGCCCTATAGCAATTACACATTAAATCTCATTCTCTATCCAATTTATCAGTCAAGAACAAAACCTTACAATTAAAATATATAGATTAGATGTCTGTCGATATTGCACAGTAGCTAGAATCAAATAATAAATGATAGAGTGCATTAGAATTTGACCAGGATGGACCAATAATAACAGTGGTCAGCAGCAATATGCCACATAAGATCAATGACTAAAGTGTTCAAGAAAGTCAAAAAGGCCTTACAACAGGGCAGACCAAGTCTAAACCGCACCCAGTATCATACAATGTGGCTCAGCCAAGCGGACCTCTTTGTACAAAGATCAATGCACTCTTCCCACATTTCATAAGTACATTGTTTAGTTTTGTTGCTGGCAACCACATATGTCAGCACATGTAATGCCAATTAAACATTTACAATCTTTTACACATGACTACCCATAGAATCTTAAAATCAGATGTGGTTTTTTAAATTAAGACACTCACAGGACAACAGCCATCAACAAACAACCAATTTCCATAACACTCATTCAAATTTACGAAAACCAACATCTGCAGCATTTTAAAACAGCAATTCAACACAGACAGAAAAGCACATCAAAAACTGTTCTTCCTCAGTAAAAAATTGTATAGTCTTTCTATAAGCTATGCCATGTATAGCAATCAATCCTATTCTATTCTATATGCTATACAGTTTTTTTCCCTGTGTAATTCTAGTAGATACAACACTGTCCACTATCAATATGAAGAAGCAATTCAGTCATATTTTAATGATATTTTCAGCATATTGTCAGGTTGAATTATTTTCATTGTTATTCTTGAATACAGACACATTCTATATTCTTCATTTCTAGTTTCAGATAACATACACTGCCCGGCCAAAAAAAGTTGCTGTTTGGATCAGGCTCAAATTGTGAAAGAATGGTTTGGAGGGAGCATGAAGAATCATTTTCACACATGAATTGGCACCTCTGAGTCCAGACCTTAAATTCATTGAAAGTCTTTGGGATGTGCTGGAGGAGACTTTACAGAGTGCTGGACTCTTGCATTGTCAATACAAGATCTTGACCAAAAACTGATGCACCTCTTGATGGAAATAACATCACAGCATTTATTTTCATCAACTATTGTATGTATTTTATATATATATACTGTATATATATATATATATATATATACAGTGGGGAGAACAAGTATTTGATACACTGCCGATTTTGCAGGTTTGCCCACTTACAAAGCATGTAGAAGTCTGTAATTTTTATCATAGGTACACTTCAACTGTGAGTGACGGAATCTAAAACAAAAATCCAGAAAATCACATTGTATGATTTTTAAGTAATTAATTTGCATTTTATTGCATGACATAAGTATTTGATACATCAGAAAAACAGAACTTAGTATTTGGTACAGAAACCTTTGTTTGCAATTACAGAGATCATACGTTTCCTGTAGTTCTTGACCAGGTTTGCACACACTGCAGCAGGGATTTTGGCCCACTCCTCCATACAGACCTTCTCCAGATCCTTCAGGTTTCGGGGCTGTCGCTGGGCAATACGGACTTTCAGCTCCCTCCAAAGATTTTCTATTGGGTTCAGGTCTGGAGACTGTTTGATTGTTTGATGTGAGATTATTGCTACAACATGGAAAAATTGTACATGATTAACAAAGTAAAATTCTCAGTGTGGGAGGTATAGAATTGCATGGCATTTCTTAGCTATGACATTAAACACTATTCATTTTTTAAATACCAGGCAGAACGGAGACATAATTGTAAAATTCAAAGAATAGGAGGATCTGCATGGGAAGACAGATAAAAGTAAATGATGAATAAGAGGGGTCTGTAGGTTTTGTGTATATGACTCAGAGAATGAACTGTGATTGTAAAGGTGATTAAATCATGTGTTGATCAATAGCAACAGTGAAAAGGTTTTGGTACAGTCATGACTCAGAGGACTATAATCTACCATAATACACTATAGATATGGGACAAAGGTTTAAACTTATCACTGTATGTTCCTGGAATCAAGCCACTTATTAATGTTTTAGGCAATAAAAATAAAATGCTCTCTCTACAGTGTCACGTGGGTTGTCGTGAAGTGCACAATGAAAGGAGTACAGATAACAAAAACAGTCTTTTTTAAATCCAAACAGAAAACTCAGGAGATCACAGAAGGAAACAATAACAACCACGTAGCTATAACACTGACGTACCAGACAATGAACTGAACAAAACTGGTGGTATATACAGAGAAGCAAACAAGGGAGCTAAATGATACACAAGTGTAATTAATTGTCTGACTGAAAAATATTTAGGGATGAATTCCAACTGCAAACTATCTAGTAATGTTTTACAACAAGGCTCTATACGTTTAAATTTTTAAAACAGTAGCTAATGAACAATATTTTTCCAAGCATTTATTATCTTGATAAATGTTCATTTTTACATACTGTTCAAAAGTTTAAGGTCGGCAAGACTTTTTAATGTTTTTGAAAGAAGTTTCTAATGTTCACCAAGGCTGCATTTATTTGATCAAAAATACAGTAAAACAGTAATGTTGTGAACTTATTTTACAATTTAAAATAACTGTTTTCTATTTCAATATATTTTAAAATGTAATTTATTCCTGTGATAGCAAACCTGAATTTTCAGCATCATTACTCCAGTCTTCAGTCACATGATCCTTCAGAAACCATTCTAATATGATGATTTGATGCTCAAGAAACATTTCTTATTATTATCAATATATCAATATTATATCAATTATATTATATTAATATTTTTTGTGGAAACTAATATACATTTTTAAGATATAAAGAGATTTTAAAGAGATTTAGCATTCATTTGAAATACAAATCTTTTGTAACATTATAAATGTCTTTACTGTCAAATTTGTACAATGAACACTAGTTCATGTATTATGAAAACTATGAAAAGTTCAATGTTTTCCCAGCATTTTTTGAACACTGATCAGTTTATAGCAAAATGGAAGAAGACGGTTCCTCTGCGCAGTGAGTGCACCCATAGCCATACTTAGAAAGTATGTTTCAGTTTTCTGAAAAAATTAAAGATTAGTTTAGTTGGCATACATACACTTGATGCATGTCTCATAAAATGTTCAAAAATGTAAACGTCTGGGAGAAAGAGAAGAGCATATGGATGAATCTGAAAAAGCATGATGACGCGAAAGAGAGCTCAGTTCAGTCCGGTTTTCTGTGCACACACAGAAAGTTTCTTTTGCGTTTTTTTGCGCTTGAACAGACCAATACACAAAATGATGTCAAAATGTTCATTTTGGTGAGTATTCACATAAACAAAGTTGATTATGTCTTAAATGAACTAAACAGTTGGGAGAATATCAGATGTGTATCAGTGTTTAGGATCCGTGCATTTAGCCTTAAAGTGACAGCAGCTTTGTAAAGGGCTTTGTAACTTTTACACAAGTATTTAAATGAGTTTAAGGTAGTCGTATGCTAGCATGTCGGATGGAGCATCACTGACTGGCTTAAACCATGATGGCATAGTATGCATTTATACAACAATGCAACAATAATAAAATAATGCGTTGACATAAAAAAGGAAATTTACTTTTGATACTTAAGTACTTTTGAAAACAAATACTTCTGTACTTTTACTTAAGTAAAAATCTGTTTTTACAACTTTCACTTGTAACAGAGTAATATTTGACCAGTAGTACTTTTACTTTTACTCAGGTAATGAAGTTGTGTATTTTGTCCACCTCTGCAAATATACACAAAAGTTTCACATTTTGAAATTTGGGAAGAATAAACAAACTAAACCAAACTAAATCCCCTTATTAATTCAATTGTCTCTAAGTACACAAATCTATATTTAACTGCTGAAGAAAAAAACAAAACAGATCAAGATCTTTTCAGGTTTTGTTCATAAATTAGACAAAACTTCTACTTTTCATCTGAAGGCTGCTTCACATATATAGACGATTCAGTAAAACTTTACAATAAAGTCATTACCAAACATGATATATAACGCTTAACAAATCAGTATGCACATTCAGATCTGTTAAACATTAATTCATCATGTTTTTTATAGGCGTGTTATTCAAAGTATACAACAATTCTTGTGTATCTGATATCTGAATGATCAATTGCAATATGGATTAATAATGAAGTATGGGAAGAAAAAAGGTGATCTTTTTTTTTTATTGTAAGTTTAGCATGGACCAAATACTTTAGCTTAATTTAAGAGAGGGTTGACCTTGACTCATCATGCTTTAGTGGCTCTCATCGATGGGCTGAACCTGATTTGAAACATCATTTTTAGGGCGCCTCTTTTTACAGGCGTCATAAAAGTACAGTACATGTGTTATCAGAAAACAGGGTGGATCCTCAGTAACATAGGAGTGATTTCCATCAGTTCTGGTCACAGGACAGAATTAATTTAGCATCAGAAGTAATACTTGTAAGAACGCATTTTCCTCAATAAGAATCATTATCTCAGTAAAAATATGTATTTATTAGTTGCTAACTTGCTTCTGTAACAGGAAGACTGAAAAAAATACTTATTACTTCAGCCATTTTGCAAATGTCATACAGTAATGGAAAACTAAACTTGTTTATGTGTTTATTTTATATAATTTTTTTTTAACAACATATATTTACAAGATATTTAACAACATAAAAGTCACATGAGGTTTCTGTGTACGTTTACACGACGACGATGTACTAAAAAAAAATTTTTTTAAATCCTTTGCGTTTTTCACATACAGATGACAACGTTGTCAAAACAATCTCTGTTCACACCATCCGCGAAAATGACTAAACTTATAAAGTCCAATGAAGAAGCTGAGATGCAAAGACTTGATCAAAGTGCAACATATTTATTAAACAAATTAAACTCAAAAGTAATCCAATACGATCAGGGTTGGGTGTAATACATTACTAATTACTTTAATTCAATTACTTTTCCTTGAAAAATAATGTAAGGGATTACTCTCAATTTTTCTGTAGGCCTAATTTATTTACAGTTACTTCTGATGTAATTGCATTAAATACTGTATAGAACAATTCTATATGAAACAATAGTGGATTACACATTTAAATTTAACATCTAATGTTAAAATGTATGTTTTTAATGTAACTTCAAGAATAATTTATGCAATTTTATATTATTTAGCTATTTGAAAGAATTAAAAGAGCAGTTTCATGTCTATCTTTGTATCGTTCAACTGGTCAAAGTTGATATGGGATTTAAAAAGTAATTAGTAATAAGTAATGCAATATTCTTTCGAGATAGTAATTAGTAGGCCTACAGTAATCTAATTACACTGTTGAGGATGTAATTAGTAACTAGTAATTAATTACTTTAAAAACAAAAAACAGACAAGTTTTTTCTTTGTACAGATGACGTTATCAAAACGATCCTCGTTCACACAGATCCGTGAAAACGACTAAAACGCTGTATTATGCATGCCAGGCCAGCAGTTAGCAATGTCACTTAATACTGATATAGCCTACACCGTATAATTCTGAGGAATGTGACCATATCTGTCACGATGCCAGATACATTTTTGAAATCAACCTTGTTGTTGATTTAAAGATGTTTCGAATGGACCGAGGGAGATGGACTTGATAATAGCGTGTAATTTTCTCACTCAAACCACTGCCGCCTGCTGCTTCTGCTACTGATTGCTTTTAGAGGGAAAAGCTGCCCATAACTGCTGGTCCAGGAATATTTACTCTCGATATTGTGATGACTGACAGTGATAAATATTTATGTAGGCCTATCGAAATCAGGCTCATATAAATGTAAGGAAAAAACGATTCCTGGCTGCATGTTGATATCCATGGATTACTGGAGCTTTGGTAAGCTGTAAGGAACACTATATCGAGTCCAACCTTTAGTTTAAACTGATAACTCGATAATTGATAACTCACGTTTTTCCCTATTAACTCCATTCATGCAGCAGCAGCTCTTCTGCCACTCAGTCCCGGAAAGTGACGTCAATGCATACCATCTATAGAATAAACACGCAATACGCATGCACATAACGTCACCATTTTCACAGATTCGCGTTTTTGTTGTTTACACAGAGACAATAACGGTCTTGTTTTCAAAAACTTGCACTTTGAAACCCGTTGTGAACGGCAAAAATGCATAAAAAGATTTTAGTTTTTAGTTGAAAACGGTCGTGTTAACGGCCCCTAAGGGACTTGAATACACAAGGATAATGAACTAAACGTGAACAGGTGTGAGTACTTAATAACTATTGTAACAAACAAAAAAACTATAAACATACTAAAAGTCCTTGAAACTGAAATCAAAAACCATCAAACAAAGTATAATGTGACAATTATGCATGCCAGGCCAGTTGTTGGCGATGCACACGTAATACGCATGCTCATGATGTCACCGTTTTCACAAATTACATCATTTACAACAAACAATAACGCATAAAAAAGTTTTTAGTTGAAAACGGTGTCATGTAAACGGCCCCTTAGTTCCTGTTTCCTTTGTCCCTGTTCATTAGTTGTCATGGGCTGTGTCCGAAATCACACCCTATACCCTTATAGGGCACTGTTTGAGGGGACTGCCATTTGTAGTGGTGTCCAAAACCATAGTGAAAGTTATCAAGTCCATTCATTCAATCCCATAATGCACCGCAATAACGAGTGTACAGTTGATGTACACTTAATGGCTAGAGAATACACATAATGCACTGTGAGGGTCATGATGAATAAATTCCTATGTCTCACCAGAACATGCCGCCTGCAGCTGAATCATCCATCCATCCATTTTCCAAACCAGTGGTCCAATGTGGCTACACAGCGTAATATCATACAGGTATACATTTCTTTTTAATATTAAATCGTTTAATTAAGGTTTATACAGTATAAGTTTCCATGTCAGAGTTCAAGATAAATCTTTTATTACCACTGAAGCTGCCAGTTTGCTAATTTTCAAATGATTATTAAACAGCAAGCAAAAGCAGCAACCATTCTGGCGCACTCAATGTCCGAAAAAAGCAAAACAAAACAAAACAAACAAAAAAACTACTCAATTTTGACATCCCCTGCAACATAAGAATTCATTGACTGCATGGAGTGCTAATTCTATAAAAATACAATTTCAACCTTTTTATATATTTTCTTTCCAATATCTTTTTAATTAAGAAAAATCCAAATGTTTCATTCATAAATCAGAGCTTAATGATGTCAGTAATGCACTCTCAGAAGAAAAGGTTCTATATATTGTAGAAACTTAAATGGTGATGTCAGGCACTTCATATATATACAGTGGGGAGAACAAGTATTTGATACACTGCCGATTTTGCAGGTTTGCCCACTTACAAAGCATGTAGAAGTCTGTAATCTTTATCATAGGTACTCTTCAACTGTGAGTGACGGAATCTAAAACAAAAATCCAGAAAATCACATTGTATGATTTGTAAGTAATTAATTTGCATTTTATTGCATGACATAAGTATTTGATACATCAGAAAAGCAGAACTTAATATTTGGTACAGAAACTTTTGTTTGCAATTACAGAGATCATACGTTTCCTGTAGTTCTTGACCAGGTTTGCACACACTGCAGCAGGGATTTTGGCCCACTCCTCCATACAGATCTTCTCCAGATCCTTCAGGTTTCGGGGCTGTCGCTGGGCAATACGGACTTTCAGCTCCCTCGAAAGATTTTCTATTGGGTTCAGGTCTGAAGACTGGCTAGGCCACTCCAGGACCTTGAGATGCTTCTTACGGAGCCATTCCTTAGTTGCCCTGGCTGTGTGTTTCGGGTCGTTGTCATGCTGGAAGACCCAGCCACGACCCATCTTCAATGCTCTTACTGAGGGAAGGAGGTTGTTGGCCAAGATCTTGCGATACATGGCCCCATCCATCCTCCCCTCAATACGGTGCAGTCGTTCTGTCCCCTTTGCAGAAAAGCATCCCCAAAGAATGATGTTTCCACCTCCATGCTTCATGGTTGGGATGGTGTTCTTGGGGTTGTACTCATCCTTCTTCTTCCTCCAAACATGGCGAGTGGAGTTTAGACCAAAAAGCTCTATTTTTGTCTCATCAGACCACATGACCTTCTCCCATTCCTCCTCTGGATCATCCAGATGGTCATTGGCAAACTTCAGACGGGCCTGGACATGCGCTGGCTTGAGCAGGGGGACCTTGCGTGCACTGCAGGATTTTAATCCATGACAGCGTAGTGTGTTACTAATGGTTTTCTTTGAGACTGTGGTCCCAGCTCTCTTCAGGTCATTGACCAGGTCCTGCCGTGTAGTTCTGGGCTGATCCCTCACCTTCCTCATGATCGTTGATGCCCCACGAGGTGAGATCTAATAATTGCACCAACAGTTGTTGCCTTCTCACCAAGCTGCTTGCCTATTGTCCTGTAGCCCATCCCAGCCTTGTGCAGGTCTACAATTTTATCCCTGATGTCCTTACACAGCTCTCTGGTCTTGGCCATTGTGGAGAGGTTGGAGTCTGTTTGATTGAGTGTGTGGACAGGTGTCTTTTATACAGGTAACGAGTTCAAACAGGTGCAGTTAATACAGGTAATGAGTGGAGAACAGGAGGGCTTCTTAAAGAAAAACTAACAGGTCTGTGAGAGCCAGAATTCTTACTGGTTGGTAGGTGATAAAATACTTATGTCATGCAATAAAATGCAAATTAATTATTTAAAAATCATACAATGTGATTTTCTGGATTTTTTTAGATTCCGTCTCTCACAGTTGAAGTGTACCTATGATAAAAATTACAGAACTCTACATGCTTTGTAAGTAGGAAAACCTGCAAAATCGGCAGTGTATCAAATACTTGTTCTCCCCATTGTATATATACACACATACACCAATCAGGCATAACATGACAGGTGAAGTGAATAACACTGATTATCTCTTCATCACGGCACCTGTTAGTGGGTTGGATATATTAGGCAGCAAGTGAACATTTTGTCCTCAAAGTGGAAAGATTTGAGCCAGTTTGACAAGGGACAAATTGTGATGGCTAGACGACTGGGTCAGAGAATCTCCAAAACTGCAGCTCTTGTGGGGTGTTCCCGGTCTGCAGTGGTCAGTATCTATCAAAAGTGGTCCAAGGAAAGAACAGTGGTGAACCAGCGACAGGGTCATGGGCGGCCAAGATTTATTGATACACGTGGGGAGCTAAGGCTGGCCCATGTGGTCCAATCAAACAGACGAGCTACTGTAGCTCACATTGCTCAAGAAGTTAATGCTGGTTCTGATAGAAAGGTGTCAGAATACACAGTGCATCGCAGTTTGTTGCGTATAGGGCTGCATAGCCGCAGACCAGTCAGGATGCCCACGCTGACCCCTGTCCACCGGCGAAAGCGCCAACAGTGGGCACGTGAGCATCAGAACTGGACCACGGAGCAACGGAAGAAGGTGGCCTGATCTGATGAGTGGCCGGGTGTGTGTGCGTCACTTACCTGGGGAGCACATGGCACCAGGATGCACTATGGGTAGAAGGCAAGCTGGTGGCGGGAGTGTGATGATTTGGGCAATGTTCTGCTGGAAAACCTTGGGTCCTGCCATCCATGTGGATGTTACTTTGACACGTACCACCTACCTAAGCATTGTTGCAGACCATGTACACCCTTTCATAGAAACGGTATTCCCCAGTGGCTGTGGCCTTTTTCAGCAGGATAATGCGCCCTGCCACAAAGCAAAAATGGTTCAGGACTGGTTTGAGGAGCACAACAACGAGTTTGAGGTGTTGACTTGGCCTCCAAATTCCCCAGATCTTAATCCAATCGAGCATCTGTGGGATGTGCTGAACAAACAAGTCAGATCCATGGAGGCCCCACCTCGCAACTTACAGGACTTAAAGAATCTACTGCTAACATCTTGGTACCAGATACCACAGCACACCTTCAGGGGTCTAGTGGAGTCCATGCCTCGACGGGTCAGGGCTGTTTTGGCAGCAAAAGGGGGACCAACACAATATTAGGAAGGTGGTCATAATGTTATGCCTGATCGGTGTATATATAACCTTTTAGGGGTAAGATTTTATCCATCATTTTATGGATTTGGTTTTAATTTAAAGATTTAATTCATTTTTAATTTTAATTACATTTTCATGAATTAAACAGCAAAACTGAAATAACCTGTTAAACATGAAAGTATTATTCAATCATTCTCCTTATATAGAGCCTTTTTGGCATAAAGTGTTCTTTAAAATTGAGTCAAGAACCCTTGGGACCATTAGACCATTTTTTCTAATCATCGTAAAAAAAAAAAAAGGTGATAAACCACATGGGGATTCCTGCTTTGACATTTCAATTCAAAGGTCTATGTACTGTGTGAGCTATACTACACTGCATCTTCTGATAAACGTTTCCACCCACAAGACCTAAGAAAACAGGGGGAACACACCTTGGTCCTATCACAAACAGTTACTGATTCACTAAACTGGTTTTGCAATAAGCTATGTAAAATAATATTCATAAAAGTGATAAAAACTGATACACACCTTCTCATGCCCTGCCTCACCGACCACACATCAACCGATCCTTTATAAACTCACACATCTTTCTCGCTTTTGTCTTAGTGAACATAACACCATCCATTAATCCAGACATGGGACATCTGGAGTTAATAGTAGTATTAATATGGATAACAGGTTGCTTCACCATAGACAATAGCGAGAACAGGTGAGATGCTCATAATTATTCAGTAATTTGGTATGTTTCAGCAATAATGTGAATTTAAACCTAATTTTGCTTTTAAACAGATTCAGTAAAAGTGATTATTGTATGTACTGGCAGAAATAGTATATATTATAGTAAATATTAATGTACAGTATATACAATGAACATGATTCATCTAATACAATTAAATTATGAAAACAGGCAAAGACCCCCAAAATGGAAAGGGTAAATGCTCAACATATCAGAGTTTTGCTATTTCTTAATTTTGTACACAACATTAATGCATTGCCAAGGCATTTATTGTCACTTCCTTAGTCTTTGCTTAGATGTAATTAAGCTTTTAACATCTCATTTAAAAAGCAACTTTGATCTTAGACAGTGATAATATGATCATAATGATGGGAACAAGACAAATGTTACGATGATGACTACTATTATGTAACTGATTTACACTACTTTTATGCCTGTGTAAACAGGAAATTCTTAAATTTTTATCCAGTTAATCTAATGTTTAACATGCATATAAAATATAGCCAGCTCTTTTGTCTTTTTCTGGTATTAGTTAACTCAGGCTCAATTATTTCATGTTTTTATAGATATGCTGTGACAGAGAGAGATGCTGGTAAGTAAATTATCATATAAAATGTTAAAAGGGACAATGATTAACCAGGGAATTAGCGCTATTGCAAAATTTCCTGACTTGTTCAGTCACCAAAAAAACATGCACAAAATGTTCACACTTGCAATCAAGCAAGGAAACATGTGATTACAAAATGACATGAGAACTGGTTGTAAATGGGTGGAGTATGGTAGGCCCCCATAAAGCATATGAACATAAAGAACATTTATGGCATTTTACAACTGGAAAACAACACAAATGTTAACATTACTTATTCCTCATTTTAGGACTGGTTAACACCATATCCTTAAATAATTTAAAATCAACTAGAATTCCAAGTAAAGTCAATTCTAGACAATTTCTACCACTGAAAACTGAAATGTAATGTTTTTCTATCTTTTAAGTAGTGTTGGCCTCCTGTGACTTCAACAAAAATGAAGAACCTTTTTGCAACTTCCAACAAGACATCACAGATCACGGTGATTGGACACGCCATACTGGACCCACCCCAACTGCAGGCACAGGACCTGATGGAGACTATCCGGATGGCTGTGAGTATGAGTGCCAAACCAACAACAATCCAGTGATCCTTCACTGAAGATGCACATTCATTGGCGAATGTTTTTCAGCTGCACTTTTTAAAAAAAAATTGAAAATACTAAAATTATAGCAATCACAAATGTTTACAAAATTACAGTAAACTAATTATGTTACACTAATTAATTAAAAATGTTTTGTCAGGTAATCTAAGAAATTGTAAATCACTTTTTGTTACTGTTCCTTGCAACCCTTTCCCCCATAGCTGGCTATTACATATATCATGAGGCTGACAACAATGTAAATGGACAGAATGTACGCCTCCTCAGCCCAATTATTAGTAATGGACCTGCTGAGATCTGTGTACAGTTCTACTACTACATGTATGGCAGTGACGGCAGTAACACTCTGACTGTGCTGGCCAAAAGTTCCAGCTCTGAGGAACAACTGTGGCAAAAAACTGGGATGCAGAGCCCGTCATGGCTTGGAGCTTCTGTCACAGTGCCCATAACTGCCGAGCAGACTCGGGTAAGTCGGTCTGCAAAAGATTGCTATTAGTGCTAATTCAAGTGTTCACGTAAGGCTATAGAAATTATTCCAAGGCACTAACATGCTTTTTTAAATGAAATACACATGGGTGCCGTCCTGCCATACCTGACCACATTGCCTTAAAAACTGCCAAAGTATCGGGGCCTTTGTAGAAGATTTTAAATGTTAAATTTCAGTGTGCCTACTGTGTTTATGGCTACAAGGCTTATGCATTACAGTATGTCTAATCTATATTGTCTTTATTTTCATCATCAGTTATAAAAAAAAGACATAGGACAGAGAACACTGCTAAAGCTCTTAATGACAGAATGAGTCCCACAGCATGACAGAAAATTCCCTTTCAGCCTGCTTTAATGTCATTTTTCTCGTCTAGATTGTGTTTCAAGCAATGCGTGGGCTTTCTTCATCATGTGACACTGCCTTGGATAACATTATCATCAGCGAGGGAGCCTGTGCTGGTACTTTATTCTACCATTATTGCAGGTTACAAAGATATCCATTTCATATTACTATAATAATAAAAAAATTTTAAAAAATTATTTGTTTGTTTACAGTCTGTATAGCTGGGTGTGATTTTGATGAGGGTGACTATTGTGGCTGGAGGAATGAGGTATCAAATGGCAATATCTTTGGTTGGGAGCCTTGGAGTGGACAGACAGAAACACCAGACACTGGCCCTGATGATGATTTCTCCAAACCAGGACGTGAGTCCAACATTCCACCCTGTGACTTTGATCAAGACAACAGTGATTTTAAGGACTTCTTTCAGCCCTCTAAACATTCCCTATTTTCTCAAACTGTTTCTTTCCAATGCAGTGGGGTCATACTTGTTAATGGACTCCGGTTATAGCATTGAAGGAGAATCCGCTCAGCTCTGGAGTCCCTCTACCTCAGCCTCTGGTTGCTTGCAGCTGGACTTTCATTACTACATGTATGGCAGTGCTACCAACATGGAACTTAATGTCCATTCAGTCATCACTGGTAAGAGTCATTCTATATGGTGAAGATTAAGAGTTTATTTAAACCTCTTTAAAGGACAATTATGATATTACAATATCATGAGGATCATATGCATATTAAAGCAATTAATCAACTTTCAAAAACTTGATGATCAATCGTTTCTGAAAAATGTATAATACAGATTAATTACAGAGATATTAGCTCAGATTTATTTATTATTATTTTGTTTTAGGTGGGGCACTTGGAGCCCCTATTTTCAGCCTCAAAGGGAATCAAGGTCAGGACTGGAAGCCCGCAAGTGTTCGCTACATTGGCACAGCTGGTACAGTGCAGGTCAGTTTTATTCTCTTAGTTAGGAATTTGTGACAGACCTTCTTTATATATTTTTTAAAGAATTATGTGACCTATTTGAGTTACAAAGTAATCTGTATTCATTATAAATGTTTCCAAAGGTGCACATGTGTACACTGTAACTCACATTTTTTATTTCAGTTTGTAGTTGTTGGTGTGTTTGGTGAAACAGACAAGACAGATATTGCAATTGATAGTGTCTGCATTACCACTTGTACAGGTAGGTGGCAGACTGTGTCATTTTAAGGCTATACGTAGCGATTGTCACATAGTAAAAAAACAAATTACGGAGAAAGCACCAGTCTATTGATTGTTTTCTTGCTTGATTTTAGCAACTCCAACAACTCCTAAACCATCTACACCCCAACCCACTACACCTAAACCAACAACACAGAGTCCATCAACTCCTAAACCAACAACACCTAAGCCAACTACTCCAAAACCAACACCACCAGGTAAGTTAAACTTGTTCTATTTTTCTTATAAAAGTCTATCAAGAAATTACAATGTTTGTATAGCTAAACAAGCCTTCATGTCTTCCAACAGTGAACTGCCCTCCAGACTCTGAATACATTGATTGTGGCCCAGCCTGTATTCCTACCTGCGCAGAACCCTCCACCAACTGCTCTGGTTCTTGCATCAGCGGCTGCTTCTGTAAACCAGGATTTGTTTTCCGTGGCCGGCGCTGTGTTCCTATTGAGCAGTGTGGGTGCCTGGATGAAGAAAACAATTACTTTGAGGTACAAGAGTTGTCGTTGATGTGAGGCTGCATTTTTATCCTGTCCTGGGACTTAAGCCTTTGCTCTAAACTTGGTCTGTATTTATACTCAGCCTGGTGAGATCATATTTGGAAATGGCTGTTCCAAGTTGTGTCGCTGTGCTGGCAACTACACGTTCGACTGTGTGGACAACACCTGTGACCCTGTGACAGAAGAATGTCGGGAGGCTGGTGGAGTGCACGGCTGCTATCCTAAAGGTAATGTACAAAACAACAACAATCTTCCCTTAAACAATTTTTTTGAATATATATATCTTTGACACCAAGATATTTTTCACTCACAGGAACCTCCACTTGTATTGTTTCTGGTGACCCCCATTACACCACCTTTGATAAGCGCCGCTACGACTTCATGGGAAACTGTTCTTACCTGATGTCCGAACCTTGTAACAGCACAGATGTGCCTCACTTCGCTGTATACACAGACAATGAGAATCGCTACAACAATCCTTATATCAGCTATGTAAAAGCAGTTCATGTCCATGCGCTGGGAGTGATAGTGTCCATTCTGAAAGGAGGAACTGTGCAGGTAAGAGAAAAGAACATTAATTTCAATATTACTGCTAATGTACATATACTGTATACATCTTATTTAGAGGCACATTCAAATGGACGGTTACACTCTATAAACTTATACTATGGTTTACTCAATTTTTTTGGTTAAACATTTTTACACTAAAAAAATTGAGTAAATTTTAAAGCAGTGAAATCAATTACATACAACGTATGAACTGAGTAAATGTAAGTAAAAAAATTAAGTAGATCTGAGTAACTGCATTTGGTACATTAACAAATAAAATTGAGCAGAAATAATTGGGGGAAAACATTTAAAAAACAATATTTATGTTTTTATTTATGAGTAATATTAACTTTTATAGTATAACTTTAATTTCCTCTAAACCTTTGTAAAATACTCCACACAACCACACGTATAACGTTAACTTACATGACATTGGGGGGGAGGGGTGTTTTGTTTTAATCGAGTAAACTTACTCAATTTCTTAAGTGTGTGTTAAAGATTAATCATCTTGATTTGAATTAAGTAATATTTGTGGTTCTTGAAACAGATCAATTTAATTCTCCACTCTCAAATATTTTGTCAGAAATTTCACAAATATATTAAATGTATTTTAAATAAATAATTGGTTATTCAGATACTAAATTCTTTTAGTGAAAAAAACTTAAATATAACTGTAAATTTTAGACAAAATTAACTGTTGGATTTTTAGTCAATTATTTTGGTATGTTCAACTCAAACCATCAAGTAAATGATATTCAGAGATTCTATTGAGTTAATAAAGTTATTTATTACTGTGATATTTACTAAGCCACTAAATTATGTTTTAGAGTGTATGTTTTCTGACTTTTCTCAGCTCAATGGTACCAATGTGAACATTCCTCTGAGTCCTGTCAGTGGTGTTGACATTTTTATGTCTGGCAAGCATTACACAGTGGCCTTGAACTTTGGAGTAACTGTACGTTATGATGGAAACCACTTTATGGACATTAAAGTTATCAAGGAGTGAGTATGGTTCTTATAAAAGTCTTTTTAATAATAACTATTATAACTTGATTCACTTTTAAATGTGATCATTTTACAGCTATGAGGACAAACTTTGTGGACTGTGTGGGGACTACAACGGAGACCCTAAGGATGACTTCCAGACCCCGACTGGTGAACTGGTCCAAAGCCCCAATGACTTTGGCCACAGCTGGAACACAGACCCTAAGTAAGGCAATATGCAATGCACAAACTGTTACCACTAAAAGACTTATTGTTAATTGTTAGTTCATATCATAGATGACTTAACTTTGATTCTGCCCTTCAGGTGTAACAAGCCAGAGGTCGACCCAACCCCAGGATGTACAGATGCTGAGCAGGAGTTGTATGAAGGTCAGGCTTACTGTGGTATCATATTGGACACCAATGGCCCATTTGCTGCTTGCCATCCAAAAGTCAACCCCAATGTGAGTGAAATCAAATCAGTTTATTTGAAATGCTTTAGTGTATAATTTTTGCCATATAAAAGATACTTACAGATCTTACTCTGTGTGTATAGGGTTTCTTCAAAGACTGTTTGTTTGATGTGTGTGAGCTGGATGGAGCTCATTCTGCATTGTGTGAAGCAATAGAGTCGTACGTCAACGAATGTCAGGACCGTGGCGTCACAATTGGACCCTGGAGAAACAGCACCTTCTGTCGTATGTCTGAAAAATACATATTCCTCAACCATAAACTAATGAAAACTGCTGACATCAATGGCTTTTACTATTTCTCATAGTCAGATAGAGTGAAGTTTATGATTAGCACTAACACACATTCTTCCTCTCTAGCTCTGAAATGCCCACCCAACAGTCACTTTGAATCATGCGCCCCAATTTGCCAACCTTCCTGTAACCCAATTCCACCAAATCAGTGCACTGGGCCTTGTTCTGAAGGATGTGTGTGTGACCCTGGATACATCCTCAGTGCTGGCCAGTGCGTGAAAGAAGACACATGTGGCTGCAGGTATAATGGACATTATTATCAGGTGAGGAAACTGAATGTGGTGTCATTTAGAACAGCAATGGCTTGTTATAGTATTTTTCATCAAACTAACATGATATTTCCTCTCTGCATGGTTTTAGCCAGGTGAAGAGTTCTACACCAAGGACTGTGAGCTACTGTGTAAATGTGACCCCCCATTCGTTACCTGTAATGCCGCTGACTGTCCACCAATGGAACAATGTGGAGTACAGGATGGCGTAATTGGGTGTTACCCAGAAGGTGAGTGCCATAGTTAGGTAAACTTTTCATCCATCCATCCAATTTCAGTCAGGCTAAAGCCTGCTCGTGTGAACTTACTTTATATAATAGCATACCATTGTAATAATATGTAGTATTACATGCAAACAGATTATAACATCACAAACTTTTCATTGTTTACAAACTGACAATCTGTCAGTTTACAGTCTGACAATATCCTATTGCACTTTACACAAACTTTAGTGCTTAAAAAAATAGCTTATGTATTTAAAAATACTTAATCGTTCTCTTTTCGCAATCCCCCAGGATCTCAAGACTGTGTTATCTCTGGTGACCCTCATTATAACACCTTTGATGGCAAATACTACAGCTTCATGGGCACTTGCACCTACACTCTGGCCCGCACCTGTAAAAACAACACTAGTAAGCAATGGCCAAAACCGTGTTAAAACTATCCACAATCAGCAGAGTTTAAGTAAGAATCCAAGTGTACAGCTTTAAAATAACTTTACTCTCCTCTCCTGGGTCTGCAGGCCCCTGGTTCTCCATAGAGGGTAAGAATGAAGAGAGAGGAATTTCTGGTGTTTCTTACCTGAGGAAACTGTATGTGACTGTTGATGGTGTCACTGTGACAATGATGAAAAACAGGAAAACTCTGGTCAGTATCCACAGCAGCTGCCATCATTAAACCACCATTGAAATCATTCTGTAATCTTGAGATAAAGAATTAAGATTTTAAGTCAACAGCTAAACTATATTTTAGGTTTTCTGAAATTTAAATCTCTGAGATTAAGTAAATGGACATAATAGTTTTTATCTTAAATATTTTCTTTCGGTTGTTCCTAATCTATCACTCTGTCCATTTTCAGTTTTCCAAGAATATTTTTTTTTTTAAATCAAAAGAAAAAGAAGCTTACAGTTCTTATTATGGAATTAAGTAAATGAAGGCAATAGTTTTGAGACACTCCTCTTATCCTAAATATATTCTTTCAGTTGTTCCTAATCTGTTCATAGTCACAATATCTCTGTCCATTTTTCATTTCTTCAAGAATAATCTTTCCTATACAACAAAAGAAAAAAATCCCACAGTTCTTCTAATCAGAGCTAACATTATTCTTCAGTCCATCTCTATTGTTTATCTCTTTTTCACACATCCAGGTAAATGGACTCAGGGTGTCCCTTCCCCACTCCCCATCTCCGCTCATTTCTCTGTCTCTTGCTGGCCAATATGTAATCCTCACAACTTCGTTCGGCCTGGAGGTGAAGTGGGACGGCAACCATTACGCCAAGATCTCTGTTCCCAGGTACTGAAACTCTAAAAAACAGCCTCATTGGAATATATACACAGTACATCACTGACCTGAAGTATTTGTCAGGAAACACTAAGTCCCACCATGATTGTTAAGGGTTATAGGATTTGAGTAAATCCTGCAAAAGAAAAAACAAAAAGTGTCTTTAGGGAAACAAACATCTTTACATTAATCTCTCTCTTTGTTCCTCTCTCTCTCTCATTTTATCAGTTCCTACTATGACCAGATGTGTGGCCTGTGTGGGGACTACGATGGAAACCCCAACAATGACTTCACTAAGCCAGATGGCTCCCAAGCCGACAGCTCAAATCAGTTTGGTGACAGCTGGCAAACTGATGAGGATGAGGATGCGACGTCAGTAACTCTTACTTTTCTTCATTTTATCTACTGCACATGCAGCACAATGTTTTGAGGATTAGGTCGAACCTCATTTGATCAATGATGATGTTGTGTTTTCAGGTGCAAGCCTGACCCTGGACCTCAACCACCCTGTGATCCTGTGCTGGAGGGTGTGGTGTCAAACCCAGAGAACTGTGGGAGAATAACTGACACAAATGGACCTTTTAGGTTAGGACTTACCAAACTATGAAATTTCCAAATTCTGCTAATAAACGATGTTAAAAGACTTTTAGTGCTTAACCATTGTACACTTTCTCTTACATTTGCTCCTCACAGGGACTGTATAAATGTGGTGGACCCATTGCCTTTCTTCCAGAGCTGTGTGTTTGATATGTGCCGTTATCAAGGGCTGCTGCAGGTCCTTTGTGACCAGCTTCAAGCTTACACTGATGCTTGCCTGAGTGCAGGTGCACCTGTCTATCAGTGGAGGGAGCCAGACTTCTGCCGTGAGTCATACTCTCATATAGATTGTATCACATCGCACAAAGTGTATAATGTTTTAAACATAATAAAGCAGTAAAATTTGGCAACTTACATCCATGCAAGAATAACATTTTACATATGCAGTAACAAGCCTGCTTTTAGCTCTCTCTAATGCACAATATAAATGATTGAAATGAGTTCAGGAGGTTGGAATAGGACAGCTAGAGTTGATCACTTACATTATCTTTAGCCTTATTGTTTTTATTATTTATGAGGCTTTTATGACAGGAATGCTGTCAGTGAGAGAAGAGGACATGGGAAACGACATACTCCACACTGCATCCCCACTTCAGCCTTAATTTCACAGTCAATTACTGATGCTTTATCCCATTTTTCTACAGCTCTGGTGTGTCCTCCAAACAGCCATTACTCCATATGTGTGAGCTCCTGTCCAGAGACATGTCTAGGTATCAATGGACCACCGGGCTGCAGTGAGAAGTGTGTAGAGGGCTGTGAGTGCGACCCTGGCTTCATCCTCAGTGACAACAAATGTGTTCCTGTTAAAGACTGCGGCTGTGTGGACCCCTCAGGCTCCTACCACCCGGTAAGTATAAAACCAGGGCCGACCCGTGGGGTTCTAGGGCCATGGACGAGATTATGAAAATGGGACCCACTGATGTAAAAATTGTCAAAATATTGAGTTCAACATTCATGAAACCACTGCAAAAATGACACACATTCCTATCAATGTGGCCATGTTTAGGCGAATGAGAGCTGGTATCTGGAGGGCTGTACGCAGAAGTGTACATGTGAGGGTGGAGGAACTATTCAGTGTTACAACACCAGCTGTCTTCCTACTGAGACCTGCCAACTTGAAGATGGAGACTATGTCTGCAATCCACTTGGTAACAATTATAGTACTGGTTTATACATAATAAAGTTTTGAACACATGTACTGCTACATTTATTTACACACATTATCACACCATGAATATACACACATGCAGTTATACACAAACCAATTGAGAATCCTGACAGATCTGGAACTAATATTTCTAATTTCATTTTATCTGTCTCTTTATATATAAGAATTTGTTCTGTCTCCACTGACCCTCATTGCCTCTTTTGATAATAAAGTACACCACTTCATGAGTACCTCCTCCTGCACTATCAAAAAATCACAATGTTTGTATAGCTAAACAACCCTTCATGTCTTCCAACATTGAACTGCTATTGATTGTGTTCTTCTTTAGCAACTCCACCAACACCTAAGCCATCTACACCCCAACCCACTACACCTAAACCAACAACACCTAAGCCAACTACTCCAAAACCAACACCACCAGGTAAGTTAAACTTGTTCTATTTTTCTTATAAAAGTCTATCAAGAAATTACAATGTTTGTATAGCTAAACAAGCCTTCATGTCTTCCAACAGTGAACTGCCCTCCAGACTCTGAATACATTGATTGTGGCCCAGCCTGTATTCCTACCTGCGCAGAACCCTCCACCAACTGCTCTGGTTCTTGCATCAGCGGCTGCTTCTGTAAACCAGGATTTGTTTTCCGTGGCCGGCGCTGTGTTCCTATTGAGCAGTGTGGGTGCCTGGATGAAGAAAACAATTACTTTGAGGTACAAGAGTTGTCGTTGATGTGAGGCTGCATTTTTATCCTGTCCTGGGACCTAAGCCATTGCTCTAAACTTGGTCTGTATTTATACTCAGCCTGGTGAGATCATATTTGGAAATGGCTGTTCCAAGTTGTGTCGCTGTGCTGGCAACTACACGTTCGACTGTGTGGACAACACCTGTGACCCTGTGACAGAAGAATGTCGGGAGGTTGGTGGAGTGCACGGCTGCTATCCTAAAGGTAATGTACAAAACAACAACAACAATCTTCCCTTAAACTACAATTACTGTAACTGACAAGTGATCAGTGGTAGGTTAACTACGAATACCCTCAATGACTTGCTAAATTACTTGTGATAGCTAATGTTTAATAGCCAATACGCTTCCAAACACATTTCATATAATCTTCTACTCTAAACATTTTTGTCTAAATTTATATCTTTGACACCAAGATATTTTTCACTCACAGGAACCTCCACTTGTATTGTTTCTGGTGACCCCCATTACACCACCTTTGATAAGCGCCGCTACGACTTCATGGGAAACTGTTCTTACCTGATGTCCGAACCTTGTAACAGCACAGATGTGCCTCACTTCGCTGTATACACAGACAATGAGAATCGCTACAACAATCCTTATATCAGCTATGTAAAAACAGTTCATGTCCATGCGCTGGGAGTGATAGTGTCCATTCTGAAAGGAGGAACTGTGCAGGTAAGAGAAAAGAACATTAATTTCAATATTACTGCTAATGTACATATACTGTATACATCTTATTTAGAGGCACATTCAAATGGACAGCTATGTTTTCTGACTTTTCTCAGGTCGATGGTACCAGTGTGAACATTCCTCTGAGTCCTGTCAGTGGTGTTGACATTTTTATGTCTGGCAAGCATTACACAGTGGCCTTGAACTTTGGAGTAACTGTACGTTATGATGGAAACCACTTTATGGACATTAAAGTTATCAAGGAGTGAGTATGGTTCTTATAAAAGTCTTTTAAATAACAACCGTTATAACTTTATTCACTTTTAAATGTGATAATTTTACAGCTATGAGGACAAACTTTGTGGACTGTGTGGGGACTACAACGGAGACCCTAAGGATGACTTCCAGACCCCGACTGGTGAACTGGTCCAAAGCCCCAATGACTTTGGCCACAGCTGGAACACAGACCCTAAGTAAGGCAATATGCAATGCACAAACTGTTACCACTAAAAGACTTATTGTTAATTGTTAGTTCATATCATAGATGACTTAACTTTGATTCTGCCCTTCAGGTGTAACAAGCCAGAGGTCGACCCAACCCCAGGATGTACAGATGCTGAGCAGGAGTTGTATGAAGGTCAGGCTTACTGTGGTATCATATTGGACACCAATGGCCCATTTGCTGCTTGCCATCCAAAAGTCAACCCCAATGTGAGTGAAATCAAATCAGTTTATTTGAAATGCTTTAGTGTATAATTTTTACCATATAAAAGATACTTACAGATCTTACTCTGTGTGTATAGGGTTTCTTCAAAGACTGTTTGTTTGATGTGTGTGAGCTGGATGGAGCTCATTCTGCATTGTGTGAAGCAATAGAGTCGTACGTCAATGAGTGTCAAGACCGTGGCGTCACAATTGGACCCTGGAGAAACAGCACCTTCTGTCGTATGTCTGAAAAATACATATTCCTCAACCATAAACTCTAACAAAAACTGCTGACATCAATGGCTTGTACTATTTCTCATACTGTCAGATAGAGTGAAGTTTATGATTAGCACTAACACACATTCTTCCTCTCTAGCTCTGAAATGCCCACCCAACAGTCACTTTGAATCATGCGCCCCAATTTGCCAACCGTCCTGTAACCCAATTCCACCAAATCAGTGCACTGGGCCTTGTTCTGAAGGATGTGTGTGTGACCCTGGATACATCCTCAGTGCTGGCCAGTGCGTGAAAGAAGACACATGTGGCTGCAGGTATAATGGACATTATTATCAGGTGAGGAAACTGAATGTGGTGTCATTTAGAACAGCAATGGTTTGTTATAGTATTTTTCATCAAACTAACATGATATTTCCTCTCTGCATGGTTTTAGCCAGGTGAAGAGTTCTACACCAAGGACTGTGAGCTACTGTGTAAATGTGACCCCCCATTCGTTGCCTGTAATGCCGCTGACTGTCCACCAATGGAACAATGTGGAGTACAGGATGGCGTAATTGGGTGTTACCCAGAAGGTGAGTGCCATAGTTAGGTAAACTTTTCATCCATCCATCCAATTTCAGTCAGGCTAAAGCCTGCTCGTGTCAACTTACTTTATATAATAGCATACCATTGTAATAATATGTAGTATTACATGCAAACAGATTATAACATCACAAACTTTTCATTGTTTACAGACTGAGTCTGACAATATCCTATTGCGCTTTACACAAACTTTAGTGCTTAAAAAATAGTTTATGTATTTAAAAATACTTAATCGTTCTCTTTTCGCAATCCCCCAGGATCTCAAGACTGTGTTATCTCTGGTGACCCTCATTATAACACCTTTGATGGAAAATACTACAGCTTCATGGGCACTTGCACCTACACTCTGGCCCGCACCTGTAAAAACAACACTGGTAAGCAATGGCCAAAACCGTGTTAAAACTATCCACAATCAGCAGAGTTTAAATAAGAATCCAAGTGTACAGCTTTAAAATAACTTTACTTTCCTCTCTCCTGGGTCTGCAGGCACCTGGTTCTCCATAGAGGGTAAGAATGAAGAGAGAGGAATTTCTGGTGTTTCTTACCTGAGGAAACTGTACGTGACTGTTGATGGTGTCACTGTGACAATGATGAAAAACAGGAAAACTCTGGTCAGTATCCACAGCAGCTGCCATCATTAAACCACCATTGAAATCATTCTGTAATCTTGAGATAAAGAATTAAGATTTTAAGTCAACAGCTAAACTATGTTTTAGGTTTTTTGAAATTGAAATCTCTGAGATTAAGTAAATGGACATAATAGTTTTCATCTTAAATATTTTCTTTTGGTTGTTCCTAATCTATCACTCTGTCCATTTTCAGTTTTCCAAGAATAATCTTTTTTTTTAAATCAAAAGAAAAAGAAGCTTACAGTTCTTATTATAGAATTAAGTAAATGAATGCAATAGTTTTGAGACACTCCTCTTATCCTAAATATATTCTTTCAGTTGTTCCTAATCTGTTCATAGTCACAATATCTCTGTCCATTTTTCATTTCTTCAAGAATAATCTTTCCTATACAACAAAAGAAAAAAATCCCACAGTTCTTCTAGTCAGAGCTAACATTATTCTTCGGTCCATCTCTATTGTTTATCTCTTTTTCACACATCCAGGTAAATGGACTCAGGGTGTCCCTTCCCCACTCCCCATCTCCGCTCATTTCTCTGTCTCTTGCTGGCCAATATGTAATCCTCACAACTTCGTTCGGCCTGGAGGTGAAGTGGGACGGCAACCATTACGCCAAGATCTCTGTTCCCAGGTACTGAAACTCTAAAAAACAGCCTCATTGGAATATATACACAGTACATCACTGACCTGAAGTATTTGTCAGGAAACACTAAGTCCCACCATGATTGTTAAGGGTTATAGGATTTGAGTAAATCCTGCAAAAGAAAAAACAAAAAGTGTCTTTAGGGAAACAAACATCTTTACATTAATCTCTCTCTTTGTTCCTCTCTCTCTCATTTTATCAGTTCCTACTATGACCAGATGTGTGGCCTGTGTGGGGACTACGATGGAAACCCAAACAATGACTTCACTAAGCCAGATGGCTCCCAAGCCGACAGCTCAAATCAGTTTGGTGACAGCTGGCAAACTGATGAGGATGAGGATGCGACGTCAGTAACTCTTACTTTTCATCATTTTATCTACTGCACATGCAGCACAATGTTTTGAGGATTAGGTCCATTTCATATGTTCAATGATGATGTTGTGTTTTCAGGTGCAAGCCTGACCCTGGACCTCAACCACCCTGTGATCCTGTGCTGGAGGGTGTGGTGTCAAACCCAGAGAACTGTGGGAGAATAACTGACACAAATGGACCTTTTAGGTTAGGACTTACCAAACTATGAAATTTCCAAATTCTGCTAATAAACAATGTTAAAAGACTTTTAGTGCTTAACCATTGTACACTTTCTCTTACATTTGCTCCTCACAGGGACTGTATAAATGTGGTGGACCCGTTGCCTTTCTTCCAGAGCTGTGTGTTTGATATGTGCCGTTATCAAGGGCTGCTGCAGGTCCTTTGTGACCAGCTTCAAGCTTACACTGATGCTTGCCTGAGTGCAGGTGCACCTGTCTATCAGTGGAGGGAGCCAGACTTCTGCCGTGAGTCATACTCTCATATAGATTGTATCACATCGCACAAAGTGTATAATGTTTTAAACATAATAAAGCAGTAAAATTTGGCAACTTACATCCATGCAAGAATAACATTTTACATATGCAGTAACAAGCCTGCTTTTAGCTCTCTCTAATGCACAATATAAATGATTGAAACGAGTTCAGGAGGTTGGAACAGGACAGCTAGAGTTGATCACTTACATTATCTTTAGCCTTATTGTTTTTATTATTTATGAGGCTTTTATGACAGGAATGCTGTCAGTGAGAGAAGAGGACATGGGAAACGACATACTCCACACTGCATCCCCACTTCAGCCTTAATTTCACAGTCAATTACTGATGCTTTATCCCATTTTTTTTTCTACAGCTCTGGTGTGTCCTCCAAACAGCCATTACTCCATATGTGTGAGCTCCTGTCCAGAGACATGTCTGGGTATCAATGGACCAGCTGGCTGCAGTGAGAAGTGTGTAGAGGGCTGTGAGTGCGACCCTGGCTTCATCCTCAGTGACAACAAATGTGTTCCTGTTAAAGACTGCGGCTGTGTGGACCCCTCAGGCTCCTACCACCCGGTGAGTTTAAAACCAGGGCCGACCCGTGGGGTTCTAGGGCCATGGACGAGATTATGAAAATGGGACCCACTGATGTAAAAATTGTCAAAATATTGAGTTCAACATTCATGAAACCACTGCAAAAATGACACACATTCCTATCAATGTGGCCATGTTTAGGCGAATGAGAGCTGGTATCTGGAGGGCTGTACGCAGAAGTGTACATGTGAGGGTGGAGGAACTATTCAGTGTTACAACACCAGCTGTCTTCCTACTGAGACCTGCCAACTTGAAGATGGAGACTATGTCTGCAATCCACTTGGTAACAATTATAGTACTGGTTTATACATAATAAAGTTTTGAACACATGTACTGCTACATTTATTTACACACATTATCACACCATGAATATACACACATGCAGTTATACACAAACCAATTGAGAATCCTGACAGATCTGGAACTAATATTTCTAATTTCATTTTATCTGTCTCTTTATATATAAGAATTTGTTCTGTCTCCACTGACCCTCATTGCCTCTTTTGATAATAAAGTACACCACTTCATGAGTACCTCCTCCTGCACTATCAAAAAATCACAATGTTTGTATAGCTAAACAACCCTTCATGTCTTCCAACATTGAACTGCTATTGATTGTGTTCTTCTTTAGCAACTCCACCAACACCTAAGCCATCTACACCCCAACCCACTACACCTAAACCAACAACACCTAAGCCAACTACTCCAAAACCAACACCACCAGGTAAGTTAAACTTGTTCTATTTTTCTTATAAAAGTCTATCAAGAAATTACAATGTTTGTATAGCTAAACAAGCCTTCATGTCTTCCAACAGTGAACTGCCCTCCAGACTCTGAATACATTGATTGTGGCCCAGCCTGTATTCCTACCTGCGCAGAACCCTCCACCAACTGCTCTGGTTCTTGCATCAGCGGCTGCTTCTGTAAACCAGGATTTGTTTTCCGTGGCCGGCGCTGTGTTCCTATTGAGCAGTGTGGGTGCCTGGATGAAGAAAACAATTACTTTGAGGTACAAGAGTTGTCGTTGATGTGAGGCTGCATTTTTATCCTGTCCTGGGACCTAAGCCTTTGCTCTAAACTTGGTCTGTATTTATACTCAGCCTGGTGAGATAATATTTGGAAATGGCTGTTCCAAGTTGTGTCGCTGTGCTGGCAACTACACGTTCGACTGTGTGGACAACACCTGTGACCCTGTGACAGAAGAATGTCGGGAGGTTGGTGGAGTGCACGGCTGCTACCCTAAAGGTAATGTACAAAACAACAACAACAATCTTCCTTTAAACTACAATTACTGTAACTGACAAGTGATCAGTGGTAGGTTAACTATGAATACCCTCAATGACTTGCTAAATTACTTGTGATAGCTAATGTTTAATAGCCAATACGCTTCCAAACACATTTCATATAATCTTCTACTCTAAACATTTTTGTCTGAATTTATATCTTTGACACCAAGATATTTTTCACTCACAGGAACCTCCACTTGTATTGTTTCTGGTGACCCCCATTACACCACCTTTGATAAGCGCCGCTACGACTTCATGGGAAACTGTTCTTACCTGATGTCCGAACCTTGTAACAGCACAGATGTGCCTCACTTCGCTGTATACACAGACAATGAGAATCGCTACAACAATCCTTATATCAGCTATGTAAAAGCAGTTCATGTCCATGCGCTGGGAGTGATAGTGTCCATTCTGAAAGGAGGAACTGTGCAGGTAAGAGAAAAGAACATTAATTTCAATATTACTGCTAATGTACATATACTGTATACATCTTATTTAGAGGCACATTCAAATGGACAGCTATGTTTTCTGACTTTTCTCAGGTCGATGGTACCAGTGTGAACATTCCTCTGAGTCCTGTCAGTGGTGTTGACATTTTTATGTCTGGCAAGCATTACACAGTGGCCTTGAACTTTGGAGTAACTGTACGTTATGATGGAAACCACTTTATGGACATTAAAGTTATCAAGGAGTGAGTATGGTTCTTATAAAAGTCTTTTAAATAACAACCGTTATAACTTGATTCACTTTTAAATGTGATAATTTTACAGCTATGAGGACAAACTTTGTGGACTGTGTGGGGACTACAACGGAGACCCTAAGGATGACTTCCAGACCCCGACTGGTGAACTGGTCCAAAGCCCCAATGACTTTGGCCACAGCTGGAACACAGACCCTAAGTAAGGCAATATGCAATGCACAAACTGTTACCACTAAAAGACTTATTGTTAATTGTTAGTTCATATCATAGATGACTTAACTTTGATTCTGCCCTTCAGGTGTAACAAGCCAGAGGTCGACCCAACCCCAGGATGTACAGATGCTGAGCAGGAGTTGTATGAAGGTCAGGCTTACTGTGGTATCATATTGGACACCAATGGCCCATTTGCTGCTTGCCATCCAAAAGTCAACCCCAATGTGAGTGAAATCAAATCAGTTTATTTGAAATGCTTTAGTGTATAATTTTTACCATATAAAAGATACTTACAGATCTTACTCTGTGTGTATAGGGTTTCTTCAAAGACTGTTTGTTTGATGTGTGTGAGCTGGATGGAGCTCATTCTGCATTGTGTGAAGCAATAGAGTCGTACGTCAACGAATGTCAGGACCGTGGCGTCACAATTGGACCCTGGAGAAACAGCACCTTCTGTCGTATGTCTGAAAAATACATATTCCTCAACCATAAACTCTAACAAAAACTGCTGACATCAATGGCTTGTACTATTTCTCATACTGTCAGATAGAGTGAAGTTTATGATTAGCACTAACACACATTCTTCCTCTCTAGCTCTGAAATGCCCACCCAACAGTCACTTTGAATCGTGCGCCCCAATTTGCCAACCGTCCTGTAACCCAATTCCACCAAATCAGTGCACTGGGCCTTGTTCTGAAGGATGTGTGTGTGACCCTGGATACATCCTCAGTGCTGGCCAGTGCGTGAAAGAAGACACATGTGGCTGCAGGTATAATGGACATTATTATCAGGTGAGGAAACTGAATGTGGTGTCATTTAGAACAGCAATGGTTTGTTATAGTATTTTTCATCAAACTAACATGATATTTCCTCTCTGCATGGTTTTAGCCAGGTGAAGAGTTCTACACCAAGGACTGTGAGCTACTGTGTAAGTGTGACCCCCCATTCGTTACCTGCAATGCCGCTGACTGTCCACCAATGGAACAATGTGGAGTACAGGATGGCGTAATTGGGTGTTACCCAGAAGGTGAGTGCCATAGTTAGGTAAACTTTTCATCCATCCATCCAATTTCAGTCAGGCTAAAGCCTGCTCGTGTGAACTTACTTTATATAATAGCATACCATTGTAATAATATGTAGTATTACATGCAAACAGATTATAACATCACAAACTTTTCATTGTTTACAAACTGACAATCTGTCAGTTTACAGTCTGAAAATATCCTATTGCACTTTACACAAACTTTAGTGCTTAAAAAATGGTTTATGTATTTAAAAATACTTAATCGTTCTCTTTTCGCAATCCCCCAGGATCTCAAGACTGTGTTATCTCTGGTGACCCTCATTATAACACCTTTGATGGCAAATACTACAGCTTCATGGGCACTTGCACCTACACTCTGGCCCGCACCTGTAAAAACAACACTAGTAAGCAATGGCCAAAACCGTGTTAAAACTATCCACAATCAGCAGAGTTTAAATAAGAATCCAAGTGTACAGCTTTAAAATAACTTTACTTTCCTCTCTCCTGGGTCTGCAGGCCCCTGGTTCTCCATAGAGGGTAAGAATGAAGAGAGAGGAATTTCTGGTGTTTCTTACCTGAGGAAACTGTATGTGACTGTTGATGGTGTCACTGTGACAATGATGAAAAACAGGAAAACTCTGGTCAGTATCCACAGCAGCTGCCATCATTAAACCACCATTGAAATCATTCTGCTATCTTGAGATAAAGAATTAAGATTTTAAGTCAACAGCTAAACTATATTTTAGGTTTTCTGAAATTTAAATCTCTGAGATTAAGTAAATGGACATAATAGTTTTCATCTTAAATATTTTCTTTTGGTTGTTCCTAATCTATCACTCTGTCCATTTTCAGTTTTCCAAGAATAATTTTTTTTTTAAATCAAAAGAAAAAGAAACTCACAGTTCTTATTATGGAATTAAGTAAATGAATGCAATAGTTTTGAGACACTCCTCTAATCCTAAATATATTCTTTCAGTTGTTCCTAATCTGTTCATAGTCACAATATCTCTGTCCATTTTTCATTTCTTCAAGAATAATCTTTCCTATACAACAAAAGAAAAAAATCCCACAGTTCTTCTAATCAGAGCTAACATTATTCTTCAGTCCATCTCTATTGTTTATCTCTTTTTCACACATCCAGGTAAATGGACTCAGGGTGTCCCTTCCCCACTCCCCATCTCCGCTCATTTCTCTGTCTCTTGCTGGCCAATATGTAATCCTCACAACTTCGTTCGGCCTGGAGGTGAAGTGGGACGGCAACCATTACGCCAAGATCTCTGTTCCCAGGTACTGAAACTCTAAAAAACAGCCTCATTGGAATATACACACAGTACATCACTGACCTGAAGTATTTGTCAGGAAACACTAAGTCCCACCATGATTGTTAAGGGTTATAGGATTTGAGTAAATCCTGCAAAAGAAAAAACAAAAAGTGTCTTTAGGGAAACAAACATCTTTACATTAATCTCTCTCTTTGTTCCTCTCTCTCTCATTTTATCAGTTCCTACTATGACCAGATGTGTGGCCTGTGTGGGGACTACGATGGAAACCCAAACAATGACTTCACTAAGCCAGATGGCTCCCAAGCCGACAGCTCAAATCAGTTTGGTGACAGCTGGCAAACTGATGAGGATGAGGATGCGACGTCAGTAACTCTTACTTTTCTTCATTTTATCTACTGCACATGCAGCACAATGTTTTGAGGATTAGGTCGAACCTCATTTGATCAATGATGATGTTGTGTTTTCAGTTGCAAGCCTGACCCTGGACCTCAACCACCCTGTGATCCTGTGCTGGAGGGTGTGGTGTCAAACCCAGAGAACTGTGGGAGAATAACTGACACAAATGGACCTTTTAGGTTAGGACTTACCAAACTATGAAATTTCCAAATTCTGCTAATAAACGATGTTAAAAGACTTTTAGTGCTTAACCATTGTACACTTTCTCTTACATTTGCTCCTCACAGGGACTGTATAAATGTGGTGGACCCGTTGCCTTTCTTCCAGAGCTGTGTGTTTGATATGTGCCGTTATCAAGGGCTGCTGCAGGTCCTTTGTGACCAGCTTCAAGCTTACACTGATGCTTGCCTGAGTGCAGGTGCACCTGTCTATCAGTGGAGGGAGCCAGACTTCTGCCGTGAGTCATACTCTCATATAGATTGTATCACATCGCACAAAGTGTATAATGTTTTAAACATAATAAAGCAGTAAAATTTGGCAACTTACATCCATGCAAGAATAACATTTTACATATGCAGTAACAAGCCTGCTTTTAGCTCTCTCTAATGCACAATATAAATGATTGAAATGAGTTCAGGAGGTTGGAATAGGACAGCTAGAGTTGATCACTTACATTATCTTTAGCATTATAGTTTTTATTATTTATGAGGCTTTTATGACAGGAATGCTGTCAGTGAGAGAAGAGGACATGGGACTGGGAAACTACATACTCCACACTGCATCTCCACGTCAGCCTTAATTTCACAGTCAATTACTGATGCTTTACCCCATTTTTCTACAGCTCTGGTGTGTCCTCCAAACAGCCATTACTCCATATGTGTGAGCTCCTGTCCAGAGACATGTCTGGGTATCAATGGACCACCGGGCTGCAGTGAGAAGTGTGTAGAGGGCTGTGAGTGCGACCCTGGCTTCATCCTCAGTGACAACAAATGTGTTCCTGTTAAAGACTGCGGCTGTGTGGACCCCTCAGGCTCCTACCATCCGGTGAGTTTAAAACCAGGGCCGACCCGTGGGGTTCTAGGGCCATGGACGAGATTATGGAAATGGGACCCACTGATGTAAAAATTGTCAAAATATTGAGTTCAACATTCATGAAACCACTGCAAAAATGACACACATTCCTATCAATGTGGCCATGTTTAGGCGAATGAGAGCTGGTATCTGGAGGGCTGTACGCAGAAGTGTACATGTGAGGGTGGAGGAACTATTCAGTGTTACAACACCAGCTGTCTTCCTACTGAGACCTGCCAACTTGAAGATGGAGACTATGTCTGCAATCCACTTGGTAACAATTATAGTACTGGTTTATACATAATAAAGTTTTGAACACATGTACTGCTACATTTATTTACACACATTATCACACCATGAATATACACACATGCAGTTATACACAAACCAATTGAGAATCCTGACAGATCTGGAACTAATATTTCTAATTTCATTTTATCTGTCTCTTAATATATAAGAATTTGTTCTGTCTCCACTGACCCTCATTGCCTCTTTTGATAATAAAGTACACCACTTCATGAGTACCTCCTCCTGCACTATCAAGAAATCACAATGTTTGTATAGCTAAAAAACCCTTCATGTCTTCCAACATTGAACTGCTATTGATTGTGTTCTTCTTTAGCAACTCCACCAACACCTAAGCCATCTACACCCCAACCCACTACACCTAAACCAACACCACCAGGTAAGTTAAACTTGTTCTATTTTTCTTATAAAAGTCTATCAAGAAATTACAATGTTTGTATAGCTAAACAAGCCTTCATGTCTTCCAACAGTGAACTGCCCTCCAGACTCTGAATACATTGATTGTGGCCCAGCCTGTATTCCTACCTGCGCAGAACCCTCCACCAACTGCTCTGGTTCTTGCATCAGCGGCTGCTTCTGTAAACCAGGATTTGTTTTCCGTGGCCGGCGCTGTGTTCCTATTGAGCAGTGTGGGTGCCTGGATGAAGAAAACAATTACTTTGAGGTACAAGAGTTGTCGTTGATGTGAGGCTGCATTTTTATCCTGTCCTGGGACTTAAGCCTTTGCTCTAAACTTGGTCTGTATTTATACTCAGCCTGGTGAGATAATATTTGGAAATGGCTGTTCCAAGTTGTGTCGCTGTGCTGGCAACTACACGTTCGACTGTGTGGACAACACCTGTGACCCTGTGACAGAAGAATGTCGGGAGGTTGGTGGAGTGCACGGCTGCTACCCTAAAGGTAATGTACAAAACAACAACAACAATCTTCCCTTAAACTACAATTACTGTAACTGACAAGTGATCAGTGGTAGGTTAACTATGAATACCCTCAATGACTTGCTAAATTACTTGTGATAGCTAATGTTTAATAGCCAATACGCTTCCAAACACATTTCATATAATCTTCTACTCTAAACATTTTTGTCTAAATTTATATCTTTGACACCAAGATATTTTTCACTCACAGGAACCTCCACTTGTATTGTTTCTGGTGACCCCCATTACACCACCTTTGATAAGCGCCGCTACGACTTCATGGGAAACTGTTCTTACCTGATGTCCGAACCTTGTAACAGCACAGATGTGCCTCACTTCGCTGTATACACAGACAATGAGAATCGCTACAACAATCCTTATATCAGCTATGTAAAAGCAGTTCGTGTCCATGCGCTGGGAGTGATAGTGTCCATTCTGAAAGGAGGAACTGTGCAGGTAAGAGAAAAGAACATTAATTTCAATATTACTGCTAATGTACATATACTGTATACATCTTATTTAGAGGCACATTTAAATGGACAGCTATGTTTTCTGACTTTTCTCAGGTCGATGGTACCAGTGTGAACATTCCTCTGAGTCCTGTCAGTGGTGTTGACATTTTTATGTCTGGCAAGCATTACACAGTGGCCTTGAACTTTGGAGTAACTGTACGTTATGATGGAAACCACTTTATGGACATTAAAGTTACCAAGGAGTGAGTATGGTTCTTATAAAAGTCTTTTAAATAACAACCGTTATAACTTGATTCACTTTTAAATGTGATAATTTTACAGCTATGAGGACAAACTTTGTGGACTGTGTGGGGACTACAACGGAGACCCTAAGGATGACTTCCAGACCCCGACTGGTGAACTGGTCCAAAGCCCCAATGACTTTGGCCACAGCTGGAACACAGACCCTAAGTAAGGCAATATGCAATGCACAAACTGTTACCACTAAAAGACTTATTGTTAATTGTTAGTTCATATCATAGATGACTTAACTTTGATTCTGCCCTTCAGGTGTAACAAGCCAGAGGTCGACCCAACCCCAGGATGTACAGATGCTGAGCAGGAGTTGTATGAAGGTCAGGCTTACTGTGGTATCATATTGGACACCAATGGCCCATTTGCTGCTTGCCATCCAAAAGTCAACCCCAATGTGAGTGAAATCAAATCAGTTTATTTGAAATGCTTTAGTGTATAATTTTTACCATATAAAAAAGATACTTACAGATCTTACTCTGTGTGTATAGGGTTTCTTCAAAGACTGTTTGTTTGATGTGTGTGAGCTGGATGGAGCTCATTCTGCATTGTGTGAAGCAATAGAGTCGTACGTCAACGAATGTCAGGATCGTGGCGTCACAATTGGACCCTGGAGAAACAGCACCTTCTGTCGTATGTCTGAAAAATACATATTCCTCAACCATAAACTCTAACAAAAAATGCTGACATCAATGGCTTTTACTATTTCTCATACTGTCAGATAGAGTGAAGTTTATGATTAGCACTAACACACATTCTTCCTCTCTAGCTCTGAAATGCCCACCCAACAGTCACTTTGAATCATGCGCCCCAATTTGCCAACCTTCCTGTAACCCAATTCCACCAAATCAGTGCACTGGGCCTTGTTCTGAAGGATGTGTGTGTGACCCTGGATACATCCTCAGTGCTGGCCAGTGCGTGAAAGAAGACACATGTGGCTGCAGGTATAATGGACATTATTATCAGGTGAGGAAACTGAATGTGGTGTCATTTAGAACAGCAATGGTTTGTTATAGTATTTTTCATCAAACTAACATATTTATTCTCTGCATGATTTTAGCCAGGTGAAGAGTTCTACACCAAGGACTGTGAGCTACTGTGTAAGTGTGACCCCCCATTCGTTACCTGTAATGCCGCTGACTGTCCACCAATGGAACAATGTGGAGTACAGGATGGTGTAATTGGGTGTTACCCAGAAGGTGAGTGCCATAGTTAGGTAAACTCGGTAAATGCATTTCCATTCACGTTTCATCCATCCATCCATCCATGCAATTTCAGTCAGGCTAAAGCAATAATTTGTCTTTTTAAAATAAATGTCTGACTGAAAACCATGCTAGTCAAATTTTTGCATTGTTGAGCTAACTGTTTAGATGCAATTATAGCTCGGCTTTGTCCAGCATGTATATGCATTAATAAGACAACAACTGGCCTCATCTTTGTGTGCTGACTCTGAAAGACAGATGTTATTTGTAATAAATCCTTCTTAATATTTGATTACGCATTGCTTCATGTATATTTGGCTAGAGAAATGGAGACTATGTGTGTGAACTTACTTTATATAATAGCATGGTAGTAGGATGTTGTATTACATGCAAACACATTATAACGTCACAAGTTTTCATTGTTTACAAAAAGAGTCCGACAATATCCTATTGCACTTTACACAAAATTTAGTGCTTAAAAAATAGTTTATGTATTTAAAAATACTTAATTGTTCTCTTTTCGCAATCCCCCAGGATCTCAAGACTGTGTTATCTCTGGTGACCCTCATTATAACACCTTTGATGGCAAATACTACAGCTTCATGGGCACTTGCACCTACACTTTGGCCCGCACCTGTAAAAACAACACTGGTAAGCAATGGCCAAAACCGTGTTAAAACTATCCACAATCAGCAGAGTTTAAATAAGAATCCAAGTGTACAGCTTTAAAATAACTTTACTTTCCTCTCTCCTGGGTCTGCAGGCCCCTGGTTCTCCATAGAGGGTAAGAATGAAGAGAGAGGAATTTCTGGTGTTTCTTACCTGAGGAAACTGTATGTGACTGTTGATGGTGTCACTGTGACAATGATGAAAAACAGGAAAACTCTGGTCAGTATCCACAGCAGCTGCCATCATTAAACCACCATTGAAATCATTCTGCAATCTTGAGATAAAGAATTAAGATTTTAAGTCAACAGCTAAACTATATTTTAGGTTTTCTGAAATTTAAATCTCTGAGATTAAGTAAATGGACATAATAGTTTTCATCTTAAATATTTTCTTTTGGTTGTTCCTAATCTATCACTCTGTCCATTTTCAGTTTTCCAAGAATATTTTTTTTTTTAAATCAAAAGAAAAAGAAACTCACAGTTCTTATTATGGAATTAAGTAAATTAATGCAATAGTTTTGAGACACTCCTCTAATCCTAAATATATTCTTTCAGTTGTTCCTAATCTGTTCATAGTCACAATATCTCTGTCCATTTTTCATTTCTTCAAGAATAATCTTTCCTATACAACAAAAGAAAAAAATCCCACAGTACTTCTAATCAGAGCTAACATTATTCTTCAGTCCATCTCTATTGTTTATCTCTTTTTCACACATCCAGGTAAATGGACTCAGGGTGTCCCTTCCCCACTCCCCATCTCCGCTCATTTCTCTGTCTCTTGCTGGCCAATATGTAATCCTCACAACTTCGTTCGGCCTGGAGGTGAAGTGGGACGGCAACCATTACGCCAAGATCTCTGTTCCCAGGTACTGAAACTCTGAAAACAGCCTGGATTACTTTAATGATGTCTTTACTACCTTTCTGGTACTTGAAAGTTGCGTAGGCTGTCAAATGAGGGACAGAAAGCTCTTAGATTTCATTAAAAAAATCTTAATTTGTGTTCCAAAGATGAACAAAGGTCTTATGGGTTTGGAACGACATGAGGATGAGTAAATTATGACAGAATTTTCATTTTTGGGTGAACTAACCCTTTAAGGGTTATAGGACTTAAAAAGTCAAAAAGCATCTCTGGGGAAATTAACATCTTAACATTAATCTCTCTCTCTCTTTGTTCCTCTCTTACTCATTTTATCAGTTCCTACTATGACCAGATGTGTGGCCTGTGTGGGGACTACGATGGAAACCCCAACAATGACTTCACTAAGCCAGATGGCTCCCAAGCCGACAGCTCAAATCAGTTTGGTGACAGCTGGCAAACTGATGAGGATGAGGATGCGACGTCAGTAACTCTTACTTTTCTTCATTTTATCTACTGCACATGCAGCACAATGTTTTGAGGATTAGGTCGAACCTCATTTGATCAATGATGATGTTGTGTTTTCAGGTGCAAGCCTGACCCTGGACCTCAACCACCCTGTGATCCTGTGCTGGAGGGTGTGGTGTCAAACCCAGAGAACTGTGGGAGAATAACTGACACAAATGGACCTTTTAGGTTAGGACTTACCAAACTATGAAATTTCCAAATTCTGCTAATAAACAATGTTAAAAGACTTTTAGTGCTTAACCATTGTATACTTTCTCTTACATTTGCTCCTCACAGGGACTGTATAAATGTGGTGGACCCGTTGCCTTTCTTCCAGAGCTGTGTGTTTGATATGTGCCGTTATCAAGGGCTGCTGCAGGTCCTTTGTGACCAGCTTCAAGCTTACACTGATGCTTGCCTGAGTGCAGGTGCACCTGTCTATCAGTGGAGGGAGCCAGACTTCTGCCGTGAGTCATACTCTCTTATATTGTATCATTTTGCATTTAGTCTTGAATGGATTGAGAATATAATAAAGCAGCAAAATTTGGCAACTTACATCCATGCAAGTATAACATTTCATATTCCCAGTGAAGCCAGCTTTCAGCTCTCTCTAATGCACAAAATGAATTATTGAAGTAAATGCAGTTCAGGAGGTTGGAATAGGACAGCTAGAGTTGAACACTTACGTTAACTTTAGCCTGATTGTTTTTATAATTTATGAGGCTTTTATTCCTTTAATGGCCAGAGTGGTGGAGACAGGAATGCCGTCACTGAGGGAAGAGGACATGGGACTGGGAAACAACATACTCCACACTGCATCCCCACTTCAGCCTTAATTTCACAGTCAATTACTGATGCTTTACCCCATTTTTCTACAGCTCTGGTGTGTCCTCCAAACAGCCATTACTCCATATGTGTGAGCTCCTGTCCAGAGACATGTCTGGGTATCAATGGACCACCTGGCTGCAGTGAGAAGTGTGTAGAGGGCTGTGAGTGCGACCCTGGCTTCATCCTCAGTGACAACAAATGTGTTCCTGTTAAAGACTGCGGCTGTGTGGACCCCTCAGGCTCCTACCATCCGGTGAGTTTAAAACCAGGGCTGACCCGTGGGGTTCTAGGGCCATGGACGAGATTATGAAAATGGGACCCACTGGTGTAAAAATTGTCAAAATGTTGAGTTCAGCATTCATGAAACCACTGCAAAAATGACACACATTCCTATCAATGTGGCCATGTTTAGGCGAATGAGAGCTGGTATCTGGAGGGCTGTACGCAGAAGTGTACATGTGAGGGTGGAGGAACTATTCAGTGTTACAACACCAGCTGTCTTCCTACTGAGACCTGCCAACTTGAAGATGGAGACTATGTCTGCAAACCACTTGGTAACAAATATAGTACTGGTTTACACTTAGTACAGTTTTTAGCATGTGTATATTTGTTTACACATCTTATCAAATACACACAAGCTATTCTGCATAAACCTGTTGACACATGTAACTAATCTTTTTTTATCTCTCCATTTTTATCTCTTTTAGGTACGGGCATTTGCTCTGTTTCTGGTGACCCTCATTATACCTCCTTTGATGATAAAGTACATCACTTCATGGGTGCCTGCTCCTACACTCTCACTAAGACCTGTAATGAGACCTCCGGCTTGCCATACTTTTCTGTGGAGACACAGAACGAGCACAGAGACAATAATAAGAAAGTGTCTTATGTAAGATCTGTTACCATCAATGTCCACGACACAACGGTCATTTTGGGCAAGGGTCGCAAAGTTCAGGTGAGGGACATTTCTGAGATTTGTGAGCCCTAAATAACAGATTAGAGGAGATCAGAACTGTGGTGTATTCATGAGCTTACCTTATTCTTACATCCTGCAGGTGAATGGAGTTCAGGTCACTGTGCCTGTCACACTTCCAAACGGTATTAAGATCTTCCTAAGTGGAAAATTTGTGGTGCTTGAGACAGACTTTGGATTGCGCGTCCGTTTTGATGGAAATCATCATGCAGATGTCACCCTGCCTTCCTCCTACAGCGGACTGTTATGTGGACTATGTGGTAAAGACTGCAAATTCAACTTTCCCACTTTACTGATGTTTATAATGAAGACTCAAGAGCTACTTTATACTGCTACTAACCAAATATTAATAGTCTTATGATTCATTTAAATAATGATAATTATTAATTATTACAGGAAACTATAATGGTAATCCTAAGGATGACAACATCAAGTCAGATGGAAAGCCAACCGACAGCACCAATGAGCTTGGAGAGAGCTGGCAGGTGCCTGATGACAGACCCGAGTAAGTTAAAAGCATATTTGACCATGCACTGCACCAATAATAGTAAAGTTTTGTTCATTTTATTTATAAATATGCTCTTTTTATCATTGAAGCTTTAATCATTTATGCCTTTCCTATCTTGCACAGTTGTACTCATGGCGGAGGAGACATTGAATGTGATGACAAGATCCAGAGTGAAGCTCAGAAACCTACTAGTTGTGGCATGATCACCGATATAAATGGTGGGACACACATACACACAAACATACATTTTAAAACACTTTGATGATGAGGTCACTGATCAAATACATAAAACATTTAAAAGGCTTTATCACAATTAAACATTTTTATTTAGTTTTATTTTAATTGTTTCTTGCTCATTATGTCTATTATTATTATTATTTATTTTTTCCAAATCATTTCAAATCAGCATATGATTTGGTTACAGGATATAATCATTTAACAGTCTTTTGGGGCTTAGTGTCACTTTTCTTAATCACCCATGATTATTGTCCATTTTGTTCCTCTGCGCTCGCAGAAACCTTCAGGGAACGAGGGTTACATGCGTAACCGAGACGTTCCCTTTCAGTCGGTTACGTTCGGCGTACGTCAGAATGTGAACCAACGAATTGGGATCCCTAATAAAACGCCACAGTTTCTGACCCTTCCAGTTCCTGGCATAAGCTACACAACCTTCGCATCTCTCTAGCGATAGGGGAACTTACGTCAGGAACGCCGACTGCTGTTCCGCATGACCCAAAACAGTCAGACTTGGATAAGACTGGGGAAGCATGCCAAAGGAACGCTGCGGAGACCACACCCTGCCCGTAGGGAGGTATATGTGGTGAAACACATATGATCTGGCCAGGGGCCAGAGCACATATGGAATGTCCCTGGGACGGCTCCGGCCATAGGAGGGAGACAACATCTGACAGGGACGACAGAGCGGACTCTGTCCAGGGAAAGACACGGGCTCACCAAGGGGAGCCTTACCGTGGAAGAATACACATATGGAGCCGCCGTAGGGGCCGCAACATATGGCACCCAGCCAACACAGCAATAATCAGTGCTGGCCTAGCAACAGACACTCCGCAATGTCTGAAGCCGCAGGGGGTGGCGGAGGAGCTTAATAGAGTTCACAAGTGGGAAACTACTGAAGCAAATAGTGCACTTATCCACTCCGAAGAGGGGAATGGCGCAGCAAGCCGACACAAGAAACGGGGCTCCAGGCGTTACTGGCCACTAGGGGCGAGCACGCGGGAAGCAACCGTTTCTACACGGAGGCTATAAAATCTAGCGGACGTGTTCGGTGTCGCCCAGCCCGCAGCTCTACATATATCTGTCAGCAAGGCGCCATGCGCCAGCACCCAGGAAGAAGCTACTCCTCTCGTAGAGTGAGCTGTCAACCCGAGCGGGCAAGGCACGCCTTGGGCTTGATACGCCAAGTCGTTGGCATCCACTATCCAGTGGGCCATCCTCTGCTTGGAGACAGCCTTTTCCTTCTGCTGGCCTCCGTAACAGACGAAGAGCTGATCTGAGGTCCTGAAGCTTTGTGTTCTGTCCACGTAAACCCGCAGAGCGCGGACGGCACAGAGCAAAGCTAGGGCTGGGTCTGCCTCCTCCGAGGGCAGCACTTGCAGGTTCACCACCTGGTCCCGGAAGGGAGTGGTGGGAACCTTGGGCACATATCCGGGCCGGGGTCTCAGGATGACGTGAGAGTTAGCCGGCCCGAATTCTAGGCACGCTTCGTCGACCGAAAATGCGTGCAGGTCCCCTACCCTCTTAATAGAGGCCAATGCAACTAGGAGAACTGTTTTCATCGACAGAGTTTTTAACTCAGCTGATTGCAAGGGCTCAAAGGGTGGCCTCTGCAGTGCGGTAAGCACCAGAGCTAAATCCCAAGAGGGTATAGAGAGAGGATGAGGCGGATTTAGTCTCCTCGCCCCCCCCTCAGGAACCTGACGATTAGATCGTGCTTCCCCAAGGACTTACCATCAACTGCATTGTGATGTGCGGCGATAGCGGCAACATACACTTTAAGGGTGAAGGGAGACAGCCTTCGCTCCAACTCTTCTTGCAGGAAGGAAAGCACCGATCTAAAACGAGCACGTTCGGGGGTTCTCCTGTCGAGAAGAACACCATTCGGCGAATAGGTTCCACTTCAGTGCATAGAGGTGCCTCATAGAGGGAGCTCTAGCGGAAGTGATTGTGTCTACCACACCCTATGGAGTTTCCAGAGGTCCGGACGCGGGTGCCAGAGGGTGCCCCGTCTCTGAGTCAGAAGGTCCTTCCTCAGAGGAATGGGCCAAGGAGCGCAACCAACAAGACCTGCTCCTCGTCCTCCCTGACCTTGCACAATGTCTGTGCGAGAAAGCTCACTGGGGGAAACGCATACTTGCGTAGGCCCCGGGACCAGCTGTGGGCCCGTGTGTCCGTGCCGAGAGTGCCCTCGGTCAGGGAGTAAAACCACTGGCAATGGGTCGAGTCCGGAGCGGCAAACAGGTCTACCTGTGTGGCTCCGAAGAGGTCCCATATCAGCTGGACCACCTGGAGATGGAGTCTCCATTCTCCCAGAAGCGGAGGCTGCCGTGAGAGCTCGTCGGCTGCACGGTTGAGCACTCCTGGGATATGAATGGCACGAAGCGACCTCAGATGCTTCTGACTCCAAAGGAGGAGATGGCAGGCGAGTTGCGACATGCGATGGGAGCGTAGACCCCCCTGATGGTTGATGTACACAATGGTCGCAGTGCTGTCCGTACGGACCAGTACGTGCTTGTCTCATAACAGCCCTTTGAGGCAGCCCAGCGCAAGACGTACTGCTAGCAACTCGAGGCAGTTGATGTGCCACTGCAGTTGAGGCCCTGTCCACAGACCCTGCATGCCCGTTGTACGTGGCCCCCCATCCGGTGGTGGAGGAATCCGTGGAGACCACAGCATGCCTGGACACTTGTTCCAAGAGGACACCCGCCCTCAGGAACGAAGGGTCCGACCACCGAGTGAGGGTACGACGGCAGCTCGGTGTGACAGCCACACGGAACGTGCCGCATTGCCACGCCCATCTCGGGACCCGGCCGTGAAGCCAGTGCTGAAGTGGCCTCATATGAAGCAATCCAAACGGCATTACTGCGGCTGCGGATGCCGTATGCCCCAGGAGCCTCTGAAATAACTTCGGTGGGGCCGCTGTCCTGCTGCTGAGCGTACTCAGGCAGTTCAACACTGACTGGACGCGCTCCTCCGTGAGGCGCGCTGTCCGGTTGACCGAGTCTAACTGCATACTGAGATAAGAGATCCTCTGCACAGGGGAGAGTTTGCTCTTGTCCCAGTTGACCCGAAGACCCAACTGGCTGAGGTGACTGAGCACCATGTCCCTGTGTTCGCACAACTGCTCTCTCGACTGGGCAAGGATGAGCCAGTTGTCGAGGTAGTTGAGAATGCGAACACCACACTCTCTCATGGGAGCAATGGCCACCTCCACGACTTTCTTGAAGACGTGGGCCGACAGGGCCAGCCCGAAGGGTAGGACCTTGTACTGGTATGCCCGCCCCTCGAACGCAAACCGAAGAAAGGGTCTGTGTCGAAGGAGAATCGAGACATGAAAGTACTCGTCCTACAGGTCGATCGCTGCAACCCAATCTTGCGGACGGATGCATTCGAAAATGCGTTTCTGCGTCAACATCTTGAACGGCAGCCTGTGAAGGGACCGATTCAAGACTCGCAGGTCCAAGATTGGCCGTAACCCACCGCTTTTCTTGGGTACGATGAAGTAAGGGCTGTAGATCCCCGACCTCATCTCAGCTGGAGGGACCGGCTCGATCGTGAACAGAATACCCCTGAAGACCGGGGGACACCGGGCAAACTGAAACGCATAGCCGGATGAGCCAGGGGGATGGGCTGAGAAGCGCTAGCCAGGCCCCCAGACTCCGAACCAGCGGGACTAACGGCACAACAGACGCACCCGCAGTGGGGCAGCGAGGTGGAACACAGAGACCCGACTTGGACGGCGGAGCGGCCCGAAGTGGGGTCTGTGTGCTGGGAGCACCCTGGTTCTCGAAATGAGAGGGGGCTGAGGGTGGCAAGGCATAGCGTTGCACACCGCCAGCCGCACCCTCCTGGGACCCGAAGGAATGGGAAACTGCTCTTTTGGTGAGAATTTGGGTACCGCTGGACTGCCTTCACCGTCTCCCGAAGAGCAGTCTTCAAATCCTTCGGGTCGCCCGTCTCAGGGCCGCCCGTCTCAGGGCTGCTCAGGGCTACCTGGCTTGGCTGCAGCCTGAGCGGGCTGGGCACCACGCCTGCGCCCGGCTCCCTGCTGTCTGCTGCGTGGAGGCTGCTGCTTTGCAGACTTGGCAGGGGCGGAGGACGAGATGGGCGGGCGCCCTCGGCGATGAGCAGGCAGAGGAGCTGCGATCGGCGGCTGGGTGGAGGCAGCAGCAGACCGCCGGGGCAGGATGTGCCGGATCGCCTCCGTCTGCTTTTGTGCGGCCGAAAACTGTTGGGCAAAGTTTTCGACCGCGTCGCCGAATAGGCGTACCGGCGACACGGGGGAGTCCAGGAACCAATACTTGTCGGCTTCCCTCATGTCGGCCAGGTTGAGCCATAGGTGGCGCTCCTGGACCACAAGTGTGGCCATCGCCTGACCAACCGAGCGCGCCATCACCTTCGTCGCCTGGAGGGCGAGGTCAGTGGCGGTACGCAGCTCGGCCATCAGTGGTTGGTCAGGACCACCCTGGGCCATGTCCATGAGTGCCTTGGCCTGGTAGACCTGCAGCAACGCCATGGCATGGAGAGCAGAGGCGGCCTGTCCACAGGCTCTGTAAGCCTTGTCCGTTAAGTTGGACGAGAACTTACAGGCCCGGGATGGGTGGCGCGGGCTACCCCTCCAATTGGCGGCCGCTGGACACAGTTGCATCGCGACGGCACGCTAAACTGGCGAGATGCCCGCGTACCCCTTGGCCTCCCCGCCCGGGAAAAGCATAGCTGCCAATTCGGGATCTGGCTCGGGCGACGCCACTCTCCCAGAAGGAGGCAACGCAACCGAGTCGTCATCTCCTGACGACAGCTCACCCTCCGATGCCACGATCGACATCTGATCGTCGGCCGGCGCACCGAAAGAGACGGTTGGTCGCTCAACCGAGGGACCGCCACGCTCTTCCAACACCACCACAGGGTGCAGTGTGGAGGGAATAGGGGCCCGCAGAGGTTGTCTCGGCGGGGAAGCCCTAAACGTGATTCTCAGGTTCCCTGGTCTATTCGCCGAAGTAGCACTCTCCCGGTTTCCACCGGAGGGAGCATTAGATCGGGGCATAGGGGTGGGTGCTTGGCCTCGAGAACCGAGGTAAACAAGCCTGGACCATAACACTGCGATAGTCATGTTCCCGCAGTGAGAACATGAACTATCCACGAACGCTGCTTCAGCATGCTGAACACCAAAACATGTGACACAGCGATCGTGACCGGCGACAGGGAACGACCGCATCCAGAAACGCACGGGCGGAATGACATCTTGAAAAAGACGCAGTGTCCGCCCGTATACTCTTTTAGAAATGAGAAAAAGCTCTTTTAGAAGTGCTGAAGCACACAGGGGAAACAACCGCGGCGCTGCTGCAGGGGATAGTGCAGCCTGACAGCGTGCTATCACACTCTCGCCCGGCAACACACAAACTCACTCTCACTCACTCACTCACTCTCAATCACTCACACTCACTCACTCTCACTCTCTCTCTCTGGCTCTTGAAGTCACACTGGCTCTTGAAATCACACTCTCAGGCTTCACAGTAACACTTTCAGGCTTAACAGTAACACTGCTTGGCTCCAAAACGAAAGACAAATGTGCGTTTGCAGGCACTTCCTATTTATACCCGCACTGCGGGGGCTGGAAAAAATACTGGAAAAAAACTTTGGCTAAAATTAAAATGAAAATAATATACAAATAAAAACTAATTCAAAATATGAATAAAAACTATAATAGTATCTGAATGATTCTAAAACAAATAACACTGCCAGTGACCTGAACATCAAGAGTAAAGTGTACAAGAGTCCTCATTCTGCTCTATTTATGCTTATATTCCAGAACATCTGTTTTATAGGGCTGTTCTTGTGACACCTGTTTTGTGCACCATTAAAGCCTATTCATCATTCTTTTCCCAGGAATCTTCAAGCCATGTCATGCAGTGGTGCCTCCCAATTCTTACTTTGAGAACTGTGTGTTTGATCAGTGTGGCACCGGTGGCGCCACAGTGGCACTGTGCCAAGCTATTCAAAGCTATGCTGACCTGTGCGCTCAAGCTGGGGTGCCAATTAACTGGAGAAATAACACCTTCTGCCGTAAGTGTTTGAGCTCTACAGGCATTCTGTAAAGTGCCCTTTGAAACCTGCTATTAACTGTATCCTGGTATTCTTTTTAAGACTTTGTAGCGTGCACCCTTCAATTAGGGAGCCATCAATAGGTGCTGTTTATCGCTTTTGTTCCTAAAGTGGCTAAGTTTAAACAGTTGTACTTTTGTCTCTCCTTCTCCGCCCATAGTCTCCAGTTTCTCGTCTACCCTTTTCCCACTATTTTCATTCATTTTTTCTCATTCTTCTCATCTGTTCATTGAACACCACTCCTTTATTTCCGTTTCTCGCAGCTATTAAATGTCCGGTTGGTAGTCATTATGAGCCATGTGGTACAGCGTGTCCAGCCAGTTGTCAGGACCCTGGATCTGAAGGCACCTGTACTGAACCCTGTGTTGAGGGATGCGTGTGTGACCCTGGTTTTGTCCTCAGTGGAGATGAGTGTGTGCCCTTCAGTGAGTGTGGTTGCACCGACAGAGACAACAACTACAGGCCTGTGAGTGGTTCTTTAGAAGATTGAATTAAACTTTTACTTCGGTTTTCAAGTCTTAAACAATTTATTCACAAATAGATATTAAACAATATAAATAAAACTGTATAGTTTAATTCTGTTTGTTTTTGTTTCTAGTTCCCTTTGTGCAATTAAATGATTAATTCATATCAATGTGTTTTTCAGGTTGGAGACAGCTGGTTCACGAAAGATGACTGCACAGAGCGGTGTGTCTGTTCACCTTTCAATACCGTGACATGCGAGGCATGGCAATGCGGTCCCGTTCAGGAATGTAAGATCAATGAGGGTCAGCTGGGCTGTGTGAACACAGGTACATACTCTACCAATAACAAATGCTAATCTATCCATCCATCCATCCATCCATCCATCCATCCATCCATCCGTGTATCTTTCTATCCGTGTATCTATCATCTGTCCATCATCCATATATCTTTCTATCCGTGTATCTATCATCTGTCCATCCAGCCGTGTATCCATCCATCTATCTATCCATCCATCCATCCGTGCATATTTCTATCCATGTATCTATCTATCTATCCATCCATCCATGTATCTTTCTATCCATGTATCTATCTAGCCATCCATGATCTATCCATCCGTGTATCTTTCTATCCGTGTATCTATCCATCCATTCGTGTCTCTTTCTATCGGTGTATCTATCATCCATCCATCTGTGTATCTTTCTATCTGTGTATCTTTCTATCTGTGTATCCATCCATCCATCTGTGTATATATATATATCTGTTTGTATTTGTCATTTTGGATAAAAGCTTCTGCTAAATGAATAAATATAAAATCTGTCTATCTAACATCTTTATAATACACACTAACTGACCTTTTTTGCAGGAGTGGGCATTTGCCACATTGCTGGTGATCCTCACTACTACACCTTTGATGGAATCATGCACACCTTCATGGGCACCTGTACTTACACGCTGGTGGCGATATGCAACATCTCTATGGTGACACCCTTCGCCATTGTGGCCAAGAACGAAGAACGCGGCCAACCAGAAGCTTCGTATGTTCGCTCTGTGACCGTGCACCTGCCCACTGCCAACATCACCATCAGCAAGAATGGAAGAGTACTGGTGAGAGTCTGAGAAGGAAAGAGGAAGAGATGGAGTAGTCGTTTTAACTATGTTGCATTTGCATGTCTTCTTTTGATTAGACATTGTGAATAGCAGTAAAATATTGCATAATATAATAGATAAGATTCTAACCAATATGTATTCAGTGATATTATTGTGCTAAATCTCTGGCCTGTACTCTCTTTTGTTTTCTCCACCGACTAGCTGAATGAACGCAGGATAAAAACCCCCTATGACATCACTGCAGCCAAGGCACGGGTGTTTACCAGTGGAGTAAACACCATACTAGACACTGACTTTGGCCTGATTGTGAAGTTTGATGGAGTGCACCATATTGAGATCACAGTGCCTGGAGACTATTTTAACAAGGTATGAAACAACACAAAAACAAAACTAGAACATAACTGTACTTTATATTTGTACTAAATATATTCTTTTGATACTGATGTTTGATTAATAAACCAGGCGGTTCCCTTTTTGTCAGAATATCTGAATTGCACTAAAGAATTAAAGAATTTCCACAAGAAGTAACACATATCACTCACTGCTTTTCCTGTCCTTCAACAATTTTATTATAGGTGTGTGGAATGTGCGGTAACTACAACGGCGATTCATCTGATGATAACTTGATGCCTGAAGGCAAACCGGCCGAAAATGCCATTGAACTTGGTAACAGCTGGAAAGCAGAAGGAGACAGTGATCCTGGGTGAGTGTTAGATTATTTGGTTTCTCTAAGCACCTCTCCATAATACAGAAATAAACACACCTAGATAGATAGCAGCATTATAGGTGCACTTATAATGCTTATGAATTAAAGGCATCATGGTGAAAAATGTGTAGAGTTTCACTTGTTTTCATTTTTCTGTTGTATTCATCCGTTCCTCATTCCTCCATCCGCAGCTGCAAACCTGATCCACGACCTGAAGACAAACCCAACTGTGACGAGAATGAGGAAGAAATCTACAAGTCACAGTGCGCAGCGTCGATCCTGTCTGATCTCTTTAAGCCCTGTCACTCTCTCATTCCTCCAGAAGCCTTCCTGGGGAACTGTGTCTATGACATGTGCGAATATGATGGCATGCAGTCGACTTTGTGCAATAACGTTGAGGCTTACGCCCAGGCCTGTCATAGCGTTGGAATCACGATCAGCTGGAGGAACATCACTTTCTGCCGTAAGTGAAAGAAAGAGGGAAGAAAAGGCGAAATGTGCTGAGAATGTTATGCTGAGCTGGATGACAGGAGGAATAATCATTTGGCTAGAATGTAAAGATTCTCCATTGATAACCTCTAGGCTATATATATAAATATTAATGAATATTTATGTACATTTTGAAGAAATTGTCCCTAAATATGTCAGAGAATCATTGTCATTTAAATTCAATGCATCATACCTCTTTCCTTTTTGTGTTTTTATTTCCAGCTCTCCCGTGCCCACCAAACAGTCACTATTCTGAGTGCACAGCACCATGTCCTCCTACTTGTGCAGATCTCTTCCCCATATTCTGCCCACTACCACCCAATAGTTGTGTCGAAGGCTGCCAGTGCAACGCAGGCTTTGTGCTAAGTGATGGAAAGTGTGTTCCCCTCTCGAATTGTGGATGTGTTGACAGCAATGGAGAGTATCATGAGGTGAGTAAACTTTGGGGCTAACAACAAAAAAACAATCAAAAAACTTTCCTTAAAAAAATTCACCCAAAAAATGTTGTCATCACTGCCCCTTATGTTGTTCCAAACCTGTATAAATTTCTTTCTTCTGCTGAACACAAAAGAAGATATTTTAAAGAATGTTGGTAACCAGACAGTTGACGTTAGCCATTTGCGTCCATAGTATTTTTTCCCCTACTGGAAGTCAATGGATACCGTCAACTGTTTGATTACCAAAATTCTTTAAAATATCTTCTTTTGTGTTCAGCAGAACAAAGAAACTCATACAGGTTTGGAACAACATAAGGGGGAGTGATGACAAAATTTTGGGGTGAACTATTGAGATACTACACTATTGTTAAAAAGTTTTTGGTCAGTACATTTTTTTTTTAAAGAAAATTAATGCTTTTATTGAGCCATTGCACATTAATTTAATCAGAATTTAATTTACATTTTTTATAATGTTACGAATTATTCTGAACGTTCCATTCATCAAAAAATCATGAAGACAATTATCGTAATTATTTCCACAAAATGAAGCAGCACAACTGTTTCTTGATTGATTTCTGAAGGATTCAGCTTTGCCATCACAGGAATAAATTACATTTACTGTTATTTTTTATTTTTTATTTTTTTGATCAAATAAATACTGCCTTGGTGAGACTTCTAAGTGACTTCTTTCTAATATTTAAAAATCTTACCGACCCCAACTTTTGAACGATAGTGTATATATTAAAGACTTCTATTCTTCAAAACTCTTCAAAAATCGCATTATTGAAATAATTTTCTATGTAAATGAATAATGTGCAAAGACGTGATGCTTAAAGAATGTATTAGAAAAAGGTGCTGTAAAGATGGCAGTGCTTTCATTTTATATGTCACATAATAATACAGTAATTCCTGGAATACATTTCAGGTGGGAGATTCATGGATAACTGACCACTGCGAACAGAGGTGTAGCTGCAGCCTTGGAGGAGTGCTGTCCTGCACATCCTTTGAATGCAATGAAAACTCAATCTGTGATCTTGACAGCAATGGAAACCGTTACTGCAAACCTGAGAGTGAGTTTTACAATGCGAAACACTAAGAATGAGGGAAAAATATCAAAAATGTACTTTATTCAGACCATCAGACATGAAGATTTTTTACACATTTTGTCTGCTAGTCTTGTCAAATGTAATATTTAAATATATGCATTTGCATATAGCAACATTGCTATATCACACCCAGTACCCCGAGTAGATATTTATCCAAAAAATAATGGCATTATGGACAGCTAAGCTACATTATACAGCAAGGAATACTTAATGACCAAAGTTTTTGGAGTTTAATGACTGGGCCTGGTGGGCATTTAAAGAAATGTATATGTCAGGAATGACCTAACTCAAACTTCTTTTACTTCTCATAGAATTCGATGACTGCAATATTGCTGGGGACCCTCATTATCGAACCTTTGACAATTACAATCACCACTACCAGGGAGCGTATACCTATGTATTAACCCAAGGAAACAATCTGCCAAGTTCCCTCACCCCTTTCAGGGTCCGAGGCAAAAACCAAAGGCAGGGAGGTATCAGTCGGGTGTCCCTCCTACACGAGGTCTATGTGGAAGTGTACGGCATTACTGTTCGCATGCAACAGAAGAAGAAAGTGCTGGTGAGAGAATCATGGGACATGTAGTCAGTCCTAATAGCTGTATCTAACAGGCTTTCAAACCACTGTGGATTACACTATATAGTAAAATGCCACATCATAGAAGTCTTATGCATTGTTTTCCTCCATCAGGTCAATGGCGAGAAAGTTGGTCTACCGTACAGTCCTGTACAGGGAGTTAACATAAAAACGAAGTCTCGCTTTGTTATGCTCACAACTGACTTTGGCCTTTCTGTGCGCTTTGATGGCAGTTCCCAAGGAGGTACAAGACCCAATCTCAAAAAATGAACATAACACAATTTATCAAGGATTTTTTATGCCTAGCTTGCTTATTTTTGGAAGCATACAATTACAAACACTTTCTCTCTCTCTCTCTGTTCCTCTCACTTAAAGTGGTGAGACTGCCTAGTGTATACAGATCTCGTGTGCTCGGTCTGTGTGGTAATTATGATGGACGCACCAGTAATGAATACACAAAACCAGACGGCACAGTTACGCGCAACCTCAATGAGTTTGGAGACAGCTGGAGAGTAACTGACAAAGATGGGGCGAGTCTTCGTACCACATCCCTACCGAAGATGGTGCACCTGCAGAAGTACGAGAGACTCAACTTATCTGTTATAATATGCATTATAAATCAGCTGGGATTTAAATTCTCATGAAGTTCACCCTAACCATATAAACTATCCTGAAATTAATCATCTGAATTTATCCTACTCCTAAACATCCTGTCTTCTTTGTGATTAGGCGTGAAGTGGAGGCAGATCCAGATTCAGGGTTTGACACTACGGGCTGCACAAATGCTCAGCTGGCTGAGTTGAACGGGAATCAACAGTGTGGGGCACTCAGTAACCCTGATGGTCCTTTCGCTGCCTGTCATGCTGTGGTCGCTCCAAACGTGTTCCAGGAGTGAGTAATGCGTGCATGTGTTTGTGTGAGGGTGTGTAAACTCTAGTGACTGTGTGAGTTCATTTCCTGAGCTCAGAGAATAACGTAATGTGTAGTGGGTGTGCATTGCACTAACTCTGAATGAGATCATGTGTATGTGCATTGTGTTTGATTGAGATAAACTCGTGATTTGTGGATGTTGGTACGGATGCACAGTTCTTCATCACTATGTGTGTGTGCATTGCAGGGATTGTGTGTTTGACCTGTGCGCTGAGCAGGGCAGTGAAGTGCTGCGCTGTGAAAGTTACGCTGTCTACGCTCGGGCTTGCCAAGAGGAGGGTGTCAAATTAGGGAAATGGAGACAAGAGCTGAACTGTGGTATGACAAAAAAAATCAATTACACAATGCAGACTTTATCCAGAATGTAGCACACACCACCTTTCCAAAAGTTTAGGATCAGTAAGATTTTTTTTCCCACAAAAAAATTATATTAAGCGCCACAACTGTTTTCAACATTGATAGTAAAAATGTTTCTTTAACGCCAAATCATCATATTAGAATGATTTCTGAAGGATCATGTGACACTGAAGACTGGAGTAATGATGCTGAAAATTTGCCATCACATGAATAAATTACATTTTAAAATATATTAAAATAGAAAACAGTTATTTTAAATGGTTAAAATAATGTACATTTTTACTGTTTTACTGTATTTTTGTTAAATAAATGCAGCCTTTGTGAGCATAAAAAATATTGAAAAATCTTACTGACCCCAAACTTTTGAATATTGTATATAAAAAATTCACAGACACACACACACACAATTTTTCACACATTTATTTGTATAGCACTTTCCTGATTGTGTGTTTGTGATCACATTCAGGTCTGCAATGTGGGGCCAACAGCAACTACTCCATCTGTATGACTCCATGCCCGGCGTCCTGCGCAGACCTGGCGGCTCCTTCGGAGTGCGAGCAAACAGAGTGTGTGGAGGGATGTGAGTGCACCTCTGGCTTTGTCCTGAGCGACCAAGACTGTGTGCCTTACAGCCAATGTGGATGCACTTACCTAAATCGCTACTATCTGGTGAGGATCTTGATGCATATAAAATACAACAGGTTAAAGGTTATGATGTAAAATGAACACAGAAAGATGAAACAAGACATTGCACTTGCTGATCATTTTTCTCTGCACCCTTCCACACACAGCTCAAGGAGACATTTGTGACAGAAGATTGTTCACAGAGTTGTGAGTGTACTACAACTGGTGCTGTGTGTCAAACAAAGGGCTGTAGAGACAACGAGATCTGCACTGTGTACGAGACTAAACGCGACTGTTATGAAGGTGAGCTTATGATTGCGATTACTTTACTCAAAGTATTTTATCAAGTGAAAGTGAAAAGTGAAGTGACGTGTAGCCAAGTATGATGTGCTCTGCATTTCACCCATCCAAGTGCGCACACACAGCAAGTTTTGTGAACACACACACACTGTAAACACACACCTGGAGCAGTGGGCAACTATTTTTTTTGCTTTAGCGCACGGGGAGCAATTGGCGTTTAGGTGCCTTGCTCAAGGGCCCCCCAGTTGTGGGTAATGAGAGTGAAAGAGAGCGCTGTTCATTCACTGCCCCCACCTACATTTCCTGCCGGTACGGAGACTCGAACCCGCGACCCCAACTTTCTAACTATTAGGCCACAACTACTCCCCCCAATATTCAATGAATATTGGTTATTCATAAGATATTCTGGCTCTGGCTGCATAGCTTGAGACCTTTCTTAGTAGTACAAATGATACTAGATTGGATATTCTGTGGATTTATTATCATATTACAGATGCTTCAGAAGAGTAATGTACTGATTTTTAACTTCTTTTGCCCTCTGTCTCTCTCAGTGAGTCCATGTTTGAGCTCACCCTGTCAGAACGACGGTACCTGTGTGGAAAAACCAGATGGTTCTGGGTACACCTGCACTTGCACTGAAGGTTTTGAAGGCACAAACTGTGAGCTCTTTAAAATCCCCACTGAGGATGAGAAAGGCCTGGGTAAGTGAATGTGAACATACTGTAGTCATTAATTTCCATTATTAAAATTAAACCATATATGCCAGTGGTGTGTAATAAGAGGTTTTTACCTGCTTGCTGTTTTAAAGATAAAACATCTATTATCTTGATTGGAGTCCTTGTGCCGCTTGGCGTCATCCTCTTAGTCACTGCAATTGTGTGCATTTACAAGAAGTGCAGGTAAAGCCCATTTAAAGAATAAACTCACATCAAAGACACTGACTGTGCAATGATGTCAAAAACGTATAAAGCCAAGCATTCACTTTAAATAATTTGAAACATTTTTACAAGGTAAATTCATGATTTTGAATCTTTTTTTACACAGCCGCAAAAAAATGATTCATGAGTCAAATAAATTTGAACTGAACAAAACAAAAGGTACGTGATAACTGATTGTCTTTCTAAAACACCAAAAAACTATGAGAAGTATAATATGAGCTGTAATATAAGTATTTTTGTTCACAGAGCATCCCTATGAAAGTCTGGATGAGAGTAAGAAGCAGGGAGCAGACAACAGCGAGCTGAAGGCAACAACATTCTGAAATGTTTTTTGACAGTGATTTGCTGATATGTGAAGTTTTTGTTTACATTTATTCACTTTAAATGTCTTTGTGGAATATGTGAAGTAACTGGCACAACCTCTGTTAATAGTTTTTCAACCTTTCAGTAACTTATTTGTAAACTTTACTGTAATTTTTGGTGCGGGTGTGTTATGATTGGGGGAACGTGCAATTATCAAATGTCTGTGAACATCTGATATGAAATAAATTATATTTTCTTCTGGAAAATATTTTCTGTCCTTTTATGGCAATTTATTATTTATTATTATTTTGAATAAATTAACAAGACGATTTATGCCCTGACTGCTTTTATTCAACTTGTTCAAGTGCAACAATCCAATATCCATCAACACACATTTCCAACAACTCTGAACACTTTTGTTAACACTTTAAACAGCATTGTAATTAAAGCTGTATAAAAACAAAAAGGTGCAAAGCAGCAGATCATAGAGCAGAAAAGTAAAAATTGTCTTTCTCGACCAGCTATCTATATGATTGAGAGCCACAAGGACATTCCTCCAGTAGAGCTTCTTGGCAGGTCTTTGCAATTCAAAAAATGTCCCAAAACACAATACAAGCGCAATACTCAACATATATTGCCTCAACAGCTCTGATACCTTTTGCGCATCTTCTAACCTCAGGATATTTATACAGACTTGGAGTAAATCCAGTGGTTAGAGTTGGCATTTCTCATCTCTGCCATGTCAATTAATAATTGTTCTGTGTTAAAAAAAAAAAAAAATCCAAACATTTTTTAATTTTTGAACTCAAAGCATATGATCCTTTGTTTGAACATTCCTTCTTTTTTCCCCCAAAACATAAGTTACAAAAATGTAAATAAAGTGCTTACAAAAAATTAAACTAGATCGTCTACATCTTTGTTGAAAATGAAATGTGATGAATTGATGCCCTGGAAAGTAGTATAACAAATATTTTCTGGTCTAATTGTGCTAAGTGACCTTTCTTCACAAATTTTCAAAGTAAAACAATAACAATTACATCAAAAAAAAAAAAAAAAAAAAAAAAAAAAAAACAGTAAACTGGCCAAGATTCAAATATGGAAATTACAAGTGAAATGGATTAAGAATTTGAACATTAAAATACATCACAGTGTTTCTATTAAAACATACATCCACAATATGGTTTTGGATCAGTGTGTTACATTTCTGCAGAATAAGAAGTCTGTCCAAACATTTTAGTTCGAAAAACTTAAACATTCAAGATCCTATATTCAGAGACAATATAAAAGCATGTGCAACATTCCACAACAAAGGAAAAGCTTTTTTAGTCCCAAGGATGATTCAGTAGTTCTCACATGTAAACATTGATGCAAAGAAATCAATCATAACCCCATTAAATGGCTCGATGGGGTGACACTTTACGCCAGTTGATAATTGATTATCACTACAGCCAAAGGGGTTGTAGATATGAAGCTCTCTGTGAAAGTCTGATGTTCAGTGTAAATGCATAGAAATCAATACTACTGTATGGCCAGAATCTGCCCTGACACTAACCGGGAATTTGGATTATCCTGGATATCTAGCGGGAGAGGGATAAGATCATTCTGGAGCAAAAAATTAGACCACATATTTGAGAGCACACACTGCAGTAGGAATGTGACAGAATGTTTCTAAATCCATAAAAGGAGGAGCAGAAATAAAATGGCACCAGCCAATAACACAAGCTCCACCTTCAAGAACCAGAAGTGACTTGATTTACCTGCTCTCAGGCAATGAAAGGTGGTGTGTGATTACATGGGAAACCTGTATTATGGACACAGCTTGATGAACAACAGTTTACAACAGTGAAATAATTTGATGAAAACATCGAATAAATATTAATTTAACAACATGTGCACATAACTATTGACTGAGTAAGGAATATTGGTGACATGGAGTTACACGGTACAGTACAACAAAGCACAGACCAAAAACATTCCAGTGTACACGACTGAAAATTAAAGAAACTTTCTGATTGCCCACAGGCGCAACATTGCAAATAGATTTAGGCAGATAAATGTTGGCAGTGTTGACAAATGAAATGTAAAGACATCTACAAAAAACTATCCAAAACTAAGTAGTAAACAGAGAAAAAAAAATTTATTCGCATGTTACATGCTTTTACAATGGGATATAACTAGGCCCAGATAGAATCTGCTGACTTCTTCATATTCTCTGTACTGATTTTTGGGGACAATTCTACAGAATGGATTTAAAGAGCAAAATGGGTTTAATGGAATGCTAGACTCTAATTGGTAGCTGAAAACGTTACCAAAATAGCCAAACTATTTAACTAACATCCTTTGAGAAATTTCAGTTTTTTAAGAAATTTCTGAGCACGCAAATTCCATGTTGATCTGTGCATGACTAACCATAACCATTCATTCTTCCCTTAAACAGCCATAAATACACTCTTTTTTTACTTTCAGAACTTCCTGACTCCAGTGAAATGTCCTATGGATAAACAATAAAAACCCTGTGTGTTTATGCTTTCTTTTCATTCCTGCAGTCAAAATTGTCAGTAGCTGCACATAAATTGCATCAAAAATATTTAAAATAAATCACAGCATGTAAACAATGAATGCTGGTAAAAAGAACCAAATAAAATACATATTGAATAGAAACTGAAAGGCAATGGACCACTTTTCCAATTACACTACTTCATGACACATGATTCGTTCACGTCCCAAAGTTCAAGAACATCCGCAACTCCTCTCCCTGTGCATGTGTATGTCTGCATTTAGGAGTGTGAATCCAGAACCAGCACCTTGCACTCACGCTTGGCAATTTTGTCAAGCGACAAAATGTTCCTGTCTGGAGGAAGGTACAGCGGCCGACCAACAGGAGAGCCCACGGGAGGGGTGATGGCCCTGCGCTCCATAACACTGCCTGTCCTGTAAGACACAGACAAACATGATGAAGACATTGATCAGTGCTGCAGTACATTGAACAGTGAAGTAAGGCAGCTGTACAAGGATGTACCAGTTTGCTATATGCTATATTAGAGTTCCTGAATATGTAGAAAATTCTAAATCATTCAACTAAGATGTTTCATTTCAGTCAGGATATACATATATTACTGTTTAAAATTAAGATTTAGTAATGTTTTTGAAAGAAGTCTATTATGTTCACCAGGGCTAAACAATAATATTGTGAAACATTACTACAATTTAAAAATAACCGTTTTCTATTTTAATATGTTTGAAAATGTAATTTATTCCTGTGATGGCATGAATTTTCAGCATCATTACTCCAGTCTTCAGTGTCACGTGATCCTTCAGAAATCATTCTAATATACTGATTTGGTGCTCAAGAAACATTTTTTATTATTATCAATGTTGAAAATGTTTAAGCAGTTGTGCTGCTTAATATGTTTGTGAATCCATGATAAAAAAAATTTTTCAGAACTAATTAATTTTTTTTTTTTTTTTAAGTATGAATTTCTCTTAAAAAAAAAAAAAAAAAAAAAAAAAAAAAACTAAAAACCATTTTTAATAGTGGTTTATATTGTTACTGTACCAAAGTCGAAAGAAAATATTAAAATATTATCGGGAATTTATTTAAAATATTACTGTTCCAAAAGGCTATCAACAGAAAAAAAAAAGAAAAAAAAAAATTAATCCATACAGAAAAGAACAAAATAGAAAAACAGAATGAAACTTTAGTAAATTATTATATGAAATTATTGTTAAACATATTTAATTAATATCTTAAGGTATCCCAAGAGAGCACACTAGGTTTTGCAACAGACTTAAAGTGTACTTGTGTATAGTTAGTGTGTGTCGCGCATGTGCGTGTATGTGTGTGTGTGTGTGTGTGTGTGTGTGTGTGAGTGAGTGAGTGAGTGAGAGAGAGAGAGAGAGAGAGAGAGAGAGAGAGAGAGAGAGAGAGAGAGAGAGAGAGAGAGAGAGAGAGAGAGAGAGAGAGAGAAAGAGAAACTGAAAGATTAAACCATATTTAGAGTATGTGAAATATGTGAAGATCATTTGTGTGTATGTGTGTGTGCAAGTTTAACGCTATACCTTGTGAGGTGAAACTTGGATGGTTGCTGGTGAGAAAAGGACTGAGAGCGGCCCAGACTGAGACTGGCCTGATGTCGGTCCAGAATGTCTCTGACTGCTGGACTTGACGGACTGTTCTTGCGGGACAAAGGACGGGCATCAGGGGGAGGGTTGGATACGGATGCTGTAAACTGTAGCTTCAGTTTCATGTGCTGACTCAGCTAAAGACAGAGGAGATAGAATCGCGGATACTGAGGTGTTTAGATCCAGTAATTCAACTCATTGGTTTTGTTGAAGGAAGTGAAACAGAACAATGAATTGCTCACATCACCTGTAACACAAACTTAATGACTCTTTACCTCAAAAAGGCCTGCTCGGAGTATCTGAAATGCCACACTGACGGAGAGGGTACTGCCTTTTCGACAGTAACCCAGGTTACTGAGAGGAGAATGACACACCACTGCATTCACTGCAGGATCCTCTTTCTGTCCACGACCTGAGAAGACAAAAGGAGGATCAAAATCCAAAAGGACATACAAAAAACCTTTTAGCCATAACCCAGAAGTTAGCACACATGCATCAGGCACATGCAGCTGTGCTGCTCATGCAAGAGATGCAGGTTCTAACATGGTCGTAATTATTTCCTAATTTTGTTCTCCCCATCATTTCCTGTCCTCTCTGCACTTTCGTTATGAATTTCGTTTATCTGCAATGCAGTCAATATGCAGTTTGGATTCTTTTACTTGTACGTCTTTGATGACATCATCTCATCTGGCATTACATTACAAATACTCACAGTCACAGCTGGAGCCTCAAAATCTGTGCCTCTACAAGCATGAACCACACCCTTTATGAGCAAATGATATGGAGAAACTTTCACCTTTGCTCTCTACTTTGCCTTTATCAGGCCTATCACTGATAATGTTGCAAAACTTCTTGATTTATGCAATCTCTCATTTCTTGACGCCCTCTCACCTTTATTGCTATATTCAGGGGCAGTGTTGCCAGATTGGACTGGTTTCCGGTTTTGAAATTGATTGTGCTGATAAAAAATGGTTTGGGCTTGTGGACAATAGGGCTGGACGATTAATCGAAAAGTAATCGAAACCGACATTCAGAACCTATAACCGACGTAATTTTCCCATGTCGGTTATTTCGGTTTTAGTCACATGACTCCGCCCCGTCAGTCACATCAAGTGCAGTTTGCAGGTACACGGAAAGCTTCAGGAGCAGTTATCTTTGTTTATACAATCTGGATGCTCAGAATTACTATGGTAATTGCATGTTTTACACAGTTTATACAGGTAAATTAATCGCCGTTCTTATATGCGCTGCTACACGCACACACAGACCCGAAGCCAGATCACTTTCACTTGCGTCCTCATGAAGTTTGTCAATTAAATGCGTTTAAAGGCTTGCCAGTTTGAACATTCAAGCGATTTTACACTTTTCAAGAACAACAATATGGTAAACATCTCTGTTTAGTGCTCGTGAGCTTTTTCTGTGACACAGAGATTCGAGCCGAGTCATGTCTATGACAACACGCGAGCCCTGAAGCCAGATGACTTTCACTTGCGTCGTCACAAAACTTTGTCAATTGTTTGTGTTTTAAGGCCTGCCGTTTGAACATTGAAGCGATTTTAGACCATCGGATGTGTATTATGTTGAACTAATGCCTGATATATTGTGACACACGAACACTCATACAGACAATAGCTCGCACTGTACATCACGTGAAGATCGCGCGCAGAGAGGAGCGCAGAAACTCACTGTCAACGCTGTCCTGTGATTTATCACTAAAGTAGCTTAGAAACTCAACCGTTATAGCATAGATTTGTCTACCTTTGAAGTAACTACAAACCACAGCTTCATAATTAATAGAGACGGTATGACTAATTCACAAACACAATCACTCTCTCATTAATGCATTCAAATAAATGTAATGTAGGCCTACTGTGCTAATTTATCTGTATCTGATGTACAACAAACAGAAATCTGTAAGAAATGTTACGACCAATAGACAATAACTGCTGAAAGTGAGTTTCCTTGAAGTATTTTAAAATCACAAAGAAATGCACTTTTTCATTAGAAAAAAATATCCCACCTTTAATAGTTGAACATATTTACAGTACAAACCTTATCAGTGAACTATGAGGGCAAAAAAAGGAAAAAAAAAAAAAAAAAAAAAAAGAAGAGCAAAATAATCGTTCATTAATCGTAATCGAAGTAAAATGTTTATTTAATCGAGATTTTGATTTGAGGTCAAATCGTTCCAGCCCTAGTGGACAATATTTGGGCTGGTTTGGGGTTAGTTTGGCGGTTTTCAAACATCTAAATTTTATAGACTAACTGGTTAACAAACAAAACTCCATGTACTCCATAAAATCAGTCATCATGACGTTACTAAACACACACGCCCACTGCAGAGTCGGCTGGTTCTGACGAGCACACTCATTTAGCCAATCAAGAGCGATAGCAGACATACCTGATGATTCATGAGTGATGGGTTTTTAGCACAATAAGGGATCCGATTTTGAACTTGTAGCTGTATATTCAAGTGACTGCTATGCCAGAGTGGCCTAAATATAAGTTGCAGCTATAGTAAAGAGTGGGAGAGTGAGCCAACTCCTAAAACGTGGAGCGATGACTCGAAGGATCTCTGTAAATATAACTAACTCTGAGAGCACAGTTGAATGACTTAATAGAAATTGAATATGGGATGACTCCTGTTTTTGTCATGTAAACACTGGCCTGATCAGGACATCTGCAACTTTTAAACCGCCCAGACTGTACTCTGGTATACTCGTCCCCGACACCTGCTGAAAGAGGTTTGAATCAACGATTAATCAGTTTTGACTGTGCAAAGTTCTGCGTTATGTTCTACAGTGTGTACTTCAAGAAAGACAAGGGTAAAGGTCTGTTCATTTCTTGACTACTGTTCGCAAATATTTGACAGGCTACTTTAATAATTTCTACCTGTTTGGGTAGAAACGTTATTTTGTCATATTTTCTAATTTTCTTTTACTGTATTTGCCATGTTTTGATCCGTTTTTCTGTTGTATTGTTCTCCTGGCAGGGAAATGTATTCATTTTTATATGTTAAATATAAAATTTTATGTTATTTTTATATGTTAAATGTATTATTTTTTTTATCATAATTATGATAATTATCATAATTTAATCATAATTAAAATTTTAAAATTGTAGAAAATTTAGAAATATTGCCTTGGCTGCTAACTGAAATAAGATAAGTTGAAGTACTAAATTACTAAAATTAAAACTGAAAAAAAAAAAGAAAGAAATTAAAGCCAATTCAAAAAAATGTTTAAAAAGAAACTAATAAAAATGGCAAAAGCACATAATAAAACTACCAAAACTTAAAAAAAATTAATACTGATAAATATTTCTAAATACTACTATAATAGTGTTAAAAAATTCTAAAAAGAAACACTGCTTCAAACATATCATATATTTGTTCATATACCTACCATAAAGTATATCAAAGCAGGCAACTGTGTGTAAATCATTCAACAATCTGACACTAATCAATTCAATCCACTTGTTTTTTAATATTTTACCAGTGCTCACCTTCAGGCGTCCAGACTAGTCGGACTGCCAGAAAGTCCTGCAAGTTGTTGAGGAGGGTATAGCGCACCCGGAAATGCTCACGGGCCTTGACCGCACTGGGACAGCTGGCAGTCATAATGAAGCGTGGCCGGTCCAGTCTCACGCTGGGGAGACTATAGTGAGTGTAGATAGAGTTGGTGAAGGGCAGTTTAGAAGTAGACCACTGTAAGACTGCAACTAATGGCACCTCCAGTCCCTGCAGCCAAAAAAACATGACATTTTATTAAAACAATTTATTTTGTTTTTAAATACATTTATAACGTCAAAGTTTTAAATTATCGGAAAGAAGATACACAAAAAACTGGGATTTTTTTTTAGCCTGTACCACACCAAGGGCCAGATTTACTAAACAGGGCAAATTAGCGTGGATGGGAGTGAAAAATTCTGAGTGAGATCTACTGACGACGCAAATTAAAGAAGCCGGATCATTTCCATAATGACCAACGCCATCTACCAAGAGCCACAAATTAGCGTCTGGTTAAGACGTGCTTTTTTGGGAGGTAAATAATGGCACAAATACCAGTAAATTGACTAGCAAAACCTTGGTAAATCACTTTGCATGATTCATTTTAATACTCTCCAACCATAAATTTTGCATCTGAAAGGGAAACTCCTACAAATGCATATACAATAAGGTCAGCCGCAAAAATAACTGTTCCCACGCCTTTTCAGCGCTCATTCTTCACTGTGTGTCATTAGTAAATCCTGACAGTAGTTGTTTAATGCCAAAAGAGGGTTTGTGGTGGCGCAAGCTGTTAAATGTAAATCTGGCCCAAAATTTTACTACATAATGTACTACATAATGACGGCCCACCTCATTTGAATCATCTTGTGGCTGGTTATTGAGCTGCAGCTGGAAGAGAAAGTTCTGCTCCTCTAGAGCACTGAGCATGCTGGGAAGGTGGCTAGACTCGCTGTCCATTCTATAAAATGATGCCATGGCAACCTCTCCTGACTGATGACTGAAGAAGATAAACATAATATCAAAAACATTTAAAACATCCAAAAAATTTTATTTCTTGAATGTACAGAGAGACTGTGATTTATTATTAATGAATAGTACAAAAATCCAAATGCATGACCTTATTTTCCCTGTAAGACATCACAGATAATACCTAGATATGCATCTCCTCAAAGAAAAAGCAAAACGAGTTTTACACAAGGTTAGTTTTTGGGCTTTGGTACTATATACAGTGGGGAGAACAAGTATTTGATACACTGCCGATTTTGCAGGTTTGTCCACTTACAAAGCATGTAGAAGTCTGTAATTTTTATCATAGGTACACTTCAACTGTGAGAGACGGAATCTAAGACAAAAATCCAGAAAATCACATTGTATGATTTTTAAATAATTAATTTGCATTTTATTGCATGACATAAGTATTTGATCACCTACCAACCAGTAAGAATTCCGGCTCTCACAGACCTGTTAGTTTTTCTTTAAGAAGCCCTCCTGTTCTCCACTCATTACCTGTATTAACTGCACCTGTTTGAACTTGTTACCTGTATAAAAGACACCTGTCCACACACTCAATCAATCAAACAGACTCCAACCTCTCCACAATGGCCAAGACCAGAGAGCTGTGTAAGGACATCAGGGATAAAACTGTAGACCTGCACAAGGCTGGGATGGGCTACAGGACAATAGGCAAGCAGCTTGGTGAGAAGGCAACAACTGTTGGCGCAATTATTAGAAAATGGAAGAAGTTCAAGATGACGGTCAATCTCCCTCAGTCTGGGGCACCATGCAAGATCTCACCTCGTGGGGCATCAATGATCATGAGGAAGGTGAGGGATCAGCCCAGAACTACACGGCAGGACCTGGTCAATGACCTGAAGAGAGCTGGGACCACAGTCTCAAAGAAAACCATTAGTAACACACTACACCGTCATGGATTAAAATCCTGCAGCGCACGCAAGGTCCCCCTGCTCAAGCCAGCGCATGTCCAGGGCCGTCTGAAGTTTGCCAATGACAATCTGGATGATCCAGAGGAGGAATGGGAGAAGGTCATGTGGTCTGATGAGACAAAAATAGAGCTTTTTGGTCTAAACTCCACTCGCCGTGTTTGGAGGAAGAAGAAGGATGAGTACAACCCCAAGAACACCATCCCAACCGTGAAGCATGGAGGTGGAAACATCATTCTTTGGGGATGCTTTTCTGCAAAGGGGACAGGACGACTTCACCGTATTGAGGGGAGGATGGATGGGGCCATGTATCGCGAGATCTTGGCCAACAACCTCCTTCCCTCAGTAAGAGCATTGAAGATGGGTCGTGGCTGGGTCTTCCAGCATGACAACGACCCGAAACACACAGCCAGGGCAACTAAGGAGTGGCTCCGTAAGAAGCATCTCAAGGTCCTTGAGTGGCCTAGCCAGTCTCCAGACCTGAACCCAATAGAAAATCTTTGGAGGGAGCTGAAAGTCCGTATTGCCCAGCGACAGCCCCGAAACCTGAAGGTTCTGGAGAAGGTCTGTATGGAGGAGTGGGCCAAAATCCCTGCTGCAGTGTGTGCAAACCTGGTCAAGAACTACAGGAAACGTATGATCTCTGTAATTGCAAACAAAGGTTTCTGTACCAAATATTAAGTTCTGTTTTTCTGATGTATCAAATACTTATGTCATGCAATAAAATGCAAATTAATTACTTAAAAATCATACAATGTGATTTTCTGGATTTTTGTTTTAGATTCCGTCACTCACAGTTGAAGAGTACCTATGATAAAAATTACAGACTTCTACATGCTTTGTAAGTGGGCAAACCTGCAAAATCGGCAGTGTATCAAATACTTGTTCTCCCCACTGTAAAAGAAATAGCAGCAATAAATGGTTAAATATGTTCCAGGAAGTATGCACCATATTTAAATAAAGCATGCAGATATGATGTTGATATTCTCACGACTGGTTAGCTTACTTTGAATAGTTTACTTAAGAACAAATCCTAAACTTTATAAAAACAAGAGTTTATAACAAACCCTAACCAGAATGTTTGAGGACATTATCAATAGATTGATAACTGAACTGCAATCACACTCACAGGTGTGTAAGGTCACACATAATGTTTTCTCTTACCAAACATTGTCCACCAGCAGCACCGAGCCATCTGGCATCATTGGTAAGTATGAAGCATTGAAGTTGGGAAGGATCTTGACATCACGCACACACACTTCCTCTTGAGAACTCCCGTTTAACACTGAAACAGTCAGATGTTCGTACATACATAAACAGGACGTCTATGACATGAAGAGACAGGAAGCCACAAAAATAAAAAAGAAAGTAGATGCTAAAGCACTACAGAATGCCTACTGCCTGGCTCACACACTTATACCATTTTAGCACGATGTCTACTGATGTGCTTACACTATAGCAGTGGTGACAAAATGTATGTAGTACATCAGCTGAATGAAACTGTCACTGTTGAAGATAATTGACAGATTTAAAGAGAGGACAGTCTAATCAAGTCATACAAATATATCATACAAACATATCCATCCATCTTCCCTTGAAGACTGTGATTAGATGTGAGAATAATTGATTGTATAATGGGGTACAGTATTAATATCTTTCTTCACTCCCTTACATTACGGACCACTAAGGACCCATTACATCATACTCAGAAGACAGACAGACAATTCATAAGAGGCCTCAGTTTTGAAACAGAGATTTTAGGAAAATCACAATTATACTAATAAAACATATACATATATATATATATATACACACACATATATATATATACACATATATATATATATATATATATATATATATATATATATATATACACACACACACAGACACACAGTATATACACTATATTGCCAAAAGTATTGGGACATCCCTCCAAATCATTGAATTCAGGTGTTCCAATCACTTCCATTGCCACAGGTGTATAAAATCAAGCACCTAGGCATGCAGACTGCTTCTACAAACATTTGTGAAAGAATGGGTCACTCTCAGGAGCTCAGTGAATTCAAGCATGGTACCGTGATAGGTTGCTACCTGTGCAATAAGTCCATTCGTGAAATTTCCTCACTACTAAATATTCCATGGTCAACTGTTAGTGGTATTATAACAAAGTGGAAGCAATTGGGAACAACAGCAACTCAGCCACAAACCGGTAGGCCACGTAAAATCACAGAGCGGGGTCAGCGCATGCTGAGGCGCACAGTGCGCAGAAGTCGCCAACTTTCTGCAGAGTCAATAGCTACAGACCTCCAAACTTTGTGTGGCCTTCAGATTAGCTCAAGAACAGTGCATAGAGAGCTTCATGGAATGGGTTTCCATGGCCGAGCAGCTGCATCCAAGCCTTACATCACCAAGTGCAATGCGTCGGATGCAGTGGTGTAAAGCACGCCACCACTGGACTCTAGAGCAGTGGAGACATGTTCTCTGGAGTGACGAATCACGCTTCTCTGTCTGGCATTCCGATGGACGAGTCTGGGTTTGGCAGTTGCCAGGATAACGGTACTTGTCTGACTGCATTGTGCCAAGTGTAAAGTTTGGTGGAGGGGGGATTATGGTGTGGGGTTGTTTTTCAGGGGTTGGGCTTGGCCCATTAGTTCCAGTGAAAGGAACTCTTAATGCTTCAGCATACCAAGACATTTTGGACAATTTAATGCTCCCAACTTTGTGGGAACAGTTTGGGGACGGCCCCTTCCTGTTCCAACATGACTGCGCACCAGTGCACAAAGCAAGGTCCATAAAGACATAGATGAGCGAGTTTGGTGTGGAGGAACTTGACTAGCCTGCACAGAGTCCTGACCTCAACCCGATAGAACACCTTTGGGATGAATTAGAGCGGAGACTGCGAGCCAGGCCTTCTCGTCCAACATCAGTGCCTGACCTCACAAATGCCCTTCTACAAGGACAAAAAATCCCATAAACACACTCTTAAACCTTGTGGAAAGCTTTCCCAGAAGAGTTGAAGCTGTTATAGCTGCAAAGGGTGGGCCAACTCTATATTAAAGGGCACCTATTATGCATAATTCACTTTTACATGGTGTTTGAACATAAATGTGTGTTGTACACAACCACCCTATAATGGTAAAAATCCACTCCTTTTTTTTTTAATTCCCATAAATCATAAGCAGTGTCTCAGAACAAGCCGTTTGCAGATTCCTGGCAAAGTGACGTCACATTTCACAGGCCCCGTCCACAAGTGTTGATGGACACTGCTGTGTTAGCATAGACCCCGCCCTCAGAGAGCTGTACAAAGTCCGCCATGATTATCTCCTTGCCAGAGAATTTATCAGCAGCATTCAAGTAAGAAATGTGTTCTTAATAAAGCTACTAAAGTTCATTCAGTCAAGAGCAGTGAGTGATTTTCTGTTTATCTTTTGTTGTTTGATTCATATTAACAGCAGATATAGCAGTAGGTACTGTATATTACACTGCTTTCACTTTAGTACACAGATCTAATATACACACGGGATTTCTGTACTTGCTGCATACGTGCACAGACATCATCGTTTTCATGTGAACTTTGTGTGTTTCTGACATAACCTTGTGTGCATTTGACAGTTTAATTGCAATAACACATGAAAGAGAACTAGTCTAGTTTAATAGCCTACTCACGGACGCACCGACATCCAGCTCTCTGTGCGCATGCGTCGGGTGTGTGTGCTGAAGTTGAGAGCATAGACTGTAAGGTTGAGAGTGATATGGCTTTAAAACGCATGCAGATGATAATATTTCATGATGATGAAGAACTGCAATGTCACGTGAGCGTGTCCGCGATAGAGATGATAATCAAAGCCAAACAGATGTAACATTATCATGTTTCAGGTTTCGAGTGTTCATGAGCTGTGAAGGCTCCGCCCTCTGTGGTGGGGAGCAGCAGCTCATTTGCATTTAAAGGAGACACACACAAAACAGCTAATTTTTCTCAAACCCAAAAATTTGCATTTTCAAAATGGTATATTAAATGATCTGTTAGGAATTTTGATCTGAAACTTCACAGACATACTCTGGGGACACCTGAGACTTATATTACATCTTGTAAAAAGGGGCATAATAGGTGCCCTTTAAACCCTATGGATTAAGATGGGATGTCATTAAAGTTCATGTGCATGTAAAGGCAGGCGTCCCAAAACTTTTGGCAATATAGTGTATGTGCTCATCAAGGCTCTATTTGAACAGTAATATTGTGAAATATTATTACATTATATAATATATGTTTTCTACTTACAGTGCATCCGGAAAGTATTCACAGCGCTTCACTTTTTCAACATTTTGTTATGTTGCAGCCTTATTCCAAAATGGATTAAATTCAATATTTTTTTTCCTCAATTCTACAAACCATACCCCATAATGACAATGTGAAAGAAGTTTGTTTGAAACCTTAGCAAATTTATAAAAAAAAAAATAATAATAAATATCACATGTACATAAGTATGCACAGCTTTTGCTCAATACTTTGTTGAAGCACCTTTAGCACCAATTACAGCCTCAAGTCTTTTTGAGTATGATGCTACAAGCTTGGCACACCTATTTTTGGGCAGTTTCTCCCATTCTTCTTTGCAGGACCTCTCAAGCTCCATCAGGTTGGATGGGGAGCGTCGGTGCACAGCCATTTTCAGATCTCTCCAGAGATGTTCAATCGGGTTCAAGTCTGGGCTCTGGCTGGGCCACTCAAGGACATTCACAGAGTTGTCCCGTAGCCACTCCTTTGTTATCTTGGCTGTGTGCTTAGGGTCCTGTTGGAAGAGGAACCTTCGCCCCAGTCTGAGGTCCAGAGCGCTCTGGAGCAGGTTTTCATCAAGGATGTCTCTGTACATTGCTGCATTCATCTTTCCCTCGATCGTGACTAGTCTCCCAGTTCCTGCCGCTGAAAAACATCCCCACAGCATGATGCTGCCACCACCATGCTTCACTGTAGGGATGGTATTGGTCAGGTGATGAGCGGAGCCTGGTTTTCATCCAGACATGACGCTTGCCATTCAGGCCAAAGAGTTCAATCTTTGTTTCATCAGACCAGAGAATTTTGTTTCTCGTGGTCAGAGTCCTTCAGGTGCCTTTTGGCAAACTCCAGGCAGCCTTTTACTGAGGAGTGGCTTCCGTCTGGACACTCTACCATACAGGCCTGATTGGTGGTGTGCTGCAGAGATGGTTGTTCTTCTGGAAGGTCTTGGTCACCTCCCTGACTAAGGCCCTTCTCCCCCGATCGCTCAGTTTGGCCAAGGGGCCAGCTCTAGGAAGAGTCCTGGTGGTTCCAAACTTATTCCATTTACGGATGATGGAGACCACTGTACTCATTGGGACCTTCAATGCTGCAGAAATTTTTCTGTACCCTTCCCCAGATCTGTGCCTCGATACAATCCTGTCTCGGAGGTCTACAGACAATTCCTTGGACTTCATGGCTTGGTTTGTGCTCTGACATGCACTGTTAACTGTGGGACCTTATATAGACAGGTGTGTGCCTTTCCAAATCATGTCCAATCAACTGAATTTACCACAGGTGGACTCCAATCAAGTTGTAGAAACATCTCAAGGATGATCAGTGGAAACAGGATGCACCTGAGCTCAATTTTGAGTGTCATGGCAAAGGCTGTGAATACTTATGTACATGTGATTTTATTCGTTTTTTATTTTTAAATAAATTTTTCAAACAAACTTCTTTCACATTGTCATTATGGGGTATTGTTTGTAGAATTGAGGAAAATAATGAATTTAATCCATTTTGGAATAAGACTGTAACATAACAAAATGTGGAAAAAGTGAAGCGCTGTGAATACTTTCCGGATGCACTGTATATACAAGTTTTCAGCTGCCATTACTCCAGCCTTCAGTGTCACATGATCCTTCAGAAATCATTTTAATATGCTGATTTGCTGCTCAAGAAACATTTTTTATTATTATCAATGTTGCAAACAGTTGTGCTGCCTTATATTTTTGTTGAAACGGTGATACATTTCCCCCCAGGAATCTTTGATGAATATAAAGTTAAAAATAACAGCATTTATTTAAATTATAAATATTTTGTAACATTATAATTGTCTTTACTGTCACTTTTGATCAACTTAAAGGGATAGTTTACCCAAAAATGAAAATTATCCCATGATTTACTCACCCTCAAGCCATCCTAGGTGTATATCACTATCTTCTTTCAGACAAACACAAGCGGAGTTATATTAAAAAATATCAAAAATATTTTCTTACAAAAACGCATCGCTTTGCTTCAGAAAGCCTTTATTAATCCCCTGGAGTCATATGGATTACTTTTATGATGGATGGATGCACTTTTTTAGACTTCAAAATCAGGACCGCCATTCACTCCCATTATAAAGCTTGGAAGAGCAATGATATTTTTTAATATAACTCTGATTGTGTTTGTCTGAAAGAAGATAGTGATATACACCTAGGATTGCTTGAGGGTGAGTAAATCATGGGATAATTTTCATTTTTGGATGAACTATCCCTTTAATGCATCCTTGATGAATAAAATTAAAACATTTCTTTCAAAATCTCCAAACTTTTGAATGGTAGTGTATATGTATATGTGTGCTCATAAAATGTGAGGAAAAGAAATAGGGCTGACATTACCTTTGAGGACAGTTAAGTGTCTTCCTGAAACAGTCATTTGCTGACACTTGACTGTGGGAGGGGGCAGGACGTTGAGTGTGGTGCTGACTGTTAGCAAACAAGAGAAAATTATACGAATTTAAAACCACCATTAAAAAAACCACCAGTGCAATAATGCCTTTTAAAATACATGAAACTTCAAGAATGTAAGCAACACAGCAAGAAAAACACAAATCTAAAAACATGACACTGACAAGCAAACAAGAAAATAACGGATAAAGAAACAGAGAGAGGAGAAATACTGAAATGAAAGAGACACAGAGGAGAAATACTGAAATGAAAGAGACAACTATGAAGTGATGAGTGACAAAGGCAGATCCCTGAGGTCCTAAATCAATAATGACATCATGCAGTATTGTGCTGAAGGAAGCACGAGCTCACCCTGCGCTTTGAAGGTGTTTAGGTCCTGGCGGAATGTTTGGCAGGGGCTCTTTTGTTGGAGGATGCTGAGGTAGCCATGTTCTTGGATCTCAGCTTTCTCCTCTTCTTGCTTCCACACAGTCACAATTATCTTCATCGAGTTAACACACAAACATAAAACACATAATGAGAAGTGCGATCAGCAACACATGCAAGGTGATGTGGCATAGCGTGAGCACTGTTGTTTGTCACATTCACACTGTTTGCATTAGAACCTTGCACAAACATGTACAAGTCAGCAGCACAACCATGCGTCAAAAATGCGTGTGATGGTAGAAATTCCTTCCTGTTCTATTTATACCACAATAGCAAATGCAAAATACATAACGACATGCATGAATACCAGAAAGAACATAAAAAACAAGCACATTAGCCATACCTTCACTTTGAGAGTGTTGACAGGGAGCTTATCTAGGGATACAGTCAGAGGGAAGATGACCTCATCGCTTAAAACAACTGGCTCATCTACAGGAGACTGAAAAAACAAAGTGAAACATGAGACATGGGACGAGTTTTTTCATTATTATGCCATTTTAAAGATTCCTTAAAGATTTTGTTTTAGAGGTTAATTGTGTTTATAATTTGTAAACATAGGTTTGAGCAGGAAGTTGGGCTAAAATTACTGACGACTTGTTTCAGGCAGTTCAGAATTAGTTCTGTCTTTTGGGAGACAATAACTCGTGCACTTTGATCTTTGAAACTTTCAGACGTTTTACATTCACAAACAGCTATGTTACAAACTACATGAAATGTAATATCCGAAAATGCATAATAGGGGCACTGAAAGGGATAGTTCACCCAAAAATTAAAATTATCCCATAATTTACTCACCGTCAAGCCGTTTGTGTAAGAAAAATATCCATATATTCAACTTATGGAAAAAGTGTAACGCCTCTCGCAGTTCAAAACGCTTACGCTATGTCCAACGTCATCGTCGTGCCAGTTACACTTTTTCTGTAGATTGAATATGGAAGGCGGTCCACTGGAAGCTAGATATTTTACTTTATAACGTGTTACATATATATTTACTTACAAAATATATATTTACTTACAAAAATATTTTTCTTACAAAAACCAATCGATTCGCTTCAGAAGGCCTTTATTAACCCCCCGGAGCCGTGTGGATTACTTTTATAATGGATGAATGCACTTTTTTGGGCTTCAAATTTTGGGCTGCCATTCACTGCCATTACAATGATTGGATTAGCCAGGACATTTTTTTATATAACTCCGATTGTATTCATCTGAAAGAAGAATGTCATATACACCTAGGATGGCTTGAGGGTGAGTAAATCATGGGGTAATTTTCATTTTTGGGTAAACTATCCCTTTAAAGACACTATTTTTACTCTATGTGTTCTTATACTTCAGGGACAATAACATAGCCACACAACCTTGAGCTTGAGCATCATGGCTCTGTAATATCTGACTTCTAAAACTGGCACATTTAAAATTATTTGCACTATGGGGTGTGACTACGAAGAAAGCAGAGCAAATAGCAGACTAAGCCCTCATTTTAAAGGTGGGTTGTACCTCCCGAACCTGCGCAATCTGTTTGGAAAACTAATCGCCATGCTTTGCATCTTATGAGAATTTTCAATATGGAAAAAAACACAGATGCATCGAATGGCGACTTGATAGGCTGTCACACTTTTGTTAGGTGTGAAGAATTTGTACTAAACTCAAATAACTGTCAGCAAGCATGTTAAAGAAATGACTTGATTACAAGGACCATATTTGATTCTCTAGACATCATATATATAATCTGCAGATGTTATTTAACCTTCAAATAGCATCTGTATGCTGAGAAATACAGACATTTGAGAGGATGGGGCTGTGGTCAGGTCGTGGCTTTAAAAAAAAAAGTGCAACACTCAGACATCACTGTTTTAAAGAAATAAATCTGTTTGTCTTCTAAAATTTGAAAGTAATTAAATAATTTTTGCAGTTATTTAATGTGCCCTTTTAAAGTTAAGTTTTATTTTTATATTATATACATATATATTTATTTTAGATTGAGCTGCCTCTTATTTTTTCCAAATGTATCAGGTTTTTTTTGTTTTTGTTGCTAATTTGTGAAGTTTGTCTACTAATTACTAACTTTACAATGAAGTTGTTTCTATTCTGTCTTGTTATTTTCTCCATCTAATACTACACTTATCCATTTATCCATCATGTGGCGTCTACATGGCACCACCTCATAGGTGAACCCCTCCTGTGAAATCAAATAATATTAGTTAATGATATTTCTTAAAAATGCAATTAATTTCTTTTGGTGTAAGATCTTTCTGTTAAAATTGTCATGAAACGGAAGTTGCAATAGTCTTTTCTTCCCTATTGTGACGTATATCCGAGTGAAGTGGCTTCTCGGACAAGAAAACATGTAGGGCGGGAAAATTGATTTTGTCCATCAGCAATTGATTGGATCGCTGTGTTTTGCTATTGCTGTGATCTCATGTGAGTGACAGGTTGTCACGCCCTCACGCCAGTAAACACGTCATCAGAGAAGAGAAGAGAAGAGAAGAGAAGAGAAGAGAAGAGAAGAGAAGAGAAGAGAAGAGAAGAGAAGAGAAGAGAAGAGAATATTCTGCAATATTCTATAAAAAACAAGAATTGTCCATTTTGATTTCATGGTGACTTTAACAAAATGTTACTGAGTGCACCTGCAGGTGCAGAAGTCAATACCGTTATAGAAATATACTGCATGGAATACACATGGTAGCATTTTGGCCAGAACACTAAAACAGGAAGTTCTTTCCATAAGACTACCCTCAATTATAAATTAGGACTGTGTTCTGTATGGTTACCAGCCATAAGACACACATATCTCTCAAACAGTACAGTAACAGGAAATATCAACACTTCCGTGTTATTATAGATAAAGTCAAGTGTATTTGCATTCATAGCAGTGAACTTTACCTCTACAATGAACAGCTATAATCCAATAGACTACAGTGTTTGTTTAAGCACCTGCACAGGAGCCTTGCGGAATTCCCTCACGCCGTTGCCGGGGTTGTTGTGAATGAGGAGCGGCTTGCATTCCCTGAAGCCCCGGTACCTCGGGCCCCCTCTACCTGCGCAGCCCACCTCCGCAGCATCATCATCGTCCGTATCCTCCACACACTCGTCCCCGCTGCTGTGGTAGTCGTGATACAGCGGCTGTGTCCGCTGTCGGCTGTCGCCCGGGCTAACGCTGGCTACGGCGCAGAGAGAGCCGGCCAGCTCCCTCCAAGAGCGACTGCTGTGATGCTCCGAGCCGCTGCCATCAGCTGCCGCAGTGCTCGCTCCGGACACAGACGCGACGTTCTGCGAGCGCAAAACCAGGAGAAAGCGCACGGTTTCCCCCAGATAAAGGTGACTGCGACGCGGAAGCGTGCGGTATTTGGCCGGGTCCGACAGGTCTGAGATAGGGACGGCCGGGAAATACATAAAGTACTCGCATTGCGATTCCATCATTAACACCATAACCATCACAGCGCACTGCAAGCAGACAGCGAAGGTATCCGTTTAGCCTGTGCACTCTGCAAATAACACTCCCATTAAAATAAGAATCAATAAATTAAACAAACCCGTTTTACCTGTCAGCTCAGTTCATATTAGGGCTGCCGAGATTTAAGAAAAAATACATTTATCCTATTTTGCCCCATTTCGGTTGTCTGCCAGTTGACGTATACAATACATTCAAGTGCGCTATATGACAGGCATGCTTATCGAGTTAAGATGGAGTAGAGCGCGATAATAACAAGGCAAAAATAGTCGCTTGTCGATTGAGGTAAATAATGGCCTAGTTATTTTGGATAATTCTGCGAATAATTATTATATTCACTTAGTTTATTTGTATTAATATTCAATTGAAATGTATTGTATTATTTTTTCCAACAAAATTAATACTATTTACATTGTCATGAATGCACATGGGAAAAGTCCAGTGTTTTGAAGCTGCTCTGTATCTAATGTCTGAATTTAAATGTAAACAAACACAGCAATTGTTTGAGCTAATTAACATAATGCCATGGTAAATATGGTAAAGATAAAATGTAAACACATGTAAAATGTGTTCTTGTTGAGAAAATTTTCAAGCTCTAGATTTGAGAGTTGATAAAAACCACTCGTTATGCATTTTTGCCCCTTTCTTCACCCCTTTTGCTTCCTTTGGAAGTCAGTAAATGCTTCAATATTATTTTATTTTAGCATATTTCATCAAAGGCAACACATATTAAATGTACCTATTTGAATGTTTGCATATTGAACTTTGAATCAATGCAAAATTGAATAGTTGTCTCTCAAAGTATTATCCATGTGTTGTGTTCTTATTTGCAGGCTACACATGAAAAGACATGTAAACTTACAGTTCCAGCCTATTTTCCCATTGTTTAATCTAGTATTTCAAATATGTATTCTGTGTGATAACCTCATTTAGTACAGAGATCAATTATAAGGGCACCAATACTAGCTATTAGAAAACATATCTGAAACAAATTCATCACAAAAGTTGTAAAAGTTTAAGTTGTTTTATTTTACTACATACAAGTAACCCAAATCAGGTTGATCACAGTCAAATATTTACAGAGGTTTCCCCATATATTCAAGTAACAACAAATAATAAATATGGTAAACAGGTTTGAAAAATCTCAGTCAAAGAGAAACCCAACCAGAAACATCATGTGAATCGCATTATGACCTCAAAAGTGCAGAACAGACATTGAGTTTATTTATCCTGCTCAAATTAAAGTGAATTACTCATACTGATTTATAGATTGAGTTGTAAGAGCAGTGTAGCATTTTTCTCACTACAAAAAAGTGGAAAGCACACTTTTTAATTAACTTTCTGCCCATGTCTTTTTCTTCCCTTATGAGATGATAGTTGATGTCAGTTGGATCAAATCTGCAAAGACACAGAATGTAGGCTGCATTTGCCCCTTTGCATGCCTTCTGAATTCATTTTCTAGTCAATGAATGTAATAAAAAAACTGTGCCAATTTTTGTCATATCAAGAATCCAAGCACAGAAACATCAGTACCTCTTTGGTTTATCTTTCAATTGCAGTACCACAGATAATCTACCTAAAGAGTCATGAAGACACTGAATGTACTGATTTGTATGACACGCAGGTATTACAGCACAATATTGCCAGAATTTAAGTCTCATTACAAAGTATTCACTAAAATGAGGTAAATGAATGTAAAAGCTATTATACATCTCAAGCTGAACAGGAAATCAATGATTAAATTCAATTTAGGGTGAATTTCTTTCAAATGTTTTACAGCAGTAGCATTAATCTTTTCTTTTTGATGGCAGAAGCATTAAATTATGGATCATTATGTCTTGTTTCTGGAACATTTTCAAATCAAGTCTTTTTTTGTCAACTATAATCAGTTAAATGCATCTTCTATTACTATTTACTGAACAAAAATATTTTTCTTAAGAGTTTATAAGATTTGAATTTAAATCATTGAATTATTTTTGAATTTAGCTCAATCAATAACTACTGCATGTGATCTGCAAACACATAAGATATACTGTGGACGGAAAATTCAGTGATAAAGATAAAGGTACAATTCAAACTAAATTGGAATGGGGTATTAAAATGCAAGTCAACATATGAAGTTGTTTATCAATTACACAAGGAAATGATTGCTAATCATAGCCATGCATATAAATCCTAACTATACAATAAATGACATGAATAGGCAAACGACAGTGAGCATACCTAGTGTTTTCTTCATTTCAATAACATCTGAATTAGAACAAAGGAAATAAATTAATTGGTAATGTAAGATATCGTCTTGCTCTGTGCATTGATATTTGCAAAAAGCTGGCTGTTCATACATGGGGCAATTTGCACAGTGCATTCCAGTCAAATTTCTTCTACACTACATTTTCTCAGCACTCACAATAAAAGAAAAAACATTTTAGTTTAAGAGTATAAATGCAGTAGATACACAGAGAAATTTATACAAAAGCATAATAAATATAGCAAGCTTTGATATTAAAGCACTGCTTCACAAAGGTACTAATTGTAAGGCAAAATAACCATTGAGTTTTGGAATTTCAGGTGTTTTTTTCTGGTCATTAAAGTGTCTATGACAGGCCTCAGAAATTACAGCATTTACCATGCTAATAAACATTCACCTTTTTTTTTTACTCAAAACATCAAAATAAAAATGCTGAAAATATCAAACTCTAGCAAACATCAAGAGGTAAACAGACTGTTACAAGGAAGTGCATTGGCCAATCAATGAGGTTGATAAATACAAATCTACAGCCCATTTTGCCCTTTATGAATGGTCATATTATTTCACAGTGTTAAAAACTGGAGGTGTTGTTCTCACAGACCCATGGGTGTCATGATAGCTACTGTTTCACGGAAAATCGAACTATTTCAAGCCTGCTTTTGTGTCTTCTCTCAGTTCCCAGCTTTTACAAGTGAATGTGAGGCATATAAAACAAAGGTTTGCAATGTTTTCAACTTAAAAAACACTGTCAGGATTCCTGTTGAATAATTATCCATATACATGGATATAAAATTAAATTCAAGCCACTTTTAAATTTCTTCATACAGCAAATGGATTTATTGTACCATAATCAAATTCAAATGCATTTCCAATATCAAATTGCTATTTCATTGGATGCAAAAGCCTACCTTTTTTGGTAGTGATACTGGATGATCAATAACACTTTCAAAAGTTTGGGATAGTTTTATTTTTATTTTTTATAAGTCTCTAATGCTCACCATTTATTTAATCAACAATACAGTAATATTGTGAAATATTATGTTTTTCTGTTTTCTATTTTAATTTTTTTTAAATGTAATTTATTCCTCTGATGGCAAAGCTGAATTTTCAGCATCATTACTCCAGTCTTCAGTGTCACATGATCCTTCAGAAATCATTCTAATATTCTGATTTGGAGCTCAAAAACATTTCTTATTATTGACTTATTATTATTCTTATTATAGAATAATTACTTATTCTTATTTATTTTAAAAAATGTTTTTGTGGAAAATGTGATACATTTTCAATATTCTTTGATGAATACAAAGTTAAAAAAAGAACAGTTTTTTTTTTTTTTTTTTTAAATGTAACATTATAATGGCTTTACTGGCACTTCTGATCAATTTAAAGTTGAATAAAGCATTCGTTTCTTTTAAAAAAAATCATACTGACCCCAAACTTTTGAACGCTAGTGTACCAAAGATACTTTATTTGTTTAAAAGGGGGGTTTTGACAGTATGTTTGAAACACTGCAACCACTTACTGCTAAGTTACGTTTTTGTACCATACCATGACTAGTCATGGAAAGAGAAGCAGCATTTTCTCACTTATTCTCAATATCAAACTCACAAACAGTGAGCACTTAGCCACCATCTGGCATGTTTGTACCATTATATCACTCCAGCCACTGCAATGTACCTCTTCTTCACTCGCGACACTGACACTTAGTATGGTATAAAATAGAGTGTAGAAGGGCAAGATGAGGAGGAAGAGTCGATGACAAAGTGGTGTGTTGTATGTCTTGGATATCCCTTCTCCTCTAGTAGTGCAGCATAGAGGCCCGTGGAGCCAAAATTGGTCAGAACTACTGACCTTGAGGCAAAAAGGTGCAACTAGCTCACTATCTAAATCTTACTTTTGAATCAACCTGATGATCTAACGATTGATTCCGAAAGAGAATGGTCCCATCCCAGTCCTTCTCCACCAACCTCTTTCCCCCATGGTCTTCAATCCTGAGTTTTGAGGTCTCCCTTCTTATTGGAAGCCCTCCAGCGACTGGGGGTTGCTGGGCTCGCGGGAATTGCCGAAGATCCAGCAAGTCTTTGTACTGAATCTCAGGCCTGATCATGCGCAGGCAAGCTTCCCACGTGGCATTGTTCAGTCCCGACTGCAACTCGTAACCCAAGATCTTCACTAATCCACTCTGGAAAGGGCGGATGGTCTTGTCTCGGATACGACTGGCTTCTATGGGGCGGCCGCCGTCTCGTAAGCAAATGCGAGTGAGAACTTCCCGTTTGGTCCTAAGCAAGGCCACCTCAGTCTCCAGTCGACTATGCCCAAAGCGCTCTACTTCCTGCCAAAAAGTGAAATTGAAGGCTTGGTAAAGGTGCCAGTCTAGCGCATTCCACTCACGTAATTTTGATCTTTGCTTGTCTGTTAAAGCCAAAGGGGCTGGAGCTGCAGCCTTGCCCACCCATCCTGACCTTCCACTGGACACTTGCTGCCTGGCGTTTAGGCTAAAAGAAACCACAGCATCTAGCGGCCAGCACAGAGCGTGGCGCAGCAGCACCATAGATTGGTCAAAATACTCTGAGAGAAGGATGAGCTTGAAGTTCCGACGCACTGCTGCCACACCGCGCTTGACCAGCGCTAGGCTGAAGTTGGAGGTATGATCCAGACCAAAGTCAAACCACATCAGGTTGCGGGCGTAATGGTTGTTTCGGAGTCTGGGGTCGTAGTACTTATGGGGGTTGTCAGCAAAATCACCCAGTCCTTTGGCACGCCTGAAGGCAGGGGCAACGTTTTTATAGTAGGCGTAGGAGGATTCAGCTAGTGCCACAGGGTCTCGAAGGATGGAGAAATAGAAGGTGTCGGCTGGCATGACCTTCTCAACCTGTAACAAAAGTGAAAAAGGGAATAGCAACCCAAATAGGAACATTTTCAATCATGTAAATGAACTCAAATATAAATGGTTATAGAAGAGGAGATTTCTACCGTTTTTGCTGATTAAAGTCCAGATTCTGGACTAGAAGAAAATAAACATGCTATAAAAGTACTAAAAATTACTATCTGACCAGGAAATCAGATAAAGACAATGTAAATAATATCTGCAAGCATCAATCAAAAGAATTTGCATGATTATATGGTATTTATTATTAATAAAAACATAATTGTGCTTATTATAGCTTCACCTAGTGTCAGAAAGAAAGGTACTGGATGCCCAAACCATTTTAGGCCAGAAAAAACAATATTAATACTAAGGAATTAAATCGGTTTTGTTACTTGGACGCCTAATTAATTTGATTAAATATGTATAAACCGAGTGTGATTTCAACAGATCTGTCCATGAAAATGCCAGCTACCATATGCTGTACCTCTGGTTTGTTGAAACGCATGTGATTTCCCATAATGTCAAATTCTGCCACGTGAGGACCTCTGTATCCTTTCACCCTCTGGGCGATAAAGGGCAGCGGGTAGCCAAATTGGTACCCCACGGGCAGGGCAAATTTAAGTCCCCGCTCCTCTCCAAAGCGATAGAGCAAATTGAGAACTGTGCTGCTTGCTGTCTTGTGAGTCTTCAGGAACATGATGTGGATGTGGGGCTGACAAGACCCCAGAGAGGCCTCTTGGGAATCCTCAGATGGAAGAGAGTAGAGGGAGTGAGGCCTCTCTGGCTGCATCCAGCTAATGGAGAGAAAGAACAAATTATGACATAAAAATGATAACAAGAATAAAAATTAATCTCCCATTCTACTAAATATGCTAAGAAGATGAAGAGTGAAATAAGGAAAGGCCTGTCAGGTTACAGATAATTACACAAGAGAGATAATTGAGATAGAGTGATTAAGGAAGTAGAGAATAAACACTTCAAAGAGAACGGGTGAGTATAGATTAGCATCAAATAATGAATAGAGAGATATTCTGAGAATGTGAAATGCATAATCACTTATTTGTGTCAAGAGGCACATTATATATTATTAGAATAAATACTGTAATAAGATACCGTACAGAAGAATAAATTACACAACATTCTCGACTGGGGATAGTTTATTCAAAAAAATGAAAATTCTGTCATCATTTACTCACCCTCATGTCATTCAAACCTGTATGACTTACTTTCCAAAATATCTTCTTTTGTGTTCAACAGAAGAAATAAAGTCATGCAGGTTTGGGCATGTCCTGATTTTGCAGATTTAGACGCATTCCTGGGTCAACATATTTTGTTGATCCTGGAACAACATACCTGTCCGAAAATGTAATCATAACCCTATCCCTACCCCTAAACCTAACCCTACCCATAACTTATAAGTGCCTAACCCTGGTTGTAAGCCTAAACTTGACATAAACTGTGAACTTGTCCCTCAAAACTGATTTGATTGGAATCAAATGGTTGTTTGGAATGTTGTTTCAGGAACATGTTGCACTTGGTGAAATCAGGTACTTCCTTGTTTGGAAAGACATGAGAATAAGCAAATGATGACAGGATTTTCTTTTTCTTTTCATAGGAACTGAATTTCCTTCTCAGAAGAGCCTTTAGGAACCATGTCACAGATGACTTCAACAGTAAGTTATTAGCCTATAGCATTAGCAGATTTTGCTGCATGAAATAATCCAGCAACATTTAAGCAACATTATTTCTTAACACTGGATGTTAAATGACAATAATAATTAGGGGTGTAACAATATATCGTGTCACAATAAATCGCAATACAAAAATGCGACAAAAATACAACAAAAACAATATGTACCGTGGATAGTGACAATCTGTATTGTGTACAGTTCACCCAAAATGAAAATTATAGTGTGAGAAAAAATTCAAGTTCACAGAGTTTTAGTCTCAGTACTACAACTACTATATATAATGTTGAATGTAATGTATAATAAATGCAATGGGGGAATATTTGTCGGTCCTGGTAATGCCAAATGTCTTTTGTTACCAGTAAAAAGTGGCCTACATTATTTTAAATATATCTAGTCAGTGACAGAGTGCAAGAATGTTCGTCTAAAATAATTCTGTATTTTCAGCTTCAGAATCATGAATATTTTTATTTTGTGTCACCACTGTTCTGTGCATTGGGTTACCAACACCAAGTCCAAGACTATTCATTTCCACCCACAATGTAATACCAAATTTAGCATTTTAAATCAAAAGTACATTTTTGTTAACCTTTTACCATATGTCTTGGAGTATAGCAATAATATCGTATCGTGTGGTCAGTATCGTGATATTTATCGAATCGTGACATTAGGGTATCGTTACACCCCTAATAATAATAATAATAATAATAATATGTATTCAAGCAGGGTTTTTATAAATGCTGTATAGAATACAGTAATCAAGAAGAGAAGATGTATTTGAGAAAGAATGGAAATAGAAATGGGAATATTTTCTTACCTCTTGTTGAAGATGACTCCCAGAAGTTGCCCAGCAAAAGCGATGACAACAAATACCAGGAGTGCTTTCCATATGGGCCCCAGCCGATAACATCCCAGCCACCGCATTCTCCTATGATCAAGAGGAGCACGGTTAGCCTCGACTGTGATTATTGTGCAGCACAGGAGGAGAGTGAAATGTTCATTAATAGAGTATGAAATGATAAAAGACCAACAAAGGGACAATAAAAGGGAAGAACGTGTGCATGCCAAGTGTGGAATGTGTTAGAAAGGAAAAGCCGTGATTAGAAACACAAAAGTGACAGAGAAGTGGCAGAAAATGGAGAAGACATTCAATATGACAGGAAAACGGAAGAGACAAACAGGCAGGTGTATCTGTTGTCAGATCAAATTCCACATATAATAAACACATACAAAAAGCTTAAAGGCTGCTATTGAAAACTCTTATGATGCTATTATATATCTGCAACCTAGACTCTCTGCCACTCATGCTTTAATCAAAGCGAACAGACTTTTGTCAAATGCTTCATTGCAAACTAAACTATGTTTGCATGAAAACGGGTGTAGAGGAAAATTAAAACAGGATGAGGGACAAAATAGATGCAAAAAATGGCCTTTTCCATACGCTTGTCTCGTCTCGTTGAAAAGGGTGTTGCAGAATTCGTTCGGACAAAGACATAATGCCGCTGTCATAAATCACAGATTGCGCCTAGAAGTCTGAACCTGGCACACTTACCGAGCTGACCGTCTGAAAGCCATGATAAAACCCGGCCAGTATCACTATAGATCGGCGCTTGGCGACAGCCACGGTGCATCTCGGCCGATGCCTTTCAAATCCGCCCGACGACGTCTGTGTAATACATAGTCCGACAACAGAGCGCCTACACGATTGTCGTCAAGTGCGTTAGATTTCTCGTTTGCTTGACGTGCATGCGCTTCGCTTCAGTTTCTCGATAGGTTAAGACCAAAGACCGTAAAAAAATGGTTAAGACGGAGAAAAGGGACTGCTTTGTGTTTTGAGAGAGTGTGGGAGGGTGTTTAGGGACCAGTCTGCTGCTATTTGAGTCGAGGTCTGACGTCAGACCTGCTCTTTGCTTACAAGCACAAATCCAGATTTGCAGGAACAATAAGCGCAGACATTATTGCATGCAGAGCACATAAGCACATCTTTTATGAGATTGCCACAAATACGGTACTCTCCATAGTTTTATGACATTTTATGGCATTAGAGGCACACATGCAATGTTTTTTGTGATAGATGTTAGATCAGGGATGGGCAACGTCGGTCCTGGAGTGCCGCTGTCCTGCAGAGTTTAGATTCATCCCTGATAAAAAAAATTAAAAAAAATCTCACCTGCCCCCAGGAAATATTTTGGCAGCGGCTATTTGCACTAAGTGCAATAGATAGCAATAGATGCTATTTAAACTAAGTGCAAATAGCGATAGATGCTATTTTCACCATGTAAAAGTAGCAGTTCTTTGCAGTGTAAATAGTAATTAGATGCTATACTTTATTTTGGCAGATACATACTATTTGCACCTCAGTATTGTTGTACATTAACAGGATGCAATTACATAGAGTGTAAATGATTATATTTATTAAAATTATTAAATGGATGCCACCTTAATGGAACTGAACGGTGTGGATTCTGAAATCCACTGCCGCTTCAATATATATATATACACACACAGTTGTGGTCAGAATTATTGGCACCCTTGGTAAATATGATCAAATATGGCTGTAAAAAATAAATCTGCACTGTTTATCCTTTTGATCTTTTATTTAAAAAAAATCACAAAAATCTAAACTTTCATTGAAGTAAAAGAATTGAAAGTGGGGGGTAAATCACATTATGAAATAAATGCTTTTCTCCAAAACACATTGCCCACAGTTATTGGCACCCTTTTATTAAATACTTTTTGCAACCTCCTTTTGCCAAGATAACAGCTCTGAGTCTTCTTCTATAACGCCTGATGAGTTTGGAGAACACCTGACAAGAGATCAGAGACCATTCCTTCATACAGAATCCCTCCAGATCCTTCAGATTCCCAGATCCATGTTGGTGCTTCTTCTCTTCAGTTCACCCCACTCATTTTCTATAGAGTTCAGGTCAGGGACTGGGATGGTCATGGCAGAAGCTTCATTTTGTGTTCAGTGACACATCTGTGTGTTGATTTTGATGTTTGTTTTGGATCGTTGTCCTGATGGAAGATCCAACCACGGCCCATTATAAGATTTCTAGCAGAGGCCGTCAGGTTTTGATTTTTTTATCTGTTGGTATTTGCTAGAATCCATTATACCATGTATCTGAAAAAGATGTCCAGGACCTCCAGCAAAAAAATAGGCCCACAACATTAAAGATCCAGCGGTATTTTTAACCGTGGGCATGGGGTACTTTTTGTCCCTGTTTGCACCAAACCCATCTGGTGGATTTGCTGCCCAAAAGCTCTTTTTATAGATTTCATCTGATCATAGAACCAGGTCCCTTTTGAATTTCCAGTCGTGTCTGACAACTGAATATGCTGGATTTTGTTTCTGGATGAGCAAGAAGGATTTTTCTTGAATCCCTCCCAAACAACATGAGGTGATGTAGGGGTTGTTTGATTTTTTTTTTATGCTTTCTGACCCCAAGACTCAACTAATCTCTGCGATTCTCCATCTGTGATCCTTGGAGAGTCTTTGGCCACTCAAACTTTCCTCCTCGCCGTGCATTAAGACGATATAGACACACGTCCTCTTTCAGGCAGATTCGTAACATCTTTAGTTGATTGGAACTTCTTAATGATTGCCCTGATGGTGGAAATGGGAATTTTCAATGCTTTAGCTATTTTCCTACAGCCACTTTCTATTTTGTGAAGCTCAATAATCTTTTGCTGCACATCAGAACTATATTCTTTGGCTTTACTCATTGTGATGAATGATTAAGGGAATCTGGCCTTTGTGTTTCCTCATATTTATCCTCCTGTGGAACAAGACATCATAGCTGGACTATACTTCAGAGATATTTTACTCATAAAAAATTCTAGGGGTGCCAATAATTGTGGCCAACGTTTTGGAGAAAAGCATTTATTACATAATGTGATTTACCCCCCACTTTCAATTCTTTTACTTCAATGAAAGGTTAGATTTTTGTGAATTTTTTGAATAAAAGATCAAAAGGATAAACAATGCAGATTTATTTTTTACAGCCATATTTGATCATATTTACCAGGGGTGCCAATAATTCTGACCACCACTGTATATATATATACACACACACACTACCAGTCAAAAGTTTGGAAACTACTATTTTGATTGTTTTTGAAAGAAGTCTCTTCTGCTCACCAAGGCTGCATTCATGTTATTAAAAATACAAAAAAAAAAGCTGTAATATTGTGAAATATTAAAATGTGAAATAACTGTTTTCTATTTGAATATATTTTAAAATGTCATTTATTCCTGTGATGCAAAGCTGAATTTTGAGCATCATTACTCCAGTCTTCAGTGTCACATGATCTTTCAGAAACCATTCTAATATGATGATTTGCTGCTCAAGAAACATTTATGATTATTATCAATGTTGAAAGTAGTTGTGTAAATCATTTTTTTAGGATTCTTTGATGAATAGAAAGTTCAAAAGAACAGTATTTATCTGAAATAGAAAGCTTTTGTAACATTATACACTACCGTTCAAAAGTTTTAGGTCAGTAAGAATTTTTTTTTTTGGGGGGGGGGGCACGAAGAACTTAAAGAAATTAATACAATTATTCAGCAAGGATGCATTAAATTGATCAAATGACAGTATAGACATTTATAATGTTGCAAAAGCTTTATATTTCAGATAAATGCTGTTCTTTTTAACTTTCTATTCATTAAATAATCCTGAAAAAAATTGTACACAGCTGTTTTCAACATTGATAATAATAATAAATGTTTCTTGAGCAGCAAATTGGCATATTAGAATGATTCCTGAAGGATCATGTGACTCTAAAGATTGGAGTAATGATGCTGAAAACTCAGCTTTGAATCACAGAAATAAATTGCATTTTAAAATATATTCAAATAGAAAAAAAGTTATTTTAAATTGTAAAAATATTTCACAATAATACTGTTTTTGCTGTATTTTGGATCAAATAAATGCAGCCTTGGTGAGCAGAAGAGACTTCTTTCAAAAACAATCAAAATAGTAGTTTCCAAACTTTTGACTGGTAGTGTGTGTGTGTGTGTGTGTATATATATATATATATATATATATATCCTAATGAAATTTATAATCAAAGCCTTAATCAATATTTATCCTCCTACATATTAAGATGATTTAAATGATTTCTTTTAGTTTGATTGTATTTTTTTTTTTTCTCATATGTTCTCTAAAGTTTGTATTTGATCTCTGAGGAGTGACTGAGGGTGCAGCAACAGTGCTTACTCATTCAGCCCGGCTTCCAGAGATGAAATATGGATTTGTCTTTCATTTGTTTCATTCCTTTTTACTGTTATAGAATTAAATGCTTTTATTTATATTTATTTTATATTATATTTTATTCATTTTATATTTATAAGCTTTTATTTTTCTTTGCATCTTCCATCACTAGAGAATAATGGTGAATATTGTCTGTACCTCTTCCCAGCAAGAAATTTTGCGTCTAAAAGACGTCAAAACACAGCCCAGACGTCTAGGCTAAAACAAGGCAAAATTTGGGCTGTCAGTGAATCTAATATACGTCAAACCATAGCCCAAGAATAGTCATCAAATAGACAGCTAATGAATGACTACATATATACGTCTAACAGACAACAAAATGATGGCTGAAGGATTCTTTTCACTCAAATATAACAGGTTCTCATAAATGACAATCCATCCAAACAAATTAAATATAAAGGTTTTATTTAGAAAAAGAACATTAACAACATAGATAACTTAAGATAATACAAAAAGATCAAAACATAAAAATGACAAAATAAAATATTAAAAATACAATTAAATATAAAGATTATGATAAAAAATATGTTTTTTTAAGTTAAAAAAAGTTAACCCTTTTGTTGGTTTATAAAACAACATGATTAATTGTTGGCTTTATTTCCATTGTTTAAAATGCCCCCCAATTGCATTCCTTAACTCAAATTCTGTTGCCGCTGGGAAGTTGGTCATCACAGCATCTGCCAAATAAGAAAAAAAAATTGCACGAGAAAAGCATTGTTGACATAATTTTTTACTTTATTTACAGTAATTGTGACAAAGTCATTCTCTTTTGCTTGGATGCACACTAGAGCTGGGCAATATAGAGTTTAAGATATATGTATGTGACATGTTTAAAGAAATAGTTCACCCAAAAATTAAAATTGTCATTTACTCACCCTCAAGTTGTTCCAAACCTGTATGGGTTTCTTTCTTCTGTTGAACACACAAGAAAAAAAGATATTTTGAAGAATGTTGGTAACCAGACATTTAATGGTAGCCATTGACTTTCATAGTAGGAAAATAAATACTATGGAAGTCAATGGGGTCCATAAACTGTTTGATTACCCACATTCTTCAAAATATCTTCTTTTGTGTTCAACAGACGAAAGAAACAACTTTGGAACAACTTGAGGGTGAGTAAATGATGACAGAATTTACATTTTTGGTGAACTCTCTCTTTAAACATGTCACGTGTTTTAGCCACCATGTTGCATTAGAACAACGAGATAGAAAATTGGGAAAGCTGATTTTATTCTTTTGTGTGTGCAATGTGCTGTAAATGTAAGTGTTCTGTTCTGTATATTCATTGTTGTGCTTTGTTGACTGATTGTTGGATAATTTGCAATAAACCTAGTGTCTTTAAATCCAAGAAAGTGGATCACATCACTCCAGTTCTGAGGTTTTTACACTGGCTTCCTGTCTGTCAAAGAATTGATTTCAAAATACTACTTCTGGCTTTTAAAGCATTGAATGGTTTAGGGCCAAAGTAAATTTCTGATCTTCTGCTGCATTATGAACCATCCAGACCTCTCAGGGCATCTGGGACAGGTCTGCTTTCTGTCCCCAGAGTCATAACTAAACATGGAGAAGCAGAATTCAGTTTTTATGCACAATATATATGGAACAAACTCACAGAAAACTGCAGTTCTGCTGCAACTCTTAATTCTTTTAAATCAAGGTTAAAGACTTTACTGTTTGCCGCTGCCTTTTATTAATTGGAAAGGAATAATGATACATTTCTTACACTGCACTGTAACTTTTACTTTCACTGTTTTATCATGTTTTTATTTTCTATTGAACTATTTTAAAGTGTTTTTAAATGTCTTATATTGTCTTTTTATATTACCCTATGTTGCTTTTATGTTTTATGTAAAGCAATTTGAATTGGCTTGTTGAAATGTGCTATACAAATAAATTTGCCTTGCCAAGTCAAAAACTCATATTTTCATATAATGATATGAAGAGTAAAATGATATTTGTGGCTTTCATAACAAATTATAATAGGTTGCACATGTTTCATGTTTATCCCCTTGAATTCAGATATTTAGAGTTTAAGGGCACACAGAAACACAGGGGTTACAGTGCATGTAGCATGTTAAGCTAACCACAACATGGCTTATTCTACACTGTTACTCGCTAAAATGTCACGGTTCCTACAAATGATAAACAAACAATGTAGATATACAATGAACACATGTCAAGACGAAAACAGATACTTACAAGGTCAAAGAATGTCCTTTAACATTTGCTGTTGCCCGTTGTTGTTCTCCTCCTAGTGTAAAACAAAAAAATTCGAAACGGCAGAAATGTTTATCGCGAAATCTGGCAACAGTCATCTCTACTTTCAAGTCTCGCGTTGCCAGTAAGTAGTACAGGCTACAGTTGCCATCTAGCGGTTGAGAAATGTAATTAACTGCATTTTTATTTAACTTAAAATGTAAGTCAAATAATATCGTAGAATGTGTATGAATGTTATGCGTGACAGCAAAGCTAATGCTAATTCAAATGTTTAAATGTTTACAAACGGGTGGGCTAAAAGCAGACTACACGTAGCCCGTCCAATGCAGAGCTAAATTGTGGCTACAGATAGACCATGTCATGAAATTACACATCTTGTAGATATTATTGACATTACGAACATGATAGGATATCAACCATCTCATACGCTACCTGGCCAAAAACTACAATGAATCAGTTTTGACTCGACTATAAGTGGGCTACAAATAGCCGGTCTGACTAGCTAAATCGTGGCTACGCACAGCCTACGCAAAGAACGTGAAAGAAATGAAACCAAACACCTTGTAATCACTGTTCACTTTGCTTACATGATGGAATATCATACATCTCGCAAGTTATTTTGGCAAAAACGACACGTAACCAAATTCAAGGTTATTTTGGCTAAAAGTGGGTTACTCATAGCTGGACTATATCGGGTCTATAGTTAACCGAGACGGTGAAATGACGGCTATTGCTTGCTGGGTTACTGAGAGAAAGAACATGTTATCAGTAGGGCTGGTCCGAACCCCATTTTTTGAGCTTCGAAGCTTCGGTAGTAATCAACGGAGGGAGGGGGCTGAACATATTCTTCTCTCTAATAAAGGCAGGAATCTTGAGATTCTCAGCGGCGCGCCTCGCGCGGGCAGGGTTTATATGCTCCGAGAACGGACACTAGTGATACAAAACATACAGGTCTGTGTCGGTGTTACCGGTGTTCAGGCATAACACCGGTTACATCACTTGCCCAATGCGGCACCGCCCCCACCGTAATTTTGATATATTATAGTAGTAAAAAATCACTTAGTTCAGTTAGAGAACAGATTTACTACAATTAAAAACTGAACGTGCAGCGTGAGCCGAACGAGAGTCGCAGCACAGACCAGCAGCAGGAGTCAGATTTCATTCATCCCGAGAGTGAGGAGCTGAATGACAAGATGATCGCGGAAGATTTGATTTCAACAACGCGAAATGTAAAAGCGCCTATTTAAGGGAGTTTGTCATTGTACTGTTTTGTTGTTGTTTTTCTCATTAAGAATAATAGGCTAATGAACCCACCATTCAAGCAACCCGCCCCCGAATTGGCGCTAATTCTGAAACCGAAACTAAAATGCGCACGGCCGCACTGTCATTCATTCACGGCCGCACAGTGCACAAGCACTGTAATGTGACGGTGAGGGAAAATTTTCTCACCTTCACATCCCTAACGGGTAAAAAATTTTTTACTAAAAAAGCTAATACATTTTGATTCTATTCTATTTTCCACAATGTCAAACCAACGCAGCTTAACCCAAAATGCAAGCTCAGGCATGCGCTTCTTCCATATAAACTCATGCAGTTGTGCGCTCTAGACAGAGAACACTCCGTTGCAGGGAACGCTAAGAAGCAGCAAATATATTTATTGTATAACGCGGTTGGGTTCCTATTCAACTGTCCATCCAATTAAAAACGGCTAAGATATAAGATAATTGTAAAAATAAAAAAAATAAAAAAAGAGTATTGTATTTCGCCAGATTTTATAGTGTAAACATATTCAAGTGCGAATGAGAACCGTTTCGAGGGGGATGCCGGGTTTGCGAGAAAAAAACAAACAAAAAAAAAAAAACGAATATTCGAATCCCAAAATTGAAAATCGAATACCAACCCACCGAAGGAATATTCGAATATTCTGGTCCAGCCCTAGTTATCAGTATGTTTTGGGAAACTTTCTGGTCAGAGCTGGAGCTCAACCAACTCCAACGTTGGATAAGCTGTGTATCTGTGTATGTGCACTCTTTGTTACAGATCGGTACTGGTGTATAACTGGTATTCAGCTTGAGACCTGTTGGCGCCTATTCCCGACCTGGAAGGTCACTACGTGCCTAATTCCGGGGTGAAAGCATCAACAAGTGATCTATGGACACCTGCATCTGATTAACTGACCTTGTGTGGAAATTTACTATGACTACCTATTTTCTCTTAGCCAATCAGAATAATTCAACCTGCAGTAATGACGTAGCTAGACCTTAAAAAAAAGTATATTTGCTGTAAAATGTATGTATAGAGAGAGCGCAGCCTACGAACTCCTTGTGAAACCTGAAGCTAGCTTCTGCTGATGAAACTGCAAACTATTCTTCAGTAAATTTTTCTTTAATTAATCGCACTCCTGAATCTTGGTCTTCATTCTTCACATCTGGTCTTGGGTCCTAAACTGTTGTTCGCTAAAAGGACTATAAAAGCCCTCCCTACACCTACCCCTAACCCTACCCAATAAATGCTTTTATTATTATTAAACATTTAATTTCATGTTCATGTTTATTTCCACTTTTAGAACATTTTCTTAATTTTTATTAAAAGTAAATGCCTTTCCGATGTGATATGTGATGGGAAAAGGGAGAAGAGCGAGCTCGGCAAAAGGCGGATTCGAACCCGGGTCGATCGCGTCAAAACCTGGTTCCATGAGCCTTAAGGCCTATTTACACCAAGGACGATAACTATAAAGATAACGATAAAGATATACTGTAGTTCTAAAATTCGTTCTCAATATTAAAGAATAGCAGAGTTCACACCATGGCGATAACGATATAGAGAAACAATATTGTTGGAATCACTATCAGAACGATTTTATCCAGATGATGAATGATAAAAACATTGTCAGCCAATCAGAATCCATCCTGCTGTAACGAGCTCGAACATTTAAAGCGGCAGACAAGCATGCGCTTAGAATAAACAGAATGATATCGTCCATCGTCGTTGGTGTGGACGCTAATATAGTTATCTTTACAGTTATCATTCTTGGTGTGAACGGGCCTTTGCGCTCTACTGACTACACCACTGAAGACATTAAAACTACTGCGTCTTTTGTAGTCTTGTGTTGCCCAACCAGGCATTGTTGGGTGGAGCTAGTGTAAATAGTTCTTGCCAACAAGGCGCGCTATTTGCACTTGGTGTAAATAGACCAAGGGGGAACCGTCAGGGCCTAAACTATTGTAAAAATAATATTTACAAACTTTTAAATAATAGTTTAAAAAGTAAAAACTTTTTTAATAGAAAGTCATCAGTTCTATTGTTATTTTAGTAATTCATAATTTGACAATAAACATCTAAATCTTTTTGAGGAAATAAACCCTTCAAATCTGCCGATTCAGTTTGTGTTGTGGTGTATAGACGTCCGTTTACTCCAAATTAGGATTTTTCCGCCTAACGCTTTCAGCTCTGTGATTGGTGGTCCAGCTGTGAAATTACAGAGGGCCAAGCCATAACAAGTCAATGACAGGCGAACTTCAAGTGACAGGAAAATTGACCAATCACATTGTTCCTTTTAATGGGTGGGACTTGTTATCCATAGATATATATACGTATACATATCTATGTTGTTATCGCTATGATTATGACGCGTTCCGCCTGCTGTGAGGAACACAATCGAGAAAAAAAACGCTGATAAAATAGCTAGCGCTATTCGCTATGGAAACCGCAAGCAACAATAATGAGGAGGACAGCGTTGCTAATTTATTATTTCCGCCGTTTTCAAGATAACTTTTAAAGAAAAGCTGGAGATCGGAAAAGGAAGACCTACACCAGAGCTTAATTTTGAGCAGAAAGCCAAAGCTGTTCATCTCAACCACAGCAATTATAAGCGATACAACTGGATGACAGCATCAACCAAGAAGCTAATTTACTTCTGGAATTGTTTGCTGTTTGGGTAAGTTTTTTTTCATTTTTAAATCTAATAGGTTACGTGATTGATTTTATTCTGGCCACCGCTGCCACTGTTTTATATGTTAAGCTTTAATTGAGAAAACAGTTATTTTGCAGAATTAGCCTACTAGTCAGTCTGTAAATTTACTATCTGAGTGACCATGCACATTTGCTGTAATTCTGCATAATAGTAAAAATTTTCCCCAAATCATAAGTTTATTACGGTCTGTTACATATATTTAATCGGCTGCTGTGCCAGTCTAATTGTGTGATTTTTTTTTTATCAACGGGAAGTTTTTTAATGCGGAAAGTACCTGTCACTAATGTGTGCTTTGGTCTGAGCGCTGTCATGATGCATCGACATTACATTTTGGCTTTGTGGCCAGTTGTCACCATATTCCGTTGAAATAACACACCGATTGTGTGATGCAATTATTTGTAATGATGATTTGCATTTTTATTACTGCTTTTTTTGTGATAACTCTAACGCTCACTCTGATGTTTGCTTGTGGCATTTCTTGTCAAAGGTAACATGCAGTATTATAAAAGAGAACGGTGTAAACTGACTTTAAGGCTGATTTTAGGCTTAGTTTACCTTTTTCCCCGAGAAAAAAGGGGGTGAGAGGGCCAAGGTTCAAGAGTCACGGTTCGCTACTGAAATAGACACTCCGAATTTGGCATGGGGTGGCCAGAGGGGGACAGTAAAAATAATAGGGGGGCACACTAAAACATACACAGGGAAAAAAGTGGTAACCTGCATTCATTTCAATATCTATTACTTCTTTATCTAACCCACAAAAAATATTTCTTTAAATTAAGCTATACTTTAATTTATTTTATGTAATTTGTCAGGATGATATGCAGATTAAATTACATTTTTGAATTACATTCATGAAACGATTTTCTAGGAATACGAGTGATGCACCAAAATGAAAATTCAGGATGCGTAAGGCGGAAAACTGAAACCAAAAATGAAAATAAAGTTTATTTAATAATCAATTAATTCGTCAAATGTAGGCCTATTTAATAATCAACACTCAAATAATACAGAGTTGTATAAACATTTAAATTGCACATGAGGCAGTTTTATATCAACTTTTTAATAACAGAATTATGCTTCTACTATGTTTCTACAATTTGTTGGTGAAATATAAACATTTAAACTACGACAGTAATAGCCTAACTTATTTTCATGACAGATTTAAGCCTATTTAAAAATAGCCTACATTAAATAAAGAAGAAATCATTTACGTTAAGTAAAAATATAACAGGTTAAGTAAAAATAATGAATATGTAATCTCATTCATATATTTATCAAAATTGTGCTCTCTAGTTATTTTTTATAGTTAATTAACAAGTTATGGTCATTGAATAGCTTTTCTGATGTAAATGTAACGTTAACATTGTTTACCAGCTGTAGCAAAGCTTATTGTGATTATTGGATGTCAGGCACTACAAATAATGTTTAGTGAAGTTTTGTTTCGCACATCAACGGAAAACCGACCGATTTCCTATTTGGAGTTACAGTGAGTTAAGAGTGAGAGAGTTTTTTTAGGGGTGGCCATGGTCCCTCCTTGGAGGCGCCACTGCTTAGTAATCCTAAAGATATTGATTAGCTAGTTCAGGTCTGTTTGATTAGGGTTGGAGCTAAAATCTGCAGGACAGACCACTCCAGAGCCGATGTTGCCCATCCCTGTGTTAGATAACTTTATTTTGCATAAAATTAACGTTGCAAGTAGCTACTTTAAAAACATCAAGACCAGTACAACTTTTTAAATCTTTGTTCACTTACGTCCATTTGTTTTGCTAGTCCAATATGCCTACTTCCATGCTAGTAGGTATGCAAAAAACAGTAAGCTGAGTAGTATGTCTGAATTCATAGTATTGAAAACAGTAGGCAAAAAGTACCAATGGGCACGTTACTATCCCATGAGGCCACGGATCTAGGATTTTTTAAAAGCAAGGACCACAATGGGGCCACCTTTTACAGAGAGAGGCCAAGTTCAACGTTCAAGTCATGTGCCATTCTTAAATTAATGAGTTTTGCATACATTTTACCTCTTTCTTTTGTTGCTGGCTCTTGCACTTTGTTCATTAACTGTTCTTTAAAGCCCTAAGTTCAAGCACTGTCTGGATTTAGAGTTTCTTCAAAGCACCTTACTGATTTAGAAACTACTACAATAACAGCTTAAATATTTCCATTTTTTTTCTTCATTAAGAATAACGCACATAATAAAATATAAAACAAAATTTGAAGAAAAAATAGCTTCTGTGCAAACACTTTGTTGTGTTTTGGGTTCCAACAAGAAGAACCATGTTTTATTTCAAATCTGAGAATAACTCTAAAACTGTACTTTAATCATTTTTTTAGACCATGCGATTTTGTTTAGAGGAGACAAAAATGCTAACTAATAGTTGCTCAAATTATCTAAGCATGCAGTTGCTGTTTTTTTTTTAAACGTTTTTACGATCTGATGAGGCTTCTTATTACAGATTGAGGCAAAAAAATACATTATTTTATAGTATTCTACTGTGATAAAGGCTATCTCGATTAGCACTGCATTATCAATATACTTTATTCATATGAAAATATCAGGGGCCAGTTGTTCAAAAGTAATCTGATCAGATTTCGGCTATCGTATTGGATCAAATCTTGAAAATGGGTTGTTCAAAAGAAAAAAAGGATTCTGAAATCAGATAAGATCACAAAATCCAATCTTGGTTTTGATCTGGATCAAATCATCGGTTTGTGTTGTTCAAAACTTTTTAGTAAGATTGGGATACCTTTGATCCCAAAAAACGGGGTGGATTTCAGGGACAAAAAAATAATACTTTAAATAAATTAATACTTTAACTTTAAAACTGGTCAAAAAAATACAACATTTGTATCATGTAATATACACACAAACACAATTTTTATTTTGCTGTTAAAGTAATATATATTCAATTTAAAGTTTTATCACTGTTTATAAACTACATTGGCACAATCATAAGAGATGACCCAGTCAAAAGTTGAATCGGGTTCGCGTGTGAACACTACGCAAAACTTTTCCGAGAGAATGCCAAAGCATTGAAGTATTTTTTTTTCCCCATCTCATATTTTTTCCATCACCATGTCCCTTTAGGGGCTCCGTAGAGCACTAGTAATCCAGATTTGGCATTTATTTTCAACCAAATATTTTAACACATCTCCACATAATGTGTCTTTATCTTACTTTAATTTTACAACAAAATGCTTCAGTTTTTCTACCCGTCGATAATTCTAAAAGAAAACGCGACTGGAAATAATGTTGCCATAGTAGGCTAACGAACGCATCTTCCACTCGAACCTGTTTTAAAGATACACCGCACACTCTTATTTTAGCATAAGGCTTACGTTATGCTCTTGCGCCGTCCATGCAATAAACCCATGTCTTTAAATGAGCGGTGTTTACGCGGGCTGAATTGACGTGGATCAGCGATGAGTGACAGGGCAGGGGCACTTCAGGGGCCAATCAGATTTCAGCTACGCCACTGCATACATCGTAAATGTTTCTGCCCCTGCGGTCATGACGTGAAAATACAATTCAAATTTAAAATTTGTAAAATACTTTATATTGAAAACCTTTATGTCACCTGGCTTTATATTAATGCAGTACAGGTAATGACAATTTGTGGTCTCCCAGTGGTTTACATTATGCATGCTTTAGCGTTATGAGATTAATTTACACAACAAAAGAAAATATAATGCCTTTATCTCCAAAATAATTTTTTGTCTTGCATTATGTAGTGAAATTAGACAAGCTCAATGCCGTTTCAACTTCAAGGAATGTGTGCAAAGGATACACATTTTGAATTTTGTTCGCGTACCCCATCTGTCACCTCACATACCCCCAGTTTGGGAATCATTGATAGAACATAGAACATACTTTTTAATGGTAGCAAAGTAATTTTTGAAACAAAATTTATTAACTATTATATAATACACAATTTCGCCCGCAGCTTAGGTCAGCTATAAGTCTATGACTTGAAAATACACTATATTGCCAAAAGTATTGGGACACTCCTCCAAATCATTGAATTCAGGTGTTCCAATCACTTCCATGGCCAAAGGTGTATAAAATCAAGCACCTAGGCATGGAGACTGCTTCTACAAACATTTGTGAAAGAATGTCAACTGTTAGTGGTATTATAACAAAGTGGAAGCAATTGGGAACAACAGAAACTCATCCAAGAAATGGTAGGCCATGTAAAATCACAGAGCGGGGTCAGTTCATGCTGAGGCGCACAATGCGCAGAATTCGCCAACTTTCTGCAGAGTCAATAGCTATAGACCTCCAAACTTTGTGTGGCCTTCAGATTAGCTCAAGAACAGTGCGTAGAGAGCTTCATGGAATGGGTTTCCATGGCCGAGCAGCTGCATCCAAGCCTTACATCACCAAGTGCAATGCAAAGTGCCGGATGCAGTGGTGTAAAGCACGCCGCCACTGGAGACGTGTTCTCTTGAGTGACGAATCACGCTTCTCTGTATGGCAATCCGATGGACGAGTCTGGGTTTGGCTGTTGCCAGGAGAACGGTACTTGCCTGACTGCATTGTGCCAAGTGTAAAGTTTGGTGGAGGGGGGATTATGGTGTGGGGTTGTTTTTCAGGGGTTGGGCTTGGCCCCTTAGTTCCAGTGAAAGGAACTCTTAATGCTTCAGCATACCAAGACATTTTGGACAATTTCATGCTCCCAACTTTGTGGGAACAGTTCGGGGATGGCCCCTTCCTGTTCCAACATGACTGTGCACCAGTGCACAAAGCAAGGTCCATAAAGACATGGATGAGCGAGTTTGGTGTGGAGGAACTTGACTAAGCCTGGGACAATAAATCGATGCATCGCAAAACGAGAAATTATTCTGGATCGATTTTGAGATTCTCCGAATGCATCGCGATTCTCTCTCGAATCAATTCTGAGCTTAGTTTTTAACAGCAGATGGCACTACGTGCTTTAGAAAAAGCCATATTGGCTCTGCTTGTTTCCAATCCCTTACACACACCACTTGAACCTTCTATAAAATAATCATTCATAAAGTTCAAAAAGGTTGAAGCGAATTACAAGGGTGTTTGCAGTGGGCTGTTTACATTAATAAAAGCATTCTGAGGTGCTAGTATATTCTCAGACTCAGTCGAACGCAAGCTTTTTTGTATGTTACTCTAGACTAAGGAACAAGGACTCGTTTCACTGTATGAATTTCAATAAGGCAGACATCAGGTTTAGATTTCCTGCATCTGGTTTACCTCCTGCATCTTTTACCTCATTTTATTTGCCTTTTTTATTTGCCAGTAAATGTAAACATGCTGGACATCTTTGTATGTGTAAAAATATTGGATGCACAACTGGACTTGTGGATGACTTAATGCAATTAGTTGCCATTTAGCAGATTTTTTTTCTAAAGCAGCTTACAGTACACTAATTGCTGGAACAGTGCCTTGTAGTTCAATATTGTTTACATTAATAAAAGCATTCTGAGGTGCTAGTATATTCTCAGACTCAGTCGAACGCACAAGCGATCTTCAGCACTCTTCTTTGTGAGTATTTGAGCGTGCGGTTAACAACTAGCCTAGAGCGCCATCTGCTGTTAAAAACTAAGCTCAGAATCGATTCGAGAGAGAATCGCGATGCATTCGGAAAATCTCAGAAACGATCCACGAATCGTGATGCATCGATTTATTGTCCCAGCTCTAAACTTGACTGGCCTGCACAGAGTCCTGACCTCAACCCGATAGAACACCTTTGGGATGAATTAGAGCGGAGACTGCGAGCCAGGCCTTCTTGTCCAACATCAGTGCCTGATCTCACAAATTTGCTTATAGAAGAATGGTCAAAAATTCCCATAAACACACTCCTAAACATTGTGGAAAGCCTTCCCACTAGAGTTGAAGCTGTTATAGCTGCAACTCCATATTAAACCCTACGGATTAAAAATGGGATGTCATTCAAGTTCATTTACATGTAAAGGCAAATCTTTTGGCAATATAGTGTATATAGTCTCAAATTATTGAAACCATATGACTGTTGGACATGGGTGGCACTACTTTTTGTTTTTAATTTTCATCAGTGATCTGATACCAATATGATATTGTAGTGTTTGTTCATTTTAAAGTTGCAATGTCTGTATTGAGAAGTTCATCTACATGAAATGGATTATTGAAAAAAAAAAAAAATGCAGGGTTGTTGATTAAATGGAGGCATATCTAAATGCGAGCTTGCATTTGACTGAAAGGAGGAAGCATTTTTGCAAACGAAATTATTAGAAAAAATTTGACATTCGTAATTTGATAGAAAATCTGTTCAGATAAACTTATAATCAGTCATTTGTCTAAAAGAGTCATTTGTTCATGAATCAGACATTATGGGTTGCAGTGTTGCACTGTGTTCAGTGTTGCCTAGAGCGAGGACAATGCAACAAAGAGATGCTGAATAGCAGTGCAGAAAACACTGGCATGCACTAAAGATGTAATTAACTAACACCCGCTCACCAGATGAAATCTAATAAAACTGCTTCAGGGATTCTTGGGATGACAAATAGCTCAAAATAGAACCAATAACACTCACTCAGTCCTGTGAGCATATCCAAATAAGCCGTTCCAAAAGCTTCTAAACAAAACTTATTTTTGAGGCCTGAGTAAGTGATCAGCTGAGACAGATGGCCATTTACACCTTGTATTAATGTCTCTGTGACCACCTGTGATCGGATTTTGTTGAGGGAAAGGATTCTGATTTTGTCACAGCATACACATTACTTACATCATCAGTGCTTTTTGAACAAGCAAATAAAGATTACACACATTATTTTTTTGTATCCCCACAAAGGCAAGGAATGAAATACCTAAGGGGTAAATTTCACCCTTAACAACAGACAAATAGTTTATGCGCAATTTTCTAAAGAGATCTGAGCTTTTTTGTATGTTACTCTAGACTAAGGAACAAGGACTCGTTTCACTGTATGAATTTCAATAAGGCAGACATCAGGTTTAGATTTCCTGCATCTGGTTTACCTCCTGCATCTTTTACCTCATTTTATTTGCCTTTTTTATTTGCCAGTAAATGTAAACATGCTGGACATCTTTGTATGTGTAAAAATATTGGATGCACAACTGGACTTGTGGATGACTTAATGCAATTAGTTGCCATTTAGCAGATTTTTTTTCTAAAGCAGCTTACAGTACACTAATTGCTGGAACAGTGCCTTGTAGTTCAATAATCTTCAATCTTTTTCATAAACCTGAATAAGGGCCAGATTTACTAACAGCCTGCATCAACGCAAACCCTCTTTTGGCGTTAAAAACTACTTTTAGGATTTACTAATCACACGCAGTGAAGAATTAGCGCTGAAAAGGCGTGGGAACAGTTATTTTTGCGGCTGACCTTATTGTATATGCATTTGTAGGAGTTTCCCTTTCAGACGCAAAATTTATGGGAGGAGAGTATTTAAATGAATCATGCAAGGTGATTTACTAAGGTTTGCGCTCGTCAGTTTACTGGTGTTTGCGCCATTATTTACCGCTCAAAAAAGCATGTCTTAAACCAGACGCTAACTGGTAGATGGCGTTGGTCATTATGGAAATGATCAGGTTGTGTCTGTGTTCTTTAATTTGCGCGTCGTCAGTAGATCTTTCCACTCCCATCTGTGCTTTTTTGGGATTGCGCTCTCACGCTAATTTGCCCTGTTTAGTAAATCTGGCCCTAAATTGGCAAAACTCAAAAAATCAGTTCATCAGAATGTTTAAGTTAAGAAATTGAAAGTTTAAGAGAGCAGAACTGGCAGATTTTTATTTTGTACTCGTACATTTTAATTGCTCTTAACTTGAAATATCTAAGTAAACTAATTCATACGTCACTTAAAAATTATCATAGCTAAACATTAAACACTACTAAATCCCCCATTAACATTAATCTTGCACAAAAAAACATTATATAACACTTAATTTTACCATTTACTCTCCCTTTCGAGTGTGATGGCAAAGCATGCTGGGAAATAGAAATCCCAGCCCAGTTTTAGTTAAATTTAAGTTTGTCTAAATTAAAAGAAACAAGTTAATAAAAACTCAAAGCAATGAATCAATTCAGATTACTTAAAATGTGTCAGTTTTTTAGTGAACTCAACAGAAAAATAAAGTTCTATACTCATAAAAGTTCATTTGATTAAACAAATTTGTTTAACTTAAGTTTACCCTACTCAAACCAATTAATTATTTTGAGCATTAGTGTTTACAGTGTATTAAAAGAACAACAACTTTTTTGTTGCAACACTCTTAAAAATAAACCAGACCCTCTGCTTTTAAACAAAAAACGTTTTATTCTAGCTTTGTGCATTCTTTTTTTATCAACACTTGAATATGTGTAAGTTTCATTTAAAAAAGCAGCATTTTGAGCAAAAACGACATTCAGTACTCTTTCAGAAGATGTGTCATAGCGCCCCTACCATATAACAGTGAAAACATAGAAAGCCAGAAAATTCTGTCAAAGGCGGGGAATCATTTTCTCACAAAGGGCAGAAATTTCAATTTACAATAAACAATTTAGTTGAAAGTTGTTTATTGAACAATCAGTGGCAATAAAGAACCTTTATCAACTGATAATCAACTGTCTGAATGGAAAATTTGTAAACCAAGCATGGTTCTTCTGACTGTTGACACTTCACACAGTATTCTGATTTGGTGGTTTGCTAAAGCCTGCATAGTCACTTCCCCTATATCCCCCTGCATAGTTTAATAGGTTAGACTGCGTCTTAGAATGCAGTGCATCTGATGACAAGCTGTCTGTAGCCTGAATTATGTGCAGAAAGGTAATATATGTAGGCCCACTTCCTGCTTGGGACGGCCCTGTATATGGTGATGAATAGCTTTCATATCTTGATGGCCCTATTAGTGGAAACAATCTTTAAATGCAAAATTTAGCAAAAATTTACAAATATTGGGCAAATGTAACAAAATGTAGCCTAACAAAAAGGTAAACTTTTATTATTTATAATATTAACATGAAATGCATAGTTGGAAATTATTAATAATTATTGTTTAATTTACTTTTTGATTATTTGTTGTGATGTGTTCACATCCTGTTCCAACAGGGGTCTTATAGTTTGAGTGTTTGGTTTATGTCTCTTAACTTTAATGGTTTTATTCTCTCTGCATCCAATATTTCACTGCACAAAACATGTTATCCTAGCTGAAAGAGAACCCACATTTAATTTAGTCTGGGTCATTTTAACTTTTGTTTAGTTTTGTTCATTGCTTTTTGAGGATGGGGGAATGTCACGCAACCTGACCATGTTGGCATTTACCTAAATTGGCTACTGTGATTAGATGCACAGCCTTTGGCTTTGACATCAACAACAAAAGGTAAGTGAAGCGTTTTCTCTTTTCATTTTTAAAACTTGATATATGTATTTATTTTGCTGTCCTACACTCTTAAGAAAAATGGTTCTAAACAGTACCAAATTAGGGTTCTTCAGCTTGTAACAATAGCAGAACCCTTTTTGGTGCTAAATAGAAGCCTTTTTATAAGGTTCCATAAAGAACCATGCTTTGAAAGTGTTATATAGGACCTTAATGGTGTTATATAACCTTTTTAATGATAGTTTATTTTCATTAATATTAGTATCTTCATATTATTAATGATAGTATTATTAATATTTTTATATATGATTTATTATTATTGTTTTTTAGTCCTCTATCTGCCTGGTCTTATAATATCTTATGGCCTCTATTTGGGTTTTACATAAAAAAATAAATAAATAAACCACAGCATGTTGTGTCAATTAGGTACTTTTATTTTTTATTGACATGACAAATTGTAGCAAAAATTACAGTGTTCTAACAACAGTTGTTAGCTGAATACATTAATAAATAACAATTGACATTGAACATGATATAGATTTAATGAAGTTCCAGTGAAAAATCTTCACAATCCTCTATGATGTCTTTACGTCCTTCATTATGTGTATATTCTGAGTGGCAGTTTCTCTCTGCAGATCATGAGGTTATGGTACGTGACAGCATCTGAAATACACAATTGAGTTTAGAGTTACAGTTTGTCTGTAGTTAGATTATGTAAAAACAATTGTTTATGAAGGCCAAAATGAGCACAAATGGACAATATGGATCATAAATTCAATATCTCTGTTACTTACTTTGTGGAGAAGAGAAGATGAGTATCCTTAACTGAACAGAGCTGCTCACACTTACATGTTCTAAGCTAAAAAGAGAAAAATACATGATTGGTAGGAAACCAGTTACAATTTTTAAAGTTATAATTTATAGACATTTTAAGAAAGAAATCATTTACCTGTCGAGAGTGTGTTGACAGTCTGTGTAGTTGTATAGCTGAGCTCCAGAAAATCAGTAATGAGGAGGCTTTGACAGTTACAGATTTGAAAAACAAAAATGCGGGAATAAAGAACCCTAAACTCTAGCATAAAGAACCATTTTAGCATATAAAAGGTTCTTCAGGACAATACGGTTCTAAATAAAACTGATACTACATGTAAAGAACCTTTAAAGAACCATCTTTTTTTAGAGTGTACATGATTATACAGTTAGTTGCATCTAGCACATTTTCCATGCTATCTCCAATCAGAACAGAGGTACGACCCATTTTTAAGTGTTCTACAGGCTGGCTTACTGATTTACGTAAACTTGAGGTAGTCCTTTACAAGCATGCCTAGACTTAAACCCTATATTGTTTAACTGTGGTAGACCTATGGCCCATCACCAGATACCTCTGCCCTCAGTTAGCACCAATGAGGGATGATTGGACAATCTGTTAAAGCAATCTTGAGAGATTAAAAGTGGAAATTAAAAATGATGGTTCCTGAAAAGTGTCTGTCCTTTTCAAGAAACAAAACAAGTAATATTGAAACAGTGATAAAACAGTGAAACATCATCCAAATCAACATTTCAGTTCATCTGGGAAATATTGGTGCGCCTCTTTCCACCGAGAATCCAGGACTAGAACAATACATTTTATAATACAGATAATATCAAAAACAACATTTCTTTGGATTGAGCATGATTTTTATTTGCACATAATGGCTCACTTAAAGCTGCAGTCCATAGTTTTTCCTCTTTGTCGCCATCTCTGTTCGATATCTGCAATTGCAGTTATTTGCGGAATGATCAACTTTACGTGAATTGTGCCTCGGCACGGCACAGCGCGGGTGAATCCAATGTTTTGAGGAGAATGTGCGGCTGTCAGTCACCGCGCCGGTGTGGATACTGTCATTTGGAATCACAGATTCTACTTTTTGAAAGTATGACCAACATAAGAATTTTCACCGGAAAATGTCATCTGAACAAGTAGCTAACATCCACTTTTGTTCTGACCAACTAAGGGAAAAAAAAGCATTGCAATAAATCGCGATGATTAAATCTAACGATCGCTTATCATATCACGTCAAACCGTGCAAATTATACTTTGTTTTCAAATTGTTAATGTTAACAACATCAGCATTGCGTGACTACATTTAATGTGTATTAGGGCTACCTGTAGTTCAGTTTCCATTTCTGTGCAATCTAATTTCTAATTGTCATATACCAACAAATTAATGTGGAGTAGAGGTGAATTGCTCCCTCTCATAGCTAGCACAAAATAATTGATATTTACCATAATGCGCACAGCAAAACGAGAAAGGCACAACAAAGAAAACTAAGTAACTGTATGAATTAAGCGAAAAAGTGTGCCACTGTTACATAATTGAACCATTGAAATGTCTGACCTGTCCAGCAGAAAAAAAGCTGTCTCTGCGTCCGTTTTGAACCCCTTCAAAACACGGAGCTCACGCCACCTTTCAAAAGCCCTTTTTATCCTTGTTTTCGCATGGGCCCGGTGCGGTCTCTTTTTTTCTGTAGCCACTCCGAAAGTCCGAAGTCTTTTGCATTTTACAACGGATGAATCTCCAGTTGTCACTGGTGATTGTCGTTTGAACCTTTCTGGATCCGCCATCAAATTGTTAAGTTTAATTATATCAAGTGCTGTGAGAAAAGGCTATAAATCTCCACCTCCAACATCCTCACACGCAATATAGCCTTCTAGCCGAGACACCTTATTTATGTGTACAGACGTGATGTAATGACGCAAAGATATGCTCGAATTTCCCGCGGAAATCCACCAGTACCACTGGTATTAAAAACATTATTACAAGCTTACCGTTGTAAATCGAGCTAAGGTAAGCAGATAGTTTTGAACACTGGCTTGTTGTGTACTTGCTCAAAAATGTATTGAATAATTTTTAACCCAAAAAAAGTTACGGACTGCAGCTTTAACATCAAAACTAAAATACAGCAGTCTTTATTTTCTGCTTCTTTTCACAGATCAGTCCAATTCAGAAACAAATCATTCAGACCAGTTTAGTGAACTAGAACAACCAATGCACTAAAAAGTAAAATGCACTAAAAAAAAATGCACTCAACATGTTCTCTTATAAATGTGCCAATGAGAGCTATAGATCATTTTCAGTGAATAATTACCTTTGTTCAGTTATCTTTATATATCACACATGGGCAAAATGGGTCACTTTTATGATATAAGGTACAACATGTTGCTTTGTTATTGTTGTTGTCATCATTTCAGAGCTTGACAGCTTCAGTCCTAGTTCATTTTTATAATGAAAAAGTGACCAGGATATTCTTTAAAAAAAAAAAAAAAAAAAAAAAAAAAAAAGTCAATCAGTAAGGGTTGGAAAAACATGAGGGTGAGTGAGTGAGTAATGACAGAACTTTTGGAGGATTCACTTTCCCTTTATGTTTGTGTAAGGAAGACAATCCCTTAGTAAAACTTCAGAACAAGACAACAGTTGGTCCTTTGCAGAAAGTTGCATCTGTGTGGAAAACTGGAGAGTGGACAACAGTCCAACCTTGTTCCACAGGCGGTTCACATGTGACCAAAGCAATGCTTCTAGAAACTGAGCAGACGCTAAACAAGCTTACCTTCACTAATCGACCCCATAGCCGAATAATCTATGTAATTACTCAGGATGACTATAGCAACGGAAAAGAGCTTTAGGGTGAATGTCATTAGACCATATGCTGACCCGACACGTATTCAATACAAAAGTAAACAGAAGTAGCCTAAATGAAGTATAAAAGTAAATAAAAAGTAGCCCAAATATACAGGAGAGGTTAAAGTGCCAAACTTAATCACAGGGCAAGTGGTTTCCAGAAAAAAAAATTGCGGTATAAGTACACAGTGTGCGGTCTGATTAAGATATTTGAATCCTATATATGAACCCTGGACAACGCTGAAGTTAAAGAGCGACTGTCACATGGGCTAAGAGAAAATGCACATTTAGACTGTCATTAGTATTTGTTTGTATATATTATCAGGTCTACTCACCCAAAATGTGTCTCAGAAGCGTCGATGCAAATATGTGGCTGTTCCTTTAAGTTACTCCAAGAGCAAAGAAATGTTAGTTTGCGCGGCACTCCAGCATTCCCTGTGAATCAAGCCTGCACGAGTCTTCCGTTATCCACCAACTGTACCAAAGTTTTGTGCTGGTAAACAGCCCACCACGCTGAGATAGTCCTTCAAACTACATTAAATGCGATCTTACTCGTTTAAGAAGTTCCTCGCGTCTGCCAGCTAAGACAATCCATCTGTCCCAACCCCCATCCATTACTGTATCCCCGTCTGTCAGCGCTCTGTGCGTGCACGCGCGGCGCGCTCTCTTCAGACCGCAGGGAGAGTGTAACTTTATCTTGTCTGCTGCAACATCTTAATACCATACTACATTTCAGTGCTTTTGTTGCAACACTGCAGCAATAAAAGTGACAGTTGTGTTAGAACAATAATTTCTTCATTAATTTAATCAGTAATGAAATCTATGTAAATACTTTTAAAAATAAAGGTTCTTTATTGAACCGTTTCCGTTAAGATCCTTTAACATCCATGGAACCTTTCCATTCCACAAAAGGTTCTTTACAGTGAAAAAGGTTCTTTAGATATTTAAAATGTTCCTCACACTTGGTTCTTTTAACTGTTCACTGAAAGATTCTTTGGGGAACTAAAAATGGTTCTTCTATGGCATCGCTGCAAAATATATATATATATTTTTTTAAGAGTATATGTCTGTATCTATGTATGTAGGCCTATAAATATAAATGAGTAGCTGACCAAAATTTAGCAAAATTTTATTCATGAATTAGAACAGGTTAAAAGAGTTAAGTGTATGTATCTTGTCAATATCTCCATAAAGCTTTTCCTCATTTTTAATTACATTTTACCCTCACTAATTCATTTTAAATTGACCTGTTATGTGACAAATTCTTTTTTTTTTTCACTGTTCAAATATTCTGTTTTCTATTAATTCATTCTAAAGTCATATAAATTGGTAATAATGCCTTAATTTTTTGCCATGCTTTTTAAAATCAATAAATGTGAAATAAATGTGGGATCTGTTGCTTTGCTATGACACTAAAGAACTGACAACCCCAAGGTTTTATGTGTCACTGTACACCCAAACTATGCAACCACCATCTGTTTTGCTCACATACAATATCCAAAGCCAAACAAAAGCCCCATTCATCTCTGAGCCCTTGCTCTGCCAGCTGATACTGAATAATGAACCTCAAGGGGAATCTGGGGATCACAAGGCTCACAGTTTTCATCGTCTGAAATCAGACTGAGCCTGGTCACTTCTTTTCAGTAATTTGTAGCCTATACGAATAATGCTTAGCACAGCCATGGCCAACGTTTTGAGTATGTAGGCCTATTTACAAGCGTAAAGAGAAAAAGATGAAAGACTTTATGAGGAAAACTGAACAGCCTTGTTCTGTCAACAAAGGGGCCAGTTAGAGGATAAATGTTGGCCATCACAGACCTGTTTTGTGAACAGACAGTTGCCACCTGGATGCATGGTGAACAAGAGTGGGTGCAGATCACTATGTTAAGGACGTGTCCAAACACACCGGTGGCCCTATGAACTACATGTTGGGCGGCGAAACAGCTGGAACCCTAACTCATTCCGTCTAAAATTATATTGTCATTTTGTGATTATTGATGATGACAAGAGAAATGCATGCCTGTTTTCCATTCCGGCAATTGTGACTCGCATATCTTGAACATATGGATCATATTTAATTTTCAGGAATGAAAACGAGACATTGAGAGATAGTATACCACCAAGTCTTATGTTGTAAGCTTACAGTCCTATTATCACTTTACTTAAATTTATTTATTTTTCAGAAAAAGTGTTTTGGAAATGTATAGACTATATCAATGCTGCATCAGATGAATGATTGACATCCAGCTAGGCCTACAACATCTCGCAGACCCTCGCAGATCGCATATCTTGAACATATGGATCATATTTAATTTTCAGGAATGAAAACGAGACATTGAGAGATAGTATACCACCAAGTCTTATGTTGTAAGCTTACAGTCCTATTATCACTTTACTTAAATTTATTTATTTTTCAGAAAAAGTGTTTTGGAAATGTATAGACTATATCAATGCTGCATCAGATGAATGATTGACATCCAGCTAGGCCTACAACATCTCGCAGACCCTAGTAATCGTGTGAAAAATGAAATCCACCTGAATAATGTCTGTTCACTTTAAAACTCTATAATTGCTTCAGTCCAAACCCTTTAAATCACACTTTATATCTGTTATCAACTAAAAGACTAGACTAAAGCTAAAAATGTTTTATAGAGATATTATCTTTAGATGTAGAAGAACAGCCAAGGAAGGTGGGTGATAATCCACTAGGGGGCAGTTATATTAATTATTTTAACATTTTGCTAGCAACTCTGTGACTTAGCATGTGGCTAGTAAATAGTGACATCTAGAGGCTGTTTTTTCAGTAACTTCAAGTTTTTTTTTTAACCATTTTCTCACATTATGGAACAAATACTTTATACTGTTCACCCAAAAATGAAAACTCTGTCATCATTTACTCACTCTTATGTTGTTCCAAACCTGTATGAGATTTGTGTTCAACAGAAGAAAGAAAGAAGATATTTTGAAGAATGTTGGTAACCAGACAGTTGACAGTAGGAAAAAAAATACTATGGAAGTCAATGGCTACTGTCTGGTTACCAACATTCTTCAAAATATCTTCTTTTGTGTTCAACAGAAGAAAGAAACTCATACAGGTTTGGAAAAACATAAGGGTGAGTAAATTATGACAGAATTTTCATTTTTGGGTGAACTATCCTATTCGGTTAGTATGTAATTTAAAAGATCATTTGATTGTTTGTGGATCTTGAGCTCTTTTCTCTTTGCCACGCTAAATTTACAGTGTATTATATGTAAAGCAAAGTTACTGTATATAATATGTAGTAGATAAAATTGATCAAGTTCAAATTGCTGGCATAAGTAAAAATACAATGGGATGTACAAGATATTAGATATAATTACTGTTGTCAAGATATAAATTCATTTAGAAGTAAATGCCTGTGATGCTGTTTGTAAAAGTTAAAAACATATAAATTCTAACCATTTTTGTTTGTCACTGGGATAAGAGACAGATTCTGGGTACAAGTGATTAAATATTAGTAAAAAAAATAAAAATAAAAAAAAAAAGCACACATACAAACTGATCAGTGTCATTTTTTTTATTTTTAAACCACCTTTATCATAATCATCATCATTTTCAAATGTTTTGAGAGTACAAAATCAATACACAGTTCTGATTTTTCATAAAAGGAAATCAGTTTTAACTGCTTCAATATGAGGTACTAGTCAGACTCCTCACTTCTTGTAATATACAAGGATGGAGTATTTTTCACAAATGATCTTGTCCATTCTACCCTTTCTGAGTCACTATTAGTGTTTTGCATTTAAGGTAGAGAAACATGCATAATTTCAACAAATCCCCTTTACTACATGTCAAAATACACCACATCTAAAAACCCAGCTAGTACAAATATCATTGTTAAAAAAAAGAAAAGAAAACCAAAGTAAGGTAATCTAAACTTGCCCTATAAGTAGTCAAGACAGCAATACTAGTATATACAGTCAATGAGGGCAGCTTTGGTGTCATTTGTGATCATACCCTCAAAGCATGCACATAACATAATTTGCTTCCAAGCATGCAGTACAGTGCTTTAAACGATACCACACAACCCCATGGGACTTTGTAACCCAATATGACGCACCCCTCTGAGTGGAAAGCACTACAACCTCTCAAGAGATCAAATGTAATGGAAACTATTAGGTAGAAGAGGGCAGGCCAGGAAGGGCAAGGGGAGGGCAAATGGGGGGGGAGGGGGTGGTTGGGCTAGATTCATTTACCAGGGCCTCCACATGGAAGGATCGGCCCCTGGAAAGAAAGGGGGAAGGGCCGATTGTTCGGGAGACTGAGGGGAAGGAGACCTGGGGGGAGAGGGCAGTTCTCGGAGTCTCTCTCTAATCAGTGGGACTCTGGGCGAGTGAGTGGGGCTGGAGGGTGGGGAAGGAGTTGGAGGTGATGGAGGGGTGTGCAGGTAGAGAGGGTGAGGCTGTAAGGAAGGCAGGTTTAGAGGGGAATGGCTCGGGGACAGAGGAAGTGGGCTCGGGGTGCCAACAGAACTTGTGCTACCAGTGTCAGTGCTGATATGGGGAAGAGATTTCAGCAAGTGGTTTAGCAGACGTGCACCGAGAGTCTTGTCCATCCCAGGGCAGCTCAGGAGCAGGTTGTGCACCTCATGCATGCACTGAATATACCCACTACTGTATCTTTGTCGAGACTCAAACCCAGTGCCTGGACTGTGATTTCCACCTAAAAATCAAAGCAAAATTATACATACAGAATAATGGGAGTGATTTTACATCATGTAATCATAATTTAAAAAAAAAAAAAAAAAGCACAAAAGCCTGCACACAATTTCCTTTGAGAAAAAAATCTTGCCTATTCAGAGGCAATAAAAACACAGTGCATACCCCCAAAAATGCAGACAAATTATTTTCTGCCCTCAAATCATCAGTATTTACATATAGATTACACACCTGATCTTATCTATAGATCTTTTACCATACTTCTGAAACTAAATGTTAACTTTATTCTTATAGTACATGTATATTGAAGTCAAATGAAAAAAGAAGTTGTTTACTTCAATAATATAATATATTTAATTTCTTTTTAATGTAAACAATCATGAATTTCCCCTTAAAGATCAGTTTGTTTATATGTTTGAAATAATATTAACCTAATATGTACGGGAAAAAGAAAAGTAGGCTACAATGGTTTTAGCACAGAAAGTCTAACCTGGTCCTCTTTGAAGGTTCTCCATGTGCTGAACTGTTATCTCAAGAACATCAGCCTTCTCCAATTTAGATTGCTGTGGGAAAAGTGCCATTTAAATGTATTTATTTTCATTTATAATGTATACATTTATTTAAAATTATTTAAATTATATAGGTGCAAAGAGATTTCAAGTTGTTTATTTGGGTCACTTACATCCAAATTGTAGGCATCCACCATTATACCCTTTAGTTGCTCAAGGCTTGAGTTTATTCTCTCTCTGCGCCTTTTCTCTATCAAGGGTTTCCGCAGCTAAAATGATAAACAAGCCGGTTTAGGGTGTATGAAATATTCATTAGACATCCTCAAGGGATTAATTCACTACAAATTTGACAATACAAGACTCACAATATACATGCCAATTCTGTAAGGTGCATGTCTGAAGTGTGAAATATTCTCTGGACATCCCAAATGAGTTCATTACATGCGTAATGACTGTGATTTTTAACAAACTACTATAAAGTCTTGACTAAAGTTACTCAGTCATGACAGTGTAATAGTTATTTAAGATTCAACATTCAATCAGTCAAACTCTTACAACAGTACTTTATATCAGCAAACAAATCAGAGCAAATCATTTTAAAGAGACTGCATGAGAAAAAGAAACTATTTCTTTTCAAGTATAATATTTAGATTTGCAAAACAATCTAATTGTTTTATTAAACAGACCATTTAGTAACTGCTGCTGCTATTTCTGACATTTAGGTCTTAAACTGTTTTCCTTAGAAATATTCACTATAGGCCTAAAATTAACTGAGGACACTAAGTCAAACAGCAGTCTGGAACATGTGCATATAGCCAACTTTTTAAAGTTGCTCTGTAAGATTTACTAAAAACGGCCCCATTTCACGTTCGGTTATTTAAACGCTTTCTACTTGTATCCCCCATTCAGCAAATGGATAAATATGTTTGCCACAGTTTCGTACATCACGAAACAACACAAAATGACGACAGTGTCACATACCTTTCGCTCTTCTTTTGCGTTGAAATTCTTCTCCGGGCCGTTGCCGATATTGGAGGCCGTCATTATTCTGCACTTCTAGAAACTAGTTAGTTGAGAAACTTTTTCGCTTTCCCACAGCTATTTCTGAAAGTTTGCGGTGGCGTAGGCTTGCTAAAACTAGGAACTAAACAAGCTCACTTAACCTCGTTTAACATGTACTCAAACTCCCCCTCAAACCTCCACCCACCGAAATTACCATGACAATACGTGGGTGCTTTTAGCTGCACAATTTCCCACAGTCTCGGGTTTGGCCTATTAAATAGAACGAATCCCACGTTCCACTCATAGTGCTGGTGCACTGAGATGAAGCACAGAGTTCAAAAGTTTGATTCAACAAGTGACTCACTTTCAGAAATACACGGATTTGACTCAACTAAAAAAAAGTGGCTCTCAATTTATTTAGGGACTATTAACACTAAAGTGAAAACTGATGTTAGCACAATAAGGATGCACCTGTGGATACAGGACAGGAGTTTATTATACTGTTTAACTTGGGCGCATAGAGCACATAGGCAAGGACATTAAATGCATTACGTTGCATTTAAAAACATATTCTTCACTACTGAATTCTAGATGTTATTCATAATATGTATAAGCAAAAACAAGAATGGGGTATCCGCTACCCCAACAAAGACAGAGGATGGTAAAGGTTGGAGGAGGGTAACGCGCAACAATAGCAAAGAAATCTTAGTTTTTAAGTGTTTTCACAGTGGGAGAACTACTATTATCTCCTAGTTTCCCACCCCTTCCTCCACAACGCGCGACCCATCCCCTCTACCCCCTTCACCATTGTTCTTTTCACCTACGGGACGGGCACACTCCACTGAAGCACGCCAAGATCTCTTTTTCTGCTGTTGTCCGGCCATAATGACCCACAGTCAACGGAATAATAGACAGGGTGCCAAATCCCTAATGGCCATCTTAAACTCTTCAGCAGCCCAGAAAAACACAGCGTCCACAGAAAGACTGATTCGATTAAATAGGAAAATTGGTTGTACTTAATTGACAGTTCGCGGTCACCATATAAGCTGTAACGTGTACAATTGAAAATTAATTTAATACGTTTATAGTAAGTTTTTAACAATGTTTGTTTGCTTGCGAACGGAAATGTTCTAATACTTTGGGGAAATAAAATAGGCTAGCCTGGCTTTTCCACTGCATGGTACGGCTCGCTTTGGGGCTTTTCGACTGCATCGAACGGCTCGCTTTGGGGCTTTTCCACTGCATGGTACGGCTCGGTACGGTGGCGCTTTTCCACTGCATGGTACGGTTTGGTACGGCGGCGCTTTTCCACTGCATGGTACGGCTCGTTTAAACAGTACCACCTCGGTTGGGGTTCCAAGCGTGCCGTACCGATACTAAAATGTGACGTGAAAACACTACAGATCACTGATTGGTCAGAGAGAATCGTCACTCCTAGCGTCATGCAAGATTAGCTTACCTTCGTGCGCCGTCGAGCAAGCCTGTCGTCGTCTGCGCTTTGTTGTAGGAGTTCCCATACTCTCTTGTTTTTTTTTTTTGCAGTATTTTGTTTTGCTGCCATCAGCCTCCTTTGAAACAAACTTTTTCGTCGTGCGGTGAAAAACATCCACATGCCCTATGGCAAGCCGTTTTAGCATTAAATACCCCTGGCTGTACTAGTCATAATTTAGTTTTGACTAGTCAAAATTCCTATTCCAGATATCTATTCTGCAATTTTGACTAGTCGTAATTAGAATTAAGACAATGTGATTAGGACTAGTCATAATATGCATTGAAGATATCTACAATGTTATTTTGACTAGTCATAATATACATTCAAGATATCTATAATGCTATTTTGACTAGTCATAATCTTCCATTGGAAAATATTTTAGGATATCTTCAAATGAGTTTTGACTAGTAGAAATTGTAATTAAAGATATCTATAATTGATTTTGTACTAGGCATAATTCTAATTAGAGATATCTCAAATTACAGTTTTACTAGTGATAATTAAATTAGAGATATCTCTAACCGGTGTTTGACTAGTCATAATTACATTTAAGATATTTTTAATTCATAATTTTTAAAGATATCTAAAATACATTTGTAGATATCTGAAAATAATTTATTACTAGTCAAATTACAATTGTAGATATCTTGAATTGGAATTCTGACTAGGCAAATCTCATTTAAAGATATCTGCAATTTAAAGGGTCAGTTTGACTAGTCAAGGAGAAGCGTCTGGACAGTGAAGAAGCGCGAGCCGTAAGTGTTTTTGTGAATACTGTGTTCTGGTGCGTTTGCTCAGCGTACTACTTGCTATTAGGAGGACTCATTCGATTTTTGTACTTATCTATAATTTATACTGTCATAATAAATTGTATTTGAATTATAACCACGGCTGTTTAAAAGAATGGCTGCGTTGTGCTGAACTCAATTGTAATTGCTGGCTTATTTGCACTTAAGTTGCCCTAGTGACTCATAGTTTCGTTTTGACAGACCTGTCTCTCTCCTAACATTCATAGCGAAAACACTTGAACGAGTTGTTTTCAACCAGGTCTCATCTTTCCTCTCACAGTACAATCGGCTGGACATCAACCAATCAGGTTTCAAAAAGGGCCACTCAACAGAGACTGCATTACTGTCGGTCACTGAAGCCCTGCGGACTGTGAAAGCTGATTCCAAATTATCAGTCCTCGTCCTCCTCGATCTATCTGCTGCCTTTGACACTGTGAATCATCAGATTCTTTTGTCCACCCTCTCATCACTGGGCATCACAGGGATTCCACTCCACTGGTTTGAATCCTATCTCACAGGTAGGTCCTTCAAGGTTGCCTGGAGAGGGGAGGTATCCAGAGCACATCAACTGACCACGGGGGTTCCTCAGGGCTCAGTGCTTGGACCTCTCCTCTTCTCCATTTACACTACATCACTGGGACCTATCATACAGGCACATGGCTTCTCATACCACTGCTATGCTGATGACACACAGCTCTACCTTTCATTTCAACCAGATGAACCCACAGTACCTGCACGAATCTCTAGCTGTCTGGCAGACATCTCAGCATGGATGGAAAATCATCACCTACAGCTCAACCTGGCAAAGACTGAGCTTCTCGTCTTCCCTGCCAATCCGACTCTACAGCACGAATTCACCATCAAGCTAGGCTCATCCTTGATTTCCCCTTCAAAGTCGGTCAGAAATCTTGGTGTAACCTTTGATGACCAGCTGTCCTTCAAAGACCACATTTCAAAGACAGCTCGGTCGTGCAGGTTTGCGCTGCACATCATCAGAAAGATCCGACCATTCCTAACAGAGCATGCAACACAGCTTCTCGTCCAGGCCCTGGTCATTTCTAGGCTTGACTACTGCAATGCGCTTCTGGCTGGACTTCCATCGTGTGCGATCATAAAGCTTCAAATGATCCAGAACGCAGCGGCACGTCTTGTCTTCAACAAGCCCTAAAGGGCCCATGTCACACCTCTCTTCATCTCTCTGCACTGGCTACCACTCGCTGCTCGCATCAAGTTCAAGGCGTTGACGCTTGCTTACAGATCCATGACAAACTCAGCACCCGCATACTTCAACTTGCTCCTACGAGTCTACACCCCCACCAGAAGCCTTCGCTCAGCTAAGGAGCGACGGCTCGTGGTACCATCACAGAGAGGCATGAAATCCCTCTCCAGAACATTTTCATTCACCGTTCCTTGCTGGTGGAATGATCTTCCCACAAAAAAAAAAACCTACTTTTCTCTTTCTTTCCTTCCTATTCTAGCTTGTGCTGCTCTGGGTAATGCCCAAAACGAAGTATTTCAGGCACTTTTTGTGATTTTTTTCGTGACGACGACTCTTCATGACGGATTGCTTCCTGTATTCTCAGTTGTAAGTCGCTTTGGATAAAAGCGTCTGCTAAATGAATAAATGTAAATGTAGTCATAATCACATTTAAGATATTTTTAATTCATAATTTTTAAAGATATCTAAAATACATTTGTAGATATCTGAAAATAATTTATTACTAGTCAAATTAAAATTGTAGATCTCATTTAAAGATATCTGCAATTTAAAGGGTTAGTTCACCCAAAAATTAAAATTCTGTCATTAATTACTCACCCTCATGTCGTTCGACACCCGTAAGACCTTTGTTCATCTTCGTAACACAAATTAAGATATTTTTGTTGAAATCCGATGGCTCAGAAAGGCCTCCATTGGCAGCAATGACATTTCCTCTCTCAAGACCCATAAAAGGTACTAAAGATGTCGTTAAAAGTCCATCTCACTACAGTGGTTCTACAATAATTTTATGACGCGACGAGAATAGTTTTTGCGTGCAAAAAAAAAAATCAAAATAACGACTTTATTCAACTTTATTCTTGTCTTCCGTGTGGGCCTCTGACGTGAACTCACGAAGCACCACGACGCATGCGCGAGAATATGACGTAGAGCGGGCGGAAGCGAGGAACTTTGTTTACAAGCAGAGGAAGACGCGCCATATCTAAGCTGTTGAATTCTACATATATTGTGCTTTAGGTCTTGGCGTAGTGCTCAAAATTGTGCTAAAGTGTGCATTTCCTGGATGCCCGAACGCCGGCTCTACATCATATTCTCGCGCATGCGTCGTGGTGCTTCGTGAGTTCACATCAGAGGCCCTTTTTTTTACTCACAAAAACTATTCTCGTCACTTCATAAAATTATTGTAGAACCACTGTAGTGAGATGGACTTTTTAACAACGTCTTTAGTACCTTTTATAGGTCTTGAGAGAGGAAATGCCATTGCTGCCAATGGAGGCCTTTCTGAGCCCTTGGATTTCAACAAAAATATCTTTATTTGTGTTCCGAAGATGAACAAAGGTCTTACAGGTGTCGAACGACATGAGGGTAGGTAATTAATGACAGAATTTTCATTTTTGGCTGACTAACCCTTTAATGATAGATATCTCAATCTGATTTTTGACTAGAAAGATCTTTATTTGGAGATATCTGCATTTAGCTTTGTGACTAGTAAGAATTTCAATGTAGATATCTGGAATTAACATTCTGACTAGTCAAAACTCCTTTATAGATATCTTAAACTTGCATGTTTTGCATTTATTTTCATGTTTTCTGGGGAATAATTCCATTGTTCTTCACACTTGTCTTTTTAAAATAAATATAATAAATTCAGATGAGCAGGGTGCGGTTCTCTGTCTTTATTGAACATTACACTTCAGTTGGTCCGTTTTGCAACATGATTCAGTTAAAATCACAGCGCTAAATGCATGCATGCTGGAGACCTTTTACCATATGAATGCATCCAGATGTTATTTAATAATCCCTGAAGTAATTTATCCAGTAGCTTTTCTTCCTGTGACAACAAAAGCAGACTACTTTACTGTTGTTAGCAGTTAGCACTAAGCATTAGGCAGGGAGGGGACCTGGTGAGGAGGAGCAAAGTAAATTTAGGCTTACATCACACAACAGCAGATTCAACAATATCAATTCAGAGATCTTAAAATATAATTGTGACTAGTCAAAACTGAATTAGTGATGTTTCTAATTACCTTTGCGGATGTGTGACACGTCTATTGAAGATATCTATGACGTCATTACAGATATCTTAAATGGAGTTTTGACTAGGCAAAATGTATTTAGAGATATCTCGAATAAGATTTCTTACTAGTACAATTATAATTGCAGATATCTCTAAATATCATTCTGACTAGTCAAATTATAATTATGACTCGTCAAAATACATTTATGACTATCCAAAATATATTTATGGATAGTCAAACCATAGTTTTATATACTAAAACGGCTTGCCATACATGCCGAGAATCAAGAACACCATTCCTTCCATAGGCTCCACTGCTGCTCTTTCGCGCGTTTGTTTTTGTGTCGCGTTTACGATTAAATCGCGGCAGTAGAGGCGGCGCAACTACAACGTAATCCCACCCACTTGAAGCGGTACTACTGCAGTGGAAAAAAAGCCGAGCAGAGCCGGCCCCTACCACGCAGTGGAAAAGCAAACCGAGTACCAAGCCGTACCACGCAATAGTTTAAAAAAGTAACAATTTGCACCCTACAAATAAGATTTAAAATATACATTCAAAAATATTAATCAGCAGTACACGTCAATTTTTAAAGACAATCAGTTTATTCGAAACGTCAAACTTTGGCTTCCAATGGCTCACCAAACCATTGAACACTCGTTTTCATATAATCATGACCTCATGTTACAAATTAGGTTTTTCACAGCAACACACATTTTGAACTTTGCAACATAAATTGTAGGCTATAAGCTAATACTGTGCAGGTTTAGGCTAAATGTAGCTACTAGCTACTGTAGGCGAATGTTATTCCTGAATAATTGCTTTCGTGTTTAGCTTTTATCTATTTGGGGAAATTAAGATAATATGAGGATATCGACCTACAATAGCATAAATCAACAAACAAACAAAAAAACGTGTTTATCATGAATAGCCTATAATAGGGCCTATATGCGAGCAATGAATCGTTAATTACTACTAATTACTATTCGACAAACAAATTCGTTCCATGCAAAAGTTGATACAGTAAATGTTTGATTTAGCCTACCACCAGGGGGTGCTCAATTTACAACAATGACGTTAGAGTGCAAAATATGAATGCATTAGCACAGTGTTTCCCAACCACGTTCCTGGAGGCCCCCTAACACTGCACATTTTGCATGTCTCCTTTATCTGACACGCCCATTTCAGGTCTTGGAGTCTCCACTAATAAGATGATAATTTGAATCAGGTGTGTTTGATTAGGGAGACATGCAAAATGTGCAGTGTTGGGGGGCCTCCAGGATCATGGTTGGGAAACACTGCATTAGCAGATTAGCTGATAATGAGAACTTCTGCATTCAGAAAGTAGGCCTATGTAATGAATAAGGTATAGTTCCCATGGACCACTTTTGGGTAAGTTAGTCAATCACCCATGCAGGACACTTTAGGTGTATTTACATGCGTCTTTATCAAGATCTTTATTTATTTTGCTATCAAGGTGATATCCCTGAAAATCAGACCTACCCACTCTATCAGTGATCTATAGGGTGAACTCAGGTTGATTAGGAGACTTTCCCCAGTCATCTCAATTGCAAAAAGTGTCCCAGTCACCCTGAATTCACATGCTTAATGTTGCTTGTCCAATGAAATGTGATTCTTTAATGACAAGTTATTTTTTTTTTATTTCTCTTTGATATCTCAAGAAGAAAATCACATGGATGGATAACAATTAATAATTAAAACTGCAAAAAGATAATATTAATCATTTTTATTAACATATTAAGCCTACACATGAGAAGACTTGCGTTATACTCAGAGCAAACTATGTGCACGAGGTCAAATGGATGTGGTAGAAAGGAGGAAGGGTGTGGAAATGGGCAGGAAACAGGGTTTTGGTGGTTTTAAAACTATTTTACAATACTAATATCAAAACTTTCCAACCAATTAAGTTAAATTAAACACATATGTCCATATATTATTTGATGTAAAGTAAAAAAAGAAAAAATACACACATGCAAAATTATTATTTTTTACATTTGAAATACAACAACAACAACACCACTGCTGCACTACTACCTTACAACTGAAAGGCTATGAATTATTAACAAAATGTAGAAACGTTACAAATATGTAAATGTGGATATAATGCTCTAATCTAACTAATGCTCACTGTAAATAATTAACCTAATTTGTCAATCATGTTTGATTTGAAATAACACATTGCAGGAGACACATTCCCAGTGAGAGTTCTTTGTGAAAACATTAATGGTTCCACATCAATGGCTAAGCAATTCATTTGTTTACTTTCTCAGAAATGCATATGTGAGAAAAACCAAGCTCTAAAAGAAGGCTAGACTTTACAGAACACTTACTTTTGCACACACTGTGTGCATGCAGTCAGCAGCTTACCCAGAAGGGTGAAAAGACTTGTGGCTTCCTTTCTTCTTCATTCTTCGAGTCATGCGATTGATCTGATCTATCTCTTATCTACATGTTTCCTTCCTTTTAAAGCAGAAAGCTATATGACAACAGTTATGTCCTCACTTTAAGCACAAGACCTGCATGAACATTCATTTTTATCTTCAGAGTTGAGTTGAGGTGGCGCTTACGTTGTGAGCGGGGCTCGTGAACGGTTGTTTCCGTCTGAGCTGTGACTGTTCATTTGCCATATTTTGCGTACAGCCCCAACATCCATCTTTCTTTGAAACGTCTCTGTTGTAAAGTAGTACGCCAGGGGGTCCAGCATTGCATTCAGACAAGCTACCATGAGGCTATACCGGTAGGCCGTTAACAGTGGGGACGACCTGGTCTGAGGAGGCTTATAAGCATAAAGTAGCACAAGCATAACGTGATACGGCAGAAAACAGAACAGAAAGATCGCCAAGTTAGTTATTATCATCCTTTTAATCCTTCCGCTGTCTATTAGGTCACTGGTCTGGACAGCCGTGCTTTTGCTTATAGCCCGGACGAGCCCCCATGAGCTGAGAATCATAACGGTTAGTGGGATCCCAAACCCAACAATTAGCGTGGAAATGAGAGGACCTGTTTGAGTGGCATAGCTAGGAAAATTTCCAAAACATGTGTTGTTGTTGGAATTGGGTCTGTTTCTGAAATAGATCGGTAAGCTCGTTCCGATAGTAAGGATCCAGATTCCCAGACACATGTACCATGCTTTCTTGCGGCCCTCACGGATGCGAGAAGACAACGGGAAGCAGACTGCTACGCAACGGTCAAAGCTAATGCACGTGAGGAGCAAGATGCTGCCATACATGTTACTTAGCAGTACGAGACCGGTAAAATCACAGAATTTCTGGTTCGGAACCTTCAAACCCCAGTGGTAATAGATCCGCACTGGAAGCGTACAAACCAGAAGAATATCAGCAAAGGCTAGATTAATCATGTACACGGTGGTGTGCGACCGTGATTTACAGTTGCGTAAAAAAATGACAAGTGCGGTGAGGTTGAGGATCAGTCCAAATATGAAGACCACTGAATACATGGTAACAAAAACCACATTCTGCTGGTCTTGTGCTGAATTCAGACTTGTATGATTTGACATTGCTGATCTTAGGATTCACCTCCTTGACTAGCCTGTAATGACAGAGAAAGGGTTGTGTAATGAAATGTTGCAACAATCCAACTTACAAAAAGTTAGACTAATGATTATCTTTTAGTTAACTGGACAATTAAATGCAAAAACAGTTGTCTTAACCAGTGAAAATAAGTTGGTTCAACAATCGTTGGACCAACCAAGTATTAATTGTAAATTCGATTTGTAAATGCAAGTTAACAAGCATACAAGTTGTGTTGGAGGTTGGAGCATGCGTATTGTAACGACCACGAAGTTGGCGCATGTGCAATGAAGCGCGCGGCGCGCCAACAACGAACAGACTGGACGAGGACGACGGAGCCTAAGACCTACGTATGGCGTCAAAAAGATGACTTTGCTACATGCACTAGTCTCAATGAACGTCTCACTCAACGTTTTTTTCTATTCTGCTATTTATTCCATTCAATTTAAGGCGCAGACGAGGCGTAGACGTGACGTAACGTCACGCAGACGTCACGTAAATCACGTGTGGCAGTGAAGTGTGGACTCAGACGTTACGCGTCATTCACGTGTAGCAGTGAAGTTATTAAAAAAAAATTTTTCGCTAACACGTATTATAACACGCTACTCAACACGGCTCAGTGCAGTGTGTCAGCGACTGCACAATTTACTTTCGCTTCACTCATTCCTTTCAATGAACGTGACATCTGCGTCTGTGATTATATTTGTGTGTGTGAATTCTTGTTTAACCCACATTGTGAGGACCAAATGCCCCAACAAAGATAATATGTGGGGGGAACTTTTTTGATAGCCTATAGGTATTTTATTTTATTTTTATTGTTGGGGTTATTGTGTTTTTATCATTTATAATTGTAATGTAGGCCTAGGCTACAGCACTGAGGTATAGCTACTGGACAACAGTGGTCGCCAACTCGATCACGATCGCGTTAACTGATATGAGACTGTTTCTGTAGATCCTGTAAATAGATGTCTGACATCCGAAATAATACAGGCTATAACTATTATAAACACAAAACAGTTCATGTCCTATAGGCCTCGCTACTTTACTGTAGTTCGTCGTTTGTTTGTTTATTTCTTTAGGCCTATTTATTTATTTAATTTTCGTAACAGCAGCATAATAAACCATTTGCCATGTTTCGTTTATAGCATGCTATAGGTTTAGGTTTTCAGCATATTTTTATTCCCAATGTTTAGCTTTAGATTGAACAGGTAGTTTGTTTGGCTTATTTTTTACGAAGGTTTTAGTAGTGTAATAAGACTTATTTATCATGCAAACAGTCCTGGCTCCGCACATCGGATGACCATGTTTCATTTACACGTTGAATTAGACCTACCCTGCGTTTATGAATTGTAATTTTTATTGTGGTAGTTCTGTTACATAACATCCTGTTGTGAAAATGTTGGTGACCACTGCTTATATGTGCTTTATAAATAAAAAATGATGGATTGCCTGATATAGTAGTTTTTATTTCATCTTCGCTTCGCTATTGTGGCAAAAATGACACATTACATCTGACCAAGCCCTAACAAAAATACACTAACAAAAGAGTTGACGTTTGCAGGTCCTGTAAGGAGACCCAACAAAATGACAGCAGTGAAAATGAGAACTATTATTATTATTATTATTATTATTATTATTATTAGGCTACTTTTATTATTGAATTAATATTAGCTACAATTCGTTTGCACCGCAATTATTTCATACTTTAAGGCATCACCGAGCTGTGATGATCATAAAGATTAGAGAGATTATTTGACTTTGAAAAGGTTTTAAAAACATTTAGGTCTAATAATAATAATAAATTTTACATAGTGCCTTTAAAAGTTAATTTCTCATTATTAGACAAAATTATATCAGTCTAATAGCTTATTGTCTATCTGACCACTGCAATAATCAGTTTTTGAAAATTAAGAACTGCTTTTTTCAAACGCCGTTTCAAAAACAACTTGTTTAACACAAAATACTTCTCTTCTCATTTCACAACGTATGGGCCACAAGTGAAATATTAAGAAAATTAATTTATAAAAATGTATAATTTATAAAGTTACCATGTGTTTAAGTAAATTAGTTTTTCGACGTCTCTGAGAGAATATAGGCCTATCCGTTAATGCAGCGTCAGAAAAGCTCGGTCAGTTTACTTTCACTTTCTGCAGTGAATAATAGACTGGTGTTTGAGACTTATTCATGTTAATAAAATTAAGCAAATTATTACACAGTTAAGTAAATAGCCTAAACAAGTAAATAGGGGGAGAGTGGGGCACAACTTAACACTTTCTGACTTTCTCAGTTTATGTAAATTTACTTGGGGTTCAGAGTGTTTATTTTTATTTTTTTATGAGTGTTTATCAGACGTCACGTTCGGCAGACGCAGATGACACGTTCATTAAGATGAGTGCATGTTGCAAAGTCATATTGAAGAACCGATCGGAACGCAATACCTACGGACCTACTCACACACAGCCAACCGCGAAAGCCATCATTTTATGTAAGTAATAAATATGCATTTATATTTAAGTCGTTTGTAAAAGTACATGTAACATGTATCAGCGTGATCGCAGAGCCCTGGTTATGGCTTGTTATATGCACGGTATAGGCCTATTCATTTTTTCACGAGCAAGCATAACTGTTAACAAGTCTCCCAATTTAAGCATTCAGCATGTAAAATGTTTAGAATAGGCTAGAACCTGAGGTAATCGTGGTAAGTTAGGAACAAGTTCGAAATTGCCACTTATTATTTTAAACTTAAACATTATTACTAATATTTGAATTTCACGTTTCAGACTGAGCTCAAAGGCATGTGCAGTGAAAATCTGGGTTTTTTTTTTGTTTGTTTGTTTGTTTGTTTTTCTTCCTCTGTGCCCTTCGAAGCCTGGCTAGGCTTTCTCACGTGTTTCCAGACTACTCGACGGAGTCGACAAGACTGCAAACGTCTCATTTAAAGTAAGTATCATTTTATGGAGTTTATTTAGATTTGATATTATTAACAAATACATGCACAAAAATCAATGAATTTGATCGAATTTGCAAATGTATTTTGCTATCCACAAACATGCATTTCAACTTGTCTGCAATGAATTTGATCGAATTCGAAGTAGCACAAATTGATACATTAATACAAAAGAAAAGAATTGTATTCACAAACATAAATCTTTAATGATTTTAATAAAGTAAATGTAAGATAAACATGTATGAGACTGAAGCAACTTAATAATAATAATAATAATTTGTTACATTTATATAGCGCTTTTCTGAGTACTCAAAGCGCTTTACAAGGGGGAATCTCCTCAACCACCACCAGTGTGCAGCATCCACCTGGATGATGCGACGGCAGCCATATTGCGCCAGAACGCCCACCACACACCAGCTGATTGGTGGAGAGGAGACAAGAGTGATGAAGCCAATCAGTATATGGGGATGATTAGCTAGCAAGATAACTTAGGTAACTTGGTTTTACTTAATTATTCATACACACTTTTTTGAGCCATATAATAAACTTATATGAGCCATAAAAGCCTGATGTATGTATATACTGTGTGTGTGTGTAATCTGATACTCAACAAAAACATATGCAAACTTGAATATATATATATATATATATATATATATATATACTAATACTGTGTTTGACCCCCTTTCGTGATGGCATGATGGATCCATGTTCTCATTCTGTTTACGCCAAATTCTGACTCTACCATCTGAATGTCTCAACAGAAATCGAGACTCATCAGACCAGGCAACATTTTTCCAGTCTTCAACTGTCCAATTTTGGTGAGCTCGTGCAAATTGTAGCCTCTTTTTCCTATTTGTAGTGGAGATGAGTGGTACCCGGTGGGGTCTTCTGCTGTTGTAGCCCATCCGCCTCAAGGTTGTGCGTGTTGTGGCTTCACAAATGCTTTGCTGCATACCTCGGTTGTAACGAGTGGTTATTTCAGTCAAAGTTGCTCTTCTATCAGCTTGAATCAGTCGGCCCATTCTCCTCTGACCTCTAGCATCAACAAGGCATTTTCGCCCACAGGACTGCCGCATACTGGATGTTTTTCCCTTTTCACACCATTCTTTGTAAACTCTAGAAATGGTTGTGCGTGAAAATCCCAGTAACTGAGCAGATTGTGAAATACTCAGACCGGCCCGTCTGGCACCAACAACCATGCCACGCTCAAAATTGCTTAAATCACCTTTCTTTCCCATTCTGACATTCAGTTTGGAGTTCAGGAGATTGTCTTGATCAGGACCACACCCCTAAATGCATTGAAGCAACTGCCATGTGATTGGTTGATTAGATAATTGCATTAATGAGAAATTGAACAGGTGTTCCTAATAATCCTTTAGGTGAGTGTATATATATATATGCATGTGTGTGTGTGTGTTTTGTTGAGTATCATATTTATACATCAGGCTTTTATGGCTCATATATGCAATTTATTGCAAATCAATGATAACTGAGAGATGGACAAATAAATGTTCCCCAAAAGCCTGTTGTGTCATATTTGATATTTACATTAACATGAAAAAATGTAAAAAGATGTTTTAATTTTTAACATAAAAAAAATGGTGTATGACTAATCAAGTAAAACCAAGTTGCTTCAGTCCAGTAAATGTTTATCTTACATTTACTTTATAAAAATCATTAAAGATTTATGAGCAAAAAGGACTTTACTTAATTAAAAGAAAAGTATGAGTATGAAGTATATCAATCAGAGGACAGAAGGCATGAAGTAGATTGTACAACAGGTTTTTCAGCAAAGTTTTGGTCATATTGATCATTTATAGGCCATAACATTTTTTTTATATTAAATACGATACAGTAGGTTATAATATATTCATAAATAGGCATTATGCTTATTGTTCAACAGAATTTTACAAATAATGTTGAGTTTAAGTTATGAGGAATACATTTAAAAAAAAAAAAATTGGCTAAAATGTTGTAACACGCATTGCCAAAGAAGCTTTCTTTTTTCAGTGAATTTATACCCCCAAAGGGGCGACGTATCCTGGGGGATACAAACATTAAAATCAAAAATAAAGTCTGTTTAAAAAAATGTTGTTGTTGTTTTTTTTTTTTGTTTTTTTTTTAATGTATAAGAAATAAAAAAATTTAAAAAATGAAATTGTATTATTTGTGTCCTAAGAAGATGGAATATAGCAATACAATTATTTTCTGATTTCTCTTTATGGTCTTGCCATTAGGGTTAATGTATGTTTTTGTTGTTTGTTTTTGAGGTTAGTGTCAAGTGATATTGATTTATTCTTTTTTTTAATTATTATTATTATTATTATTATTATTATTATTAGGACAAGACTCCAGAGGACAGACAGACCAGAGGGATGAAGGTGGGAATCCTTATGGTAATTGAAGATGATGTCCCCAGCACACTGCCTAGTGTCACAAAATTTACTTTAGTATGGCTAAAGTGTTAAACATTGTTTGTTTTTTTTCTATTTCCACTCGCAGTGTTGCTGCTGGTTTAAAATAAAACCTGGACCAAAATATCAAGCCTAGTTTTAGCTTTATTTTTTAACCTTGTAATGTTATTTAAAAAAACACATTTTTTGTCAACCGAACATACTTTATTAAGTCGTGTGAAAATAACATTAAAAGTTGAAATTTTATAATTTCCTAAGTTTTTTTTTTTTTAACTATAAAAACAAAATCAGCTGAACAAAAGATCTTAAATCGGGAGACATGTGACCTTACTCAGTGAATTGAGTTAAGTGAACTGTTTAAAAGTTGAGTAAACTCAAAAAAGCTGTGCAGCAAGTTGCCTTACAATTAGTAGGATATCGGTACTTTATCAGAGTATTTTTCTTTGAAACACTTTTACTTCTAGGCTACTACATTCCAAAGCATGATGTTATACTTTTTACTGCCCTACATTTAATGAATAAAAGGTTTTTTTTTTTACCTTTAATACTTAAGTACATTAAAAATGTAGTACGTTCTTACTTGTGCTCAAGTAAAACTACTTTTACTTGAGTAAAAGTAAGAAAGTCCTAGGTTTCTAATGAGTATTAAATGAAATTCAATATGAAATGTAGTGCAGTAAAAAGTACAACATCATGCATGTTGTGAAGTAAAAGTTTCCCAAAGAAAAACTCTGAAAAACACTTGAAAAATGTACTTAAGTACTTCACTACTGTCCGCCTCTGCTTATCAATCTCAAAAGAAATTTGCACCAAGAAGGGATCTTGCTTTTTATTTATGCAGAAGTTCTTCGAAGTATTGCAAGCATTTTAGTAGCTTGCATCAGTAGGAAAATTAAAAAAGGGGTCAAAGTAAAACTTTCCTCCTACTCAAAGCGTTTAGAAACCAGTGTAGGGTTAACGTGTGTATTTTTAAAGGTCGAGTGACATGAACAATCTCATAAAGTGTACAATGTGCATCTCAGATGCCTGAATTTTGCACAAGGGTTACATGAGATAAATAAAAAATAAAAAAACTCTAAACAATGCTGTTTAAAGTACATCCCTTGTTTTTACCGTGGAACAGAAGAAGCATTTATGTATTTACAGACAACCATGTGGCAGAGAAGTCAAATGCCATTAATAATATCTTTCAATTTTATAATTTATATTTACAATATTTCAGATGTCGGGCGGGGGAAAATAATCTCATTTAGACACAGGCATTTTATTGAACACATTTGATGTGAATAAATGGTTCCTTAAAACAGGCATTACACAAAACTTAAAGCTGTCAAAGATTCCTTATTTGAAAAATAAAAACGTGGAAAACGATTATGTGGATGTTGTAATTACTCACCGTTTTTGTTATGTAGACGAGAGTTTCTTCTGTTGGTACTGATGCTCATGAACCAAGACGGTTCTTATGTTGCAATCTTATCTCTCCTCGCCCCTTTACTTCAGGAAATGCGTGTGCGGTGAGTGCTTGTCATTTCTGTCTTTTTTTTTTAATGTACCCTCTTATGCTACATAAAACTACTACATAGAAAAACACTCCTTATCTAAAAACCACATTGAATTCCTCAGTAATAGGTCACATAGTATCACAAAAAAAGGGGGAAATGCAATAAATGAGCAAAACCTGCATGTTAAAAGTTTTATTTAAAATAAAATGTGTTAAACAACTCCTCAGTAATAGGTCACATAGATTATCCAAAATAGAATTAGAATTAGCCAAAATCTATTAAACATTTTATTTAGAATAAAATGTGTTAAACATCTGCATACATTTAGATAAAAACGGTCTGCCTGACATGAATGTTCATAAGAACCACCCAATCCTTCCTCCACTTGACTATCATTGAAAAGATTTCTAAATCTAAATATTTTACAACATAAAATAAGAAAACACATACAACATATTTACATTTATACAACAAATGAACCCATTTTATCCACATGGGTGATCAGTGAATGTTTCCTGACACATTTTCTCAGTCTGTTATTCAATATGACATATGCAAGCAATGTTTCAATAGAGAAGATTTAATATTAACCAGTGAAGTTTTACAGGTCCTTTGTTCCACATTTGCTAATGGTTAGTACTGAGGGCAAGTGACTAGTAATAAATCTTGATCCTTGATCTGGTCTGTTTTTTTTTATGCCACCTAAAGGAATAAAGATCAGATCATTTTATAAGGCACCATGCTAAAACCATAAATCACTCTATTAGATATTGCAAGACCATCAGTAAAAAATGCAGTAAATAAATAATGGATTGACCTTTAGAAATCAAGTCATCTTTGTATAGTGTACATACCTCTTTGTGATTGCATGTACCACAGATACAGCCAAAGAGGCCGTTGAGCACCTGAAATCCACAGAGCAGCAGTTCTAAACAAGCAGCCACCAGCAGGGTGGAAAACAGGCCAATGTTAAACTCCACAACATTTTCTGGCTCTTTGCAAGTTTCCCAGATGTCAGGGTTTCCCAAGTAGTTTTCAGTGCTGCAAAATTAAACAAACAAGAATAATAATAAAAAGAAGAACAAAAAGACATAAAAGCAGTAAAGCTCCACAAACTATTTTGATGTACATTATTATGTTAACATATTATTAAAATTTTTTTGCACATTTTTGTGCCCAAAAAAGTCCTATTTTAGTTGCCATGACCATTTTTTTCTCTATGAGCTCTAGAATTGTTTTCTATAAATGTTCTTTTTAAACGAGAGGATGTTTTGAGTTCTGAAAATGGGATGGACCATTCATTTTCACACCTGTTCTTGAATGGTCTGCTCCATTGACCATCTACATCCAAGCAAACTGGTCCATTATTCAACGCTAACACAGCTATAACACCACTGTACAGGGCACCAACCATACCAGTCGCAGCAAAGATAATGGACAGGAACATCTATAATGGACAAAGAGAACACAACCAACGTAGGTCAGTTAAAGGTTCACTAAATGGAAAAATGTAAGCATATTTGATCATAATCACTTAAAGGGATAGTTCAGCCCAAAATTTTTTGTCATCATTTACTCTCATGTTGTTTCAAGTTTGTATGAGTTTCTTTCTTCAGTTGAACACAAAATAAGAATGTTGGTAATCAGACAGTTGACGGTAGCCTCTGAATTCCATAGTAGAAAAAAAAATATTATGGAAGTCAATGGCTACGGTCAACTGTCTGGTTACCAACATTCTTCAAAATATCTTTTGTGTTCAACAGAAGAAAGAAACTCATACAGGTTTGGAACAACATGAGGGTGAGTAGATGACAGAATTTTCATTTTTCAGTGAACTATCCCTTTAAATATTTTGTTTATGTTGAAGAGATAGTTCACCTTAAAAAGAGAATTCTTCATGTACTCACTCTCATGTCATTCTAAACCTGTATGACTTTCCTTTTTATGAAACACAAAAGATACTTAGAATGTTTCAACTGTTTTTTTACCCATGCAATGAAAGTCAGTGGGGTCCAAAACAACTTTGGACCCCACTGACTTTCATTGTATGGACAAAAAACAAACAAAAAAATCTGTGTGTGTTTCACAGGAGGAAAGTCATAGTACAAGTTTGGGACGACAAGTAAATTATGACAAAATGTTCAATTTGGGGTTAACTATCCCTTTAAAATGATAAATATGTCTTTTTTAGGTAAAGCCGACACACCTGCTGTCCTGCTTAGGCACTAATTCAATTAAAGTCAAGAGTTTAGTCCTAGAGAAATAAATCAAATCTGTGACCCTAGCAGAACTCACCCCACAGCGGTTCGAACAACAGCCTTGTCTCCCAGTGCTGTGGATGTGAATCGCAGGAATCAATACCTAAAAGAGAAAAACAGTAGCCATATCAACATAAAATTATGTTGAAGAAGAGATATAGCCTACAATGTATTCCAGAAACCAGGATGGATGCTCTCAGGTAAAGAGTGCCAAGAAACTGGTCAGACAACACAAACAGAAATGTCAAGGGAAAACTCGATAATGCAATGAGACAGAATTTCCTCACCAAGATACCTCCTCCAACAACGCCTCCCATGAATTTGATCTCATCTGTAAGACGGTAGAGCCCCTCTGCTTCCTGCTTGGAATAAATGGTTTGAAAATCCGGGAAAAACAGAAAAATGTTGCAGATGATAGACAGTAGTGCTAGCGGATAGAGACTGATGCCAATAAATTTGGAGCACTTTCCTGTGCACATGATGTAAATATTCTGTTTTGTTAAAGCTCAGAAATATTAAACAGACTTTAAGCATATAAGCCTTTATTCTCAAGTGCTAAACTGATGAAAGAACCGATTATAAATACTCTGTGACTAGACTAACACACCTATCTGACGTCAGGTACTGATGTCACATCTTTATTATATTAGTTGCCATAAAAATGGCTGAATAGCCTAGGTCACTCTTTCAAAAAACAGTCCTTTTGTTAAATGTAGAAACATACTGAATGATGGGTATTAGACAGAAAACTTGTGATTTGCACAAAGGAGACATTGATCTTACATAAGGCTTTTGTTGTTGCTAACCAATCCATATAAAGTAATAGGTAACACTTTACAATAAGGTTTCATTAGTTAACAGCTTTAGTTAATATGAACTAGTTAACAATTATTCTACAGCCTTTATTAATCTTAGTTTGTTTACTTTAACATTTACTAATACATTATTAAAATCAAATGTTGTATTGGTCACACTTTATATAAGGTGGTCTTTAGGTCTTTAACTAATGTACTTACATCAAAAAATAGATACAATGTACTTATTGGGTTCATGTTGTATTGCAAAACTTTGCTGCTACTGAGGTGGAATACGGGTAATATGGACAGGTTTGGTGGTATGGGTAGGTTTAAGGGTGAGTTAAGAGGTAAGTGAAGGGTCAACAGTGTAATTATACTGTAAAAAAGGTGCTGCCTTAAATTTGTAAGTACAATCAACTTAGATGTATAAGCCAGTTCAACTTCAATTACATTAAACTGGCTTTAAAAACATTGAATGTTCTATAACTTATAAAGTTCTTTATTCTTTAACTTATTTCGATGAGTTAAAGCAATGTAAAAACATATGTTGTCATGACCGATCATATTGTATCAAATGATTAATTTAAATGTTAGTACATAAAGGCCCAGTTTCACAGACAGGGCTTAGACTAAGCCAGGATTAGTCCTTAGTTCAATTAGGGCATTTAATTAACTTTTATAAACGTGCCTTGGGGAAAAAAAAACATTACTGGTGTGCATCTTGAGACAAAACATATTTTAAAATCTGTCAGTGCAAGTTGCTTTCAGTTAAAACAGCTCAAACATGCATTTTAGTCTGGGACTAGCTTAAGCCTAGTCTGTGAAACCAGGGGAAAGACACCTAATATAAAGTGGGGCCATTGTATTTGTTAATAGTAGTCTTAACATTAATACACTGAACTAACATGAACAAACAATGAACAGCTGTATTTTTATTAACTAACAGTAACAAAGAATAATAAATACTGTAACATTGCTCATCATGTTAGTTAAATTCACTAATGTTAACAAATGAGACCTTATTGCAAAGTGTTACCAATATAATAGGTGTAATGCTTGCAATGATATCTATTATCATGACATCTATAAAATCTTGGCATCTATCTTGGATCATTTGATCAATGAATGTTATCTGCTGTTGGAGGTGTGGGCCGGTGTGTGTGTGTGTGTGTGGCTCTTCACGTCAAGCCTTTTGGGAAATGGATCAAGGTACAGACACGTCAACATTTCTATTATTAGAACGTTTCGTATTATTATACCTGCTAATCTATTTTGAAATGATGTGATGTCCACATTTTTTCAAATCAAATCAAATCACCTTTATTTATATAGCGCTTTTTACAATGGCAATTGTTTCAAAGCAGCTTCACAGTGGTAACAGGAAAATAATGCAACGGAATTTGATTCGGCTCTGGTGAAAACGGTGATGTCATCTAGCTCATTTCAATTATCATATAGTGTCAATGCGGGCAGATCAGTAATATAGTTGAAAATTTGGTGTCCCCAACTGAGCAAGCCAAAAGCCAAAAGCCAAAGGCGACGGTGGCAAGGAACCAAAACTACTTCAGGGGACAGAATGGAGAAAAAAACCTTGGGAGAAACCAGGCTCAGTCGGGGTGCCAGTTCTCCTCTGGCCGACGAACAGTGTATGATTATGATTCTGGCACATTACAGGTCAGAAGTCATATTAGATCAATAGATGGATTATAGGATTATTCGAAAGATTGGAGTCGTCACGCCGGGGACGGGTTTAATGAGGATGTCGTGTCGATGCGGCATTTACAGGAGGGAGTTTAATTGACACGGTCTCTACAGACACTTCAGGGATATGGTCGTCATGTCCAGGCTAAGGGCCACCATCTGGTCTGGATACGGCCCGGATCGGGATAAACAGAGAGACTAACATTAGCGTAGATTTTCTCAGTGTGTTCGCCACAACAACCACCAGTACCTCATCACAACAAGCTTACATGGCAATAATAAAATGTGTGCTGTGACATTACAGAACGCATTCTTTGGTTAACCACTGTGAGAAACTTTTGATCTTAAAACTTTATCTGATCTTAACGTTGTACAAAACAGCAATAGCCCAGCGAGTAACCACTTCCTACAACAATCAATTTAAATCCATTATTTTTGACAGTACTCAAGTGGAGTAAATGTGCTAATACACTACTTAAATAGGAATTCGTTTCTGAAGCAGATGTTTTCAGGTCCTAAAAATGAAAAACACATGCAAACCTAGTAAGATGCTACAATTCACATTTATACTGACACAGAATAATCATAAAGCATATAAATGGCAGTATTATGCAATGAATTAACATTTGGTCATATAAAAAGACATGTAAATGGTCTTTTATTGATCATTACAACACTTGACAACTGTATTCAATTGCCTATTATGATTATACTTAAAGCGATAGTTCACCCAAAAATGAAAATTCTGTCATCATTTACTCACCCTCAAGCTGTTCCAAACCTGTATGAATTTCTTTGTTCAGATGAATATTTTTAAGGATGTTTGTAACCAAACAGTTGTGGGCCACCACTGACTTACAGTATGGAAAAAAAAAAGAAAAAAAAAATACTATGGTGCCCCACAAACGTTAAGTTACAAACATTCTTCAAAATATCTTTTCATTTTTGGGTGAACTATCCTTTTAACTGTTTAAAAATACAAAAGTTCATAACAGAAAATGCTTAATTTTGTATTACCCATATAAAGAATTAAGATGGCACACATAAAATGTCCATCTATAGATTATTTTGTGAAAGTACATTCATTTTTAGAATGAAAACTTTGACCTCATTTACTACTGAGTTGCAACATCTGACGTCAGTTATATCTTCCATAACCATCTTTTGTGACATGGCTTACAAATAAGATAAAGCCTAAAAATAACATCAAAAGGGTCAGTGGCAGTAAACCGAAAAACTATAAACCCACAGTTAACATTCATTACTGAAGTAATTACATTTCACACCCACAGTAGAGTACTGCAACTCACTCACTGTAATTCATGTTATTAATGTACTTATGAATAGTTATACACCATGCAGTTAAGAGTGTGAAAATACCTTTTTTGAACTAAAAATGAACAGCTAGTAGCCTAATCTGAAATACATTTGAGAAATATGTGAACAGAATGGTATGAGTCAACACCAAGGTGCTATTTTAAAATCACTGTGCCACATCAGTGATATAAATGTGTCAACCTCAGGTCCAGGATTACATCAATGCCATGATTACTTGTGCACTCTAAATAATGGCCCGTGTCCAGGAATTATTACATCTGCTATCTGTAACACCTTCTGTCGGTTGATCTGTTGTATCTGAGGGTTCTCGCTCAGGTCCTTCCAGGTGTCTTCATCATGGCAACGTTCAAACAAGTCTCCAGCAACAAGGACTGTACCCTCTGATGTTCCCTTTACCAGGACACTGACATCTCTGCCCATGTGGCCAGGTGTTGGAATGACGGATACCTTTGTGGATATAGTGGATTACTAAATTAGTGTCTACTAATATATTAGAAGTTAGTACCCTTGGCTAGTCTAGTTTTGGCCCTATATGACATATGAATAACTTACAAAATCATCAATAGGGTATGGTTGTCCCTCAGTCAGCTGGTTTGGCAGATATCGATCCCCCACGCTTATGTCACATCCCACAATTATTTTGGCATCTGGAAACAACCCCAAGTTTCCCACGTGGTCAGAGTGGCCGTGGGTTCCGACTACTATAGTAACACTATCTGGCGTCAGACCCTTCTCCTTAAGTTTTTCGACTAGAAAGTCTCGGTCCCAAGGACCCCCGGTGTCTACTAGAATAGTCTGTGGTCCGGTAATTAAAGAAATTGTACCGTCAGCTCTAAACGAGCCGTCTGGTTCAGCTGTGCAGTAGCCCTCTTTCAATACTGAGACGCAATACGGATGGCCTGAAATGTTGGAGTTAATGCCAGATTCACTTTTTCTTATTGAGCGATGCATGTCAATTTGAGCCTGAGTAATCGGGATGCTCTGAATTCAAAAGAAAAAAAATACTACAGCTGAAATGTCTTCGTCTTCTTTATGTTGTTTTACGGCGGATCGCAAACAAATATGTGCATTACCGCCACCTATCTCTAAAATGCACCACTGACACTCTACCTGTACTTATTTAACCTACCAACCGACATCTATTCACCTTTATTACCCGCATAGAGGCTTCACAGAATTTCATCCGGCGTTGCGTGTTCAGCTCCTCCGTCCACATTCAGCCCCCATGACAGAGAAAGAGAAAGAAATTTAAATACGCTTATTTAACCCAGTATTTCCCAAATATTCTACCATTAGATTTATTATATTCCTATTTGATTTTGATACATTTTGAATTGTAACCTTCACTCCTATATTATTTAATTCCTCTTTCAACTCTTTCCTTTCAACATTATATTTCCTACAATGCATTATTACATGTTCAACTGTTTCATTAACTTCACATACCTCACATAAACCTGTTGGATGCTTGCTTATTAAGTGCAATGTACTATTCAATCTTGTATGCCCCAATCTTAATCTTGTAATCATATTCTCTTCATTCCTACTCCCACCTGATATTCTTCCCTTACCCACTGTTGACTGTATTTGATACATATGTCTACCTTTTATTTCACTGTCCCAATACTGCTGCCATAATTTCAGAATATTCTTTTTGATAATTGATTTAATTTCTGACCTACTAAATAAAATCTGTATATCTACTATTTCTCGTTCTATGGCCTTTTTTGCTAATGCATCAGGCTCCTCATTACCTCTCAACCCAATATGAGCCGGGACCCACAAAAACTGTACCTTTAAACTAGTTTGTTTGATTGAATATAATTCTTGAATGAGCTCTATTACCATATCTTGTCTTGTTTCTGACTTCATCTCCTTCAAGCTTATTAGAGCTGAACTACAATCTGAACATATTACAGCCTTGGATATTTTAACTTCCCTAATCCACTTTATTGCCATAATTATTACAAACATCTCTCCAGTATACACTGATAAACAGTCTGATATCCTTTTATTCTTATACACTTTAAGCTTTGGAATAATGAATGCAGAACACACCTGACCAGTTTTTGGATCTTTTGAAGCATCTGTAAAAATGTGCATATATTCCCCATATCTTGACCCGATATACTCCCTTACATTATGTACTTCTGTTTCATATGAACCTTCCTTTTGTCTTTTTTTTTTAATAGGCTTAGATCATCTTCTGGTTGGGGCATAACCCATAATGGTACTGGTGATAAAGGAATTATTGGAGCATATCCAACTTCTTCCAATCTCATATCTCTTACTAATTTCCCCACACTCCATCCAAAACTATTACATTCTTTCTTCTCATATTCCCAACTAAGACTCATTACTTTTCTTGTAGGGTGATCCTCACTCTGGCCTCTTAAATTTGCCAAATAAGATGCCATTAATTGCTGTCTTCTTATCTGCAAAGGCATTTCACCCATCTCTACCTGAAGAGCAGAAAGTGGAGAAGTTAGATATGCTCCGCAGCAAATTCGAAGTGCTTGAGACTGAATTCTTTCTAGCTTAACTAAATGAGATTTATTTGCAGAACCACATACAATACAACAATAATCCATTATAGATCTTATCATGGATATATATATGGTTTTTAAAGCCAATCTATCTGCTCCCCATTCCTGACCTGAAATACATCTCATTACATTCACTACTCGCTTGCATCTTCCCACCATTTTTTCTATATGCTCTCTCCAAGTTAATCTACTATCAAACCAAACTCCTAGAAATCTTACTATACATACATGCTCTAGTTCTTTTTTGTATAATTTTAATTTAACATCCACATTCCTCTCCTTTTTTGTAAAAAGTATTATTTTTGTCTTTTCCACTGAAAACTTAAATCCATTTTCCCCTGACCACTTTTCTACTTCATTTAACGCACATTGCATTTTCTTTATGTTATACTCTATATTCTTTCCTTTAAACCAGAGAGCCCCATCATCAGCAAACAATGATTTCCCCATACTTCTATGTATCCTTAAGAAAACATCATTAATCATGATAATAAATAAAAATGGACTTATTACACTGCCCTGGGGTGTTCCATTATCAATTATTCCACTTAAAGATATAGGTCCACCCACCTTTACTCTAATACTTCTTCCAATTAAAAACTCTTTAATCCAATTATACATTCTTCCTTTTATACTCATTTTCTGTAACTTTATTAGTAATCCCTCTTTCCACAACATATCATACGCCTTTTCTATATCAAAGAAAACAGCAATGACACTTTCCTTATTTATAAATGCCTTTCTTATTTCATCTTCTAAAGATACTATTGAATCCACACCTAAACCCACTTTGATATGGAGAAAACCAGTTTTTTTTCCCCAAATGATATGTCAATCTATCAGTTATCATTCTCTCCATTACCTTACATAAATGAGAAGTTAAAGCTATTGGACGATAATTTATAGGATTACTTTTTAATAGGTATAATTAATGCTTCCTTCCAACTTTGAGGAATTATACCTTCCATCCATATTCTATTATAAAATGTTAAAATCACTTTCATAGAAGTTTCACTAAAATGCTTCATCATACAGTAACTAATTCCATCCAATCCTGGAGTAGATTGTTTCATTCTTCTTACTGCATTCTTTAATTCACTCATAGAGAATGATAAATCTAACAAATTATCTTCAGTCTCTTTTTTCTTCTTTATATCAGGATATTCCTTCAGCACACCCTCTCTCTTTTCCTTACTCTGCTCAGTCAAATTTTCTGAACTATTTACTTTTATAAATGCCTTTAAAAACATTTCCACTTTTTCTCCATCCTCCACAGCTATTTCTCCCTCCATACTTAAAACTGGATACCCATTACCCTTTTGAATCCCTTTCATTTTCTTAATCATGCCCCATACCTCCTCTATTGGTGTATTCTTCCCTATTTCATCACAATAAACCATCCAATACACTTTCTTGGCTTTCCTTATTATCCTCCTCACCTCAGCTTGTGCTAGTTTATACTCTATTAAATCTTGAAAATGATGTGTTCTCCTAACTATCCCAAATGTTTTCCTTTTCCTTCTTATTGCACTTTTACATTCCTCATTCCACCATGGAACTATCTTATTCTTCCTACCTCCTTTCCTCTTTGGTATATATTTATTCGCTGCTACTTGAATTGCATATACAATATCATCACTAATATTTCTACAGATCTATCTGGTTCTATAATAATATTCTTTAATCCCTCTTCACTCAAATTCATAAATTCTTCCCAACTCGCTTTATCAAACCTCCAGCTACCAATATTTCCTTGACTCACCTTACTTCCTCTCACATTTACTCTAACAGATATCATTATTGGATAATGATCACTCCCAATAGTATCTTGTCGCAATATTTCCCACTCAGCACTCCCTGCAATTGAATCAGACACCATTGTTAAATCTAGCACAGATTCTTTACCTGTAGCCACATCTACTCTCGTATTACCCTCATCATTCAGAAACACCAAATTCCTCCGATCTATCAAATCTTCCACCACCACTCTATTGCAATCTGTCACTATACCTCCCCATAACATACTCTGTGCATTAAAGTCCCCACACCAAATCACCCTTCATCTTCATTTTGACCCTCTATTTGTTCTAACTCATTCAACACTAATTTCTTACAAGGATTATAAAAGTTTATTATTACATACCTTATTCCATTCACCCATACCTCCACTACAACATACTCTTGTGTTACACCTTTGCCTAATGTTCTATATTGCATACTTTCCTTAATCAGAGTAATACACCCTCCACCATTACCCTCCCCTCGATCTCTTCTCTCACTCACATATCCTTTTATAACAAAATCAAATCTGGGTTTAAGCCATGACTCTTGTATACATATCAGATCAGGTTTAATTTCCATCTCATTAATAGCACTTTTAAACTCCAATCCATTAGCCACAAGACTTCTCGCATTCCACTGTAAAATTAAAATCATCCTCCTATCCAAACCAAGCTTCCTGGCTTGACTGTGTCTCAGTAATCAGCCCATCTCTGATCATTACCCATGATATATCCTTTACTCCCAAGAATCTCTCTGCTGCCTTGACTATGATTTGAATCTTAGTTGTCTTCTTTTCAGTTTGTGCAGTACAATTAATTACTTCAGCAATGAACAACAAGAAATTTACTTTATTCACAATCATTGTCTCTTCTGTGATCCTATCTTCCATCTCTGAAGTTTCCTCATTTCTCCTCTCCTTTTGCACTCCTTTTCCTCTCTGTTTTTCTCTTTATTCTTTGTATCAAGTGCTTTAACAGCTTCTGCATATGTTATATTCTTCTTAGCTCTCTCATTCTGTACTTCAATAGCTCTTTTCCTCACCACACATCCCCCAAACGCAACACTATGATCCCCTCCACAGTTGCAACATTTTGGTCCTGCTCCTTCACATTTGCCATAATCATGTCAATCCTTTTCTTTGTACCTGCATCTTCCTTCATATCTTTATTCATTTCTTCTCCTGTCTTCCCTAATTCCATTTGATCATCCTCCTCATCTGTATCATCAACACTAACTAGTGTCTCTGGTCCATTTTCATTATTACTTTTCCTATATTTTGACATTATTGATTTTGCCGCGTTCGCCGCCATCGAAAAACCAGCTGCTTGTTTTGATAGGTCCGTTGGTTTTTTCCATTCCAGCTGAAATGTCTTCTTCTTCTTTGGGTTTTAACGGCAGTTTGCATCCTTGACGTTGCATTACTGCCATCTTCTGGTTCTAGTTATTTCCCATATACTTTAGTCATCATATTCTTGTCATTAGTCCCGTTTTAGTAAGAAAGCAAATCAAATATTTTATTCCTTGTTCACTCCTACTGCAGTCCATTATACTCTTTACTCCATGTCCTGTTAGTCCTATTTCTTCCATGTCTTTTATCGTATCTATTCTCTGTAATTCATATTTTGACAGCTGAAATGTCATTTTCACAATCACAATTTTAAACTTCTACGGAAAGTCACTAAGGACAAAACAGCAAGGGCTCTTTTGATATTGGCGTTATGGACCAATAATTTGCTGGCAGAAGGACAAGTCCAATTTTATGAACACAAATAATAACAATTAATAAAAATAATAATTCAATTACGTGATATTTTGTGTGACTTTTTTATTCAATCGCAAGTAAGTTCACAGGAAAATAAGCTACTAGAAATGTTTCCATAAGTAAAGAGGAAGTATTACAGTAACGCACTACATCACGTGACCTGATTTGACGTTTTGCATCATGGCGGCATCAGAAGCAGTTGCAGAAATATCATTCATGGATCCTTTTAAAGATGTTCTGGTTAATTATTTAATGCCAGAAAGATGTTATGACGAGTTCTTTTTACAGTTCAATCTTCTGCACGGTATGTTCATGTTTTATTAGTTTAGTTGCGTCTTTATAGATAAATGGAAGATATTTCAAAGATTATTTCCTGGTATACTTATAACGATTCAATGACAAAGAGGATTTCTCTCCTGTAAAATATCAGAACATCTGCCAACTTAGGTATTAACTGCATTATTTTGTCATTGATCATAACTTTAAGGCAGACATACTTAATCACTTAAAATCAGTATTCAGTAATCATTTATCATACAAAAATGTGTTTTGCCGCGATTTTGCGGTTCTCTGAGCTGTAAATGTGTATTATTCATTTGTATTAAACCTCGTCAGCTTCACCACCTCGCTCTTGTTGGAAGAGGCGGAACTATACATGTCAGTTTCTTACTGGAGCTGGTGACTTCGGTAGTAATCGGAGGTTTCCGTAAAATGCTTTCACAACTTAGGACTGTTTTGGTTTTGATTTTCTCCGTTTTTAATACATGTTAAATGTCAACTGCATTAAGATTTGCAACACAAAAAACAAAAAAACAAACAAAAAAATCTGTATTAAATGTATTAGCTGTTTGGCTTGTATTAAAAATGTGGGTCAACTTTTACATGCAAATCATATTGAAGTCTGACTATTGAAGTTATGTGATTCTCTACAGTGGATTGTCTGAAGATTGTAATCAGCAAAGGCCTAGGCATTGGGATCATCCTTGGTTCTGTATTGGGTAAGGACACATCTTCTCCATCTTTATAACACATAAAAACCCAGACAATTTCCTCTAACACTGATGTTTTTGTGCATGTTTCTTCATAGTAAAGCTACCTCAGATTCTAAAGCTGATTGGTGCTAAAAGTGCTGAGGGACTAAGCTTTAACTCTGTACTACTAGAGCTGTTTGCTATCACAGGCACCATGGCCTACAGCATTGCCAACAGCTTCCCTTTCAGGTACATCAATAGTGATGCTTTTTCATAATTAAGTCTAATTTCATATTTATTTACAATTTTGGTAAACATTTGTCCATACACACACCATGCATTTATAAATGTCAAACAACAAAGTAACTGGCTACTGGAAACAAAGACATAAAACATTTGCTTGTGAATATTTTTGACAGTTCCTGGGGTGAGGCACTTTTTCTCATGTTTCAAACTGTGACCATTGGTTTCCTCATACAGCACTATGGAGGAAACACCATCAAAGGTAAGACAATTCCACGTCTTTCCATTTCAAGAAATAAATAAATTCCGTGCTGCATTTTTTTTAAGTCATTGTTTATGCTGTGCCTTTTGATTGAATTTTATTTTATTTTATTTGATTGCTGTGATTACTTGCAGGTTTGGGGTTTATGGTAGTCTACTTTGGACTGTTGGCAGTCCTCCTCTCTCCCATAACCCCCATGTCTGTTGTCACTACCATGCAAGCCTCTAATATGCCAGCCATCATCTTTGGACGGGTAAGCTAGACAAAAAGAAACAACTCTGTTTAACAGCTGATCCAGCAGAAATGTATTTATCTGATTTTCTGTGTCTTCAGTTAATTCAGGCTGGTACCAACTACACAAATGGCCACACTGGGCAGCTGTCAGCTATTTCAGTGTTTCTGCTGTTTGCTGGCTCTCTAGCACGCATATTCACTACAGTGCAGGTAAAACCACCATAATGAGCAATCATGCAATATTTAAGCGAATAAAAGTCTCTCATGCTCATCAAGACAACATGTACTGGATCAAAATACAGTAAATATGGAAACCTGCTTAATATTTTTGTGAAAACCATGATACATTTTTTTTTTTAGGATTATTTGAATTGGAAGTTTAAAAGTACAGCTTTTGTTTGTTTTTGTTTTTTTTTGTATGATGTAAAAAATCTTTACGGACACTTTAAAAGTATGTTTTTCAAAACAAAAAATATTACTTACCAGAAACTTTTGAATGATAGTGTACCTTATTTATGATCCTCGTTGTTTGAAATAGGTTCATTGATAAGTGATGATTTTAATGTGTTCCTTGTCTCTGTACAGGAAACAGGAGATTCCCTCATGGCTGTCACCTACATCATCTCTTCTTGCTGTAATGGTGTGATCACAGCTCAGGTTCTCTACTACTGGAACAGCAGCCCTGCCCTCAGGAAGAAGACTGAGTAGATCTGAACCAAAGGCAAATTCAGTGACAACTCAAGTCAACTAAGTGCACTGGACAGCCGACTGGGGATCAGAGGTATCCTAATCAAAATGACGATTCTTGTAAAATTGAACTCTGTCCCTTGATCAGTTGTTAAGTGCATTTATTGTTAACATATCAGCGCTTACTGGAAAGGCAGGTATGAATACTGTATAAATGCACACATTCATGGATTCCAGGTCCCTGAATTGGATGAAAAAGCCAGTATGGTGAGGGGTCCTTCTATAATTGTAGAACTTTCTTTTTATGTTAGTGCGTTATTTAATTAGGCAATTTCTGGACCATTTTCTTAGCTCAGGGAAGGTAGTAGTGTCCATAGTATTCTTGCATTCAATCATAAATGTACAAACATGTACTAAATCCTCATGTATAATTACTGCCATACTCTCAGAGTATTGTCTTGTTAGTAACATTAACCTGGCTCACTGCATATTCACTAAAACCCATGTAGCCATTTTGAATTCAACAACAAATCTGTGAAAAACGTCTACCAAGAAATGAATTCCAGAACTGTAAAAGTGACCAAATTGTACCAAATAAATAAATAAAATCCATACTTTAAAAAAAATTCACATATGAAAATATGTCATCATATGCTAAAGGCAGCCCTACTAGAACCTCATAGGGAAAGTATTATCCCCGTAGGGGATCGTTTTTTTATATGTAGACAAATCCAAACATATATGGACACTATTTCACACAAGTCTTCCAGAACCTAGAAATGCTCATGTTACTTTATACCCCACAATTTTTTTTATTTTTTTTTTGCCGTTTGACAAAATAAATGGTTTTCTTTAGGTAATACATGGAGATTATTAAATCAATTACTGTTGTATTTCTTGCAATGGTCATGGAATAGTACATGTATCCGTACTGTCGAGTGTCATCATGACTGAAGGGGACTGGGTAAAATAAGAAAAATTTACTACAAAGCACTTTTTTGTTTGTTCATGATGGTAGTGTTCACCCATCAAATGCAAGTTCTACAGGTAAAAGGAAAAATTTGTATATTTGCACACATTGCACACATTACACATGACCCTCATGTGAATTCATTTTCCTTATTTTCTTGTGAACATCTATTGTTTGTTGTTGGTTTATTGTAGGAATGACATTTTACAAATGGCTGGGATTATGGTTTTTCCATATCTAAAGTTGCAATGTACTTTTGACCATTGAGTAAAACATTTCCATAAGATAATTTGTAGTGTTTATTGCTCACTCATCACAAAGCATGTCTTTTAGCGTGAAAGGCTTCAAAAAAAGACTATCAGTTGTAGAAGAAAACTTAAAAATAACTGTTTTATTCTTATTTTAAGTTGTTTTTGCGTTTGATGGACTGTGATACATATTTGTACCACCAGAGAGAGGCAAAGAGTTGGTAAAAATACAATCGCTGTCAGTTTTCTCCACTGGTAGGTACCCTTTACCCCACTAACTATGTTATTAATGACTTACGTCAGTCCTTTAGTCTTCATTCCTCATCACTTTTTACAGAGAAGCACAGTATATAGCACAGAAAAGTGTACTGGCAGTACTGGTTCTGCATTCAGTGGCTACTTTATTAAGTCCATTTCCAGAAGTCTGAAATCCTAATAAAGTGAATGTTTTAATAGACTACATTGAGTTGGATTTCTTGGCTTAATGTTGGCGAATGAAGCCTGTCCAGTTGGATGTGATTTCTGCTGATGAATTAATTGTACTTTTTTAAAAAGCAGACAGACATAAGCAGAGTTCAAACACAATTGAAAAAAAATGTAGAATTTACTTTGAAAGTATTTTCACTCAGAAATTGATAGTCAATTTTTACAATTTTTTTTTTACCAAAAAAAGAAGACAAGAAACACATTACATGAATAAAATCTGAAATGTTGAGGTAGAAAGACTGAAGTTTTTTCTTAAAATAAAAAGTACTTTAATAATCTTTGTTATATTACAACTTAGAATAATTATTTTTACAGTGTGGTTGAACAATAGTAATCATGCACTCAGACAGGACATCTGAATGCAAATGGCAGAAATAAGCTACAGGCATCTAATGAGAGTGTATATCTAAATATCAAAAGCTATTAAAGCAGCAAGAGCAAATTATTTCTTTGATATAATCTCAAATTATTGACTTCTATTTAACACCACCTTATTCATGCACAGACATGATTTCTGAAATTTTGCAATTGCAAATCAGAACAAATATTAGCCTGCATCTAATGTAGTCAAAATACTGACAACTTATTTACAACCATACATTGAATTTCAAATGACACCTTTGATTACGTCTCAGTAATTTAACTGATAATTATTCTGGTCCCATACAAAAAGTTTGTACTTTTATTTTACCAGGATAAAAACTGACACTAAAATTGAACTAAAAATGGATGTGCAGTGTTTAAGAGAAAAACAATCAAACAATATTAACAGGAGGTTAGAAATTATTTTAAATGAAGCAAAGGATCCATCCAACCTCCAAAACGCTTATCCTCTGTAGGAATTAAATATCTCCAAAATCCAATATCACAAAAACAAATCCCAAATAATAAGAGATATTTTACAAGTGCCAGAAAGTCATTCAATGGAGTAATTTTGTTTCTGTAAATTGCTCCATATCTTTGCAGCATTAAAATTAAACCAGACTTGAAACAGGGAATACTTGTCATTTGACCATATATTAGAGTTTGTTTATTTATTTATACAGAGATTTCATATATGTAAGCATAAAAGTGAAGCATAATAGGGTCCTCTGTAAGGCCCTTTAAAGGCATCTTCATAGTCAGCGTGTTTTCTTTGGTTGTGCTCACTTGCTCATGGTTAATTAACTGCTTACAGTTTAGACTGCACATTCTACTTAAATTTACTGTCAACTCAACAACAGCATTCTGTTTGCTTTCATGTAGGTAATGTTGTTCCCGTAGACTACAAAAAAAGCAAAAAGTATCCGACTTGATGGCTCTCAACTCCACCTCCAACTGCAACCAGCTATTCTTGCCGATCAGCAAGGTTAAGCAGTTCATGTCAAACACACCTAATGTGAATGCTCATCACAGACCCTTTCTCATTAAATAAATTTATTAGAGAATACATTTTGTTTTTGATCATTACAGTTAAAGAGATTAATTTATTATTCAGCAAGGATGCATTGAATTAATTAAAAGTGACAGTAATGACATTCATAATGTCAACAAAAAAAATAAAAATAAGAAGCATGTTTTTTGTTTCTTGAGCACCAAATTAGCATATTAGAATGATTTCTAAAGGATCATGTGACTGAAGACTGGAGTAATGATGCTGAAAATTCTTTGCCATCACAGGAATAATTGTAATAATATTTCACAATATTACTGTAATTTAAACAAATAAATGCAGCCTTGGTAAGCATAAGAGACTTCTTTCAAAAACATTAAAAATATATATTTTTGAGCACTAGTGTATATAACTTATGTAAATTATATCCAAATGGAATGAATAGAGGGTTACTTTGACTCTTGGAGAGTGTTGTTTTTTTCTCAGGTCTGTTGGGAAGGTCTTAAAGTATGGCCCACGTTCTTATCTCACCTCACTTGAGGAGGAGACTGTTTCCCATATCTGTATCTAATCAGCGTTACGTACCACCACCTCCTCACCTATGTAGGGACAAATACCTTATCCAGCCTATAACGGCAGATTTTATGTGTCAGACCGGTTTGTCAGAGACTCTCTCAAGATATTTAGCTCTCAGCTTCTTGTCAAAATGTAGGCAAAGTGTAGTAACATCACAGGTACGCCTGTTAACATTACATGCATAAAATCACAGGTGATGGCATTATCTTTTTTTTTGGAAATAGTAATCCTGAGTATCTTGTTTCACTCTGCCTCTGTTTCACCCCACCTTGCTTTCCTTCGATTTGCTGCAAGACCAGTCTTGCCCAGGGTGTGGTGCGCTCATTAGTGTTAGCTGTCAATCACTCTTTCATTGCTGTGCAAATGCTTCCTCTATTAACCACATTAACCTGACAGAAATGTACACGTGCTCTGCCAAAGCGTGCCACAGCTGCTCAGAAAGGTGGGCTTTGACTTCTGGGGTCTCTATTATAGAATATTTTCCATTTTATCAATGTATTTTCTTTAAACTGTCCCCTTTTTAAAAAAAATAAATAATAGAAATGACTACATTGAAGTCAATACACTAAATGTACCATATTCAACTTCTTCTTCAGCTTTTTAAAAATCATTATGACAAAAAAAAAAAACTTGGTTGGAAATTGTGGTTGTCATCCAAAACAATTCATTATAACACATTGCAAATTATGAGGTAAGATCAGCAACTACTGCTTTGGCCTCATGCCAGTCTTTTGATGTAGATATGTTTTGTTGACAAGCGGGAATCCATGCATTTCATGTTATTTTGCTTTGAATAAATAAAATGGAAAAAGTTATGAGGTACACACCTCGCACTTAGAATAGCATCCAAATAAAAAAAAGATAGCGCAAGATAGGATGTTGATAGATTGGGCAGAAAAATCCCGCCTATGATGTGCAGATTTGTCGCTATACCTTGCTTTTAGTTTTTATAAGGCATATACATGTTTCTGTGTACAAACATGAGCTCTTGTAAATAATACACAAATATATGTTTCTATTTAAACAGGTTTCATATTATTAGCCTATAAAATTACATTTGGCAAGTGGCAGACACAACATTGACTGTTATCAGTTAAGTCTGTCCACCCCCCTGTTATTGCGTGACAGGCAACGCTCGTCTAGGCTGACTCACATACATGCGTGTATGCAGCCCTGGTGGCATTTCAACCAACCATAGCGGCTGTTAAAAAAAAAAAAAAAGGGAAGAAAAATTTACACCCACTCACTCACCTGTGCATACACAACGTCTGAGGTATGACTGACAAGCCATCGCACAAGCAAGAGATGAAACATGTTTTGATGTAGGCCTGTGAACAGATTGAAACTGAAATACATAGTCTGGTTAAAGAAATAGTGCACTCAAAAAGGAAAAATATGCCATTATTTACTCACCCTTGTGTCGTTCTTTTTCTGTAAAACAAAAATGAAAAGTATAATACTGAGGAAATTCTGCTTAAGAGAGAACAACATTTTAATGAGCATAAACAAAACACGCTGAACAACAAATTCAGACACATGACAAAAGCAAGATTTTATTTTTGGAGCAAGATATTCCTTTACATTAAACATTTGATCTTGTATGGGACAAAAATGTTACATGTTGTTAGTGTGGACCGCATAAATGCTCATTTGAATTTTCATAAATGTACAGTATGTGGCCTATAGTCCTCGTTCACAGCAGCACCATCTTTGATTTTTAGCAGGAATGAAAGCGAGGCTGTGAGGGATAGACATATACACTATATTGCAAAAAGTTTTGAGACGTCTGCCTTTACATGCACATGAACTTTAATGACATCCCATTCTATTCCATAGGGTTTAATATGGAGTTGGCCCACCCTTTGCAGCTATAACAGCTTTAACTCTTCTGGGAAGGCTTTCCACAAGGTTTAGGAATGTGCTTATGGGAATTTTTGACCATTCTTCTAGAAGCGAATTTGTGAGGTCAGGCACTGATGTTGGACGAGAATGCCTGGCTCGCAGTCTCCGCTCTAATTCATCCCAAAGGTGTTCTATCGGGTTGAGGTCAGGACTCTGTGCAGGCCAGTCAAGTCCCTCCACACCAAACTCGCTCATCCATGTCTTTATGGACCTTGCTTTGTGCACTGGTGCGCAGTCATGTTGGAACAGGGGGCCGTCCCCAAACTGTTCCCACAAAGTTGGGAGCATGAAATTGTCCAAAATGTCTTGGTATGCTGAAGCATTAGGAGTTCCTTTCACTGGAACTAAGGGGCCAAGCCCAACCCCTGAAAAACAACCCAACACCATAATCCCCCCTCCACCAAACTTTACACTTGGCACAATGCAGTCAGGCAAGTACCGTTCTCCTGGCAACCGTCAAACCCAGACTCGTCTATCGGATTGCCAGACAGAGAAGCGTGATTCGTCACTCCAGAGAACATGTCTCCACTGCTCTAGAGTCCAGTGGCGGCTTGCTTTACACCACTGCATCCAACGCTTTGCATTGCACTTATTGATGTAGTTTGGAGGTCTATAGCTATTGACTCTGCAGAACGTTGGCGACTTCTGCGCACTGTGTGCCTCAGTATGCGCTGACCCTGCTCTGTGATTTTACGTGGCCTACCACTTCGTGGCTGAGTTGCTGTTGTTCCCAATTGCTTCCACTTTGTTATAATACCACTAACAGTTGACCATGGAATATTTAGTAGTGAGGAAATTTCACGAATGGACTTATTGCACAGGTGGCAGCCTATCACGATACAACGCTTGAACTGAGCTCTGGTGCTTGATTTTATACATCTGCGATCATGGATTGGAACATCTGAATTCAATGATTTGGAGGGGTGTCCCAATACTTTTGGCAATATAGTGTATCTCTTCAGTGGATTGTAATGTTTTTTTATTGTTCTCCTGACGAAATACTACAAAAATATCTTTCCAAGAAATTTCAGTAGGCAAAAAAAAAAAAAAACCTCCAGACAACATGTGCTGTGAAAAATTATAAGTGATCTAGGAGCTTTATACATCTTTTTAAAGCGGATGCCATTGAAAACATGCTCTTTACCTCACATCCTCACTTTCTGTCGCTGCTCTTAATTAAGCTCTATAGGCCTACATTGTATTTCCTTGTTTACACAGCCTTAGTGGAAATTAAATACAATTGAATGTCTATATTTGAATAGTCAATTTGTAAATTCATAGCCAAAATCGACTCACATTTTCGGTTTTTATTTCACCTGTTAGGCAGTGAAGCCTGTGCATGTGTGCGTGCAGGAGGGGAGCGGCTCCCTCGGAATGCATGTAAATAATACGCACCCCCCAGTTTCCAGAGCAACCATTAATCTCGTTTCCGGGTTTATGACGAACTAGAAACAGGCTGTCAACATATATTTAAAAAGAAGGTAAAAAAAAAGCGGTTTAACGAATTAAGAAAAGAAAGAAGAAAAAAAAACAGGCTACCAAAGATATCGTGATTATTCAGTCAATTCCTTGACATCAAATTTTGGCCTTAATCTCCAAACTGGCAACCCAAAATGTACCATGGTGACAGTTTGTTAAAGCCTCACTGGTCGTTGCTAAGTGATTATATGTTTCTCACCAGAAAATCCAACACCCCCACCCTTCTCGACACCCACATTCGCCCTCTTAACCCCCAGCATAGTCAGAAGTCGTCTGACGATAAGCGCAGCTTCTTTTGCAACCAAAGTGTACTTGATTTTCTCCCTTTAAACACTTTTAAAAATTGGTAATGGATAATGGTTTACTTGCATCTAACTTGGGAACACGCCTTAACTGTTATGAAGGTTAATGAAAGTAGGCGCTCTTTCCCGCCCCCCTCCCTTCGCCCTCCGATTAGCCGCGGCGAGCTTTTACATTTTCATGAGAATGACATTATGAGGTGAGGGGGTTAAACCCGAGAAGAAAACGGGGAGAAACGACGGCAACGCTAATTTTCCGCACAGCGGGAAGCGAGAAAAGGGAACAAAGTGGTCCAAGGGAGCCTCTCCGGATTCAGTGGCTTACTACGTACACCTGCGAGCTCAAAAGCAACGGACAATGTGGCTCCGAAACGGCCAATTACGACCGAGACAACAACCAGTTTTCAATCTGGAGAGAGAGGGTTATGCTGAGGTGGACAGTGAATTTGGGGGCAAAGTAGATTTCGCCCTTAAATCGTTCCATTCATTTCTTTATATTTATTCTTTAACTTTGTGACACAAACGTATTATTAAAACGGATAGAATTTAAAAGGGGCACTCTTTTTTCCTCATTAAAAAGTTAAAAGATAATGTTTAATAAATACAAAATAAATGCTTTAATTAAATGAAATAAATGGCTTCAATGTTTAACAAAATAAAAGTTTGATAAATGTTTAAAAAAACATTTGCAGTCACATTATATAATGCCTGATCATGGATTTTTTTTTTTTTTTTTTTGTAAATTGCAAATAAATAGTGGCAATAAAAATAAAAAAAAAATGTTATTTTACATGGAGCAGGTAACCTCTAATGGTACGTTTACACGACAATGTACTAAAAACAGAAAAGTTTTTCTTTTGCGCTTTTCGCGTACAGACGTAAACGTTGTCAAAACTGTTCCTGTTCACACAATCCGCAAAAAACGATTAAAAGCACTGTATTATGCATGCCAGGTCATTAGTTGCGATGTCACTTTGTAAAGAAAAACTATGTGCATATAGACTGAAAACGTAATACGCATGTGCATGACGTCGTTGGTTCACACAAATTCACGTTTTTGTGGATTACACTAAGACAATAACGGCGTAGTTTTCAAAAACAGTATAATTTATAGGCCCCCAAAAACACTTTTGTTGTGTAAATGAACGGCCAAAATGCATAAGTTTTCCGTTTTTAGTTGAAAACGTTGTGTAAACGACCCCTTAGAAGCCACCATGTTGACATCACAAAAACTTATAATTTTATTCTTGGTAGTCAGACACTTTCACTCACATTAAATTGATTATGGCTGACTGCAAATAGCATTGTCCACAAACAGGATTGGTAACTGAATGTTTGCCCCAGTGATGCAAATGGTCCAAGATGAGTATAGACTGCCATAATGTGCACCAAATTCCATTTGCATGTGACTTGGAAATCAAAAACACTTAGATTAAAATATTTAATTTCAAAATAAGAAAACTTGACTAGATGTTGTATTTTAATTTTTTTTATTCTGTAAAAACGGCCCTTATAAGAGCCACAAAAACCAAGAAATATACACTGTACAAGAAGGTATTTACAACCTAAATTAAAACCATTAAAAAAAAAAAAAAATAACAAATTAAAAAAAAAAAAAAACCGCAAGCTGCAAACTCACTTCAATGGCAATGTAAACTTTTTTCATTGTGCTTAAATCACCATTTAACCAAAATATTAGTAACTAACTGACCAAGCTTTGTGGCGGCAATGAGCCTGACAAAGTTATATTTTTGACTGCCACCTACACACACACACTTTTTGAGCTCAAAACAAACCAAGACCTTGACATAACTTTGCATTTTGTTGACAAATGACCAAGGTCACTGTGGGGGGGAAAACAAAAACAAAAAAGTGCCCAACAGAAAATTTCAGTCATGTCCACTGAACTCACTGGTCAACCACACTGTAATGGCAGAAGCAGACTTAATGCTGTGGTAGAATGAGAAAGACCAGATGAGGTAGATAACCTTCTAGTCTAACGAAGTGCATCGACTGACAGCGAAGATCAGTGCATTCGAGTTTGACCCATAAGAATGCTAGGCAAGACAAACTCAACATTTAGCAATCTGTAAATATGGCTAAAAATGAACCATTTACAGGAGTGCATTTTCATTGTAGAGACAAAAAAAAAAAAAGTTAATTCACAAACGTATGTGTACACTGGTATGGTACATATGCATTTTCAGCTATTATTAAAGTAGGAAAACAAAGCATATAGTGACTGAATGACTTTCTCCTCTCCATTACAAATTGGGTAACAGTTTCAAATATTTCTAATTAGATGAGGCAATGTCACAGTTGATCTATACTGTCATTTTCATGATATTTATTTGAAGAAAACCCTGAGATTGTCAAACACTTTACTATATCAATACCCAAATTTAAAGACACTTCATGGTCAACTTGACTGATCACTCAGTTATTCCATGTGCTGAGCCAGTTCAGGGATACAAGTGGGAAACAGGGTTCACAAAACAAAAACTAATTTACACTCCTTAAGGTCACATGTTATGTCTATCACTGGGCCATTGCGATCATTATTGGCTGACCCATTTTCTACCCCAATTAGATTTTAAATCATGATTGCCCACTGCTGCATGAACAACGCATGTTCTAAACATTGCACAGAGCACAAAAGAATACTGTTTATAAAAAAAAAAAACAAAAAAAAAAAAAACTATTATCCATTCAGGAACAAAGAGGATGCCCTTGTTAAAATCTGGAATTGAGAAGGGGAAAAAAAGCTGACTTAAAGGGTTAGTTCACCCAAAAATTTAAATTCTGTCACCCTCATGTTGTTCTAAACCCGTAAGACTTTCATTCATCTTCAGAACACAAATGAAGATCTAACCCTAACTTTATGTCTTTCTGGGGCTTAAAAGTGGTAGTTGCGTAGGCTGTCAATGGAGGGACAAAGTTCTCAGATTTCATCAGAAAGATCTTCACTCGTGTTCCAAAGATGAATGAAAGTCTTAGGGTTTGGAACGACATGAGGGTGACTAATTCATTCATTTTTGGGTGAACTAACCCTTTAATTGTCCTTAACGTCATGAGTTAGGAAGTTAAAGGTGCCCGGTCATAGTGTGATGGCTGCAAAGACAGGAAGAAAACAGGAGACTGAAACAGCTAAGTTTGCTAGACAGTTTCCACAGACAACTTCAGATCATTCAAAGCAAGGAGGTAGTAAACAATCAGAAGTGTTCAGTAATCCATACAGTCCTATGTGTGGCACTACGGTCCCAATAAGGGTCCAACTAATAGGAGTTCAGGGAGCATTCCCCAAACTTCAGATATGAGTGAGGGGAACAGTTCCACTTATATAGTGCTGTTGGACACCAGGGTAAGCCCTCTGGTTTGAGCTATCGCTGGTATCCCCACCTGGAATGTACATGCTAATCATGTCCCTCAGGTCCCCTTGGAAAGCGCCGCGGTGGTGGTGGTGGTTTGGTACTCCAGTAGGTGAATGGGATAGGGGTTCTGGTTTAACCATAGACATCACTGGACTGGGCTGCTGAGGGCTGCCACTATAGGACATTTGGCTGTGGACACAAAGAAAAAAAAAAAAAAAAAAAAAAAAAAAAAAAAAAAGACAAAAATAAACCATTAAAATGTAGTCGACGAAAGATCAGGGCATCAGACACATGAAAAACCCTGAAAATCTGTATCTTTCCACACAAAACATCTTCATTTGTTCCAAGTAATGCTGACAAGCAAACAAAAGGTCTATAGAGGTTAAGCCAGCTTAGTTGTAGTGAATCTGAGAAATCTATAGGCAAATGCTGAATAAATATGGGCAATAATAAAATCTTTAGGCAAATTATGAATAAATGTGCAGTTATGATGAGAAAAATCTAGTTAAATGCAGAATAAACAGTTATGATCAAATAAAGTGGCAAGTTCAGCACAGAAAGCTTATGAAATGCCAACTTAACTACATAAACTAAATGAAATTACTTTTAAATACTAGAATTTATATTTTAAAAATCAATTTTGGTTTGATGAAACTATTTAAAGAGGCCTATATGAATTGTTCACAAATGTTTGATTCTACAACTTTTCAGTTACGCACAATGAAAACTTAATCGGTTAACTTTGTGCGGGCGCCCTACAGAACTAGTTTTCTAGTTCCTCAATTTGTCAAGCTTCCCTATAGTACGAAGTACTACACTAAATCCCTTGATAAAACAAACCTGTAAGAGCTGGCGCTGTTCATGTACGTCTGTGCCGGCGGGTACTGGAGAGCTGACAGGTCGTAGCGGTGCAGTTGCTGCGGGTATCCGAGTGCCTCGCCCTGCATGCCCATATAACCACCGGTGTGACCCCAGCCATAGCCGTCCATTCTCGGGCTGCCACCTTGTCCCTGTGCCACGGCTGATGCCAATAGGTTGCCGGGTGCTAGGGGATATTTACCGATGGGGTTTTCCTTCTTCATGAGAGCTTTGGTCTTACGCCTAGGTTTGTATTTGTAATCGGGGTATTCCTTCATGTGTACAGCCCGCAACCGTTTGGCCTCATCGATGAACGGCCGCTTCTCCGCGTCCGTTAAAAGTTTCCATTCCGCTCCGAGGCGTTTGCTTATCTCAGAGTTGTGCATTTTGGGGTTCTCCTGTGCCATCTTCCTCCGCTGACCCCGAGACCACACCATAAACGCATTCATGGGGCGCTTCACTTTGTCCATAGGGTCCCCGCCGGGTGGACAAGAAGTTTTTGATCCGTGGTGCGCATTTCCAACCACGCTGACCGGAGGAGACATGCCTGGGCTGTTCTGGTGGGGGTGAGGTTGACCCGCGGTCTTCAGTTCATGCTCCATCATGCTATACATCATGCCACTACACACTTTGAGTTTCAATCGCTCAATGCTTAAAGCAGCCAATTAAAAGTGTCCAAGCGAACCTAATCAGGTCAAACAAATCCGGCGCAGGTGAAGTCTCTTTACAGCCGGGATTGTCTGGCCAAATGAAACGCCAAAAAAGCAATGAGAGAACGATGATTCAAAACATTTATAGCAAGTGTTTTAAACAAAATAAAGTGAAACGAAAAGCTTCTCAACCACTGCAGTTTGTCTCTCTTACTCTGTTGAACTCTATCCACAAGCCACTTGTTGAGCAGCAATAGTTTGCAGATGCAGTCCACGTTGAACCAATTGTATAATTGTATTCCACGTCTATCCAATCAGCGCTCAACGCAACCCTTTGCTCATTTGCATAACAATTACATGGGTGTGGTATTTTACGTGGAAGATCACTTGTTGCAAGAGGTAAGTAGCACGCAGAGAGCAAACTAGAGGCTCATTTTATTGATCAGAGAATACTAATTATCTATTACTATTATTTATTACATATTTTAGTATATATTATCATGGCACATATTTTTATACACTTTTTAATTCCCCTTAAAAAATAAACAAGACTTTAAAAAAGTAGACACAAATGTTGTGTAATTTTGGACCTGATTTCTTTGAATCACTTTCAATGACTTAATTAGTTTCACTTTGCACCTTTACAGTTTCTGTCTCTTCTATTGTTAGTTCGTTGCCCTATCATCGTGGGGTCATGTGAAAAAGACTGAGCTGAGAAATTTTCTGTGAAAACTGTATGTGTTTTCTGGGTAAATTTGTGTGAAATAGGATTTTTTACAGTACACACAATATATAAGTAGCTAGTTGTTTTTTAAGTACAGTAATGTGCAATTACTCCCTTTTGATGACAATTTATTGCATGTGAATCTCAGAAACTTCTATAGGTGTGGGATTTTCAGTGTTTGTAATTGCTTGAGAAAAGGTGTGGGTGCAAAGCTTTATGTTGTTTCTTTCTCTTTTTTTGTAGACACAGGTGTGAGTGCCTGTGAGTTTGCAGGTGCTTTGTGAACCATATGAGCAGCTTCTGTTCGTGACTGACAGTTACGCCTTTATGCCAATCAAACCACAAATTGTGGGGCTTTATTCTTAGAACCATGACCAGAAAACGTTTTTTGGACAAACAGTAAACCTCTTTATGGAGAGTGCCTTTCTTTGGCCCGATTTGGTTGTGACAGCAGCAAGACAGCTCAGAGAATTTTTTTTTTAGAAATGTTAAGTGTAGCCCCTACAAACACATAGATAGCTCAAAGACCTGATGTTTGCATGTGCTCCACATGCCTCTCTTTGACTATTGTATTGCTTTTTAAAACCAGTGTTTTCATGGGTTTGAATATGTATGTCCAAAACAAGTTACAACACAGTTGTTTTTCCAAAGCATGCACAAAAGATAACCACCCATTCAGCTGCATGGGCTCTAAGCTGCTCAAACACGGCTACCTGAATGAACCTGTAAAGAGAATCAACATGAGTTCTCTGACTGAACTAAATAAATACTGCATCTAGACTGTTTTCCCTTATTTGTTCTTGCTTTTAGTGCGTGTGCACACTTTTTCCCCTTGAATTACAGATTCAAATGGTCAAATAATCTTTAGCTTTGTAATAAAGAATTATTTTCAATTACTGTAAGTCTTATGCTACATCACCAAAACTGGGCATTTATTGATACTATGCTAAAATGTAACTTTAGTAGAGTTCTATTAAATACATATTATATATCTTATAAGAAAGTCTAAGAAAGTTTACAGTCATTTCAAGAAACAAAAGAGAATCCTGATTAAAATATTTTTTTCATGATTGCTTTTTCGAGTATCATGATTGAGTATTTTAATGATATCTTGACCACTGAGAAGCTTTACTATGCATGTTTAAAAGGACAGTGAATTTGGCCTATTTTTTGTATCATTTACGTAAATTTGCACCAACTAAATTTGAATGGTTAATTGCAAATCATAAAAGTCATAAAATTAACACACACACAACCTATATAAAACCAGTGTATATATTACACACATATATATCTTTTATTTTGATTTTGAAATACCATTTAGAATTTAATTTAATTTTAAGAATGATGGGGCTTTTTAAAAAAAAAACAATATTTGGCATTCAAAATATCCTTTTAAGTTAGAGTGTATTAGTTTATTAATACCTTTTTTGAGTTGTTTTAATCTGTGAACAATGAACAATTAAATGCATGTAATTCATTTGGGACAAATATGACATTTTGATTTGAAATAGGAAACCCAATAGAGTAAAAAAAAAAAAAAATTAAGTGGCCCAAAAATGAAGAGACTGAGTTCACAATAAATTACAATGGTCCGAAGAAAGGAGGACGGATGAGGAAAAGCTTGAGGAGAAGGGAGAATGGCAAAGATAAAGAAGAAAAGAGAGACTGAGAGGGGAAGAGGGCAACTTGGAGAGAGTGCAGTTTGTCCCTGAGTCCTCCCTGACAGACTGAGTGAATGGGGCCTCTATTCTCTCCCTTCTTATGTAAATGGAGGCTTCAGACTCCTAGCCATCCGTCACTGCACAGAAAGACCCTGGCAGGCCCTTTACGAGCCTCCTGCTCGCATAATCCCTGAGCCCACAATCATGCGCCCAGCAGGGGGAGAGGGGGAAGTGACATGGGGGGGGGAGTTACCATGCAGACAGTGAAAGTTTTTCGGAGGGCCACCTACACTGAGCACACATAATCAAAACATTTCTCATAAGGTGTATAGCCCTGGGCGAGATGGAGGGGAGAGGTTGTTATGCCTCCAATGGAGGGCTGTGATAGGAGGAAGAATGTTGGAAAAGAAGACTGTGGGTATAAAAGGGCAAGAAAGAGAGGGGATTGGTACAATGAATTGAATGAAGGGGACGTGGGACAGGGGTACATGATGCGGGAATTAACATAGTGTTTGTGTGATGGACAGGTGAATGAGGGCCAGAGCATTATGTCAGGGGATGTTGGTGAAGCGATCTCACTGAAGTGATCAAAAGTTGCAGCCGTGGAATTGTAATGACACAGGCCTTCAGAGAGTTCGGATAACTATTGGCACATATGTGTGAATAGGACATTTCCTAATACATCCCCATGTGCTGGAATGACAAGTCCGATGTGATTGGTATGCATCCTGAGTTTGTGGCACAGCTGAAAGCTCCTGTCTCTGCTGTGGATACAGATGGTGTACATATCTGCCCTCCTGTGGACGCACTCAGAACTTGCCATTAAAGGAGTTTTTAGAGCTATCTCTTGACTCTCGCTTCAAAAGGTGCGTTTCTTAGGAGTTTTTCACAGTAAAATGGGCACCAGATTCAGCATAATGATATATGAACATTTAGTGCTTAAATATCTCATTAAGGCCTCATTAAAGTTTCACAGACACGGTTTAGATTAAGCCAGGATTAGGCCTTAGTTGAATTAGGACATTGAAGTAGCTTTTATAAACATGCCTTAGAACAAACATTACTGGTGTGCATCTTGAGACAAAACAATGTCGCTTTCAGTTAAAACAACATTTATGTCTGTGACTAGGCTTAAAGGGATAGTTCACCCACAAATTTAAATTCTGTCATCATTTACTCACCCTCAAGTTGTTCCAAACCTGTATGATTTTCTTTCTTCTGTTAAACCCAAAAGAAGATATTTTGAAGAATGCTGGTAACCAGACAGTTGACAGTAGCCATTGACTTCCATAGTATTTTTTCCTACAGTGGAAGTCAATGGGTACCGTCAACTGACAAAATTTTCATTTTTGGGTGAACTGTCCCTTTAAGTCAGGGTAAGCGTGATTTTTGCATGAGCAAAAGTTTAGTTTTGCCCAAATGGGAATAGTTACGTCTAATAAGATTTAATAGAGCATTTACTCATTGATCGCAGTGCAAATAATTGCCATAAATGTTAATTCCATCACTATAGTTGTAAAATATACATATTATGACCAGTAGATTTAGCAGTTTTTCAACATATGAATATCTACATATCCTCGAAACTACACTACAGTAAAAAATGAATCATGGCATAGTTCAAGTATTTGCATATATTTGAATTTAAGTAATCATATTTTTACATGTATTTATTCAAATTCTTTAGAATCAACAAGTCAATGTTAATTGTGAAAACAATTCAGTTAGTTAAAACATAAGATTGATTTACATAAGTTGGATGTATTGATAATAAACATAAACCTAGTTGTGTATTTAAAACATATTCAGTTTATAAGTACTATTACATAAACCTAATTTGTGTTTCATTACTGACAACTACGCATCAATATCACATTATTAGTTTTTGTTAAAGGGTTAGTTCACCCAAAAATGAAAATTCTGTCATTATTCACTCACCCTCATGTCGTTCCAAACCCGTAAGACTGTCGTTCATCTTCGAAACACAAATGAAGATCTTTTTGATGAAAACTGAGAGATTTCTGTCCCTCCACTGACAGTCTACGCAACTACCAAAAAGTTAATAGAGATCGTAAAAAAAACTAATCCATATGAATTGAATGGTTTAGTCCAAATTTTCTGAAGACACAATTGCTTTATATGATGAAGACAGAATTTAGGCTTTTATTCACACATAAAAAAGCTCAAGCATGTTAGCTTGACACGTGAGAACCAATGAGGTTCATTCTCGTGTTACACAGCATGTTTGAGCTTTTGCATGAACCAGTGAGGCTCGGTTGAGCTTCTGTTTGTTTACTGGTCAATGTTTATGTGAATAAAAAATTTAATTTAGACTAAATCTGTTCATCATATAAAGTGATCGTGTCTCTTCAAAAAAATTGGACTAAACCCTCAATTCATATGGATTAGTTTTACAATCTCTTTATGAACTTTTTGAAAAGTCAAAGTGGTAGTTGCATAGACTGTCAGAGACAGAAAGTACTCGGATTTAATCAAAGATCTTCATTTGTGTTCCAAGAGATGAACAACAGTCTAACATGTTTGGAACAACATGAAGGTGAGTAATGACAGAATTTTCATTTTCGGGTGAACTAACCCTTTAAAACTAATCCAAACAGATATGCAGTCACAGTTTAAACGTCATTTATTTTAAAAATGTCTAAATATTTGAATGTATCAAATGTTCCAACAAAACAATGTACATTTATAATGTATTTAACACTTAAAAACATTAAATCGCAATGTGTTACAGGAGCCATCATTCCTGGTTTCCTTAACAGACTTAAAGGACGTGTTCAGTTGTTACTGTACGTCTAGCATATCTACAAAACCCTACAAATGATGAAACAGCCAGAAACAACTGAAATGCTGATAGCAAAAATGTTTACTGCATTAAACATCAGAAGAAAAATTGAGAACAAGCTCAACCAGGACAAGAACATAGATGTATTACAGTTAATGTTTTCAGATTTTTATTTTAACAGATTTAGTTGATTTATTGTAAAATAAATAGACAATGAACGAGTAAGAGGCAACTTAGCATGTTAAAAATGGGAAATACCTTTATTTCAGACCATTAAAATAAATACTATACAGAGTCCAATGTAGAAAAGATTTAATACATGGCTTCTGTCTCAAAAAGGTTAATAATTATCACATTTGTAATAAATTTGTTTAAAAAAATAGCCCTGACCACCCCAAATGTAAACCCCATGTCCAAACCCACCCAACAAAAGACAGGCTTTTTTTTTTTAACAATACAAAGACATAATGATCTCTATATACTCTACTACTGCAGTTTGGTCCTTTACATATTTAGACCCCTCCAACACAGTTTGGTGAGGTAGGTTATAGGAGCAACACTCCTCAATAGGACTTTGATGCAGAGAAAATCTGAGGCAATACAATGGTGGGTTATTAACCAGTCATACCAAATTCATTTCTAATGCCTTCACCCACTCATCCCGCCAGAGTAAAGCCTATTTACAAAAACCGAAAAAGCTACAGCCACGCACACAGGACAACACAAAAGATGTAACAGAAGAACTGGACAGCTTGAGAATCACTTGACCACATATTTCAATTCTAGAATCAGATTTGTTTCCACAGACCAACTTCCTTTTGGACTAAAGCATCTTTTTTTTTTTTTTAAAAATCAAGCAGATCTTAACTCAGATGCTTCAGAAAAAAAAGAAAAAAGGAAAAAATGGCAGTGACTTGCAATTTGGAATAAGTCCAAATCCTCCATATAAAACATGAATCATAGTTAACATCCTTTGCCTTGTGCCACAAAAAAAAACAAAAACAAACAAACACCTTCCAATTTAAAGTCACATCTCAAATATGGCTAAACCAACACTAATCAAGAAAAGCAGGGCATGTCTCCAATCCATTATGCCAGTCAGTGCATTAACATTTACACCACATGCAAATAAGCCCTGCAACGCCTCCTTGACCACTAGATGGCACCATTTGAAATGGGCAAGATTAAATGAGCCTTATGAATATTGAATACTCATTTGGAGTAATTGAGTATTCAATTATGTGGACAACATACTGATTTATGAAATCATACCCTCAGGAGGAAAGAAAAAAAAAAAAAAACCAACAACAGTACTTGATTTGTGAGGGATTTGCATGAAAAGGGATGTGGGTTGGAATGAGACTAAAAAGGGGAAAAGAAAAAAAAAAAAAAGTAGGGAAGGAGGAAAGAATGAGGCAGGGGTCTTAGATCAGATCAGCAACGTTCATGGGCATTTCCTCCACAGTAGTATTGTAGAAGGTCTCAATGTCTCGGAGTGTGCGCTTGTCATCTTCGGTGATCATGTTAATAGCGACACCCTTTCTGCCGAAACGTCCACCACGTCCAATTCTACACAAATAAAGTACAGTTACTACACAACAGGAACAAATGCACGAATCAGACAACCACAGAAAAAGCTTTTAGACTCACCTGTGAATATAGTTCTCCCGGTTGGTTGGAAGGTCATAGTTGATAACCAGGGAAACCTGCTGCACATCAATGCCTCTTGCCTGAAAGTAATTGAGTACAGTCAGGAATGGTAACGGATTAAAAAAAAAAAAAAAAAAAAAAAAAAAGAGAAGTGGTCAGTTAATTACAAGCAATAGTGTTTGAAAAACGTAAATGTCAACTGCTTTATAGTCGTGTTGAGGGACTTGGCGACCCAGGCACTGTGGAGAGCAGTTAGAATAATCTCCCAAAGAACTTGATTCCCATCACAGCACAGAATGCTGTTGGAAGAGGGATCCTTGGTGTGACATCTCAGAACTGTGGGTAAAGAGGAAGATGAAAGGCTGCTTACCAGCAGGTCAGTAGTAATGAGGACTCGGCTGGAGCCAGAACGGAACTCTTTCATGATGACGTCCCTCTCCTTCTGCTCCATGTCACCATGCTATGAAGTCAGCAAAAAGTTCATAAACCACAAAGGCATTTTGGAAAACTATATACAGACACCACAACCCATTACCGTCACTCACCAGTGCAGAAACAGTGAAGTCCCTCGCATGCATTTTCTCAGTCAGCCAGTCCACCTTCCGGCGAGTGTTGATGAAGATTACAGCCTGAGTGATGGTCAGGGTTTCATAAAGATCACACAATGTGTCCAACTTCCACTCCTGAAAGACAGAAAACAGCTTAGCTAATGGAGGGAAAAAAAAAAGAAAAAAAAACCCTGCTCTGCCAAAAGGTGGTGCTGTTTTCAGACTCAAGTCATGATCATGTTCCCAGAGTCCTACAGGCTCAAAATGCACTGCCAAGCAAAACGCTTATCAGACATTGAGCACTGCAGAGAGTCTGGGATCAGTTGACACGCATGGGGATCATCACAAAACAGCATTACAACCTCAGTCACAAACTGTAAACCTGAACTGCAAATGAACAGCTTTGAGTAATAAATATTCCTCCCTTTACCCTAAAATTCTTCACTCACCTCCTTCTCAACATTGATGTAGAACTGCCGGATACCCTCAAGGGTCAGCTCTTCTTTCTTAACTAGGATACGAATAGGATCTCTCATGAACTTAGTAGTCACCTCCAGCACCTCCTGAGGCATGGTGGCAGACAAAAGAATCACCTGGGGGAAAGGAAGAGAAAAAAAAAAAAAAAAAAAAACCATGCATAAGGTTTACAGCTTACAAAATGAGTAAATCACCAACCACAACCTAAAGATACCTATAACATGAAAAAGTAACAAATTTACAGTCATCATGGTCAAATCTACAGCAATCAGCTAAGCTGATTATGGTGCTGCGGAGGAAATGATGGCCTGGTTTCACAAACAGGTCTTAGATTAAGCCAGGATTAGGCTTTAGTTTAATTAGAATATTTAAGTATCTTTTATAAACATGCCTTAATTACTGGTGTGCATCAGTGGCATTGACTAAGATGTCAAGTCTGTGAAACCGGGGGTTAATGCTATGCCAGCTTTCATCTTTTGAAGTTAAAATAAACTACAATTAAAAACATGTTTAAGGTATGAGGTGTTAGCTGCTTAATAGTCATGAAGAGGGACCTAAGAGCCCAATCATAGTGGAGAGCAGTTACATTTCTCTACCAAAGATCATGATTCCCAAAACAGCATAGAAAGCTGGTAGGAGAGGGAACTTTGGTGTGGGTACCAAGAATATTGTAAAATGAAATGCATTAGCTTACCTGAGTATCTGTGGCCAACTTCTGAAAGATCTCATAGATTTGGTCCTTGAAACCACGGCTCAACATTTCATCTGCCTCATCCAGCGCAAACATCTTTATATATTTAGGAGCTGTAACAGGAAAACAAGTGTCATTTCAAAGACATTAGGCATGCAGAATACTAACCTGTGAACCTTTGCAGGAATTTGAGAAAATAAATGCTAGTACAAGTCTCAAACAAGTGCCCATAATCTGTACTTACAGAGATATCTTCGGTTAAGCATGTCAAACACACGGCCAGGGGTCCCAACCACTATGTGGGGCACATCAGCCTGAAGCTTCTGAACGTCATTACGGACATTGGTGCCACCAATGCAGGCATGGCAGGTTGCCCCCATGTAGTCTCCAAGAGCTAGGACCACCTTCTGAATCTGAGGAAGTCAAAAGACATTTTAGCAATAAAACTATCTGAAAAACCACCTGTGCTCATGAAACAAAATGGCTGGTGAATCATAAAGATAAGTATCTGTGCCCATAGCATGAAACAGTCTATGTCTCACTGTGTTGAGCTGACTGGGATGAATACGGCCTTCATTTCCTCTGCCCCTAACAGATATAGGACTTCGTGTCACTGACAGACACAGCCTTGCCCAGGTGATAGGGGACATGCTTAAACTAAAGCTCACTTTCCACACTCTTTTCATTTGGTGACACAGAAGACAAAAGACAGAACCTGTGTGCTATAGCAAACCTGAACGAGTAATGCTTTTCACCTGTTGGGCCAGCTCTCTGGTAGGAGCCAGCACCATAGCTTGTGTAGCCTTCAGCTCCACATCAACCTGCTGCAGAATGGAGATCGCAAACGTGGCCGTCTTTCCTGTGCCAGACTGAGCTTGTGCAATGACATCATAACCTACAGACAGAAAATGGCAGAATATTAACCAACGGCCATTCAAATCACATGGAGTTTAAAAGTGACTGCATTGTTAAAAGTACTAAGGAAAGCACTTGTGCCCACACCATGAAACAGTCTATGCCTCACTGTGTTGAGTTGACTGGGATGAATATAGGCTTTATTTAATCTGCCCTTACCAGATATAGGTCAAAGTGTCACTGGCAGACACAGCCTTGCCCAGTTGATAAGGGCATGAATAAACTGATTTTATAATTCAATAAATTAAAAAGGACTAAGCATAGATTGACAGAAATAACATTCAACATACCCTTGATACAAGGGAGAATTGCCCTCTGCTGAATGGCAGAAGGTTTCTCAAAACCATAAGCATAGATTCCTCTGAGAAGAGCCTCTCGCAGATTCATATCATCAAAACTATCAACAATCTCCTTCCAGTTGCTCTGTTAAAAAAAAAAAAAATTGAGTTTATACAAAAGAAATAAATTGTTTCTTATATCAATATAATTAAAGAAATTAAAAGGCTCTTAAAATGACACCAACCTCAATGATACCATCTGGCTCCATCCCCTCAGGGCCATTGTCTCTGGGTCTGAAATGAGAGGCTGTAATTAGTACAGCTTTGATGTAAAACTCATTTCACAATTGTGATCCCCACAGTGGGGAGATGTGAAAAGTCACTCAGGTCCCTATAATGTTGGGGTTTATCTACACAAACATCCTATACATGTATTCATCTATTGTTAAATATTTAAAAGACCAACATTAAAGTGAGGGTTCAAGTAAAACGAAAAAAACTTACTCAGACTCATGATGACTTGTGGAACAAAAAACAAACAAAAAAAAAAGTTAGTCAGAATGACAGCCTCAGTCACTATTCGCTTGCATTGGCTCATTTCCCATAAAATAAAAGTGAACGATTACCGATGCTGTCACTCTGCCTAATATCTCATTTTGCTTCCACGGAAGTCACGACGGTTGGGATTACGATTTATATTTATAAAACACAGCGATATTTAACATTTAAGGAACTGACATCGTAAATCAAGAAAATGACCAAGAGGCAGCCATTTTCAGCCAGCGCCATTACCAACGTGGCTACGGTAATTCGTCGGAAACATCGATCATTGCAATGTACTACCTTATAACAGCGGTATAAATTACCGCGAGTCAACTCAGTATTATACCAATCCACGTAGACATTTATTTCTAGACCCACATTATACAAATAATCGTTTCACCGACGACATTGTGTTCCTTTTAAAAATTAAATAAACAGCAGCTGTCATTTACGTACATTTTAATAAGAGAGGCCTATATAAGAATAGGCCTTGGGCCTACACCGCAAGATCACTCCATTGTCTAGCCCAGGAAAGGCCATGTGCCCTACATATTCTCATTTGTAGGCCTACATCTGCGAACAAAACACAGATTTACTATTAAATGGCATTTGATACGGGGATATCACGTAAAGCACACTACAATAAACGTTAAAAATGTAGGTAATCGGTTTAAAACGAGGATAAGGGAGCGACCATGTGCCGCATGGACGCGCCGGTCACACGAGGAACTGAACAAGCGCGAGACACGTTGCGTCACAAGAACCGGCATTCTAACGGAACGTCGAATAGACGTTACAAAAACCATTTAAAACGGCTTTCCAATAAACACTAACGGTATAACCTAAAGTAAAACGAATGGTACTTGCGCTACCTGGCGAAAAAAATGCACTTTTCTGAATAAATTTTCACGAGGCGGGAACAGGGAGAGAACGAACGTGCCAAACCGGCTGATAATGCTAGCTTTTTAAACAAAGATGAAAGACAAATATTCTATATTTTCAAACAAATCAGGTGAAATCAGTAATACTGAACAAACATTTCCCGTAAAACGATCATCAGTTAGATAGACACAAAAATTCTTCGAACACGTTTCCTTACCTATCTTCATGTTCAGACGACATTATTACAAAGGACTGTAGACTGGCGGAAACGCGCAAATACTTAAAGCGTGACGACGACCAAAGTCCGTTGATTGGATAGCTTCCCGTTCAGTCAGATTATAGTCCCGCCCAGCGTGACGTCCAATTGGTCAAGAAACGATTGGTACCTCCCTATTTTAAGTGCCTGTTTAAATACGTCACGAAAAAAAAAAATCCTAGCTGGAAGTTGGAAAAAAAAAAAAAAACCTGTTTGCTATGTAAACCACAATTTTGTCTTTTCTCTAAGAAATGTTATGTTTGGTTTTCCAGAGTCTACATTTTTTAAATGATAAATAACCAATTCTCTATTCGCAAAATAACATTTATAAATATAAAAAGTTTTGCTCACTTCCAGAAAATATAGTCAGAGCTATCCCTTCCCTGATTACCCAAGTACATAAATGTTGCAAGTGAGACTTTTATGATTCACAGCTATTGTTACCAGTGGGTCATTTAATAGGTCATATAAATATGCATTGAGATTTAAAAAAAAAAAAAAACAGCTTACTGGGATTATTTCCAGTTTGAATAAGGGTGAACACAGCAATAACATGATGAGAATACCTCACTGACTCATCTTTCTTGATTCAGTAACCCCCCATAATAAATCCCAGCCATTTCAAAATATCACATTATTAATTGCAATGTGACTAAAAGAATAACAATTGAAGTGTTCTGATGATTACCCAGATTGTTATTTTCATAAGACGATTTATTAAAAACAGAACTGCAGACAGGATTCATCACTTGCATCAGGACACAGTTTCTCTCATCTTTATGCACAGATACAAATCCAAAAACAGAATGTTCCATTTAGGCAGTATGTCACAAGGGCAAGACAGACTGTCAACCGTTGATTACCTCAGATCTCTCAGTCAAGATGTTGGGCTCCAGTATGAAACCAACTGAAAAGGTCGTACAAAATAAAAAATAAACGTGAGTGAGGATGAAATATCCTCATTGTGAAGTCTCTCAGGTTTTTTGGACAAATGTATCTTTTTCCCCACTGGTTGTGCAGTCTTTACACAAATATCACAGTGACAGCTTGCAATGACACAGTTCTTTGTACATAAGTCTCCTCAGCTTGGGCATGTCCTGCTGACGGAAGCTGAAGGGCTGACCCAATGCGAGACACTTGCAGTACTAAAGAGGAGTTGGAAACAATAAAGAGAGAAATAAATGGTAAATCTTGTGTGTAGAATTGAGGAAAAGACATCTCAAACAGCATATATTCTGACAACATTTCTCAGTGCCTTTGTGGAATACAGATTGTCGTATTTTGGATGAAGCATGTTAAACACTTCAACCCACCAAGGTCTAGATTTTATTATAGATAAAAAGTAATAAATGTACCGTATTGTTAATCTAAATCTCATCAACTACTCATAAAACCCCAGACCATGGTCAGTTTTATGCAGATGGTGTATGTATATACCTGCAGGACAAATGCACCACAGTCACTGTCATTATTCTGTCTGCCAACATTCTGTAACATAAAAGAGAGGCTTTATTAACTGTCATTCAAACATTTGATCAGCATTAGATTAAAAAAAAAAGGCAAGTTGAACATCGAGCCATCACAACAAGTCTCACCACTCACCATTTTAAAAAAGCCTTTCCACCCTGTGAGAAAGTCTCTTTTGTCTTTTATCATGGCTTCTGCCTGCAGGTATTTAAAAATATGCTGTGGAGGGAAAAAATGCTCACTTTATTTAGATTAGTTTCAAACATAAACACAAAGGTTAAGATTTTATAATATTGCTTTATACATTGCACACAGGTTCAAATAAATTTTTTGTGGAGAAGATTTTGACTGTACTATAGTACATAAAGCACTATATTTTTATGAGGCTTATACCTTGGGGCAGCGGCGATTAAGAGTTCGCTGTGAATCGAAGTATGTGATGGAGCGCCGTTTAATATCAACTGAGACCAATGACCAGTGCACTTCTAAATGAATGGGAATCAACAAAAGATCCTTCTGGAAGATGTCCACCTGAAACATGTTTGAATTTGTGTTAATAAAAGCAAGAACAAGAAAAGTTCTGCTGATTTGCTTTAAGGATTAGCACTGAAGAATGGACCCACAAAATTATTATCAGATAGTACATGTGTATGATCTTGTTATATACATAACAGAATCTTCAAAAGTTTGGGGTTAGTCAGATTTGTTTTTAAAGTAATTAATACTTTTATGCAGCAATGATGCACTACATTGATCAAAGTTACAGTAAAGCTATTTGTAATGATTTCAAATGAATGCTGTTCTTTTGAACTTTATATTTTTTTAAAGAATCCTGAGAAAAGCTATCACAGTTTACACAAAAATATTAAGCAGCACAACTGTTTTCAACGTTGAGAATGATAAGAAATGTTTCTTGAGCACCAAATCAGCATATTAGAATGATTTCTGAAGGATCATGTGACACAGAAGACTGGACTGGAAGACTGGATGCTGAAAACTTTGCCATCACAGGAATATATTACATTTTAAAATATATTACAATAGCAAACAGTTATTTTAAACTGTAATAATATTACACATTATTATTTTTTTTTAATCAAATAAATTCAGCCTTGATTACCATGAGACTTCTTTCAAAAACATTTAAAAAAATCATTTTTGAACGGTAATCCAAACTTTTGAATGGCACTGTAAACTTCAGTTCACTTCTCTTACATTCTTTGTCCACCGTTTCACTCCATCATAACCTTTGGTCCTCAACTTGTCATAAAAGAAACTGTTGAAGAAGTGCACCTAAAAGTAAATGAGATGCCATTAAATACAACAAAAACCACTGAGCAAAAGTGAATACAAATGAACTATATGGCAAAACAGAAGAATTACATATTCACCTTTTCAGGCACCGAATCCATCACAAGGTCTCCATACATGTTCATGACCTTAAGAAATCAGATGAAAAAAACAATGTGTGCATCAAGCAGGACTGAGAAAAACTAAATAATTAAATGTATCATGTATAACTCAAAACTGACCTGGTCATTGAGCCAATTCTGTCCATAGAGGGTGCTAAGATCATCCATTGTGAGAACATGACGCTTGTAATTCACCCGGAACCCTTTCACCATGGCAGTCCCTGGTGACCTCTGGTAGGACTGAATTATATGTTGCACCACAACTTTCCTGTGGGCACATGGTAAAGAAAAAAAATTTTTTAGCTTTACTTCTAAAGATCTATGTGATACACAATAGATGCACAAAGACAAAGACCTAAAAGAAAAAGAGTGTATTTGAGGTTGTGCATGTGTGAGACCTGTGAGTCTGAGAGAAGTCCTCATTGAAGATGCCCTGCAATTCCTCGACAATATCATCGGAATGTACAGGAATGAGACTTCCATACTTTCGGAGGTATTCGTCAAGAAGACCTGAGAAGTAAATAAATGCATGGATGCAGAGTTTAGAACATTTTGCCCATTTTAACACTAAAATCTGTGAGGAGTATTACATCCACTTTAGCCTGCAATCTTGGCATAAAACCTATATTATCCAAACATGCTGGACATACCTCCATATCATAACCTAAAGAGATAATATGACATAGGTTACATGTTTCTGCAGCTTCTAGACAACAGGAGTTCTACCTTGGACATAAGCCCTGTGCTCCTCTGTTAGGACCATCTCCATCTTTTGAGTGGTGGGCTTCACGGGTATAGAAAGATATTCCCGAACCCCAGTCACTACTGAATGTGACTGAGAATCCCCATGATAACCATTGAAACCAAAAAAAACATTTTCTGTGGAGAGAGAATAAACATTAATATAATGCAGTTTTGGCTATAATTCTATTTACTCTAAATCAGGGTTTATCAATCTTTTAGATGCCACAGATTGTCAAATATGACAGAGAGAGACCCATATGCTAAAATTTTAAAGGCAGCCATTTATTTTCATGTATATTGTTAGATTTATTATTCATTTGAATTAAATTTATATTTTTTTTATCAAATGCATTTAATTTTACATTTTATTATTATTATTTTTTTTTATTAATGATTTTTTTCTATAAACTTTTTCAACAGACCCCCTAGCACTTCCTTCCGGCCCCTTGGGGGTCCACAGACCCCAGTTTAAAAAACCCTGCTCTAAATAACAATGAGAAAAGGAAAAGTCTCACCTTTTTCTCCACCACTTGATGTCTCCAAGCCTATCTCCGATGAGCCCAAGGTTTCACATCCCTGTTCTCGTCTCTTGCTGGCATAAAGGCTATACTGGCGCCACCTCCTTGCCCGTCGATACCCTAAGGTGCCGACCCACTGCGCTCGCTGTCTCCACGTTTTCCAATTCTGCACAAGCCGGTTGCGTAACCTTGCACTAGACCGTAGTCTTCGCCAGCGCTTCAGTCTTTGCTGCCTAAGTCCATGAAGTCTAATCTGGAAGGGATTCTCGGGAAAGTCCCCTTCATGTGAGGACATCTGCTGCCGATATTTATTAGCGAGCATGACTTGCGGTTGTGATTCAAATGGCATTTGCCAGTCATCCATTTCATCTTTCTCTTCCCAGGGAGCAAACTCAGAATCAATATCTTCCTCATCCTGTTCTTCTTCTTCCATATCTTCTTCATTCTCATCAAATCCAACCTCTTCATCAACTTCTACCGGTTCTATGTATTCTCCAGTCCAGATTCGCTCCTTGTGACCTAGTTTGAGGTGAATGGGGCTGGTGGCATTGGGAGGGGAGTTTGGATCCATTAGGCCACCTCCCATGCCCCCAACACTGCTGGCCTCCTGGCTCACAGTCAAGGAGAGTTCCCCTTGCCAGCGGTTCTGGGCCAGGCTTCCACCACTGTCTCTCATAGTCCACTGGCAACCTGCTACCTGCGCCAGCTTGCAGTCTGCAAGAGTGAAAATGTGAATTAGGGTATATTCAGTTTTACGATGCAGACGGATATTTCACATAATACAGATGTGTTACTTTTAACTGACTGATAACTGGTCTTGTATAATATATAGGGATTGGCAAAGTTTACATTTTATATATATAAACAAAATACATATTTTTTACATACTGTTCTCATTTACTCTTATTTAAAAGGATCAAATACAAAGGAGCAGAACACTTCAGACAGAAAGCAAGTATTAGAATACACTCTCACAATTTAATCTGTGCACGTTTAACAAAACGTGATTCATAAAATTTGCACATATTTTCATGCACAATGGCAAAATGCTACTATAAACAATTAAATGAGCGGAGAACATATATTATACAGATTCATATCTAGCATGCCTAATCAAAGGCCTTTAATAGTCATGTCATATCTAGAGAACTACATATATTTTGTGTTTTGCAACGACGTTATAAGCCGAATAATTTCGGTTGCTTTGGTAGTTTTCGTTTTCTGGCATGTGCAAATTCGCAAATTCGCTAATTAGCTGACTAGCTAACAGCTACCTACTGCACAATCTCTTGAACTATACCCACATATCACTCACCTTTTACGTGCAGTTTTACACCAGTGTAAGTTAAAAACACACGCGGCAGCTTTGCCTTTATTTTCTACGAATTTGGGGCAAAGAAACCAAATTGTGCATTACGAGGATATCCACCTCAATCAATGAATACAGTCGCGTTCTTTGCACGAAACCACAAACAGCTGCTGCGCGCAACTGATGACATCATTGGCTTCGTGTAATGGCGTTACAGATACTAAACAGGCAATTATAGTCCCAGTACTCAAACCTGGCAAAGATCCGTCAGATCCATCTAGTTGTAGACCCATAGCGTTAACATCGCAACTAGGGAAAACCATGGAAAGGATGGTAACAGATAGATTAGATTACTTTTTAGAAAATAAAGGTCTTCTTTCACCATATCAATCTGGATTTCGTAAAGGAAGGGGGACAATGGACTCTGTATTATGCCTAGAGTCAGTAGTTAGGAAAGCTCAAAGTAATAAGGAAAGTGTAAGGGCTGTATTTTTCGATATTGAAAGGGCATATGATATGCTATGGAAGGATGGTCTTCTAATTAAACTTAATAAATTAGGAATAAATGGTAAGATGTATAATTGGGTATTAGATTTCCTGAATAGAAGAACAATAGAAGTTAGGTACAGAATATTCAAATAGATAAACAGTGGAAAATGATATCCCACAAGGCAGTGTATGTAGTCCAATATTATTTAATATTATGATTAATGATATATTTGATCAGGTTGAAGGAAATAAAGGCAAGTCACTTTATGCGGATGATGGGGCACTCTAGGTTAGAGGTCAGAATATGGAATATTTAAGAAGGAAAATGCAAAATGTAATAGGGAAAGTAGAACAGTGGACAAATAAATGGGGATTTAAACTTACAATCTCAAAGTCCCAAGTTATATGTTTTTCTAAACGTCCTAAAACAGTAGCACTTAAACTGTATGAGCAAGATCTTGAACAGGTTAAGGTTGTAAGATTCTTGGGAGTATTCTTTGATGAGAAGCTGACCTGGTGTCAACATATTGATAAAGTTAAGAATAAATCTAAAAAGATTAATAATGTTTTGAGGTGTCTGTAAGGACAAGACTGGGGGGCAAGCAGGGCATCCCTCATAAACATCTATCAGGCTCTTTTAAGATCGGCATTAGATTATGGTTGTCTAGCATATATGTCAGCATCAGAATCAAACCATAAAAAGCTTGATGTGGAACATGCAAAGGCACTTCGGATTTGTACTAGACCATTTAAATCATCACCAGTATCTGCATTACAGGTTGAGACAGGAGAGATGCCTTTATGTATTAGGAGGATCAAGATCATGCTGGCATATTGGATAAATTTACAAGGACATAGTGGGGTACATCCCACTAAGGCCATCTTACAAGTTTGTTTAGAACATAGTAGAACTAATTATTACAGTTTTGGATGGATAGGAAATGCAAAAGCACAAAATGCAAGCCTCAGCCAGTTTCAAGTAAGTCCCACTGTGGCATTATCAACTGTACCACCATGGAAATTTATAAAGCCATCTGTAGACATAAGTCTTCAGCAAATGTTAAAAGAAAAATCTAAAATAATGCCGCAGAGGATAATAGTTCAAAACTATATGGACATTTATCAAAATAAACTATTCATATTTACAGATGGATCAAAGCAGCCAGAGACAGGTCATACTGGTGCTGCTTTTTTTCATTCCTCATTATGAAATAACAGTTAAAAAAAAGAACAGCAGATCATTTATCAGTGTACACAGCAGAGCTTTTCGGAAATTTATTGGCATTTCAGTGGTTGGAAGGAAATAGTCAGAACCAAAATGTAGCCATAGCTTCTGACAGCCTATCTGCATTATCTGGTATACAGTCTGGGAAAACATCATGCAGACAAGACATCATATACCAAATATTCCACTTGCTTTTAATACTGTATGATAGAGGGCTGGATGTCTCCTTCCTTTGGGTTCCTGCCCATGTAGGGGTGGAAGGAAATGACATTGTAGATATTTTGGCAAAAGGATCAATAAAACATGAAACAGTTGATATACAAATACCGTTATGTAGCAGAAATTAAAACCATTATTAAGGGACATATAAACAAAATATGGCAAGAATACTGGGACATAGCTGACACTGGACGACATCTGTATAATATACAAAAACAAGTAGGCATGAGTATGAGGCAGAGCAGAAATCCAAAGGAAGAAATGATAATTACGCGTCTTAGAATAGGTCATGCTGCTTTAAATTTCACATTACATAGAATAGGAAAATACCCCACTGGACTTTGCATCCACTGCAATACACAAGAGACAGTAAAGCATGTTTTATTAGAATGTAAAAGATATGAGGAAGAAAGAATGGAGTTAGAAATACAAGGTAGAAAACTAAATATGACATTAGAAAATCTGCTGGGAATTCATTAGTCTGTCTCCTAATGAATTATTTGAAAAATACTGGGATAAGTGAAAGAATTTAATATGAATATATAATACTCATACGAAGATACTTGCAACATGTTAACATAGAAATATTGGATTAAATCGTGTGATGAAGGAAGCATTCACAAAAAAAAGAGTTTAAAATAGAAGAAGCTATAGCTGCTTAAACACCCTTCTTCCGCCCTTCTTCCAGACTAATACTAATTTTGTTTTTCTGAATCAAGTATCTAGTATTTACTTAGATATTTAGTGGGTTCAAAAAGTTAAATTTTAGTAGGTTATTGAGTAGGTTGTCATTAGCTGAATTTAAATGGCTATCCTTCGAATATGGTACTCTCCTGTCTCTATCTATTTTGTTAGTGATCTTTTTCTATGCTGTCAGTATCAGTTTCCAGTAAATTCCAAATAAATTCCTATGGTTAAGTACATGCTGTATATTTCTAGGTCTGAGTCACAATATGATGGGAAGGAAGAACTTAAAAAATTGCACTGAACAAAATTGTGAGTCCTTTGAATGGCAGCCTATGATTGCTGCAGCATGCAGTTGACTCAACCGTTTCACAGTAAATGGGATTTCCCCAAACTCAGCTGTTAAAAATCTGTTATAACGTATTGACATAGTTCATTATTATATACATTTATTTTTGGTTTATTGACTAATTAAATTATTGCTCTCTGACAAATAATTTGGTTGATGGCAATGATCGCATAACTTTAATGCTTAATAAGCAGATTTCCATGCAGTGAAGTTGCAGTTAGTTTTATACAACCCAGTGGGTCATAATAAAACATAATACAAAAAGAAAACATGTATACACCACTTTTCTATTGGTTAAGTTAGCATGGTAAAGCCATGATATTTCAATATTTATGATATGTACAGTATAGCATACAGAACCAGGAAGTGAATTGTTCATAAAACTTCTTTTTACCCTAAAGGGTGATTTTTATAGGTTGACTAAGGGTAATCTAATACAGGATTTCACATGATCATTTGCATATGTGTGTGTGTGAGTCTTTGTGACAAGAAGAAAGTCTATAAATATCTAGTCAAACTGGAAAGACAGGATCAGAGAGGCATGACTGAAAGGGGCACTGGGGAAATAGTTTCTGTTTTCTAAGTGCTTCTAATGATGCAGGACTCCAAACGTGACAGTTCCTTCAAACGGAGTGTACTAATACAATAACTGGCAAGTTTCCTGTCACACCCATTTATTTTAATTTGTCATTAAACAGTTGTTGATGCCCTTTATTTCAACACGTCTAATTTTTTTAAATGTAGGCCTATAACAAGAAAATAAGCCCACATTTCCTGGACAGCTGAACACATGGCTGCTTTGGAATGTTGCTTTTATCCATTGTCACCGCAATTTAAAACTCAATGGATAGCACCACATTTAAAATTGAATAATTTACTTAGTAAAATGTAACACCATGTTGTCAACTACATAATATTCAAAATAAAATATCAGTTGCAGATACGAATAGACACAATGTAACATTTTATTTATTATAAAGAGTATGAAATAATAAAATCAAAACATTTTATAATTATGAGGGGTAATACAAAAAACGTGGTTTTCAATTACAGGGGATGTATAGTAGGTTTTTTTTGTTTTTTTTAAATAGCTTTCTGAAATCATGCAGCATGATCAAAACGGACCAAGGAAAGGAATTAGAAAAATATTAAAATTGTAAAATTTGGGGAGAAAAACAACAGTCACTATTAGTGTGATGTAATAGAGGGCATACATCCAGCAGGTGATGAGGGGGAAGTATTAGTCAAGGGCGGAGGAGGAGGCGGAGTGAAGGAGAACTCAGACTGTAGGCTTTGAAATCACACAGAGCCGTCAGACGCAGTCTATAAAGCACCTGTCCTTATTTTAAAAACGACTCTTATAACCTTAAGATAAATGCTAGTCAGAATAATTAAACTACTTTGTATAGGCTACGGCGGATTATAGCATTATAAACATGCGTGAAACTCTGTGAAAATGAACGACTTATAATGGACATCTTATACCAGGAGTTCATTTGACACGAGCTGAAGAAGAAGTGATTCGATTGTGGACAAAAACGTCGATAGTTTATTTGTAAGTATACGCTTTTGTTTGCTAAGTAGCATCCTTATTCTGCAAAGAAAAGTGAATTATATCTTGAAATAAGTAATATATTTCACGAGAGTCTAAACAAAGGGGCTGGTTGGTCAAAACTAAGGATTTACCATGGAATTATTTTTTAAAGAGCGTCATTTCCGCTTTGGTGTTATGCTTAAAACACTCACCTGGGCACAGGTATCTAAGTCGTCCTTATCTGCTGTCATTGCTGATTTATTAGTAAAAAGTGAAACTATGAGTATTATTATTTGTACGTTTGCGTTCTAAAGCTACATTAAAGGCTTTCCTTCGTATCGGTGTATAACAATTCCTCTGTATTATCTCTCTCTCTCTCTCTCTCTCTCTCTCTCTCTCTCTCTCTCTCTCTCTCTCTCTCTAGACTGTAGATATATAGACTGCAGTTTTTTTCTACCTTTTTTCAGTTTCAGGTCTATGTGTTTTTTTTAAATATTTGTTGAAATTACACATTTTGTAAAAAAAAACAAAAAAAAAACCTGAACTGACATTAAGTGTTTATTACTGCTGTCATCTGTTTTGCTATTTTATGTTTGTGTAAAAAATGAATAAAATTCCCAACACTCATTCTGAATACTGAGTGGCCAGGCAACCTTAAACACTACAACAAATCTCTCAAATAACTGTGTTATAATAATCAGTACTACTACTCTTTTAATTGGGAAATTAGTAATGTGTAGTAATGACCCACATATTTATTTGTGACTAACTGTCCGGTCATAAATCACCTGCATATGTTTGACACATTTCTATCGTTTGTGAAGTCACACCTTTTGACAAAACATGCCAAACAAACAGAAGCTGTCATTTGTTTCAATGCACTGGGTGTGCACTCCGTCATAACTCTTTGTAAATGACCACTCTTTTCTGCTTTTAAGACTTTCAAGATTTGAAACATATTTGATTACAATAATGCTGTAGAATCTGTCTGATATATCAGTTCACACCCAGTTTCAGATGAGACTGTATGAAATGTGAGCAGAAACAACCAAGCATGGCTTTATCTAACAAGTCTAGAGGAAAACAGGCCTTAAAGTTGCAACCTGTTAAAGGTGCAGTGTGTAGTATTTATGAGGATCTATTGACAGAAATGCAATATAATGTACATAACTATGTTTTCAGTGGTGTATAAAGACCTTACATAATGTACCGTTATGTTTTTATTACATTAGAATGAGCCATTTCTATCTACATATACCGCGGGTCCCCTTACAGTGAAATCGCCATTTTGTGCCGTCATGTTTCTACAGTAGCTCTAAACGGACAAACTGCTCTACAGAGCGCTAGTCACTCTCTGCTCTCTTCGACGACGACATTTTTGTCTTGTGTCGGCCCCCCTAGCTTCTGTATGTGCTTCGAAAGGGAGGGGTGAGCGGTTATTGCAATTCACAACCTCACTGCTAGATGCTGCTAAAATTCACACACTGCACCTTTAACTGAGAATGATTTACGTGATAATCTTTTACTGTCATCTGAAGATCATTTTTCTCTTGTCATTCAGGGTGTGGATTTTGGGTGTAGTTTTCGAATCTTATTTTGACACTCTCAGGTTACCTGCTCAGACAAGCCCCCATAGTTTTAGAGCAGTCTCTTCAAGCATACTGGCTGATTATTTACTAAAGGTCACGTGTCTGAGTTAGTCTATGTTGTCATAGTTCTGTAAACACGAGTGCAAAAAAAGAGTGCAGAGAGTTTCTAGTTGTCTCTTTGTACGCATGCTGATAAGAGTAGGAGGTTCACATACATGTGAGGGCAACGACAGTGCTTGGCAGGCCAAAATATTTTGGAGGTTTCATTCTATTCTGCAGAATCTGCACATAACTTTAAAACAATTCTTTGCATTACTTGTGCATACAGTATGAAGGTGTTAGAGGGGGATTTCCTTGCCAATACAAACAAGTTAGAATACTTTAGAGAGGTATTCAGTGGTCATTCATAGCATAATTGCTTTATGAGTTTAATTGCATTGAACAGGTAAACCATTCTCTTTTATGCAAACATGCCTGAAGTGGTTGGCCACATGCCTTTCTCCTCATTGGCATCTGCTGAAAAAAAGTGGTTTGTTTGGTTTACAAACTTCTCTGTTTCCTTGGTTTTAGTATCAGATTGTTTTGTCCCGTCTGTTGCTATGGTTGTATCAATGTCATTCATTACAGTTTCGGATAAAGTTGCAAATCCAGAAACTTTGCAGCATGAAAAACAAAACTTTTATTCAAATTGTATATGGGTTATAAACAGAAAGCGAGCAAAGAGTGCTCCCTTTATAATCGCTGAAGCTTGGTGTTTTGTGCTGTGTTGAGCAAATTCTTTCTAACTTAAACACCTCTGATTGGCCATTGCGTTCACATGCTAAACAGATATATATCTGTGATTGGCTACAATGATCAAGACTTCAAAAACACGTTGTAAATGGAAACCTTTGACGCTCTACACAGATGACTTAAACAGATACACACTAGAGCATTCTAAAGCACCCGCCTATCAGTGGGTACTATGAAAAACTTTTTGCATATACAAAAAAGTATTTCTTAATCTTAATGTCAACATTTACTAATAGATTATTCAAATCAAAAGTTGTATCTGTTTATATTATTTAATGGACCTGAGCTAACATGAACTAACAATGAGCAGAACATTTTTATTAAATAATGTTAACAAAGATTAATAAATATTGTAACAAATGCATTGCTTATTGTTCATTAAAGTTAGATAATGCATTAACTTATGTTATATAAGAGGACCAGGACCTTATTGTAAAGTGTTACCAAAAATAGTTTTAAATGTATGTATTTATCTAGTTTATTTAGTTGGTAATACATACAGTTGAATTACAGTTGAAAATGACCTCTAACAGCTAAACTGGCAAATTTTCAGAAATTAGTTATGTTCACCATCCCTGCAAATCTAACCTGAATAAAGTAAAAAAGGATTAGAGCACTGTGCACTTTAAGACTTTCTCAACACAGCTTTCTCTTGTTTTTTTGCTCGCTGGAAATTCCCAACAGGCATCCATAGCAACCCAGTGAAGCCTCTAATTCTAACAGACATGCGGTGTCGGTTTAGAAGAGATATTTGAATACAGTACAGGTGTATAGAGCTAGTTTCTATGAAAATAAATACAAAACTGGAAAGTGCTAGCCAGATAAAATGAATGATATGAATAAAGAATGTCTTTCAATCAAGTCATGCTCTCCGATTGTTTAGGTTTGTTGTACTTCCTTTTTTTGATCTCATCTCATTGCTCTGTTTGACTCTCAGAGTTGCTGTGGAACAGTCTAATAATGATGGATCATGACACTCAGTGGCTGTACCACCTCCTCGCTGACGTGCAGCTAGAGAGATTCTACCTAAGGATGCGAGATGGACTCAATGTGACACGAATTGAACACTTGAACTACGTTAAAGAAGCAGATCTTGAACACATTGGCATTAGTAAACCAGGTTTGTCTTGTGAAGCAGTTTTTTATTTGAAGATCATGTTATTTGATTTCAGTGCTAAATATATGCTATATATATATATATGTATATGTATATATGTATGTGTTTCTGATATCATTAGTACCTTTACAGTTTTTCACAATTGCTAAGATATATTTCTTGAAACCTTCACTCATTTTCTCACAACATTAAACACAAAGCCAAATCTTCAAACTACATTCACAAAACCCCTGACTCTTCTGGCAAAATCAAACAATCGGCTCAAAACCATTTAACCTGTACTCAAAATCAAACAAAGCTTTCAGATCATACGCACATAAGTCAATATATAAACACTACAGATCATTCATTAGACACTACATAAAAAATGGACAACACAGCATCCAGAGCATGTAGTTACAGAAAAAAAAAATATTGTACATTTTAACAATAACAATTTTATAACAATTTTCAGTCATTGCGTGTTAACGATGACAACTGTGTTGTAGTTGTGTTTAACTTTTGCCACTTGTGTTTACTGTTTTCCAACACGTGCATCACAGTGCGAAATGTGTTTTAATGAGCGAGAATGAGTTTTGCAGAAAGAGTGCATGAGAATTGCAAATGGTGTCTAACTACATGAACTTGTTTAAGGTTTTGCCAAATGAATGAAATATTTGGCAAATATGTTTAGGCCACTGAGCATTTGGTTCAGACAGCTTTATTAGTGTTTTAGCAAAGAGTTTGTGTGTGAGTTATTTTCTTAGTTTTGTATTTATTGCAGTTTCGCATTTTTTTTTTTTTTTTTTTGTCAACAGGACAGCGACGATTATGGGAAGCCGTCAAACGTTACAAAACCAACAATCGACCACGGTCGTGGATGATGAAGGTATAGTATTTCACATCTTTACATACCCTCTCTGTTTATTCATTCATTTAACCTACCTGTGATCATCACTGTCTGTTTTCTTTTAGCCCTTCAATGGTCGCATCCCTGAGGGAAGTGAGCAGTATAATGGTGTTGGGCCAGACACAGGCCGCGTGCTCAGCTGTCTTATCCAGGACAGTGAACTGATCTTTGGGGACAGGCTGGGGTCAGGTTCATTTGGGGTAGTTAGGAAAGCAGAATGGCACACACCGACTGGAAGAGTGGTGAGTACTCTATACCAAATACGAATATCTATGTTCTGTTTTTGTCTATCAAGAAGCTTAAACACATAGGAATAAATGTCACCGTAACTGTCTTGTTTCTCTCTTTTTAAGTTGCCTGTAGCAGTGAAAACCTTGAGGAGTGGATCATCCAGACAGGAAGACATTGTGACTGATTTCCTCCAGGAAGTTACAGTCATGCAGTCTCTAGACCACCCCAACATTGTACACCTCTATGGTGTTGTCCTTACTCGTCCTCTTAAAATGGTAAACATAACTTTTTGTCTAAAATCATATTCTTTACTAATATTCGATTCCTTGTATGAATATACATAGCCTATAAATGACTTATTCCCTTTTCATATTTGTTTTATTGGAATTTTAAGATATATCAGTCCTGCTGATATTCGGAGTAAAACACGATTGTGAGTGTGATATTGGGTTTTATATAATTTAATTAATAATTAAAATAATTAATATTACATTTGATATTGAGTAACTTACAGTTTAGATACAATATTGCCATTTATTACTACTTTCAAATTAAAGATTCATTCCTTTGAATGATTCAATGACTCACTTGTAAAGACCTTAATTGTGTTTTTAAACTAAACAGTTTATTCAGTGATTCAGTAATTAACTCAAAGAGAATAACTTCTTACTACATACTGGCACAACAATGTAACTTGCAGAAAGTACAAAACAAAATATAATTTTAATATAGTATAATAAGTATAATAATATATAATATAGTTTTTTTTAAATTTTACATTATTGTAATCCCTTTTAGATAGTGGAGTAAAATATTAGTATTAATGTGTTATTGTTTAAAGATGTACACTACTGTTCAAACATTTGGGGTCAGTAAGGTCTTTAATTTGAAAAAAAAAAAATTAGTTAACAAGGATGCATTAAATTGATCAAAAGTGACAGTAAAGACATTTATTATGTTACAAAAGCCTTCTATTTCAAATAAATGCGGTTCTTTTGAACTTTATATTCATCAAAGAATCTGGAAAAATGTTAAGCATTGATAATCATAAGAAGTGCTGGTGATGCTAAGAAGGGTGACATAAATACACCTTTTCTTTTTTATCAGGTAACAGAGCTGGCTCCTCTCGGTTCTTTATACGACACTCTGCGTCTACGACAGGGAGAATATCCTCTTTCACGACTATGGCTCTTCAGCACACAGATTGCTGCAGGTATGGAGTACCTAGAGTCCAGACGCTTCATCCACAGAGACCTTGCTGCCCGGAATGTGTTCTTGGCTGCTAGAGAGCAAGTGAAGATCGGAGACTTTGGACTAATGAGAGGCTTGGATCAGAACAAAGACCACTATATCATGAAGGCACACAAACGCATTCCCTTCGCATGGTGAGAAGCTGAATTTAAGCACCAAAAAAAGTTTCACTATTACCCACTTAGGTCAAGGATAGTAATTCCAGCCTCCTTTCTGTAGGTGTGCTCCTGAGAGTTTGCGTGTGGGTTCTTTCTCTCATGCTTCAGATGTCTGGATGTTTGGTGTCACATTGTGGGAATTGTTCACTTACTGTGAGGAGCCCTGGTTGGGACTGTCTGGCAGACAGGTATATAGTTGATTTGATGCAGTTAAACTGTAAAAAAAATATTGTGTTCTGTTTATGAAATGCAGCTGTAAATACCACTATTTCCATTGATGGCTAATTGATGTTTGTTGTGTTATGTGTAGATTTTGTATCGTGTAGAGCGGGAAGGTGAGCGGCTGGAGAAACCTCCAGACTGTCCACAGGGATTGTACTCTGTAATGCGTAAATGTTGGGCCTGCAGTCCTGCTGACCGACCGACCTTCTCACAGCTCACCACTATGGTAGCAGATGTAGGTGTTAAACCTCTGCCTCTCATTAAAAAAATAATTTCATTAAAGGTGCTGTATGTAAGTTTTTGACTGTACTAAAGCAGAAATGCGGATAAATCAACTCATCAACTTAAAGCGTGTGAGTCTCCTCGACCTTCCTTTGTCAATTGCGCTCGTGTCCTCAAACTGGCAACCCGCGTGAATGTTGAGTCTGAGGAGGAGGGGCGGGGCAAACAATATTTTAAATTTGGACTGCAGTACCCATTTCAACCACTAGCTGTCGTTCTTACATACTGCACCTTTAATATACACTACTGTTCAAAAGTTTGGGGTCAGTAAGTGTGTATGTTTTTATCAAATAAATGCAACCTTGATAAGCATAATCTTACCAACCCCAATCTTTTGAACAGTACCATTGTACTATTGATATTACAAAAGATGTATCTAAACTCAGGAGCAGTTTACCCCCGGTTTTGGCACTGTGTTGATTTTGTACTATAATTAATGAATGATACACATAGAATGTATTTTCTCTAATTTCTCTTTTTAATGTATTTTCAGGCACAGCCAATGGAGATTCGTGCAGTGAAAGATCTCATAGATCCCAGAAAACTCTGTCTACAGGCAAATGATCTAGTGACTGTAATAGACCATGGGTAAGAGAGCACATGGGCAAACAATATTTTAATTGATTTTTTTTATTTTAATTTAAATTGATTTTTTCTTTCTTTTATTTACCCCTTTCTTTTTGTTTATTTTTTAAAATTTACTTTATTCATTTTCTATATTGTCTATTTCCTTTACCTTATGCTCTTTGGCAGTATTGTTAACAGTCATGCCAATAAATCTTAGTTGACTCTGATTAAAGTTGGGGGTAATTATTAACCCGTCTCCCCTCCCTTTGACTTAGAAGCATTCCATTCATAGTTCAACCCATAGTTTCAATGGTAACACAATAAGGTTCATTAGTTAACATTAGTTAACATAAACTAATAATGAACTGCACTTATAAAGCATTTATTAATCTTTGTTAATGTTAATTTCAACATTTACTAATACTTTATTAAAATCTTGTTAACATTAGTTAATGCACTGTGAACTAACATGAACAAACCATGAACAGCTGTATTTTTATTAACTAACGTTAACAAATACAGTAACAAATGTACTGCTCATGGTTAGTTCATGTTAGTTAATACATTAACTAATGTTAACTAATGAAACCTTATTGTAAAGTGTTACCATTTCAATCAACATGAGACAGACTCTCATGCAAACCACACTTGGACAGTACAAAAATTCAACCCGCAAGGGGTGACAACAAATTCATCATCATAACTTGATAATTACAGCAAAACTAGGTACCAATGACTTTATACAGTTTTACATATACATGATATTTCATACTATTAATTAGCATGTGCAATATGCACTAACAGATAGATTTCACAATAAATTGAGAGATCTGAAAATTAAGAACACAGATGTTAAAGCAGACCGAGACTTGTCAGTAAAGGAAAGGTGTAAAAAGTAGAGAAACTAAATAGGGCTTTGTGGTAGTCCTCACTCTTAGATGCTATAAAACTGACTGTACTTTGAATTCTGTATTTTCTATGATCTTCTGTTTCCTCATAGGCTGGAAATGTCTGAGTGGAAGGGGCAAAACCAGAGAACTCTGAGTGTTGGCTTGTTCCCCCCTATGTTAGCTGCCCCTGCTCTCACAGCAGCTTCTCCTGTGTCTGTTCCGACACGGAGCTGGGGCACCCCAGAACGAACAGATGAGTGAGTGACATTTTAAATTATATTGTAAACTATAAGGGTTGAATTCACTAAACAGCTGAATGTCACTCTAATGGGACTGTTTATGTGACTTTTGCCGTTCTATGTGAAATTTCCAGCCCCAGACGTTGGAGGATTCCAATAGCAAGAGAGAAGGCAGGCTCAAATCTGAAGAAAATGTCAGGTTAGAACTTAAAATATACTGTAACAAATGTCACACATTATCATTTGAGTATTGTTCAAGGCCTGATCTTACTACAAAAGAGATTATTGTCTTGTACACATACACTAGCATTGAAAAGTTATGGGTCGGCAAGATATTTTTTTGGAAAAAAATGAATTCCTGTATTCCTAAAGGATTCATTAAATTGATCAAAAAGTGACAATAAAGACTGTTACATTGTTACAAATAAATGCTGTTCTTTTGAACTTTCTATTTATCAAATAATTCTGCAAAACATGATTTCCACAAAATATTGAGCGGAACAACTGTTTTCAACATTGATAATAAGAAGAAATGTTTCTTGAGCACCAAATCAGCATATTAGAATGATTTCTGAAGAATCATGTGACACTGAAGTAGTGATGCCGAAAATTCCGCTTTGCCATCACAGGAATAAATTACATTAAAAATATATTAATAGTAATAACAATATTACTATTTTTTACTGTATTTTTGATCAAATAAATGCAGTCGTGCTGAGCCTAAGAGACAAAATCATTAAAAAAATCTTACCAACCCTCAAATTTTGAATGATAGTGTATCCAATCCCATTCTGTGTCTTGCTCTCAATCCTCAGGCCTATCGATAAGCCTGGAGTCCATCCTTGGTGTTTCACAGGACCAAGTTCAAGGTGCTGGTGGGAATGCAGCTCAGAGACTCGACCCACGCAGACTTATGCAGAGTAATTTGATGAAAGACCCCCGCAGGTTTAGTGATGCTGTTGTCATCCCACCTCCACGCCCACCACCCCCCAGCATCAAATGCATCAGCCCACCTACCACCAGCCTTAAAACCCAGATGATGATCCATGATCGGAGAATAGTAAACCCAGCTGGCTGGACCCCTCAAACTCATCCACAGCTACAGACACAGTTCCAATTCCATCCACAGCAGCAGTGTTTAGGAACTAACAACCTTGTCAGGATGGCACATCTGGCCAAGTCAAGCCCTCAGTTAGATGATGGCCTTGAGAAAGAGAAGGAGAGAGAAAAGGAGCAAGAGAAAGAAAGAGAGCGGGAGAAGGGAAGGGAGAGGTATCCACCGCAAGTTGACAAGGAAGCAGTCATAGCGCAAGTATGCAGATTTCTTAATGTTCAACAATTTTGCTTTGTTTTATAAATGTGATTTCAGTACCAATATAATTTTTAAATAAAGAACTGACAAATATATTTATTATATATAACCAGTTTGTGGTCAGTAAGGTTTAAACAATCCCCCCCTTACTCGATGTTTTGTCAATTTAAGCCCATGTTATCTCGACAGTAGAACCAGCATACTAGTTCCACCCCCATTCTCCACCTCCAAACTCAAGGTGTTCTTTGCCCTTCACCATGTTGGTTCTGCCACCGCTCATTTAGTTTTATCCATATCCACCAGGATGCTAGCTCTGCCTGTTTGGTAAAGTTTGCTACCAGGCACTTCCTAGCCTGGCCGTCAATCCCAAGCAGTACAAGGGTCCTCCAAAGCAACGGCCCTTTGAAACCCCTGCAACCAACCTCCACCAGCAGTTTCCAAGCCTTCTATCCTTTCTGTTGGAACTCGAGAATTAACGCCTCATCTTTCTTAAGATTACGCTCATGTGCTTCTTCCATCCTTTCTTTTCAGGGTATTGTCAGCTCGATAAGTAACACCTGCTTGTTACCAGAGAACAATATCAGGTCTGAGGCTAATATGGATTATTTCTTCTGGGAATTCGAGCTGCTTCTTAAGGTCTGCCCACATCAGTTGTTTGCCATGGCCAGGACTCCTTACTCCTCATCTCTGTTGTCGCGCTCTCCCCAGAGCTAAGGAACTGAATGAAACAAGGCCCCTTAAGAAGTTGTTTTGTCTTCCTCCTTGCCTGCTCCACCCCGGCAGCCAGCTGAGTTCAAATTTGGTCATGTCGGCAACTAAATTTCCCATGCACCAAACTTGACCTGCACGAGGAGAGGACATGCTCAGAGCGTGCAGTTGTGACCCGTTCTGACATCAATGTCTGCCTGACTCTTGTGTCTTTACTGTCTTTACTGCAGCATCATTGCCTGCCGTGTTTTTGTTACCTTATACTCCTCCACCACTGATGTTACTGGCAGCTGCAGCTTGCTGCCTGTACTATACAGGTCTATGGAGCAGAAGCTTTTCGGAACGCCCAACCATCTCCTCAAATAGTTGTTCGTCTTCCTTTCCAACCTCTCCACAGTAGAGACAGGTATTTCATAAATGAGCAGTGGCCAGAGCACTCTAGGTAGGACTCCATGCTGGTATCCCCGGGTAAGCCACTCTTTTCCAGGGTTGTCTTTCAAGTTTCAACTTCCTTAAACATTTCCATCACGTTCTGCTTGTCATTGAGGTCTGCTTGTACCACTTCTCCAAGCTCTTCACTGGTTTTTCTTGGACTGTTTGAATGATGTCCTGTTTGATCTTAAAGCAAAACCAATCCTGGACACGCCCCCTCCTCAACACCAAACTTCTGGAATTTGCAGGTTTGAATTCAATCCTTGCCCAATTGGCAAGCTCAACCAAGTCCTCCAGCATTCATCTCGCTTCAGGTACAGATCTTTCCGTAATAGTCAAGTCATCCATGAATGCTCTGATGGGCACCTGTTGGGTGCCATTTGCCAGTATTGCACCCCGATGTAACTTCTCGGCTAACTTGACAAGGAGTTTCATTGCTACTGAGAACAGAATGGCTGAGATTGTACACCTTGTAAAACAATGCCCACCTCTAGCCTCTGCCAGTCAGTGGTAAATTTCCCGCAGGTGAAAAGCATGTTAACCTTACTGAAGTAGCACTGCAGGAGCTTCTGGAAGTGCTCTGGGACATGGTTGGACTTCAGTGTTAACATGTGGGGTATTGTTCCATAGGCAGGTCAAGCCACAGAACTGTCAGGATACCATGGTTCCTCTTTGTATCTTCAGTGATTTTAGAGATTACGCTGGTATGCTCAAGACAACCAGGAACCCCCCCTTTTTGAACTAATGTGCTCTAATATACTCATTATCCAACACGAAAGTGGTCAGCCTCCTTGCCAAAATCCCCAAAAAGATCTTACCCTCCACAGGGGTGATATGGTACGAAATTGCTTGATATCTGTGGAATTCTGCTCCTTAGAGATAAAACATCCCTCAGCAACCAACCAATCGGCAGCAAGGAAGTTCTTCCACCATGCCATTTTCAGTAACCTCCAGAGTCGCCTCCTGCACCTTTCACACTGGTATACCGTTTGGTCCTGGGGCTGATCTTCCTTTGGCTTTCTTAAGGAAGTTGTTAATTTCCTGCCAAGTTGGTTCCTTTAGTCCAAAAGGAATAACTGGTTCCACCGGTTTGATGTCACTATAAACTTGACTGAAATGTTACTCCACCTCTTCCTTTGTTGCTTCCAACTCTCCTGATCTTTTGCCACCCAGAAGTTTTGACAGATACTTGAATGGATTTCTGATAAAGCTCTTCCTTTCCTTCATCTGTCGCCTCTTGTCTCTAAGGTGGCACTTAGCTCGACGTAAGATCTTAAATGGCACTAAGCTTTTCCCCCCACATCTCCTGCAATCGCTGCTTCCAGCACCTGGTCCACATCATAATCAAACATATCACAGTCCTTCTTTGCTGCTGAGGTGGGCCAGTTTCACTGGCTCTTTCCGGGCATCTCCTACACTTGTGTTCTGCACTGCTTGTGCATCCCAAATGTCTTCACTCTCCCTCTGGTGTCTTATCCCCTCAGATACTTTGACGATGCCGTTGCTGCCACCCACTTCATCACATGCCCAGAGATTCTGGGGACTGTTGTTTTGCCTCCTGCCCCAGCCTCTCCTCTATCTTACCAGGTTGCCCTGTGCTTTGCACACTAATGGTAGGTTGCGAGCACTTCATCTTTGTCTGGTGTATCTTCAGACACCTGTCGTTTTTCCATTTCTCCTCACATCTGCAGACCCAGAATACATTGCTTGGCTCTTCCCGAAAGTAAACATTTACCCTTTAAGTTCTTGCACCCTGGAACAATACAAGTCGATACCATTATGACTAAAAGTTTGCTAAGAAGTATTTTCTACTAAAGCAAGATGGTATTTGACTCTGGTAAGTTTATCCATAGTAGACTGGTGGGAAGAGGCCTTGGATGGCAACATGCCCAACAGTGTTGGGAAAGTTACTTTTAAAAGTAATGTGTTACAATATTGCGTTACTCCCTAAAAAGTAACCAGTTCCGTTACTTAGTTACTTTTTATGGGAAGTAATGCATTACGTTACTTTTGCTATACTTTTTCTCACCTGGGCTGGGCTTGCTTGTTTGTTTTTTCATAAAAAAAAGGAATATTTTTGGCAAATTAAAGGCCCTTAAGCCAGGGATACATCAAGCCGATGATCGGGCCATTTTTGAGCCTTGGCCGACTTAGTTTTTTAGGTATGTTCTGCACCGTTGGCTTTAGTTGTCGTTTTTTTTTTTTTTTTTGGGCCAATTCAACATGTAGAATTGGCGTCGGGCGGTCAGTGAGAGCGGTAAGCAAGCGCTGCATTGTTTATGGTTTGTATACCCGCAGTCTTAGATTTGCTTTCCCTTTTTGAACGACAAATATATCTGCTTAAATAGACAGTTATCTCCTTTACACGCAGGCACAGAACGTGCGTGCTAGTTGACAGTCGCCTGTAGTCCTTTTGGTGTGTTCAGGTGCTGTTTTTTCCCCGACACGAGGCGATGACACAGTTGGCTTTCATCAGCGCTAGTTCTTTGGCGTCGGTTTGGTGTGTCCCTACCTTTACACACCAAAGCCTCAGGCTGAAGAAAATGCAAATTCTCACCTGTACAGTAGAGGGCGCTGCCGTTTTGGATTGCAGAAGAATAGGACGCAGGAGAAGAAAGTTCAACACTCTTCAACAATAATAACAAAAAACAAAACACAAATCTGATGTTTATCATCAGTCATTTTTGCTTATTAGTATGGTTTAATTGAATCATCAATGATCAGCAGCTAAGACATTGGTTAATAAAGTGAGATTAAATACATAAAATATATTTGTGTTATTTAACATTTAATTACTGCAGATTTGCGTAATATTGATTTTACATTTCGCTGTTTTTATTCATTTTGAGAAACACTCAATCTGTTATTGTGCAAGCGAGATGAGTAAATGCATGCTCACATTTAGTCTAGAACTACAATAACCATCATGTTTACACAGCGCACACAACACCTCTGCACTTCCAATTTCTCTCAACATGGGGACAGGAGTGGTGTCAGTCAATCAATGGGAAAACAAAGTAATTTGCATTGCTTATATGAAAAAATAACTCCAATATTTTGTAAATGTATAATGTGTTACTAGTTTTACCAGTAGTTACCAGAAAAAGTAATCTGATGAAGTAAACTTGCATTATCCCAACACTGATGCCCAGTGCATTATGCACTATTTGACAAAAGGGAAGACAACAGCCTTTTCCGCTGTTTTCTCTAGCCAGGTAGCACAGATTTTTTTTTTTTTTTAAAGTGCCTTTCTACTGCATAGGCAGCCAAGTTTTATTGAAAGCCCATTTTACCAGTGGTGAAGTACCCCGTTAATCACCAAATCAGCATATTAGAATGGTTTCTGAAGGATCATGTGACACTGAAGACTGGAGTAAAATGGCTGCTGAAAAATCAGCTTTGCCATCACAGGAATAAATTACATTTTAAATAAATTAAAATAGAAAACTGTTATTTTAAATTGCAATATTTCAAAATATTACTTTTTTTTTTATTTTTTTTTTAGTAAAAATTTTTTTGTATAACACAATTCTCTTTTGTCATCAGGTTCAGGAGGCGGTACATGGAGTGACCATTGAGGAGGTTCAGAGAGCTCTGCATCGCAATGACTGGAATCCTGCAAGGGCGGAACAGCAGCTTAAGGTAATAGAGAATTAACTCTTGTTCAAAGTAAATGATTTCAAACATTGCATACATTACTTTGATTCTCAATGTCATTCACTGTCATTCTTTTGGGTTTTCCTTACATCATCAGACAGACCAGCTGTATCATATGAATCAGTGCTCTCGTGAGGAATGTCAAAAAATCCTTGCCCGCTACAACTGGGACCTGCATGTGGCAAGCCGTTACATCTTCCGACGGGTTAAAGACAGAGAAAGAAATGCACTGGATAGACGAGGAGACAGAGTTTAACGCAAGACAATTTTAACAGTTAAGATTGTTCATAATTATTGAGGATTTAACGTTTTTTTGTGATATCACTGAATTGACAAGAGGTCACACAAAAACCCTGTTTTCCTACCCCGAACAAGTTTCCATTCACCTCCAATGTGAAACATTTAGTGACTGTATTATTTGCTTGATGGATAAATTGGTGATATCAGTTGTTATTTTACATCTGTTTGGAAAGACCGCATAATCGTTCGTATTAAATACAGAATGTTTTTAACAGATGTCATTCCAGTTGCCATTGTGACTGCTTATTGTTAATTTACAGTTTTTTGTATTCGAATAGTTTTACATTTTAAATGTGTAATAAATTCAGTGAAACTGTGTAAATGTATATGATGATTTATGGAATGTTAGAAATATTTGTATCTGTTTAATAAAGTAAAACTTGCATTTTTCATTTTTCATTTTTTTCTTTTTGCTGATTTTCATACAATTAGAAATTAAAACATACAAGGCTATGGAAATGCTGTGTATTTTCCATAAAGAGATGATTCCGTTTCCAGTAATGTTTTAATTAACATTTTCCTCATAAATACCAATGTTAAGGTACAAATGTGCAGGTTATATTTATCACAAGCACAAAGTGCGACAAAATGCTGACAGAAAATTACCAATACGTTATTGTTTCTGCAATTGTAAAGCATGTTAAGCCTGTGCTTGTAACATATTGTGACATTAAAACAAAACCTCAAATGGTACAAGAATATTCATTAACAAATAAATGTCCTATTAATTTACATCAATACTTTAATGGGAAGTGTAATGTTGAGGCTGAAAAGAGTTGCTGTACCCAAAACAACCACAACGTGTCAGTAACACAAATGTTTGAGAGAATAGAGTTTCAAAGGGTTATAAATGTAGCTATATTCCACTGTTAATATTTGTTCTGTAGGCATATAGAGCGGCACCATATAACGCGAGGAAACATCGCTGTCTCCAAAACTAGCCCAAATCGAGGAATTTCTGCAGGCAAGATGTCAAGCCAACGTTGGATTTCTCTAGGTGATGTAGCCGTTTACATGACTTTAACCTTTCCAATGTGATGAATGAATGGAATGAAATAATCTTTAGTGATTCATTATTTTGATAACTGCTACTGTCATGTTTTTTGTTTTTCTTTACACATAGGACGTTATGTACACAGTTGCGTGTTTCATGCTTCTCCTTGACCGAATGCTAATTATTTGACCGCGGAGTGTTGTAGATGGGCCAGAAAAATTTGCACACAAAAAAATATGGTGAGATTATCCAATTAAAATGACTCTCTTTGATGAAAATGGAAAGGAAAAGGGAAAAGTATGCTAAGTTGACAGTGGTTGGACTACAAGAAAAAGCATTTAAACAACGACCATGCTCTTATGCATAAAATAAAATAATGGATTTTATTTTAATATTATTTATTTCAAAGTCATGTGATTATCAGTTTAGGAGTAGCATACAAAGGCTAGCATAAAAGGGAATATATTTTCTATTTGGAGATGCAAAGGTTCTGACAATCCACTCATGCAATGAAGTGATAACACTTACATTTCCTCTGTAATGCCAATATAACATGAGGGCTCATTATTTACATCAAAAAACATATGGAAATACATGTATGACTGCATTCCACTTCTGCTATCTTCCCCGGAAGTATGATTTCTATTTCAAATAAATGCTCCTCTTTTGAACTTTCAGTTCATCCAAAAAAAAAAAAAAAAAGGAATAATGGCTATACTAAAATTCAGTTTTGCCATCAGATGAATAAATTACTTTTTAAAATATAATGGAATTGAAAATAGTTATTTTAAATTGTTATTATATTTCACAATAGTATACTGTTTTACTGTATTTTTGTTAAACAAAATCTTACCGACTAAACTTTTGAACGTTAATGTAAATGAAATATGTAAATCAAGCCACTGGAAAAGTTTAAAGCAGACTTTGGTACAATAACAGGAAAATGAACGGATGGAAATTAAAATATAACTGCTTTTTTAAAAGTATTATCGGCCCCACTTTATATTAGGTGTCCTTAACTACTATGTACTTACATCAAAAAATAAGTACAATGTACGTATTGTGTTCATATTGTATTGCACACACTTTTGCTGATATTGAGGTGGATACGGGTAAGGTTATAGACAGGTGTGGTGGTATGGGTAAGTTTAAGGGTAGGGTTAGGTGTAAGGGTCAACAGTGTAATTATAAATGTAACTACAGAAATTAATTACAGATGTAATTACATGCAGGTATTTTTTTTAAAATGTAAGTACAATGTAAAAACATGTATGTACACAATAAGTGCATTGTATCAAATGATTAATTTAAATGTTAGTACATAGTAGTTAAGGCCACCTAATATAAAGTGGGTCCGTATCATCAAATAGATTCTGGTCCAGACATGCTGAAGACGTGTTGAGGACAAGTAACTGATTAATTTATGACTAGAAAATATATATATTTTTTTACTTAGTAGGTTTTTCGTGCCATAGTTGAATTTACCAAACAATACCGCCTATTCATAATCTGTGCAAAATTAAAACTTGCAAGTGGCATTGACCGAGCTTGTCAGATTATGGATATGTTCCTGGAGAATTTGGATATTATTAGTAAAATACTTTAGAAGAACATCACCAAATTATAGAATGTATTACAATTTTGTCTGATAATTATTTAACCTTGAACACCACAAAATATGATTGCAATAAAGGTTGTAATTCAAGTAAACTGGTTAGACAAGAACAAGCATATCTTGACTTCCCATCGCACCTTTTTGACTTCCCATGTGACTTCCTATATGTAGCCAGCCATTGACTGTCTAACATGATTGTACTGGGTCTTGATTGCATAAGGTGCATTTAACCTTTTATTTTGGTGGGCATAAAAATTGGAAACATTTTTCCTGTTTTCAAAGTCACAGAATATTTATAATGTTTTCGTTAACAGCATGTATTTCGAAGCAGTAAAGATAACGACTAAACTTTGGTTAAATTATTAAGATATTAAGATTAACAATATATTCAAATAACACTTTCATATTAAAATGTCATGCTAATAAAAAGCCATAGAATTTGAGCTGAACTGTGGCTTTTTAACGGTAGTAGATGTTAGTCAACAAAAAGATATCAGGAAATAATATACAGTACACGCTTCACAGCTTATTCAGAGAAATAACGTTGACTGTGTATGAATTTAAAAACACCAAGCTTTATTTCCATGCATTACTGTCACTTCAAGCAAGATGATGCATGGAAAACCTTTTTAATATAATAATAGGGCATTGTATGTAGGGTGAATGCAGGTAAATGGGCCATCAGGTAAAGTGGGTTGTTTAAGTTTGATTGTGCTCAATGGGTTTGCACTTTCAGAGCATAACAATGATCTGTAATTAAAGAGACACTATTAATTTAAATGATAAAATAGTTTTTGTTGATGTAATATGAGATTTGTGGGTGTGGCCATGCAAAAAAAGTTTTACAATATGGTTACCATTTTAAATGTTCCTCTTACTCAATTTGTTGCATGTGTTATAGTCACATTTTAATATGTTATAGAGTTCAGTTTCATCAATATTCTGATTTCTGAATATTAAGATATTTCACTCATAGCCTAGGCTATAGGCGCTTGGGTTTGTAAAATATGTTATTGAATGTTTGTTTGGTAATATTTGTTAATAAGTCGTGTGTTTTTTTAATTAAGAAATAGGATACTTTTTAATAAATCAGGGATGGCCCACTTAGACCAGCTGGCCAACTTTACCAGAAATTTGTCTGGAGTGCATAATCTCCAAATGTTTATTGGTATATACCTTGCAAATAACACATAATATCAACTGTATTCAAATTGAAGTATTATAGCTGGACCGTAAAGTTAACAAAGGTAATAAAGAAAAGAAACGAATAACAAAAACATTTAGGTATCTAATAGCGTGAAGTGATGTGAAGTTCAAGTATGGTAACCCATACTCAGAATTTGTCCTCTGCATTTAACCCATCCAAGTTAGTGCACACACATTAGGAGCAGTGAGCACACATACACACACACACACTGCAGACCGTGGACACACACACCTGGAGCAGTGGGCAGCCATTCACTGCGGCGCCCGGGGACCAATTAGGGGTTAGGTGCCTAGCTCAGGGTCACCTCAGTCATTTCCTGTTAACAAAAAGTGGCCCACTTTACCTGCATTCACCCTAATGAAATATTTAAAGTGTATTCGAATCCAATTCTACTAATAATCCGAGACATGTATTCATGCTTAATATTTCCTGAATAATTACTTGCATAAAGAAATCTACTTTGTGTTAGTTCAGTTACTTGTGTCGGCAGTGTGCAGTAGACACACCCATCTTTACGATTTCTATATAGCGCTTATTCTGCCCGAAAAGACCATAAACATTAAAGATAATGTTTGAAGTATCAATTAATGTACATACATATACACTCACCTAAAGGATTATTAGGAACACCTGTTCAATTTCTCATTAATGCAATTATCTAATCAACCAATCACATGGCAGTTGCTTCAATGCATTTAGGGGTGTGGTCCTGGTCAAGACAATCTCCTGAACTCCAAACTGAATGTCAGAATGGGAAAGAAAGGTGATTTAAGCAATTTTGAGCGTGGCATGGTTGTTGGTGCCAGACGGGCCGGTCTGAGTATTTCACAATCTGCTCAGTTACTGGGATTTTCACGCACAACCGTTTCTAGAGTTTACAAAGAATGGTGTGAAAAGGGAAAAACATCCAGTATGCGGCAGTCCTGTGGGCGAAAATGCCTTGTTGATGCTAGAGGTCAGAGGAGAATGGGCCGACTGATTCAAGCTGATAGAAGAGCAACTTTGACTGAAATAACCACTCGTTACAACCGAGGTATGCAGCAAAGCATTTGTGAAGCCACAACACGCACAACCTTGAGGCGGATGGGCTACAACAGCAGAAGACCCCACCGGGTACCACTCATCTCCACTACAAATAGGAAAAAGAGGCTACAATTTGCACGAGCTCACCAAAATTGGACAGTTGAAGACTGGAAAAATGTTGCCTGGTCTGATGAGTCTCGATTTCTGTTGAGACATTCAGATGGTAGAGTCAGAATTTGGCGTAAACAGAATCAGAACATGGATCCATCATGCCTTGTTACCACTGTGCAGGCTGGTGGTGGTGGTGTAATGGTGTGGGGGATGTTTTCTTGGCACACTTTAGGCCCCTTAGTGCCAACTGGGCATCGTTTAAATGCCACGGCCTACCTGAGCATTGTTTCTGACCATGTCCATCCCTTTATGACCACCATGTACCCATCCTCTGATGGCTACTTCCAGCAGGATAATGCACCATGTCACACAGCTCGAATCATTTCAAATTGGTTTCTTGAACATGACAATGAGTTCACTGTACTAAAATGGCCCCACAGTCACCAGATCTCAACCCAATAGAGCATCTTTGGGATGTGGTGGAACGGGAGCTTCGTGCCCTGGATGTACATCCCACAAATCTCCATCAACTGCAAGATGCTATCCTATCAATATGGGCCAACATTTCTAAAGAATGCTTTCAGCACCTTGTTGAATCAATGCCACGTAGAATTAAGGCAGTTCTGAAGGCGAAAGGGGGTCAAACACAGTATTAGTATGGTGTTCCTAATAATCCTTTAGGTGAGTGTATCTGAAAACTACTCATGTGCGACTGAAACGCTGCAAATCAGGTGATTTTAGGTCAACGTTTTGGCTGTAAGTCAATGATGCTCTCTGTCGGTAGGGAATAGCAAGATGGCCGCTTGGCTTGAACACTTCCGATGACACAGCAGTTTAGAACGCAATGAGCGATCCAGTCATTATACAGATCCGTGGTTCAAATACAAAATTATAAAGATGGCTGTGCACTTGTTTCTCTGGCGCATAAGGTCTATGCCCCACAAAATGCTATCTAATTTTTAAAAAAAGTTTATGACAATTGCTAATTGGTTACATATTCACACAGCAGCAGTATATTATCATAATATGATTATGAAACCTAAATACTAATTATGAAAAAGAGTGACAAAAGAAACTGACACTTTCAAGAAATACAACCGACTGAGATTATATTTAGTAAATGTGGTTAATATCTGTTGTACAAATGAAACTACCAATTTATGGAAAACACATTTCTTAATATTTCCCTATACAATGCATGTGTTACAGACACGCCAGGCTCCACCATCCCCCAATCACAGCACACTCACTCACACAGTCATCGTCCGGTCTCGTTAGCATCAAGACTTACCTTTATGCTCACCTCTAGGACTGCTTCAAGCTACTTACCTGTCTCCAAGTCTCCTTCGTTGTTCTTCGTCTCGTGAGTTCTCCTGTGTCTTCTCTGCTCCAGTCAGTCTCCAGCCCGCTATATCTGCAAAGGACAAGGACAGTATCACTCAGTCATCCATATCAGTTACCTGGCAATTCCACGTTCACTCACCTGCACTGCTATTTACTCTTCTGGTTGTTCAATAAACATCCGTTACCTGCATCCCTTTGTCTCTGTCCCTTCTGTATTGTAACAGCATGTGCTTTCACACTAGTGTAGAAATTCACTAAAGAGGAAGGCAAGGGGACAGATGAACCCATTTACATACATGTGTGGGTTTCTACATTCCAACAAATGTTTCCTGCCTGCTCTGCATTTTTCTCTATGATAACATCAGTATGTATGCTGTCATATACCGCACTCTCACTCAGACCACATCCATATTACTATTTCTACTATTAGTGTGGAGAGAGAAAAGCAGATCTCTGAAAAGCACACTTCCTCAAATGGAAAGCAGAACCATCAAATCGTCTGCAGACATAAAATGTGGAATGGCATCAAGTCCTTATTAATCCTTACAATCTTGAAAGAGTTCACACATGGCTCCTCAGAGATTTAAAACGGAATTATGACAAAAGTGAATTTGCACAGTTTGGGGTTGATTCAATTATTATTTGGTGCTCAAGAAACATTTGTTTTATTATTATTGTTGTGCTGCTTAACATTTTTGTGGAAACCATGCTGCATTTTTCCCCAGGATTCTTTGACTAGAAAGGTAAAAAGAACAGCATTTATTTGAAATAATTATTTTGCAACATTATACAGTACATGTCTTTACAGTCACTTTAACGCATCCTTGCAGATTAAAAATATTGATCTTTTGAGCACACAATTTTAAAGCCACAACAGTGCATTTGAAGTTAAATAAAAAAATAGCTTTTGGAAAGTTATAGTAACACAATTGTCTTTCCTCTAATAATTCTGTAGCTGTAGATATTTGCTTTAGTGCATTAGAGGAGACATAGTATTTGTACTAATGCAAAAATATTATACAATCAGGAAAGTTGGGTGTTTACATTTAAGCCTTAAAGGGCAAGCGCCCTCATACTGAGCTTTTCAGTCAGAGGGCCAGGGATTGGCTGGAAAATGGTAGTAAAGGCTATTACAAAAAACAAAACTCACTAACATTATAAGTGAACCCCAAGGAAATGAATAGAAATAAAAAAAAAAAAAAAAGCATTTTAAGATGCCTTTAATAATTAAAAAAATAATTGTCCACCTTTGTCAAAGAATATGATGTCCTATGAGGAAGAAGAAAGAAGGAGAATGAAGAGAGATTAGTCCAAACAAAAATCACTACTATAATACTATGGGCCAGATTTAATAATCACTAAATGGATTAAGACATGCTTTTTTTTTCAGTGTTAAATAAATGCACAAATTCCAGTAAATTGATTACCGCACACCTTAGTGAATCACGTTGCATGATTTTTTTAATACTCTCCTCCCATAAATTTTGCGTCTGAAAGGGAAACTCCAACAAATGCATATGCGATATGCTTTTCATCACTAATTTTTCACTGCATGTCTTTAATAAATCCTGACAGTTTAATGCCAAAAGAGGGTTTGCGCTGGCGCAAGCTGTTAGTAAATCTGAAACTTTTATATCTCTCAATATAAAAGTTTAAAATGCCAGATCTCTGAATGAACTTTTCTAGCATACAATACATACAGCTAGATGTCCAGTGAATCACTGAAATCCTTGACTTAATACTCACAATAAGGAAGCAAGCACCCATAAGTACTGTCTTCATTTTAACATCCATGTCCAGAGGGAAAAAGTTGGTGACATCAGTGAAGCATTTCTTTATGAAACCACTTTGTTGCTTTATGATTCGACCAATTGACTTCCCACCAGTCATGCCTATTACCTGAAAACAGACCTTCTTAGTTGTGAAAAACATGCATTGGTATGCAAAATGCAAAACGCCTTAACGGGCTTAAGTCTAAAAAAATATTTAATTCTAGCACTAACATTGCCTGAAATAAAAGTTACCTCAAAGTTTGTCACCACAGCATTTGAGTGGAAGGAAGGGCCCTTGGATTTTCAGTAGTACCTCATTGTTGGGGCCCAGGATGGAGAATCTTGGTAAAAAGCAGATAGCCTATGGTATTTCACATAGCCTGTGGTAACTCCAAGGGGAGCCTGTATCTCAATCTGAGGATGGAAAATTCACATCAATGAATAAATAAAAAAGGAAAGTATGTGAAAATGTGTGCAATAAGTATAGGCTACAAAGAAAGTTTTTTGAGGCACCTACAGTTACAGGCGGTTCAAGAACACTGAATAGAAATCCAGTTGTTTATACCTAAATTTATAGCAATTTCTCAATTTATTAATAGTAATGCCAAATCCATCTCTGCTCTAACTGATTTAAGTGAGCATTTAAAATATTTAACTGGCTATGTGACTGTGTAGAAGCGACTGGGGGAAAAAAATCTGATTCTAAAATACAGAATATTAAATACTGAAATGTAAACACACAGCTAAAAATAGAACACCGTCCATCTCATGCTAAATTAGTTTAAGCCCTCGTGCCACTGTTCCATAAAAAGAATTAGCTCAAATCTCTGCACAGCATGTCCTTTAAAACCCAACAACTAAATCATATCATATCCCCATTTATACCAGGATCAGCTTTGATAAAAAAACAACTTCAACTTACAACCGGGAGTTGTGATGCATAGGTTCGTGACTTTACATCTCTCGTCGTAGTTTATGTACTGAAACATTCCTTCACAAAGCAGTTACTCTTGTTAAAAGCTAAACTATACAAACATCTTTATTAAGCAATTCTGTAAATTGTCACCAAAAAAAAAAAGTTTCACTGATTCTGTTTAATGTAACTTTAGGGGCCAATGGCATCCTCGTCAATTTGTTGTTGTTGTTGTCTGAAGCCTTGTATGTTGGAGCTCCTTTCAACATCTCTAATAAGACATTGGGCCCTATCATACACCCGGCGCAATGCGACGTCAGGCGCGACGCAAGTGTTTTTTTGCTAGTTTCAGCCCGACGCAGTTATCATTTTCACGTCCAGCGCCACGCCCATCTGTTCGCCCATGGGAGTGCTGGTCTGAAAATGAGGTGTGTTCAGGCGCATTGTTGGCGTGTTGCTATTTTGAGGCAACTGAAAACGACTGTGCCATTGACCAACAAAAACCTGGTCTAAAGTCAATAGCGCAGTAATTTTTTTGTGTTATTTAAAGGGCGTGTTAGTTATATGCACCTATAGGCGGGTGCACAACGCACGTACACTCTGCTTATTACACACACAGGGACGCACAGCAGCACACAAACATTTTTAAATATTAAGAATAAAAGGATTCCTCTCTGGAGAAGCGTTCAGTCTTTCCGCTCGCAAATTCCGCCATGTAAATAGCGAATCCGCAATGGTGCAAGCGCAACTGGCTTTTAAAGGGAATGGGAGATGAGACTCTGATTGGTTTATTGCACGTTAAGCCCAAAACACACCCATGACTCATTAAGAGACTAGGTACAACCCTTTTAGACCATGCACCTGGCGCGCCAACCGTTTTTTCCGTCATTAAACTAGCAAAAGTCGATTCGGACACGCCCTAAGTGCACCTGCGCCGTGCGCTCAGATCGTTAAAAAAGGGCCCATTGTATTTAGATGTTACATAACCCTTGATAAGACTGATAAAGACTATTCTACCTCTTGTAGAAAGCAGTGCATTGGTCTGTGCAGCCGTATAACCTCTTAGCCCATGTTGTCTTTAATTCGCATTTGAAAACTGCGCGCTGAACCACAGATATTGCGTGTAAAGCAGTCACTTTTTCTTTGGCGTGGTAGATCTCTTGCCCAATGCTGTTCTTGATCTCATACTGGTTGTTGGTCTCAAACCCAGTGAGCACTGTAGACAAGTATGATCAAAGTTAAAGGTGTGAACAAAAATGCTTTTAAACATTGGCAGTGCTCTAATATGATTAAACAAGAAACATGAACAAGAAAGGGCTAGAAGAAGACTCACTCTCTATACATGATATTTTTTGGTGAATAAGGATCTGGTCGATCTGAAATAAAAAAACAAAACAAAACAAAACAAAACAAAAAAAAACAACAGGTAGTAACCAGACATCACACTTAAAGGAAAGTGTATTGAAAGAAAGAGAGAGAGAGAAAGCCCACCTGCGTGAAGTACTTGAGACCGGGTGATACTCCAAAAGGTATAACCAGTGGTGGAGCTGCAGGTGCTAGAGACATTTATGAGGAGGACAGACATACATCATCATTAGCCTTGCGTTGTTTTTACAGCATTAACGATCATTAAATACATCCATTCCACACACCATGCTTATGACTAAAATAAATAACATTTGAACATATTGAACATATATCACACTCCTATACACATTTATTTTGGTTACCTGCATATGGTTGAACCTGGTCAGGTGCTGGATTGCTTGGACCAGATGGATTCATGACCGGCTGAACTGGAGCTGGTTGATTCACTGGCTGGAGCTCTACAGGAGCCAGTGTCGGACCATGAGGCATGAGATTTGGAAGATTGTTTTGGGCTGGAGAGCCTAGTTTGAGACCATAATAATTTTTTTGTGTGCCACTATTTATATTGATGTGCTTCTGTGTTCTGGATCATTGAATGAACAGACAATAAAGAGACAACAAAGTACATTTGAAAATATTAACTTTTATTGTATATGGAAAGTAGAGCCGTTGTTTTAGTTGAACATTTGCACATCTCTATATTATGTAACACTCAGATATACATTTATTCTATGTTTACCTGCTTAGAGTTGAACTTGGTAAGGAGCTGGATTACTTGGACCAGACGGATTCATGACCGGCTGAACTGGAGCTGGTTGATTCACTGGAGGAGCCGGTGTAGGACCATGAGGCATGAGATTTGGAAGATCATTTTGGACTGGAGAGACTAGTTTGTGACAATAAATAATAATTTGTATTGACATGCTTCTGTGTTCTGGATCATTGAATGAACAGACAATAAATAGATTAGTAAATTTGAAAATATAAAATTTATGCAAAGTATAAATATTCATGACCAGCTGAACTGGAGCTGGTTGATTCACTGGCTGGAGCTTTACTGGAGGAGAACCGACCACCTCCAGTTCCGTCTGGTCCAATTATTGCATTGCCTTGCCAGATTGAGCTGTATGTAGGTAAACATAGAATAAATGTATCTGAGTGTTACATAATATTTAAATCTTCAAATGTTCAACTAAAAAAAAAGGGAACAAACTAAAGAAATGCTATATTATTACACTAACTAGATTATTAAAACATTCAAGGTTTTCACTGTCTTAAACTAGGCTATCCAGTCCAATACTACCTTCCAAATCCCATGCCTCAGCTTGAAGTTCCTGTTAGTATAATAATATAGCATTTCTTTAGTTTGTTCCCTTTTTTTTAGCTGAACATTTGAAGATTTAAATACTATGTAACACTCAGATACATTTATTCTATGTTTACCTCCATACAGCTCAATCTGGCAAGGCAATGCAATAATTGGACCAGACGGATTCATGACTGTCTGAACTGGAGGTGGTCGGTTCTTGAGCTCTGCGGCTGAGGAAGCCAGTTCAATTCCTAGTTGAGGCATTAGATTTGCAAAGTGGATTTAGGGTGGACAGCCTAGTGCAAAAAAGTGAAAACACTATAGTAATTTTTCTTCTTCCTGTTTTAGCTGATTTTTTATTCAGATATACAATGTATTCTTATTTTACCTCCAGACGGCTGAAACTGGTGAAGTGCTGGATTACTTGGATCAGACAATTTCAAGGCTGGCTAAATTGGAGGTGGTGGATTGTCTGCCTGGAACTCTACAGCAGGACCTTCAGGCTGAGGCATGGGATTTGGTGGACAACCTAGATTAAGATGACAAGACATCTTCTGGGTTTCAGATCACAGACATCCATCATTACACACCAAAACTGAATCTGAGTGTGCAAGGGATTTGAGAGCTACAATGGGGTAAGATTTTCAGTGAATAACTAATTTGGTTTGTTCATCAAACAAAGCTGTCATATGGCCTACTTTTAGGCTCAAGGCTTTTTCTAATCAATGTTGAACTTGATGGTTAGAAGGTGATATTATGACTATTCAGTGACACACATACAGAAAAGAAAAAAGAAAGCTGAAGCCACTCACGGTTGGCAGACAAACACATAACATGTTGTATTCCATAGAATGTGGCAAAACATGTTATTGTGCATTTCATTCATGCCGCCAGTTGTTTAGACTGAAAAAATTTAATTCAAAGAAGACAATTCACTACAAGACAAACCACATAGCAGTGGTCACCTGCTAGAGAAAACATTAGCACAGTAAAACTGTGACTGTTAATTAAATAAAGACATTATTAGTATTATTATGGTAACACTTTACAATAAGGTTTCATTAGTTAACCACATTAGTTAAACTATAACAATGAACAATACTTCTTCAGCATTTATTAATCTTAGTTAATGTTAATCTCAGCATTTACTAATACTAATACATTAAGATCAAAAGTTGTATCTGTTAACATAAGTTAATGCATGTGAATTTAATAACTATAACATAAGGAAAGGTTAATAAATGTAGTAAAAACATATTGATCTTTGTTAGTTCACGTTAGTTAATGCATTAGTTAATGTTAACAAATGAGACCTTATTGTAAAGTGTTACCATTATTATTTAAAACGACTAAAACTTCAGTACCTGGTTCTGACATTTTGAAGACAAGTCTGTTTGACTGTACAGTCACCTTTTGTTAGAGAAGCAGCACGACCTCTATGGTGATGGAGGAAATATAAATAAATACATTCTTACACAATATTGTGTCCAAATGAAGGCAGAAACATAGTATGATTTCCAACAACTACAAAGACCAATGGTAAATTATCACGTACCTATTAAAACTCTGAACAAAGTCTTAGGATGCTCCACAAACAAGCCCTCTTGTAGAGAAGTTCCTTGGTGATGATTGTTAGGATAAAGGAATTAATGATATTTTGAGATTTCCTTTTGTTTAGCGAATGCAGATACTTGTGTTTGTGGCGTTATCCTTTACATGCACTTGTGGTTTCTGTTTTATAGTATCCCCTCCCCTTTTCTTACATATTCAAATTAACAACCTGAGAAAGGTGCAAGATTTTTTTAATCCTATTACCCTCATACCTCACGCTACCAGTTTTAGTAGATAAAATATGAGATATGAGATTTAGCTTACATAACATACTTACAAAACTCCAAAAAATGAATAACTGCCATCTAAAGTGATATTAATAACTTAAGATCAGACTTCTATCCATCTGTCCATCTATTCAATTTATGTCATTTATTATGTAATGCAACGCAAAGTGTTGATCTAATCTGAATTTGGCACCTGATTTTGGTCAAATTGGATACCCAGATCTACAAAAAGAACTACTTAATGATAATTATTCCTGTTTTTGTGGTAATCCTTTAAAATATGAACCTGGGAACGCAGTTGTTATGAAAGTTAGTGGTTCTCAACGAACCAGGGGGCCTCAACAACCTTTCAAGGGGGTCTCAAGATGACTTAAAATTATTTAGACAAAACAAGCATTATATTTCAGATATATTTGTGGACAATGGGAGGTTGAGATCCACTGATGTAGGTAAACCGGTTGTACAAAAACAAGAGCATCTTGTTGACATCAAAAAATGTACTGGGTTGTCGCACTGTCTATAAATACTGTAAATACTAGTCTTTGTGTGTGTGTGTGTGTGTGTGTGTTTAGAGGTAAACCATAAGTAACATACATTTTAGGTAATGCTTTCCTCATTTTGTTTAAAAAGATTGACAGATTATTGTTTTTTTTTTTAAGGTAGGTATTGTAAAATTGTAAATGCTAGATATTTTAGCTTGGGCTCACATCTGAAGTCCTTTATTTAGATACATATTAGGGGTTCTGCACACTATGAAAAAAAAAAAAAAAGAAAAGTAAAAAGTTTCTAGAGAATGTCTGTTAAAAAACAAACCAGAAAAATGCTGTTGAATTAAAAACATGGATAATCTGTAAAACAGTAATTTCACTCTAAATTGCCTTAAACCATTTGTTTAAAAAATAATATTTATATTATGTAAGTAATGTGAGTATAATATTGTGAAATTATTTCATTTGAGTCCACTAAACAAAGAATATTTCTTAATATAAAATTAAACTAAACACGCTCAAACGCAGAGCATCTAAAACGCAACTTAATTAAATAAAATAATTAAACCAAAATAAATCGATTTAACTTAAATCTCTTGGAGTTAACCATTAGCTAGCAATAACGCATTCATGAGCTAATGTATAGACATCACTGCATTGGCAACTACAGAGTTACCACCTTTAAATAAAGCAAAATGCAGCATAACATCAACATGTTGTAGTCCGTTCTTGACCTAAACATAGGCTCTACTCTTCAAAACAACAGAAACCCTTTAAATTCCAACAGAATACAACATTAAACACTAACAGTTCTCCCTCATATTCAATTAAAAATTATTACATTTCAACATTTATTCTCTATTTAGTTCAACTATAGTAAGTGCAATGAAACTTCACTAATAGTTGAGTGACATTCACTCGTTTCATTTAGTAAAACATTGTTTTTTTACAGATTATCTTTTAAATTCGACAGTACTTTTTGTTTTTTAACAGACATTCTCTGGAATCTGCTGCCAGAAAAATTTGGTTTTTTTATGGGTTGTTTTTTACAGATCTGTAAACTGAGTTTACTTTTTATTACTGTTAAAATACACTTCATGGTGTATGTTTTTTACAAACCCGATTCCAAAAAAGTTGGGACACTGTACAAATTGTGAATAAAAAAGGAATGCAATAATTTACAAATCTCATAAACTTATATTTTATTCACAATAGAATATAGATAACATATCAAATGTTGAAAGTGAGACATTTTGAAATGTCATGCCAAATATTGGCTCATTTTGGATTTCATGAGAGCTACACATTCCAAAAAAGTTGGGACAGGTAGCAATAAGAGGCCGGAAAAGTTAAATGTACATATAAGGAACAGCTGGAGGACCAATTTGCAACTTATTAGGTCAATTGGCAACATGATTGGGTATAAAAAGAGCCTCTCAGAGTGGCAGTGTCTCTCAGAAGTCAAGATGGGCAGAGGATCACCAATTCCCCCAATGCTGCGGTGAAAAATAGTGGAGCAATATCAGAAAGGAGTTTCTCAGAGAAAAATTGCAAAGAGTTTGAAGTTATCATCATCTACAGTGCATAATATCATCCAAAGATTCAGAGAATCTGGAACAATCTCTGTGCGTAAGGGTCAAGGCCGGAAAACCATACTGGATGCCCGTGATCTTCGGGCCCTTAGACGGCACTGCATCACATACAGGAATGCTACTGTAATGGAAATCACAACATGGGCTCAGGAATACTTCCAGAAAACATTGTCGGTGAACACAATCCACCGTGCCATTCGCCGTTGCCGGCTAAAACTCTATATGGCAAAAAAGAAGCCATATCTAAACATGATCCAGAAGCGCAGGCGTTTTCTCTGGGCCAAGGCTCATTTAAAATGGACTGTGGCAAAGTGGAAAACTGTTCTGTGGTCAGACAAATCATAATTTGAAGTTCTTTTTGGAAAACTGGGACGCCATGTCATCCGGACTAAAAAAGGAAAAGGACAACCCAAGTTGTTATCAGCGCTCAGTTCAGAAGCCTGCATCTCTGATTGTATGGGGTTGCATGAGTGCGTGTGGCATGGGCAGCTTACACATCTTGAAAGGCACCATCAATGCTGAAAGGTATATCCAAGTTCTAGAACGTCGTCTCTTTCAGGGAAGACCTTGCATTTTCCAACATGATAACGCCAGACAACATACTGCATCAATTACAACATCATGGCTGCGTAGAAGGATCCGGGTACTGAAATGGCCAGCCTGCAGTCCAGATCTTTCACTCATAGAAAACATTTGGAGCATCATAAAGAGGAAGATGCGACAAAGAAGACCTAAGACAGTTGAGCAACTAGAAGCCTGTATTAGACAAGAATGGGACAACATTCCTATTCCTAAACTTGAGCAACTTGTCTCCTCAGTCCCCAGACGTTTGCAGACTGTTATAAAAAGAAGAGGGGATGCCACACAGTGGTAAACATGGCCTTGTCCCAACTTTTTTGAGATGTTGATGCCATGAAATTTAAAATCAACTTATTTTTCCCTTAAAATAATACATTTTCTCAGTTTAAACATTTGATATGTCATCTATGTTGTATTCTGAATAAAATATTGAAATTTGAAACTTCCACATCATTGCATTCTGTTTTTATTCACAATTTGTACAATGTCCCAACTTTTTTGGAATCAGGTTTGTATCTTAACCACATCAAAATCCTCAGTGTTAAATGAACACTGCTCAGTGTGCACACTACAGAGTGTTAAAGTAACACTGAAGCAGTGTTGAAGTTAATGAGATTATTAAGTGATTAATTAAAAGACCATTACCAGAAAAACTCTGTTAAATCTCAATAAGAACTTTTGTGAACGTATGACAGAAATAAAGTCAGTTTTTAATCAGATTTAGATAATCAGACTGAGAGATTTAATGTCTTCTTTTCTCTTCAGTTGATTTCATTTTAAGGTTGTGGCTGAAGTCAGTTTTAGTTGTTTCTCTGTCCTTCAAGACTTCTTATTAACAGCATGTGTTCGTCTTTAATGATACCCAGTGTCTGAATTCGCTCACGTTTTGATTCACTCGTCGAGTGGACTACACAGTAAACTAATGTGGGGAACAGTGGATGAGGGTAAAGGGTTTAACAGTTTTTTTTTTATGTAAAAAAATATTTTTCTGATTATTCAGTTACAGATTGTTCATGTTATTTTACATTAGACAAGATTTCACAGTCTATTTTTGTATTTTTTTTAATATTTACTGTATTTCAAAAATACAGGACAAATCTGTAAAAATATGTGGCAAAGCTACTGTAAAATTACAGTTTTTTTACAGTGAATATGCATGTTTTTGAACTTTTCTTAGATGCAGTCATAATATAAATCACACAAATCACCAACATAATTTTATACATTTATTATGTATAATGTTACACTAATATTGCATATTATAGAAACGAATACAAACACATAGGCAAAAAGATACATATGTATGCAAGATTTTTTTAATCCTATTACCCTCATACCTCACGCTACTAGTTTTAGCAGATAAAATATGAGATATGAGATTTAGCTTACATAACATACTTACAAAACACCACAAAATGAATAACTGCCATCTAAAGTGATATTAATAACTTAAGATCAGACTTCTATCCATCTGTCCATCTATTCAATTTATGTCATTTATTATGTAATGTAACGCAAAGTGTTGATCTAATCTGAATTTGGCACCTGATTTTGGTCAAATTGGATACCCAGATCTACAAAAAGAACTACTTAATGATAATTATTCCTGTTTTTGTGGTAATCCTTTAAAATATGAACCTGGGAACGCAGTTGTTATGAAGGTTAGTGGTTCTCAACGAACCAGGGGGCCTCAACAACCTTTCAAGGGGGTCTCAAGATGACTTAAAATTATTTAGACAAAACAAGCATTATAATAAATTAGTTATGCCAAGCTGTAAAATATTTTAATAGGTAGATATTGTGAGTGTGGTGGGGCATCAGATATATTTGTGGACAATGGGAGGTTGAGATCCACTGATGTAGGTAAACCGGTTGTACAAAAACAAGAGCATCTTGTTGACATCAAAAAATGTACTGGGTTGTCGCACTGTCTATCCTGTAAATACTAGTCTTTGTGTGTGTGTGTGTGTGTGTGTGTGTGTGTGTTTAGAGGTAAACCATAAGTAACATACAAAAGATACATATGTATGTATATATATTGATTATAGATGGGTAGACCAGGGAATTTCATAACTCTCAGTTTAACCAATTAGTAATTCGCTACTGTGGTGGTAAATTTGATTAACAAAGAAAATGTGTGTACAAAATTTAAACAGATGTCTTACTGTTATGGTTACAATTCACCATGTTTGTGGTACTTACTTTAGGGAACAACTTTAATGTATAATGTGGGAAAATATCAAAGTTTAAGGAACATGGTGACCAAAACACAGATGTTTTAACACTCCTCAGTCTGCATATTTCCTAACAGAGAGAATCTCTTGTCACAGTGTGAACATTTGTAAGGTTTCCCTCCAGTGTGAGTTAAGTGGTGCTGTTTAAGTTCGGAACATGTAAAAAACGTCTATATATAGCAAACCAGGACAAAAGACATTGCCATATGGTATGTAATGACAGAAAACTGATAGTTTTTACTTAATAGTTTTTAGAATAATTTCCTGAATTTCCATTTGCATTTCATGCTACTCATTTATTATTTTATTATTAGATTTAATATATAAGACCATCCTATGATTTTACAGTGAGTCAGTGGGTAACTAGTTTTTCTAAGCGCCCCCTGTAGGACACTATTTCTTCACGCACTGAAAAAACCTACGAGTCAATACAAATAGGCTTTCTACCTGTTTTAAGCAACATACACACAGAAAACCATGCAACTACTTGCTTTTTCCCCCCTGAAGTCAGTAACTTGCTTGTGCCGCCCCCTTCATCATGCATTATTTGGCTGTAGGAACATTTGTATACACTGAATGCTTTGCATTTAGCATAATACAATTGAATTTCCTTCTTAAAGACAGAAAAATATACTTTATGTAGTTAAGTCCAAAAAAAACATGCATATGGCTTATTTATAATAAAAAATAAAAAGTTAACAAAAACATACAAATGTTAGCTGCTTGTACTGTAACAGTAATTTGTAATTATTCTAGGCAATGACTGTTTTAAAGGCACCAGTGAATGATACTTCGGCTGTTATTGTAAATATTGAACACTATAAAACGACCATGAACACGTTCCTCGGGCTCATTGCAGTGGCAGCTGTCTATAAGGTTTGGTTACCAAAGAAAACCAAAGGCCATCCCTTGACTGTGGGAATTTCATCATTTTAACTAAAAGTCCTTAAGTGTTCGCAAAGTGATGCAAGTTAGTTGAAAATATGTTACTTTAGAAGTGACTCATCAGGAGCTCTAAGAGAACACAGTATTGCGCTGGTTTGTGTCTCCAACTTTTTCAAAGAACATGAAATCCTATGAAAAGAAAAAGAGAGCAAAAAAAAAAAAAAAAAAATCGAAGAGTCAGAACAGATATCTAGTAGGGAAGAATGTGTTTTAGTCTATGTGATTTCTGGTTTAATAAAATAGTTTTATATTGATTGTAGTTGCATAATGGTAAACGATCTGTGGTCTCATGCATAATGCTCTCAAAAGGCATTACTGAGCACTTCAGACTATCATTCAATGTGTGGTTTATTAAATGTGTTGTTAGTTTAATACTCACAATAAGGAAGCAAGTGCCCAAAAGTACAGCCTTCATCTTAACATCCATGTCCAGAGGGAACTGAATGCCAAAGTTGTCAGTGTCAGTGAAGACTTCCTTTAACAGGCCGCTCCACTGCTTACTGATTCGACCAATAGACTTCCCAGCACCGTCTTTGCCGCCTTTTAGCTAAAGAAAGAAATCAGATTTTATGGTGAAAAACCACCAGTTCCAAAAGGATTTTGCTTGGTGTCATAATAGAACCTGCCTTTGAATTTAAATTTCAATCCAATTCTAAATAGCTACCTCGAAGTTCACGTCACCACAGCAGTTACATGCCAAGCAGGGCCCCTCGAGCTTCATCACAGTCTCCTTGTTGGGCCCCTGGATGGAGAATTTTGGATAACAGGGATGCCAATCCTGCTTCACATACCCTATGGTGGTTCCCGGGGGGGCCTGTACCTCCATCTGAAGGTGACATATTCAAAAGAAGACATCGTTATTTACAGTATATGCATAACAAATTATAAGTGTATAGCAACGCCCAAATTGATTTAAGCTAATAGCTATGCGTGCATAAATACACTACAGTTTAAAAGGTTGGGGCCGGTAAGGTTTTTTTTTAATGTTTTTGTAATAATTTAAATAACTGATGATACACAAATGCTTTTTTCGAATGGAAACTCACGCTGCATCCCCTAGAGGGTGCTAGGAGGCATTCCCCATAGCGCCCTCTAGGGGACGCAGCGTCTCATTCCCATTCTCAGGGAACCATGTTTACATGCATAACCTGAGACGTTATTTATCCACTTTCCTTGTAGATATAAATTACAAAAGATTTACTCTTTATAAATGTACTCTTTTTAAAATGCAGTTGTACTTTTTCTAAGCAAACTCTAAACTAATTTAGATCTACTGTTAATTATATTCAAGTTTAAACCTCCACACATTTCTCAAAGACCATGTGAAAATGATCTTTGCAGACAGAGACAGAACATTTCACACAAGATTTGCACCTTTCCAAGCGTAACTTTTAGGCAGAGTTTCCACCGCTTCCTTTGTTTGAGCCTTCAGCTGTCATTTCCTGTAGCCTTTCTCTACTACATTTCTACTGAATAAAGTATTATCAAGCATTAATGTGCGTAGTATGAATGCAATCTGAATGTACTACATCCGTTGCCATGTTAGCATTATCATATGAGTTATAGAGTGTGTTGCGTCATTTCCCTGCCATTCATGACTGCTCTCTCATGGTCTATGGATCGTAGAGTGTCCATTAGGTGTGAATTTAAGAATCAAGGCAGAAGTAGTAGGTCATCCGGGTGCATTTTTTGCCTACTGTTTTATGAATACTGTGAATTCAGACATACTACTCGCATGCTGCTTTTCACCTACTGTATATCAGGAATGCAGTAACAGTGTATACTTATTTAACCCGGCTTCCAGAGAATAAATACAGTATTTACTTGTTTTGTAATTAATTAATTACTTTTCTCATACAACCAAATTAATCAAGAGATATATTTTGTAGAAAGAGAAGTGTCAGTTTTAACTTCTTATTTTATTCTGCTGTTCTCATATATAACTGTATGAGAAATGTAAGGACAACTGTGTCTAAGGTCATGAAGGTCAATAACGCACTACATGCATCCACTGACACATATGCATACTTAGTATGTGTAATTCTTTTTAAGATTTACAGCACAATTTGTCACTATATGTTAAACTATGACAGTGATCATGTGCAGAGGTTTGTATCAGTGCTCTGTGTGGATGTAGTTTTCATGTTCTGTTCCAGTGAAATCCTGACAAAAAAAGCCTTGAAGGGAAAAGATATTGCGTATGTTTTATCTATTTGTGCTTGCAGGGGTCGTTTATTATTTTTAGAGGCATGTGACCATGCCATAGTCCCTAGGAGAGTTTAACAGCAGACTCACCTGTGACCTTTACCAAACTTTCTTACATATATAGAACAAAATGTGTCCAGGATAATGTCTTTAAATGACCTCATGTAATAATAATAATAATAATAACAATAATTTGTTACATTTATATAGCGCTTTTCTGGGTACTTAAAGCGCTTTACATATAGAAGGGGGGAATCTCCTCAACCACCACCAGTGTGCAGCATCCACCTGGATGATGCGACGGCAGCCATATTGCACCAGAACGCCCACCACACACCAGCTGATTGGTGGAGAGGAGACCGAGTGATGAAGCCAATCAGTATATGGGGATTATTAGGAGGCCATGATGGACAGAGGCCAATGGGCAAATTTGGCCAGGATGCCGGGGTTATACCCCTACTCTTTTTCCGAGGGACATCCTGGGATTTTTTATGACCACAGAGAGTCAGGACCTCGGTTTAACGTCTCATCCGAAGGACGGAAATTATCCGAAATGCCTAAATTAAATCTGTTCATCATATAAAGCGATCGAGTCTCTTCAGAAAATTTGGAGTAAACCTCTCAATTCATATGGATTAGTTTTACAATCTCTTTATGAACTTTTTGATGCGTCAAAGTGGTAGTGGTAGACTGTCAATGGAGGGGTGTACGAACTCTTTAAAGGGTTAGTTTGTTTGAAGCGCTGCACGGTTTACACTACGTCAGCAGCGTAAGAGTCTGACACAGAATAGAAGAAATTGTTGAATAAAGTTGTTATTTTTGTTCGTTTTTTGCGCACAAAAAAATATTCTCGTCACTTCACAAAATTAAGGTTGAACCACTGTAGTCACATGGACTATTTTAATGATCTCTTTACTACCTTTCTGGGCCTTGAAAGTGGTAATTACATTGCTGGGGTCAGAGAGCTCTCCGATTTCATCAAAAATATCTTAATTTGTGTTCCAAAGATGAACAAAGGTCTTACGGGTTTGGAACGACATGAGGGTGAGTAATTAATGACAGAATTTTCTTTTTAGGGTGAACTAACTCTTTAAGTTAGTTTGAGGCTGGATCCTATTACTCATTTTCAATGGCCTCTAGAAGTGTGGAGAACTTTGTCTTGAGTAAACGCTCTGTCAACTGATTGAACTTCAACTTTAGCTGCTGGTCTTCATTGAGCATACTGGTCTTTTTATGTGGCTTAACTAATTCCTTTACATTATTATTGACAAAAATGTATCCAAAAATACTGTGTTGAGTCATAATTCCATAGGACCCACTTTATGCAATCTAGGGTTAACCTTACATTAGCTTTGCTATGACTTGTCTGTTATACCTCTTGCAGGCAGCAGGGGCACCAACAGGAGACACAACGGAAAGGTCGGATGAGTCGTATGACCTCTCGGTCAGCGTTGTCTTTGATCTTCATGTCAAAGCTGCGCAAGGCACCACAGCAGTTGCGTGTGCAGCAGTCATTTTTTTCTTTGGCAGAGTAGATCTTTTGACCGAGGCTGTTCTTGATCTCATACTGGTTGTTGGTCTCAAAGCCAATGATTGCTGTAGAGGACCGAAAAATATGCAGAGAGGTTGAAAAATGTTTCCAATTAAACTACGAGTCTGGTTTAAACAAAGTGTAGCAAAAAAGCAACAGTGAATGGAAGGGTTAAAAAAAAAAAAACAGGCAGCATGTGCTTTAATGCACATACCGCACTGAAATATAGTAAACAGCTTCAACTACATATGCATAATAAACAAAAAGACTTACCCTCTAACAACTCCACTTTCTGATGAATAAGGATCTGGTCAATCTGAAATGCAAAGAATTTACTATTAACAAGACATACAGAAACACTAATGGGAAAAACATGTCAGAAAGATGTCGATGTACCTTTTCTACAAACAAAAAAAAAAGTTTTTTTAAACTCTCCTTCTATAAAATGATGAATAATGAATGCTCATCAGGTTTGTTTTATGTAGCTTTTCAATTTTTGAAGGTGCTGTGTTATTTCTATCATACTTTTAATATAATAGTATTATATTTTGTACATGCAACTTAGCTAATTTTATTGTAAATAAAATAATAGTAATTTCATACATTTCACCATTTACCGTCAACTACAGACATTGCGTTCGCCATGTTTTCACAATGACAGGCCTCCCAACTTAAACTCTTGGCTCAAAGAAAAAAAAAATCCCAAGTTTCCTGCTCATAATTATGACATTGTGGTGGCGTTCATATGAGTTCAGCTCGTAACTACAATCTTTTCGACATGTCTTTAATGGCCTACCTGAGTGAGGTACTCCAGACCAGGTGGTACTCCAGCAGGCACTGACACTGGTGCAGCTACAGGTGCTAGAGAAAGTTGATGGAGGCACATCACCATTAGTCAGCTTGCATAATCAAACAATTGCTATGCATTTTCTTTATAGTATTAAAGTTCATTAGAATGTGTAGAATGTGTTAATTCAGAATTGTAAATATTAGCTTTTTTAATATTTCAAAAAGTACTTAAGATATATTATTTTATAGTAGTATATACTATATAATATTATATACTAATATATTATGTATATACACCGATCAGGCATAACATTATGACCACATGATAACATGATAATATTATGTTGGTCCGTCTTTGGCTGCCAAAACAACCCTGACCCGTCGAGGCATGGACTCCACTAGACCCCTGAAGGTGTGCTGTGGTATCTGGCCCCAAGATGTTAGCAGCAGATCCTTTAAGTCCTGTAAGTTGTGAGGTGGGGCCTTCATGGATCGGATTTTTATGTTCAGCACATCCCACAGATGCTCGATTGGATTGAGATCTGGGGAATTTGGAGGCCAAGTCAACACCTCAAACTCGTTGTTGTGTTCCTCAAACCATCCCTGAACCATTTTTGCTTTGTGGCAGGACGCATTATCCTGCTGAAAGAGGCCACAGCCACCAGGGAATACTGTTTCCATGAAAGGGTGTACATGGTCTGCAACACTGCTTGGGTGGTACGTGTCAAAGTAACATCCACATGGATGGCAGGACCCAAGGTTTCCCAGCAGAACATCACACTGCCTCCGCCGGCTTGCCTTCTTCCCATAGTGCATCCTGGTGCCATGTGCTCCCCAGGTAAGTGACGCACACGCACCCGGCCATCCACGTAATGTAAAAGAAAACGTGATTCATCAGATCAGGCCACCTTCTTCCATTGCTACGTGGTCCAGTTCTGATGCTCACGTGCCCACTGTTGGTGCTTTCGGCAGTGGACAGGGGTCAGCATGGGCACCCTGACTGGTCTGAGGCTATGCAGCCCCATACACAACAAACTGTGATGCACTGTGTATTCTGTCACCTTTCTATCAGAACCAGCATTAACTTCTTGGGCAATTTGAGCTACAGTAGCTCATCTGTTTGATCGGACCACATGGGCCAGCCTTCGCTCCCCACGTGCATCAATGAGCCTTGGCCACCCATTTCTTGGACTTTCTTGGACCACTTTTGATAGATACTGACCACTGCAGACCGGGAACACCCCACAAGAGCTGCAGTTTTGGAGATGCTCTGACCCAGTGGTCTAGCCATCACAATTTTCCTCTTGTCAAACTCGCTCAAATCCTTACGCTTGCCCATTTTTCCTGCTTCTAACACATCAACTTTGAGGACAAAATGTTCACTTGCTGCCTAATATATCCCACCCACTAACAGGTGCCGTGATGAAGAGATAATCAGTGTCATTCACTTCACATAATGTTATAATGTCATAATGTTATGCCTGATCGCTGTATAATAGGATAATATACATTTACCTTTTACCTACCACCATTTTTGAAGTATTTGTAAATTGAGTAGAAATTAGACATGTTTACCTCCATACGGCTGGCCCTGGTGAGATGCTGGACTAACTGGACCAGGCTGATACATGACTGGCTGATCTGGAACTGGCTGGTACCCTACTTGAAACCCTACAGGTGGGGCCACATATCCAGGATCTCCATAACCTCCCATGGGATAGGGGGGCATGGAGTGTCCACCTGGCTGGGGCATGGGATATGGAGGCTGGTGTGGAGATGGGTAGCCTGGTATAACACAATTTCAAATGCAAAGAGAGAAAACCATAATGTCAGTATATTGCTTATTTAGCTTTATTCTTATGAGAAATATTAAGCAATGATGTGAAAATAAATATGGAGGGAACAAAGTATAAATCATAAGATACAGTATCTGGTCTTCGCATTTTGTTTAGTTGTTTGAATAACACAGTTGGTACATGCAAATCTGCTACATTTGTACCGTGTTATGAGTTACTATGAGTGACATGACGTCAAGGCCAAGTATGGTAACCCAGAGGAATTTGTCCTCTGCATTTAACCCATCCAAGGTAATGCACACAGTAAGTAGTGAACACACACACAAACTGTGGACACACACACCCGTAGCAGTTATGTAATTAATGGGGATGTTTCTGTGCAGATTATGGAGTTATTTGGTTTGTGTATATTTTTGGATGTCGTGCTTGTATGGCTCTTTCAGATTGTGGTTGAAGTCAGAAACTCTACATATTGTTGTCTTTGAGCTACTCTGTTGTTGATTTACTCCCACCTGTACTTTGTTACTTTGCATAAGCCAGACTCTTTTTAGTCTTAAATCATAGACAGATGCCCTGAAATGCTGTAGAAAGTCCTGATGACTTGGAATGTATTCTTCCATTCAAGCCGTCAATGAAAATCCCACCATCTTGCCTCACCACTGGGACATGATTTGAGTTGGTGTGCAGTGGATTGTGAAATGACTGGAACAACTGACCGATTTATTCTCTTTCAATCAATAAATACAGAGACACAGAATTATGTATGTATGCTAGGGAATTCTTGTATGATCAGATTTCATTTTTTGCAGGCCTCCCATGTTCTGTGGAATGGATCTATTTTAGATTGCAGCGTACATGTAAGGCATTCCAATGGAAAAAAACAAAAATAGCCACCAATAACAGGAAGGGTCATAAATAATTCATTGTAACAATACTGACTATTTGCTGTCATCTATAAGAACATCATGAACAATGCATGTAATTGTGGAATAGAGAAGATGGTAAATATTTAATTACATCAGATCTTTTACAACAACAACAATCTATGTTTTTTCAGACATATAAAGTAGATGAAAATGAGGCATTAACTCCACAATTAGGACAAATATGTAATTTCTGGACTTTATTTTATTAAGATATACACTCACCTAAAGGATTATTAGGAACACCATACTAATACTGTGTTTGACCCCCTTTCGCCTTCAGAACTGCCTTAATTCTACGTGGCATTGATTCAACAAGGTGCTGAAAGCATTCTTTAGAAATGTTGGCCCATATTGATAGGATAGCATCTTGCAGTTGATGGAGATTTGTGGGATGTACATCCAGGGCACGAAGCTCCCGTTCCACCACATCCCAAAGATGCTCTATTGGGTTGAGATCTGGTGACTGTGGGGGCCATTTTAGTACAGTGAACTCATTGTCATGTTCAAGAAACCAATTTGAAATGATTCGAGCTTTGTGACATGGTGCATTATCCTGCTGGAAGTAGCCATCAGAGGATGGGTACATGGTGGTCATAAAGGGATGGACATGGTCAGAAACAATGCTCAGGTAGGCCGTGGCATTTAAACGATGCCCAATTGGCACTAAGGGGCCTAAAGTGTGCCAAGAAAACATCCCCCACACCATTACACCACCACCACCAGCCTGCACAGTGGTAACAAGGCATGATGGATCCATGTTCTCATTCTGTTTACGCCAAATTCTGACTCTACCATCTGAATGTCTCAACAGAAATCGAGACTCATCAGACCAGGCAACATTTTTCCAGTCTTCAACTGTCCAATTTTGGTGAGCTCGTGCAAATTGTAGCCTCTTTTTCCTATTTGTAGTGGAGATGAGTGGTACCCGGTGGGGTCTTCTGCTGTTGTAGCCCATCCGCCTCAAGGTTGTGCGTGTTGTGGCTTCACAAATGCTTTGCTGCATACCTCGGTTGTAACGAGTGGTTATTTCAGTCAAAGTTGCTCTTCTATCAGCTTGAATCAGTCGGCCCATTCTCCTCTGACCTCTAGCATCAACAAGGCATTTTCGCCCACAGGACTGCCGCATACTGGATGTTTTTCCCTTTTCACACCATTCTTTGTAAACTCTAGAAATGGTTGTGCGTGAAAATCCCAGTAACTGAGCAGATTGTGAAATACTCAGACCGGCCCGTCTGGCACCAACAACCATACCACGCTCAAAATTGCTTAAATCACCTTTCTTTCCCATTCTGACATTCAGTTTGGAGTTCAGGAGATTGTCTTGACCAGGACCACACCCCTAAATGCATTGAAGCAACTGCCATGTGATTGGTTGATTAGATAATTGCATTAATGAGAAATTGAACAGGTGTTCCTAATAATCCTTTAGGTGAGTGTATATTTAATAAAAAAATCATTAACTCAAAATGCAACCCTTAAAACTATATCATAAATAATGAAGGAAGACCCATGGCAAAGCATCTAATATACAAAGCACCTTTTCTGATGTTATTATAATTATTATTATTTTTTTAAAGGCGGAGTTTTTTCCATTTCTGAGTTAGTAATACAGGTTGCAAGCAAAAGTATCACAACCTCACATTATATAATATTATTGTTTGAGAATAATTTATAACATACTTTTGAAAACCCCGTCAGAAAATCAGCATTTAGTAACAGGTCCAGTTGGATCTCTAGATGACAAACTGTTCACGTATACATAACATTTTCAATAAATCTTGTAGTTGGTTTCTTGATAATGATGTAACAATGTTGAGCCAAATAGAGGATAATTCTTCACCTGCACGTTTCTACACAAATGCTCAAAAGGTTTTTTTTTCTTTTTTGTTTTTGAGAAATTAATACTTTTATTCAGAAAGGATGCATTAAATTAATCAAAGTGACACTAAAGACTTTTGCATTGTTACAAAAAAATCTATTTCAAATAAATGCGTGTATGAATACCCAATAAAAGTGTATCTCAGGAGTGAACACTGCAGGTGTAGCTTAATATTTGACACATCTAATCCTCTCATTGAACAAATACAGAACTGCCATTTTCATAAGAATAAGCTCAGCTTTTGAAATATTCAAATCTTTCACCAGCCTCTTTGCGGGAAAAAGGGGGGGCGAGGTGAATTTGAATGGAATGAAGCTCTTTCATCACAAAGGTCTCTCATCCAGGTGCTGTTGAGGCACCACCCTTAGCATCAGGGCTGTAGCTATGGAATCCTGGGCGTCCTGAAAAAAACATTGATGTGGACCCCCAACGCCCTCCACTCATATCACGTACAGTAACGGTAGGTCTATAAGATGCACCTAATAAGGATTTCTTACAAAATAACAAAACAGACTAAATAAATGCAAATAGGCTACAGGTTATTGCTTTTACTTATTTTATATAAATATATATACAAAGTTGATTATAAATATATCAAAACAATGGCAAACTTATTGTTTAAAGTCATCAAGCAATTATGCAAGACAAACTAATAAAATAACAAAAGACAAGAAATTGCGATTATTGGGTCATTCCGCTGTTTGTCGCTGAGCTGAAATAATTAATAACCATTGGACTAAACCATTTTTAGGAAGGGGAGAGTGAGGAGATATTTGGAAAACTTCAACTAAATTGCATGTTTTTGTGGTTTTCATTGAACTCTCAGGCATACAAATGTATATACTATAATGATTCATAAGAGTAGGGGAATAGCATAACTACTTTATTTAGTGGGCCCCCTGGGCAATGGGGGCCCCTATAATTGTCATCACCTTTCACCCCACTAGCGACGTCCCTGCTTAGCATACTGAGACATAATTTGAAAGGTGCAGGCTTTGTGATAGATTGCTGACTTTTAAAACCACAGATCTGCTATCCTCTACATTATGGGGCCATTGAGAGAAGCCTTTAAAAGACTCAGCATTAAGGATGTAACTAGTGTACCTTCACAATAATCAGGCATGATCACAAACTATTATATTTCCTACCTAGACAATGAAAAAAAAAAAAAAAAAAAAACTAGACTGACAGCCATGAGGCAAAGAAACAACAGTGCCTTTCATTGCCAGCAGAGAGAAGACTGTGCCAAGCATCATCATGCCTGAGGTCCTCAAAACAGGCTTGCTGACATTTCGCTTAAGGGGAAAAAGTGAAGTTTATTTAAAGTGAATCTAAACTTAATTTAAATATATATTTAACTTAATTTTAATATGCAGTTTACCCCAACAATTCCTGACCACTCACACAGAGGAATCACTGAATTAAGGGATTGTTGAACCAGAAGTGGTTAGTTATTGCACTAATATGGCGCACATCATTCATGACACATTGCTTGCTGGTGAAGTTATGAAGCTTACTGATGAACGGCAGTGGCGCTTCCTGGGTCGTCTGGCAGACCAACTGAGCTCACATTGAATCTAGGCCCTCAATCGTTGCTAATTTGATTCTCAAGACCTGCCACATGGAATTGCAACCCGCTTCCATCATGCTATCTTACCGTTCATGATCACGTGTCTGTGGCTCAAAGCATTATGTTAAGTGCTGGGAAAAAACTCGCAAGTCATTTATCATTTAGACTGGCTCAATAAAAATGAATCGATGGTTCCATTAAGAACATAGTTTTTCTATGGCACTGCTACAACCCTCTCCCACCTCACTCATCAAAACAGACTTCCTGCATAGTATTACCACATAATTCTTGACTGTCCTTATTAAAAGCATTGACACTTATGTTTTGTGATTGCATTTTTTGAACACTCCCTTCTTGCCATTCCTGTTTTCAGTGCCACTTTAAACATCACTTGGCTTGAGAAATTCAACAAGACAATGGATGAAGCAAGCCCTTTTGCAAGAGAAAGATCCACTTTCTTAACATTGACTAAATAGTGCGAGTCTGCTTGGTCAAGCTAGCTGGAATTCCCCAGCTTGTTAAGAATACAGTTGCTCCAAAGAACGACTCCTAATGCGGTTAAAGAATCACTTGACTGCCGATTTAGCAGCAAAATGCAGTCTGGTGTAGATGGGACTTGGAATATTTGATCATAAGTAAGACAGAACACAATAATCCTCTCTGAGCTATGACTTGCGCTAGAGACCTGATCACAGATTTACATATATAATTTTTCGGACAAATGTGTTGCACAATAAGAAAAAAATAGGTAAAACTAAAGCCACAGACATGTAATGGCTTAAGATCACATACATCCCCAACACCGCCTAGCCTGTGGAAACTTATAAATGTGGAACACAGCCACTTTTGTAGGGCTACACTTCCTGCATTCCTTTCCCTCTGACCTCTAGAGAATTTTTTTTACCTTCATTTCAACACCTTCATTGAAACAGCACAAATCACACTTGAGAGGAAAAATGTAAAGAGACAATGTGGATAGTTTTCAGCACAATGATTGTAAACTTCATGAATGAGTTACTGCAGGTTTGTACCTTATAGGCAGCTATTGCAAAACTCACTAGTTGTTTAAATCATTACATGCTGCATTTCCTGAACTACAAATCCACAAACATTTCAAGGAAAATACAAATAGATAGTTATCATTACCTGGTCCAGACATTATGAAGACAGATCTGTGATTTTCAGAGCCAACGCCTGTATAGCAGCACCACGATCACGATGTGGGCGAAGAAAATGTAGGGAAGTTGTGTTGTGCACAATACAATCGCTGGAAACAAGCAGAACAGGTCCAAAACAACAGAAGCTCAACTTGAAATGAAAAGACACATGTTTAAAGTCAGGCAGAATTTTAAAGAAAACGAAGAAATACGCAAACCCAACCGGATCTTAAAGGAAATCCGTGAGCAAGATTCGGCCAACCATTTAACTCTCGTTTAGGCTGCTGTACAGTGTTCAGTTTTTTTCTTCTTCTCTTGTCTATGGTGAGAAACACACTGAGGCAATAATACCATGACGTCAGGTCAAGTGGGTGTGTCGACGGTTATATATTAGATTGTGTTTATCGTATGGGGTCAAGTACACTGTTTCCTCACAAAGACATCCGCAAATATGGCCAAGCATTCGCGAAAAAAATAAAATAAATAAATAAATAAATAAAAAAGAAAAGAACTCCTTAAAACCCCTTACCATAAATGTCTCGAAAAAAGAGAATATTTAATCATGATTAATTAAGATTATTTTCTTATAAATGTATATAGTCTATTATATAACAATTTAACGTATAAAAATACTGCAAAAGGGTAGCTTATTAAAACGCACGTTGTATAGCGAGGCTTCAAAAAGGTTAAAAAAGTATATATATAAGTTATATCCACCATAAAAACTCTGACTTACATCTCAGATTCGAATTTCCCGGATCAATAACTCGTGAGCTAAACGCTGTTACTACACAAAGAGCACCTCTTTTCAATCGTAGTAACGTAGACAAGCAGCTACAACTTTATTTTCCTCAAAACAAGCTTTCCTCCGCAGTGAACAAAATACTCTGATCTCTATGCGCAGACGGACGAGAGACAGATTCGAAGGGACCGTCTGCAAAGTGCAAAACCAGAAAAGCGTTACTACAAAAATAGTCATTAACTTCACTGTAATACACTGTACTGTCACCAAATTCAGTTCACACATCACTGCTGTCCTGATAGTTATACTACAACACTTATTTTGGGAAAATGTCATTTTGTATATTTTTTATTATTTTTAATATGAAAAATAGATTTAATAACTTCACTGTAATACACTGTACTGTCACCAAATTCAGTTCACACATCTCTGCTGTCCTGATAGTTATACTACAAAACGTATTTTGGGACAATGTCTTTTTGTATAATTGTTATGACTTTTTTATTATGAAAAAAATTCAATAGCATGACTATTATGGAAAATGTATTTAATAACTTCACTGTAATACACTGTACTCTCACCAAATTCAGTTCACACATCTCTGCTGTTCTGATAGTTATACTACAACATTTATTTTGGGACAATGTCTTTTTGTATAATTGTTATGATTTTTTTTATTATGAAAAAAAATCAATAGCATGACTATTATGGGAAATGTATTTAATAACTTCACTGTAATACACTGTACTGTCACCAAATTCAGTGTTGTAGTATAACTATCAGTGCAGCAGTGATGTGTGAACTGAATCTGGTGACAGTACAGTGTATTACAGTGAAGTTATTAAATATTTTTCATTATGAAAAATTATAAAAAAAAATATGAAAAAATATTTTTTCCCCAAAATAAGTGTTGTAGTATAACTATCAGGACAGCAGTGATGTGTGAACTGAATTTGGTGACAGTACAGTGTATTACAGTGAAGTTAATGACTATTTTTGTAGTAACGCTTTTCTGGTTTTGCACTTTGCAGACGGTCCCTTCGAATCTGTCTCTCGTCCGTCTGCGCATAGAGATCAGAGTGTTTTGTTCACTGCGGAGGAAAGCTTGTTTTGAGGAAAATAAAGTTGTAGCTGCTTGTCTACGTTACTACGATTGAAAAGAGGTGCTCTTTGTGTAGTAACAGCGTTTAGCTCACGAGTTATTGATCCGGGAAATTCGAATCTTTCAATATGCAGCCAATTTTACTTAAGTGCTTGACTTTCCACAAACTTAGTGAACAAAATATCCACAGAGTAGTTGTTGTCAGATATATGAAAAGAAGAAAGTTTTAAATAATTTCCTTCACTTTCGCTTTACACTTTTGCTAAAAAAAAAAAAAAGACTGTTTGTATCGTTGAAACACAACGCCCAAATATGAAGCATTCGTTTTCTCTCTGAATTAATCTCCTCCCCTTTTATGACGCATTAGATTAGAAACCTGAGAAAGCCACAAGACTTCAATTAAACGAGATTAACTTTTAAAAGAAAAAGAGGATATTGCTGCTATTATTGCACTGTTCAATAAACGACAAAGAAATTGGAAGAATTTGTTCTTATATTTAATCTATAGCTACCCCACATATAGTGTACTATTTATTTCCTGACAGACAAACGCGTGAAAACCACATAACACCCAAAGACCATAACCATCAGCAACAACTCCAGTCTGCTGCGAAATGACTCATATCATGATCTTAAGAGGTGTTTTGAGTTAAACTTTTTCACAACTCGATGAAAAATATCATTGTTCACTAAACAAACAGCACACTCAAATACATAACGTAGTATATTGGTCAAAAAATTTGAAATTCTTCGATCCTGTTGGCAAGTGGTAAAAACATGAGGTTTTAGTCACAAATATTTGCTTTACCACGTCGTTTATTCCCCCCAACAGGAGGCACAACTGAGTAGTTTCTGTGAAATATCTCATCCATTCAGCCAATGATTATTAGCTGTTTTTAATAATGTCTCCCGTTTTAGACCCAGCATTTATAAAAATAAAGGGCTGTGATTTTGTATATGTAATGTGAATATGTTAATGTATATTTAATATATAAATGTATGTATGTGTGAAAAGTAGCTTATGCCCAGTCACATTTCACTGTAAAATAGTAAAAATAAATAAATAAATAAATGAAGTATATTTCGCAAAAAATGACAATAAAGTCTGTTTTCAGTTAGGAAAAAAATATTTATTTTTGCTTGTTGACGGGATAATTCAAGACATTTAAGCAGATTCCAAAGATGATTTCAAATGTTTGTTACAAGAATATTTTTTGTTATAGTACCACCTTGTGGAAATCCCTACTATACACATACATGCCAACTGATGTATGTATTACTTTTTTTACCAGTTGGTATTTGAATATTGATAATAAAAAGCACGCAGATTTTTGGACAAATTGCATTAAAAACTAAGAACAATTTTGGAATCATTTATTAAAGCTTTCAAATGGTGGAAAACCAAAGATGGAAATGGATAAGCATGTGAACATTTTATTCAGAAGAAGCCTGCTTAAGTAAAAATGGAAAAGGACATTTTTTATTTTAGCCTTTACAGTTCCTGAATTATAAGTGAATTTTTTACATGCTGAAAATATGCTGCCTAATGAAATTACAATGCAGATGAAACCAATCTAAAGAAAGATTTTTCAAAACAGAAATTCACCACAAAATACTAAACACAGAAACATTGTCTTTCCAGGCATTACACAGAAATAAGCATTAAAACAGCTCCAAATCTTCAATCTTGCCGTTTTAAAAAGACTGCATTTTCCACAGAGATTTACAATTTAGTTTTTATCTGTTATGCCCTGTCATGTCTGTGGTTTAAATTTAATGTTTGGTATAATGTTCTGCATTTTGTTTTGCCACTTCACCAGTAATATAACTAGTAGACTGTCACTATAAGGAAAAAAAAAAAAAGCATACACATTTGACTTGCTCAACATCCATAAGACAAAGCTGACAGCAGGCTGTAAACCAGTAGACAAATTTATTTTCAATTTAATTATTTGCAAATGTAGTGAGCAGTACTGTAGAAAAACTGATCCATACCTTGGATGAAATCAGAGTAGTGCAATTTGCACTCTGCATAATACGCGAGATCTTATTGAACGCCAAATGAAGTGCTGAAAATGAACCACCCATTCTATCATATAAAACGTGTTGGAAAAATGTTACTGCATCCTCAATAATTGTTATATACAATGAAAATACACAACCTAAAATAACATACATAGTAAAAATGTTGTTGACTTTGCAAATAATTTTCACAAAAATGCTTATATTGGTGCTGGCACTGGACTCTGTAGAATTTTATTGTTCTAAATTTGGAACTCTAGGTACTTATAGGGGAGAAATGAGAAGGCGGGATTGTCAAAAATGAACACACACACATTTTACTCTAATTAGAGTAATCAGTGGCAACAATTTGTTCTCAGTCTCTGTTGACAGACATCTTGGCGGATTGCAGTAGCCCTGTTTAGTAAAGGTAGTTTATTTTCACCATGGGTTGTCTGTCAACAGCTAGTCTATGTCTGGTGGCCCCAGTTGCCTGAAATAGCAATAATTAGGATAGGGAGGGAAAAGAGGAAAGGAGAAAACGTGTCAGCCTGCTGGTAGGCCATCCACAGAGGCCTCTCCTCCTTTTTTTCTACTTGCTTATGTGTGTGTGTTTCCTCTGTTAATACTACGACCATCCCTAATGAGACAGAGAGAGAGAGACCGTTCTGGTGTACGTGGATGAGAATCCAGTGTTTTGAAACTGTGAAATTGGGCAAGACAAGATTATCTGATACCTGAACAGGCCACACACAGAGTCCAAATGACTGAACATTCAAAATTTGAACGAATTTCAACTAGCTAAAATGCACAGGGTTGCATGTTGTCTCATAAAACTAGAGATGCATAATATCGGAATCATAACCTTTATTAGCGGATATTAGAGATTCACTGCATGTCAGTTTCTCACATTTTGACATTTGTATTACATTTACTGTCATTTAACACACTTACTAAAAATACATTTTACATTTTAACATTACTAATAACACATTCTTTAAAAACACTAATAAATTAATAACTATTAAATGTAGGCCTAATCTTTGGCAAATCTCAGAACGAATATTCACTTTGCCTAAATTCACTTGTAGCAAATAATTAATTTTCATTTTGAATGTTTTATTTTTAATTTACTTAGAGAATATATTGTAGAATTTATCAGTTTTTGATCATAACAAAGAACCCCCAGTTCTTGACTCAATTTTGATTATGCCAAAAAGCTTCAATGGAGAAATGAGTGAATAATGCTTTCATGGTTATTTTGATATTTATTGAAATTGGTTTTTTTTTAAAGAACTATTTCATAAAATTGAATTAAAATAAAAATAAAACTGAATTAATTAAAACTAAATCCATAAAATGATGCCAAGATTGGAACCTCTAAAAGGTTATATGAAGTGCCTGACAGAACCTTTTAAGGTTGTATATAGAACGTTTTCTTTGTCAATCAGAATTTTAAAATCAGTGCAGAAATCACAACATCACATTTACTTACAGAATTGTTTAATTAGGAGTTAAGTACACAATATAGCCGAATTACAGCCTTACACCTTTCAGGGCAATATGTAAATGAAACATAAGAATATCCCAAACATGTCACTATGAAATACTGACTTATAAGTCTCTTATAATATTCTGTGGGTGCCCTTGAAGTAGATATTGTCTTGTCAACTTCTTAACCTGAGTTTGAACTAGAACATTTTAACAACAACCAAAATGATGCTTTTATCATGTTCTTATCTTTTTGGAGGGTGGGTGAAGTCATGCTCGACACACACACTCCCTTTATCCATAATCTCCTGGTCATCCTATATAAACCCACCCCAGCTTCAGGTCTACAAATACCCAAAACACACATGCCCTTGACAAAGAGGACGGCAAGGCAACATACACATACAAGACAGGACAGAGCAGAGCAGGATTGTCAAACAGCTCCTGAAGAAACTTCTAAAGGACAGACAAATTCAAGGTAATTATCAGAAACACAATATACTTTTCTTAAATTCTGAGTTTTGTCCTAATAATTGTGCTGCATTTTACCACATTTTTTGTAACACGTGGCCAGTGAGAGCAAACAGAAACTCTGTGAACTAGAAGTTTGAAACCATTTCTAATCAGCTAATTGTGTGCAAATATGTTAAAGCAAATATATTAAACACTCTTTTTCTCAATATTATATTTGGTGTGATGTTGTACCCTCAGATGATGTGCTCCAGGTGTTTGCTACTTATTCTGGTTGTCTACTTCTTGATGGACGAGCTTTATGCTTTCCTGATACCAGTCAGACTGCGAATGAAAAGAGTAAATATCACATTAATTATATGCTTCATTTACTCTCTTCTCAACAGAATATACATTTATATACAGTTTTGATGTGTTTTTAATACAGCATTGAAATATATCAGATATATTAAAATACATCTAATTCCCCGCAGAGCAATCACAGGTCGGATCAGGAGATGTCACCACACATCTATGAGCTCTCTGATCTGGCAGACTTGTTCCCAGGAAATGAAGGGGAAATGACTCGGGACTGGGATCCCAATCCGGCCAAGTCTCCTGCCTTCTTTTCCCCTTTGGAACATATCAATGTGCAACCAGCAAACAGCAACCGCCGCAAAAACAAGGATAAGAGGTCAGTGGGAATATTTACGCAGATATTTTAAGTATTTATTCAATTACAACTTATGAAATAAAATCTAATTAAATATAACATTTTGAAATAATTTTGTTATATTTATATACATATAATTTATTTTACAATTTGTAAAGTGATTTCCAAATTAATTTTCTTTGGAACTCTTAGTTCTCCGTGGCAGCTAATCTATGATATTTTCAAGCCTAAATTCACACATTTCCTAAATTTTTACCCCCAATAGGAGGAGGATCACTGTTCCTCTGGACCCCATCGGCAGCTCCCACTTGTCTACTTGGAACAGAAAGGTATTTTTAAAGAAAAAAACCTTGGTGGCTTGGCTACATACATTTGAAGACTGCATTTCCTATCAATGTTAATATATATTTTTTTCCCCCTTAGGAGGAACCTGGAGATTTTAAGGAGTATGACGCAAAGTGATCAAGCTGACAGATTACATATACCGTTAAAAACGACAGTTTATTATGTTGTGTAGTTTTGGTCCTTTTTACTCTTTTGTTTTTTTATTAAGTCATTGCATCTCAGGTTTATGAACTGTGACTTATTTATTTGTATTTATGTTTTGCAAATATTAGTTTATCAGCTCCCTCTAGTGGGGTGCAAACTGACAGACACTGTACTGGTGTTGCTGCAAAATAAAACATACCTGGATAAACTGAGTCTTGTCTAATGTTCTTTCAACTTGTTAAGATGCATCATGTCTTTGTGAATTAAAATAAGAGCTAGATTAGGAAAATAAGACATTCGAAGCCCAATAAAGAAAAGTTTTATTTCTTCAGGTAGTTAAAGAAAACGATATCAGATGCAAAAAAATATACCTTTTGCTTTGCTTTTCTCTTCACTTTCACATATTTACACCTCTCAAAATCTGTGATATTTACAGACTGAAACATGAAGCAAGAGAGGTCTGGCTTACAGGGATTCCCCCTTCCCCCTTGCTTCAGAAAAAAACAAAAAAACAATTCCAAACAATAGTCTCCGAACTAATTCAAATGAAAGAGCTTGTAGCATAGATGAGCAATCTTCACCAGTTCTCAGTTTAAAACCCCCTAACAATTGCTGAAAACAATTACAACCATTCCATTCGAGGACAGCTTCAGCAAAGCTCTTAAATCTATCCTTCACACCTTATCAAACTGAAATCTTCCAAAAATCAATTTAACACATTGAGAAAAAAATAGAACACTATGTTGTGCAAGTAATTAAAGACTGAACAGTTCTGATATTCTTCGACAAAGTACATGGGTTAACATACTGTACATTACCAGTAGAGTTAGAAGAAATGAATGTTTGATATATCACTAATTGCAACTGAAAGGATTTCCTGCTTAAATGACTCGTATAGCTCTTTATATTTAATCATCTAATATATGTTAGCCGACTGGTCAAATTCATTTGGGTGTCATAAATATCAATTAAAAGGGTGTAATTCAAACAGTCTTTTGTGGTCACCTACAGGAAAAGGCATTCAGACTAACACAATACATCTATTATTCTTCCAAAAAAAAAAAAAAAAAAAAAAAAAAAATTAAAAAAATGATCAACTGGACAATTCACTAAGAAATAATGCATTTTCTAATAGCAGTGGTGTCAACAATCTCTCATAGCATATCTTTGGCAAATTCATGACAGTATTTTCCTGTAATTTGTATAGTTTTTTTTTTTAAATTGTAGTAAATCAATACAACCAATATAGTATGCATTTGTGGAAACTGTAGGGTGGAAACGGTGTTCTCTAAATTTTTCCACAAAGGAAAATAGTGCCAATTACCCAATATGCAAGCCAATCATTTCAAACAAATGTCAATTTGATGTGACAAAGGATAGTTTAAAAATAGTTACAAACGAGCCGTCACATTTGAGCCAAACAGAATTCACATTACTCATGGTCAATTACCAACTCAGAAGGTAAGATATCAATTCAAACATTATTTCTCAGTGAACTCCATCTGTAATTGAGACCTTTGACTGCAAAACGTAAGGAGTAACTAGTTACCAAAACTAGAACTGCAAAGGAAGAAAGAAAGAAAATGATTTTGAAACTGAAAATTGTGTCGGATACAAAAACTGGAGAACCGGGAACATTCAGAGCTTGGAGGGAATGATCACCCTCATCTAAGTGTCTTTTTTATGACTTGACCGCCGAGAGTCTCTGCATTTGTGGCAGTTAAATATGTCGGGCACGTTAGACTTCTTAATTTTGGCGCAAGAGAGGTGCACCCACACGCTGCACTGATTACATTCAATCATGGGTCGTCCTGCAAAGGGTTTACCGCAGTAACAGGTGATCAAGTCCCACGAATCATCCCCTGTAAGGAAAAGATATATAAAATAAATAAAAAATAAATATAAAAAACAAAAGAAAAAAATAAGTCCTACGCATCAAAAAAAAAAAAAAAAAAAATCATACATACACAATTTATCTAAATCTTCCTCTGTCCCTAATAAACTCACCTGACTCCACCATTATGTCTTCATCCGCTATCCAAGTCTCGCCTTCACTGGAGCTCATATCCGCCTCTCTGGTGGCCTCCTTCTCCTCTTTCACCTGTGCCTGTAGTCTGTGCTCAGTCATTGCTCCCCGGTCCGAATGCTCCTCTCCATGGCCGAGACCGTTCTCAGAGTCTGACTCGCTGTGGGCCGAGCTCTTAAGCTTCTTAAGGGCTTTGGACTGTTTGGGGTTTTTACTGCGCTTGATCCTTGCACGTTTCTCACCACCGCTGCTACTGCTACTGCCAGCGCCTGAACCAAGAGAAAGACGCTTCAGCTTCTTGTCCTTTTTGCGCTCAGCTTTGCTGGCCACTTGGCCCTCATAGAAAGAGTCTTTTAAACACATTTTGTTCATCAGGGCGCTGTCAGATGAGAGCCTCCGCATACTCTTGTTGCTCTTATTGGCACGAGCCTTGCGAACGAAGGTGTGGATGGTGTGCAAGTCCGACGTGCCGTGACTCCAGCTGGGAGCCATGTTAGAACTGGCTCCACCTAAAACACTGCCTTCTCCTGAACCACCAGAGTTATTTGGAGAACTGGAGGATGCTGCCGACCATGGCCTTTCCTGCCGACAGAAACAGGCACACAAATCTCAATCTGGATGGATCGGATGATATTTGGTATTAAAACACCAAAACCATTACTGACATCTAGAAATACAGGTTAAAAAGACTAGTCAAAAGTTCAAGAGGACATTCAAAGGAAAACGTACACTGACAGCACGAGTTAAACCAGGGGTGTCCAATCCTGATACTGGAGGGCCAATGTCCTGCAGAGTTTAGGAGCAGGAGAAGGACAGGACACCCCTGGGTTACACTCGGTAAATATGCAGATTATCAACGTTATTATCAGCAGGTCATGATTGTTACATTTCATAATTTTTTTAACTTCTCTATCAGCCAATTTTTTACTAGATTGTCCAATTTAGTTATCGATATCTGAAAAATCAAGTATAGGTTGACCTCTACCAATCAAGGGGCTGGATGCACCAACTATGTACAAGTTACAGCTGAGCCTAGTTTTGACAAAGGGGCACTAAGTTACAACTTGCCCACAACTAAATATTTTTGCGTTGCACCATTAAACTTAGTTAAACTTTAAACCATAACTCTGCGTATAAACTAAATATTTATGGAAGCCTCTGACCAGTAGTAACGGTTGAATTAAATAACAGATTTAATGAACTGCACCAAAAAGTTCTTGTTTTACCTGAGAGACTTATGAATGGCTGGTGCAACCCTACCTAGCACATTAATCACAGGCTCTATGCCCTGAAATGGGTGTCAAAATGCTGCAGCACCGGGAGGTCTCCAGGAACAGGAACTTTTGCAAGGGCTTTTAATACATAAAACCACACATACATGTGAAACAATGCTCCATTCTTACCTCCTTTGGAGAAGGGATGTAACCTGCATATGCAAGAACAAAACTGCAAAACTTGTTGAAGTCCTCCACTGTCCTCTTTCTTCTCTCTGATGGCTGGACATGAACATCAGTTATTAGCATTGGGACAAGCACTGCCATCTGTAGGGTGAACATTCTTTTTCCTTGTTTGACTTACCAGAGTCTCTGCTTTGCACTTCAGTAATGAATCTATGTAGAAAATAGAAGGGAAAGAAATAACATTAATTCGTGGCTAAACAACAGGTTTGACCGAGAGAACGTTGCACTTGGAGTCGATTCGTGCCGTTCTCAGTCGTACAAACCTGGTAAAAGTGCGTTATCGACGGAAAGCTAACTGGCTAGCTGTGCTATTCCTCGCGACACCCTGTTGATTGAGGCGTAAAATTCATGTGCGCAAGGCACCATTTTACATCCAAACATCCACACGGTTTGAGGGACTTAAACCGTGGAGTAAACCAGACTGATTTAGCGATATACACATTAAGCTAAACCGGTGATAAAGGTAAAAGGACGCAGCAGCATGTGGCTTAAGCCTTATTCTCGGCGTCGAAACGAGCCAAAGCAACTTCAGTGGTTTGGAATCCCTTATAAAACCATATATGGTTGATTATAAAGTGTTTACAACAACCAAATCAATAAGAGGAACAGACACCATCGACAATACATTTACCGCGGCAAAACAAAGAGTTACAGTCAGGCAGCGAAATGCTACCACGCTAAGCACAGTACGGTGACCTGTATTAAAAAGGCAACATTTGTGTCTTAAATGGTATAAAATATAAGAGAAAACACCGAACTGTGTAGTAAACAAAACTGTTCAACTCGCATCGGGCTAAAAAGGATCAACAGCAGCAACTACTTTAAAACAGGGCTGGTTTACTTGGCGAAGACAAAATGCGCAACAATGCGTAACTGCGGTTTTGTAAACGTGCATATTAAATAATTTTAACAGAAAGCAGTGGTTGGACATCAGGATTAATTTTTTAATCATGTACGAGTTACTGCTTAACGAATAGCTACAATCAACTCGAGTAATTTCACTCCATTGCACAAGATAGCAACTTGGCCAATCCCTGTATGAACCAGCTCGTCCGCGCAAGTAAAATGTCCACTACTACATAACAGCGAGCAAAAATTAGAAAGTGGCTGGTAATTAATCAGGTTTACTAAAAAAAAAATCAGTCTCCTAAACTAAAGAGCATGTTAAGTTACTGCAGTATTAAAGCTGCTAACATGCTAGCTGACTCTGCTAAAACTGATCGTTGATGGGTGTTGCCTATCACAACATGGTTAAAGTTTAAATATTTAAAATCAAAGTCAAGATTTTTCATTACCTTGGTGCTCGGACATTATTTCAAGCATTGTCGCCTAATAAGCTCGATCCTCTTCAGTTGGATGACACCGAGCAGCGTCAATCTTTGCCCGGCTTCGGCGCAGCAAGCCCTGGCTGACCAGCTATGGTGTAGTTAGCTGGGCATCAGAATGACTTAAACGACGATTTTACTTCGTTTTACAAACGGATCCAATGGAATATCGCTGGATCTTGAGTCCCTTGAAGGATTAATTAACTTAATTTTGGTCAGCAAGTAGCGTTGCAAAAATAATCCAGCTGGCAGTTCAATTACCTAACGGACCACCAAGTGAAAAAGAACCAATAATAAAACCAAGGATCCAGCATGATTTTTGCAAACGAACGTTAGTAATATAAACTCTACGCTATTATCCTTTTTGACGAAAGGGGAAAACGACCAAAGTTCTCCAAAAAATTACGTCTGCGTGCCGCCTCCGGCGCGCCTCACCAAAGTCGACGATGTCAACTGACTCAAGAAACCCCTTGCGGTGAAATTGCCGTTGCGATGTATAATTTGCCCTCCAAGGGTTAATGGGAAATGTAGTTCAACCAATGAGATTTGCCGACAGATTGCACTAAATGCAACGACGAATAAACAACAATACTCATGATTCATTGCGCCAGTCGTTGGTCTGTTGTGTTCATGGGAAGTTGAGTATATCTGTTTTCAAATCTTATGGTTTGTGTTTGCATTGTGCACATGATTAAATAAATAGTGATTGATAGATTTATAAACGTTCATGCTTCTATGCAGATTTTTGGACATTTCAAACAATATGTAACTGTAAGATCAGTAGTTAGACAGGCTTTACTTTCCTGTTCATGTCGGTTGCCAGTGACGTTTTACCACTGAACTTAATCCAGTGGAATGGCTAAGACGCTGTTTGCTATGCAATAACCATTTTACAATTGAAGGGGGCGCTAGGGGGCTCAGAAAGCATTGGTTCCCAAGGATAAGCTTCTTCTATTGTTTAAATGGCGGTTGCGCAGGAGACGCTGGTAAATAAAATTATGTAAATCTAGGAAATAGATGGTAGCATGTCCGCGGGCTTATTGGCAATAAAATACACTGAACAAAATTATAAACGCAACATTTTTTTGGCCCCCATTTTTAATGAGCTGAACTCAAAGCTGTAAGACTTTTTCTATGTACACAAAATTTCTCTCAAATATTGTTCACAAATCTGTCCAAATCTGTGTTAGTGAGCACAGGACCCCCGCCTCATGAAAAATGGGGGCAAAAACAAAAGTGTTGCGTTTATAATTTTGTTCAGTGTATATTAAAACGTAATAATGTCAAAATGCCATAAAACGTCTTAAATATATTAAATAGCATAAAAAGTCTAAAATGATATAATTTGTTGAGCCCTTAAATGTAAGAATGGAAAGAGTGACAATTCTAATAATCATAAACAAATATTCTTCATTTATTGGAAAGCTAAATATTACTCGTGTTTGCTGTAGTGTTTATTAGTATCTACTATAAAATATAATCAAAAGGCTGAAAATCATGGTTTTGTTTATTTATTTTTATGTATATAGCCAGCCCTAATAACTATTCATACATTTCATCTTATCAGATTTATGTTACATAATATTCTTTTTAATCTTTGTTTTGCTGAAAATGGCCATTTCTGATTTTCTGAGCCACCGTGCGCCACCTGTAGGGAACAAATAAAATGCATAAACCGCTCTATTGATTTTAGTTCACTGACCAAACCCCTTAACAACGAAATCAGCAGCTACTGCTTTCCACGGCAGTTTCCACCTTGAATGCATCACACAGTACTGTAACGTTACTGCCTTGACAGGGCTCTTGATCACACAAGCAGTAAGGACACGCGAAGGCACGTATAATTGTTGAAGAAGATAATGTCCGAGAAGGACCTTAAACCGTCGCAGGACCTGACTGTTGTGGTGAGTATTTGATTTTCACCGAGGTACAATGCTGGGTCGTGCACTTACAGTCGCCTAGTATTTAGTCACGCTCACTTCCCTAGCCAAAGTGAATTTGTGTATAATAATGAGAAGTGTTAAGTGCTGTGATTTGCCTGAATTCATTAACGTTAATCGTTGTGTTTAGAACTCGTACTGACAGACCACTCTTATGAGTTCCTAAAGCGAATGTTTTCATTCTTCATCAATCTATAGTTAAATTAAATTAAAATGTAGATAAGAATGTATTTTCAGGAGGGTTATAAAACGAGGGCTTTCTTTATTTCAATGTTAGGTATCGTGTGTGATTACACGATGATGTTGAGAGGTTTCCCTTGTTACTATGGTTTCGGTTCCACGCGTGGGCGGAGAGCATGCCCTTAAACTGCTGTTTTTACTCCTGTGTGGGAAGCCCACGCAAAACCCACACGATTCTAGATATTTCATTTATGCTAGTTGTTCATTCACAATTTTTGTAAAACTGTTAAGGTTTAATCTGAATGCTTGTTTCGTTTTTACTATATTTTTTCTTTTATTCAATTCAGGTACAGACATTGCTGCAGCAGATGCAGGACAAGTTCCAGACCATGTCAGACCAGATTATTGGGCGAAATATCCTTCTGCATATAATAATTGCAATAATTGCTCAGACCTAATTGTAGCTGAATTGAGTTGAATACACTAGATATGTTTTGTACACAGTTAAAACCTAATTCATGCTTGATTATGAGATGATAGGTTATTCAAAAACTATTTTGTCTTAATTCTAATACTTGATGAGATGAGTACACGAATCGATGACCTGGAGAAGAACATCTCTGATCTCATGACTCAGGCAGGTGTGGAGGAGTTAGAGGAGGAGATAAAAGTCACGGAGACCTCTGGAACCGCTTGAAGGCAATGACCAACTCCATCTTAGTAAGTATAGGCGGTGCCACTTTGAAGATGCCTTTTTTTTTTAACTTAGAGAACACTTTCATTCCATAAATTGCAGTAGGACATGTATTTGAAACTACATTTGGATTCATCTACTTGTAATACAGTATATTCATAGTCATCTTTTTTTAAACAAAGTTACTTGTAGATTTGTTACTTGTAGTTTTGTTTATGTTTAGTATCTTTTCTCTTTCAGACCGCCAAGGAACACAGTGAGGACCTTCTACTGCAGTATCTGAATTTTTAAACGAAATGTGAATGAATCCTTTTTTAAGTAATTCATTAAAAATGGTGCTTGCCTATGTGTATTACATATTATATTACATATTGTAAGGTTAATTAAATTACTGGCCAGAAGATTAAGATATTAAAACCTTCTTTTGTATATATTCGTTGTAATGACAAGGGGGACATCATGTGGTTCCTGCATGTTTTGCTGATTAATAAAAACCCCATGAAATAACTTGATTATTGCAGTTCTCTTTCCTGTTAAAATAGAAAATAGGCAGGGGTCATCCCTTTTTTCATAACCAATGGTATGTAATTTAAATAATGCCATGCAGTGTAAATATTGTTTTTATAGATTTGCATTTCATAGACAAAGTATTCAGAATACATGGATACTTTTAAATGACCTTAAATGAAAAGTTTATGCAGCCAGATGGTGTGTGGTTATGACATCTACCAGCAGGGGTTAACTGGACCAAACCAAAGTCCCTTTAGTTTTTGGCCAATCCTTCACTAGTGACTAGGATGATGTCAAAGGCAGCAGATCAGTCAAACCCCTGTAGATGTGGTATTAGAGGAAGTGAATTTACCAGTACTCTGAATTTACTCTGGATCTGGCATCAACATTTAGATGGAATGAGGTCTATTATGGGTTTTTTAATTAATTTATGAAGACACTGCACATTTTATACATATTGTAGCGTTCCCAGGCAATAATGAGACGTGCTAGTGAAAAGGGGTGTTTATTTGGGCTGTTGTAGGCCACAACCCACGCCGTACACACCCTGACTTGAACCGAGAACCGCACTTGAAACAGCGAGGCACTCCTCTGCTCCACTTCTCTCTCCGCTTTTTCCCAAAACCACCCCAGGGGTGGAGCCTCTCCGCATATTTAACCCGAACCTCTAATAACAGGTAATGCAGTTAATGATAACAGTCCCCAACACAAAAATGAATAAAGTGTAACATAAACATTAAACTCCTTGTCATCTGGAACACAATAACATTTAGAACATGTTACAATATTATATTGTTAATTACAATGCTATTATTTTTTTGTACAGGCAATTAGCCTATTTTGTTGTAAATAAAAAAGCCTGAAGGCCACGTTTCTCACGGACACGCCCCCCCAACTCGTAAACTCGGGGCTTAAAGAAAATACCGAGCTTCTCACTCGTATTTATGACTTTGAGGCGGTGTTCATGTGCGCTCAACTCGTAAATACGATATTTCCGACATGACTTGAATGCACCTTTAGCATGCTAATGTATAGCCTGCTAATGCTAACCCTTAGTGTGAGAAATCTCCCTTGCTAAGCGGTAGCTCACTGACTCCCCCTGCTCAGCCACACAACAAGCGCGTTTATCAGAACATTTACATAAATTACGCAGGTAAAAGCCGCATACAATAAGTTATTCATAATTCACATTTATTGACGGCCATATTGCAAACACGAGCCGATAAAAGCTGTGGGATTTAACCGAGGTACCGTTATCACTGGGTTCATTATATGGAATATTCTGCGGCAAAAGCACGACCTTCCTAACAGCAAATAGTCATCAGGTATGTATGCAATTATAGAGAAGGTGTGCTAGCTCGAAAATATTCTTGCATGGATAACTTTTTTTTCGTTCAATAAAAGTAAACAAAGTTTGGAGAACGTTTTCAAACCTTCAAATTAGAATATGGACACGTTTTAACGGTCATCAATATCGTAAATCCTGCAAAGTTTTTTGTATTTTAATTTTTTTTTTTTTTTTTTAAATGTATGTACATTTATAACACTAATACTTTGTATTATATTACTTTTGCATCAAATTACAAAAAACAAGTTACCGCTGCTGTGAGGGTGTTTCTAACACAGCGTCTATGGGAGTGACGGTAAAATTAACATATTTCTTTCTTTTCACTGCCGTTATCAATCTCACTCTGTTTTTTCCCTCTTTTGGAAAGTTGTGAAATCACTATTGTGGAGTTTTTCTTTTGCTATTTGAGCAAATGGAGACAAAAAATATATTTAATGTATACTCTCATTCACCGCTATAAAAGTTAACCCAACTATGACGACTTCCGCTTCTGAGAAACCCGGAAATGTGAAAAGGGTCTATTAGGCTAGAAGTAGGTCTATTTGTGGTACACATGCATACTTCTCAACCAAAAAAGTTAACCTGAATAGGAAATTAACTATGTAGTTAGTATATGTACAGCATCTTATGAGATGTCCAGGGCTGCCAACTTTTGAGTTCAGCTTGGATTTATTAAAAACACAAACACAAAAAAGTGAATTGTGAACAATTGTCAAAACATTTGGTAGGCTAACTGAACAGAATTTCATTAGGTTTCGATGAAATATTTTATTTATCCTATAGAAAACAATGGTAGAAATAGTTTTAACACTATGTGTTTTGAAGGCCTCATGGCCTATATGACTGTCAGAAACCATTATTACAAAAGGTCAGATGCGTTTGAGAAAGTCTTATGGCCCAGTAGTTTTTGTAATGTCAGGGGATTTGCCTCAAACACGTGGCTGTGAAAGAATAAAACCACTATTATGAGGAAAAATAATGATGTCACATGAAGGCTTCTCACCTTTGGAAAGAAGCAGATTGGCCTTGGAAAATGTTATATCTTGCCTCTGATAAAGGGTTGACCATCAATTGGCAGGCTTCCACAATTAGAGAGAAGAAAGACTTAATCGTGTGAAAGAGGAGGAGTGAATCTTGCCAGAAATGTAAGCTGCTTGGTTATTGCGAAATAACAGATAAGAAAAGGGTATAAGAATGGTCCTGGCCAGAGACAAACTCAGATGTTCTGCAGGCATCTTGGCTTTGTTGCTTTGTACAATAAAGTCTTATTTTGACTTCTGGAATTCTGCCTCTTGAGCTTCATTTGCAAAGAAGAGATGACTTTTCTCCACAACAGTTTACTGACAACATGTTACAATGTTGTTTTTATTCACTGTTGGTACTCCGTTTTTATTAGGGCTGGGTATTGACACAAATTTCATGATTCGATTTGATTTCGATGCATAAGTCAGTGATTCGATTCCGATCTCAATTCAATATTGATTAATTTGGATATATCAGGTACAGTACATAGCAGGTCTCACTTAAATTCTCATTTAGTTCAGTGTCCTTTTTTTTTGGTGGTGGTTCTTGGCCAGTACTCAGTGGAAAAATATGACATTGTTATAATATAATTGCACTGGCCTCCTGTTACTGTAAACCAAAATAAGTTTTAATGAAATCTAAATATTACTGAAATGTAATATTTACACTGACAGGCTTAGATTAGATTAAGCCAGGATTAGGCCTTAGTTTAATTTGGACAGCCAATGGGTGAAGAAATTACACATTTCACTATTAATCGAATAAGAAGTTGAGAGCTTCAGGTTTGGAGTACTATTCACGTAGAAATTTTAAATGTTCAACTTGAAATGAATTAAACATCTTTTCTGAGAATAAGTTACGTTTGTGGTTTGTCAATTTATTACTGTAATAGAGGAATTATTTAATATAGGTTACAACGTTCATTATTAGCTAGAGGTCATTTACATTTGTCCATTTGTTTTATGACTTTTGGAGACTTTATTGTATATCTTTTTATCAAATTTATCTGGCTATACTGTCATGTCAACAATACAGTATGGCTGAGATGGCATGTCTTCGCAAATAAAAGTTATCTGTAATTTCCACTTGGTGGAGCTATTTTGTTATTTTTTCAACATTGTACAGTTATATCGCTTTGAAATCTTGTTGAAGATGTATATATTCAGTGTCATTATTGTTAGAATTGACCAGAGAGAATCAATTAGCTGTCAATAAATGTTCACATCAAAGCCTAAATGGCAAGATTCTGTCCAATGATTCCTTTAGGAGGTAGTCCTAAATGTTTTTCTTTAATTTCAGAAAATGAGCGAGGTAAATCCATGTGGTGTTTTGTGTCTTGCTGATACTAATTGCCAAGGTGTTATGATGTTTATGCATCTCTGTGATAGTATATTTGCGTTTGTGCAACAATGTTTTTTCAAGAATTGGAAATTAGATTCCCGTCTTTGTCTCAAAGCTGAAAGTCTCAACACACTCGATAGAGGTAATTTTATACCTCAGCTGGGAGTACACTTTCCCTCTGGAGTCTGGATTGTAACATGAAGTGGACCATTTTCTCTCTCTCTCTCTCTCATCTCTCTCTCTCCTCTCTCTCTCTCTCTCTCTCTCTCTCTCTCTCTCTCATCATCTCTCTCTCATCTCCTCTCTCTCTCTCTCTCTCTCTCTCCTCTCTCTCTCTCTCTCTCTCTCTCTCTCTCTCTCTCTCGCTGAGCAAGATTTTGCCCTCTTAAGCCTTTCGGAATTTGCACAGGCTTTTTTTCTTTACACTTTCCCTTCAGATTGGAAGATTTTGGTCACATATTTGGTTATATAAGATTTGTTTACTGAAATACCTGGAAGGGGAGATATAACAGCCAGATGGACAATAAGACTAGCAGGAAATGTAGTGTTTTGATGAGGTTTATAATGACAATAAATGAAAACAAATATTAAAATATTCAGTCTCTTATTGAGACAGATCCTCTGCCATCCCATCTCCCCACAACTGCACAGCAAGAGTTTCTGTTGCCATGGTGATGCCTTTGGTTTTTTATGACCACTGCACTTAAATACATTAAACTGATCCCAATCAATTGTCCACAAGTACAGAAAAGTCACATAGGCAAAGCCAATATATATGCACTTTTGATCAATACTTTGGATCCTGTACTGTTCCATCTATAAATTAGAAAATTCTAAAATGTTAATGTAACAAGATGGGTTACATAGTAGACTTTTTTGACTCTTAAAACTGGTGGATTTAAGATCACGCCTTTGCTTGGATGTTGCAATAATAAGTGTCCATGTAGCAATTTTTTGCAGAAGTCTAAAGTGTTCTTTCAACATGTTCAAGGTGTTCTAGAGGAAGGTTTCTTGTTTTAGGTGGGACAGATTGTGGGTTCAAAAATTGCTTAAATGACTGATTTGGTTTTTCGGTGTGATTTCCCTGAAATGTCTCAGATAAGCAATAGAGCAGGTGTTGTACAAATGAATTTTAATTCAATATTTTTTTTCTCTTCAGGTGAGTTACTGTACACTTGGATAGAAAAAAAAGATTGGTCCCACTTTATATTAGATGGCCTTAACTACTATGTATTTACATCAAAAAAATAAGTACAATGTACTTATTGTGTTCATATTGTATTCCAAAACACTTGCTGATATTGAGGTGGATACGGGTAAAGTTAGGGACAGGTGTGGTGGTATGGGTAGGTTTAAGGGTAGGGTTAGGTGTAAAGGATGGGTCAACAGTGTATAAATGTAATTACAGAAAGTAATTACATGCAAGTATTTTTTTAAATGTATGTACAATGTAAAAACATGTATGTACACAATAAGTGCATTATTAATTCATATGTTAGTACATAGTAGTTAAGGCCACCTAATATAAAGTGGGTCCAAAAGATTGAATAGAAAGTAAATATTTTTCACCTAATCTAAACAAGATCACTTATCGTAACATATTCTTATCATATTGTAGGTTTCTAGATTTTCCAGCAGTGAAAAAACTAACATTACAAACAAATACGCATCAAACAAAGAATTTTTTTCATTTTTTGGAAAATTTACAAAAAAATACCATTAAGAACAAAATGCCAAAGCAGAGGAAATCAAACCAACACTTATAGCCTGTTAAATATCCTCTCTAAAGTGTCCTTATTTGCATCTGTTGGTACGACTGTATTTAATTGTATTTGTTTTCTTTTTCTTTCCGGCCATTTCTTCTTTGCTCTCTTCTTTGCTATCTTATCTAATCATGCTTTGCAATTTAACTAACTGCTGTTATAAACTGCGGTTCTCTTTCCCCTTCTGTGGCAGGATGTTTCTTCTCTTCTGATCACTTTTACATCTCAAGTCGTCATCGTGATCCATTAGCAGTGTCATGGGAAGCATAGAATAACAGGGGAGTGGTGGAGCATTTTCCTCTTTGGGATGGCACTCTATCATGGCTAGAATTGAACTGAGCCAATACAGTGATATTACTTTTGGTAGTATTTTATATTTTATGTAACAGATTAAACATTAGTTCAGGCATATTCACATGTCATTCATGAGTTATCTTTAAAAGAATTCCTCTTTCCTGAGAGTATAGGATAGGCATGTTCTAATGCACAAGACTGATTGCATACGGTTACAGACTGCATTTGATGAGGGTCAGAGGTAATCAGGAGTGTTGTCAAAGCCGTTCTGTTTGAGAGCATGTGAAGAGCCTTTTATCAGAGGTGCATGTGATGTGATCCATGTTGTAGTCTGCATGACAAGACTACATGCTTTTGTGGTCTTGTGCACAAGCAATTTAGTCTTTTACACTGTTCAGAGCAAGGGCAAAGTGAGGTTTACTTTGCAGATAAAATTTCCAAAAGATTTGAGGAATAGATGGAGAAACTAACAATCAGTATATGAAATGGACTTTCACTGGGGTGCTGGACATACAAAGATATTACCAGGAATCGAGTGACGATGCAAGTAATCCATATGTGAGAATATGATCGCCTCCAGTTCAACACCATGGGAGAGGTTTTGTTTTGGGCTCGTCTTTTCTCTTTTCATTGAGCTCTGCTGTAAAATCAAAGCAGCGGGCTATTGCACTTGGTTTTCTAGTTGCAATGCATACAGAACGAATAACTATGGGTTTAAAGACTATATGCATCTGGTTTGCTTTGTTGTTGTTGTTTTTTGGCTTAGAATGTAACCAATGGCCGGACTCCCTGTTGTCAAGAATTAATTAGGTACCCTGTGATCAGCTATATCAAGTCTTCTAGCCTGTCTGGGTCTAGACAATTTTCCATCCTTTTTCTTTTTTGTGGAATGACAGATTTTCTGAATTAATTTATGCTTATATGTTCTGGACCTTGCAGTATATTTCATTTTAAAACTATATATTTTTTGCATTAAGTTTAACTATGTTTATAAATCGCAAGCACAAACAAGTAAGCCATTTAAAGCATGCCCAACCTTATTTGCATCTATTATGACTTAATTCATTGATTAATCAATTACAATGTCTTTTTTTCTTTTTATTCCTTAACAATTATAAATATAAATAAATGTCTGCCTTGTGGTAGAATGCTTCTAGGGGCAGAAAATAGATTCTGCAATGAGAAATTTCCAGTGCTGATCAATCTACAGATTCATTTAGCTTACTACAGTATGCATTGATCAATAGCTTCTCCTGAGGCACTCAGGCAAAAATCTCAGATTTGTTTTCATGAAAGAGATTAAAGCACCCTTCATCATTTTACATAAATTGACTGAGTGATTCAGTTTACACCTTCACACACAGATACACACAATAAAATACAGTAACCCAACAGCTATACTTCCAATTTATGCTGAGGACAGCATGTTCACCAAACTAAATTGGCTGCTTTATAGTCCCAATTTTTTGTCTTTAATAATGAACATTCTGTCAGGTCAGATGGGCTATATCTCATTAACTGAGAACATTTTGAGTAAAATATACAATTACACAAGCTAAAATTCCAATATCATCATATTTTGTAATAGCTCTGGGGTAAAACAGTGATCATGACTAACATGAATCAGACTCCAAAACCTCAGGCTCCAAAAACCAGCTTAAAGGGATAGTTCATCCCAAAATGAAAATTCTGGCATCATTTACTCACCTTCTGAGTGTCATTCTCTGTGTTCTGCAGAAGAAAGACATGCATAGGTTTGGAATAATATAGGCTGTAACATAATTTTTCGATTTTTGGGTGAACTATCCCTTTAAGCTGATTTTTTTTTTTCCAGCAGGGACATCAACATTTCTAGCATAAAATTTTCAAGAAAGATTGCTCTAAAATATGCAAATATAGACTACTTGCTATAAACTTAAAATCACTGGTATAATTTTTTGCTAATTATCTATTCCACTTTACATGTGCAATGTAGTGCCTAATAGTATCATTTATGTTTAGGAAGGTTGTGTCATCAATCTCAAAGGCACACGTTGACTCATATTGACTCACCTTCAACTTCATATGAGGACCAAGACACAAGGCTGTAATTTTAAAGTGAAGAAGAAAACGATGATAGTGTTTAGTCAGCTACATTCCTTACGGTAGTTTCCCAAATATTCTGAATTCTCTTCTGTTCCTTACGGTAAGTGCGTGTGGCTTGTGTTGGTTTTGCGATTGTCACAACTGTAGCACGCGAGAGCAGTGCGCACTTCATTTAAGGCAGCAAACAACACATTGTCTGGGAGAAAAGGTAAAATTGATCATTTCTTTGTCTCATGAAATGTTAGCTGCAATTTTAATTATTTTACATTTAAACTCAAGCATTATAGATCGCTGTTGTTGTTATTCAAAGGGAGCAAAAGTGTTATTAGGACGATTTTTCTTTTTGAAGAGTGTGTTAGTCACATTCTCTATGTTTGGTCCGATTGATAAAACCGTAAAAACAACTTACGGTAATTACACACTTGCCATTTTAAAGTGTTTCTCTGCTTTAATACTACACTAAATGAAACAACTGACTGGCATTGAAAAGTTAGCGAATAAATCAACTTTCTTCTACACTCGGCGTGCTCCGTCCGTGCCATCTGTCATAATACATAATGATACTGTCTTTGGACAGTTTGTCTGTCTTAGGGGCGAACATTTTGCATGTGTGTAATACATGAAATAGTCGTATATGAATAGTAAAGGTGTAAGTATAGGCTATATTAATATTTATAGTATACATTGTACCAGACATCGAAGAGACACTTGCAGTTTCCACTCCCCCTTCGAGAGATGTCAAATCTTTACTAAAAATGTATTAAAAATCGTCATGTGATACATATGTACATACCTAAAGTGCCTTTAAAATCTTATATTAAAAATAACATAATTTTTAGTGGTTTTACTATTTCTTCTTTTATATACAATTCCAATCTGTCAACCTTCACAGTGCAGTTCAATGAATTTTTCTTTTGTTTCATGTATTTTTTGGGTGTTTTAGGTTTGAGTGTTTATATATTTCTGTTATGCAGGCAGAATTACTTTATGATTTGCAATTGATTTTGATTACAGACATGCTATACTATCACATTTCGACACTAACTACTTTCAATCTTTAAGTGTTTGGGGTGGACAGTTACTGAGATGGACAGTAATATTACTGTTGTTTTAAAATCCCTTTCGCTACTCTTTATCTTATAGTCAGCTGTTGATGTAGAAGTTCTCATCATTCATTGGACTAACACTGAAATCCAGTCTTACTGTTACACTTGTACATGGCAACAGAAATCAGTGTTAACAGTCTTATCTATTTTTCAGTAGCACAGAATCGTATTAAAAGCACTCAGTGCATCAGTGGTTAGGGACAGTGTTTCGGAGGGTAAGCATAACAGTTGGTCACAAGGTCTTATTTAGCTTGCAGTGGTTTGGAATAATTGTGTAGTTATGTTTAAATGAACAGGGATGTGTGTGTGTGTGTGTGTGTGTATATACAGTCTTGATCAAAAGTTTGCATATCCCTTGCAGAATCTGTGAAAATGTGAATAATTTTAACTAAATAAGAGGGATCATACAAAATGCATGTTATTTTTTTATTTAGTACTGTCCTGAATAAGATATTTTACATAAAAGATGTAGTCCACAAAACAAAAAAGTCCCTCAATTGTCCTCAGTCTGAAAAGATGGACCTCAAAATTATACAGTCACTGCTGGAATAGGGTTCAAATATGCAAAAGATGCTTGAAACTGAAGAATTTGCTGGACCTAGAGGATTTTTCTGAAGAACATTGGGCAGTTTAAGTGCTCAGGACAAACAAGGGACTCAAGAACAACCATCACTAAACAAAAACAAAAAAACAGCCGTGGATCATCCAGGTAATGATACACAGTATTAAGAATCAAGGGTACATAAACTTTTGAACAGGGTCATTTTTAAATTCACCAATTTTTTTGTCTTGTGGACTATATGTAAACATCTTTTATGTAAAATATCTTATTTAGGACAGTACTAAATAAAACATGACATGCATTTTGTTTGATCCCTCTTTGTTAAAATTATTCACATTTTCACAGATTCTGCAAGGGGGTGTGTAAACTTAAGCAAGACTGTATATGCTCTTTTACTCTCTATGTTTCTTACATTATAAGTATAATATACATGTTTCTGATCATAGTGATAAAACAGCCCTACCCAAGAACCTGAAGGCTTACTGTGTTGCAGTCAAGAATTATACATGGACAAAATAGAAATAGCTAATTTGATTTCCCTTTCAGTACCTTTAACAGTTTACAGTTTTTTCTAAATGAAATTGGCACATAATGTGACAGTCCTCACCATAAAGAATGGAAATACATTACAGGAAACACTCTTAATTAGGTCAGTCCCCTGTGCTCTGACTTCTTTAACCTGCTTCACATTAATTAAAGGGTTAGTTCACCCAAAAATGAAAATTCTGTCATTAATTACTCACCCTCATGTCGTTCGACACCCGTAAGACCTTTGTTCAGCTTCGGAACTCTACGTCATATTCTCGCGCATGCGTCGTGGTGCTTCGTGAGTTCACGTCAGAGGCCCACACGGAAGACAAGAATAAAGTTGAATAAAGTCGTTATTTAGATTTTTTTTTTTTGCACACAAAAACTATTCTTGTCGCTTCTTAAAATTATTGTAGAACCACTGTAGTGAGATGGACTTTTTAACGACGTCTTTAGTACCTTTTATGGGTCTTGAGAGAGGAAATGTCATTGCTGCCAATGGAGGCCTTTCTGAGCCATCGGATTTCAACAAAAATATCTTAATTTGTGTTCCGAAGATGAACAAAGGTCTTACAGGTGCCGAACGACATGAGGGTAAGTAATTAATGACAGAATTTTCATTTTTGGGTGAACTAACCCTTTAATAATTTTCTCTGTTCTTCAGATCTCTGTAGATGCATGGTGGAATGCAGAGGTAGAAGTAACGAATTACAACTACTCACGTTACTGTAATTAAGTAGTTTTTTCAAGTATAGGTCTCTGCAGGATAGTAATAGGAGTTACTAGATCAGTGGGTGAGGCCATAAACAGAGGGCCGTTTTCCACTGCGTTACCTGATATGCCCACGTCACAGTGTGGGTAGGGTTTAGGGGTGGGGTCGGGTGAAGGGGATCATTTTCATTGCATGATTTATAAACACCCATCAGTTTGACAACACCCACAAATTTAGAAACACCCACTTTTGTTCCGCAGAGACCCCATACTCCGTTTTTTCGGGTATTTGTACTTTTTTGAGTACATTTTTAAATATGTAATTTTACTTGTACTTAAGTACATATTAAGCTAAATAATCTACTTCGTTACTTTTAAAATCACAATTCGTTACTGAGTACGCCTACAATTTTAATCAATATTCAAACATTTACCACCGGCATTTCGATAGCCAATAAAGATATCCGATCGTAAACCGACCAATAAAAGGCCTGATATTTGAAGTGAAAAAAGCGCCTGCGGCGCAGCAGCAGCTTCTGGAGAGCTGGTCATAACCGCACAGTGAAGGAGATCAGAGTGATTTATTGACTGAAAGTTTGGAGAAACAAACTGCATGGTAGTGTTGTCAAAAATAATATCTATATTTTGATACATATCGATACTGAAATATCTGACACGGTTCCAATACTCGTTGTTTGCAGTATATATACATCAATACCAGCTGCGCATTCTCGCTCTCTCCCCTCTGACAGCGAGTTTGACACCCGCCTCAGTTCAGAGCCTGAATGTCAGCGCAGGATTGCAGGTATTGCGCATAATTTTAATCATACCCGCAGGTTTCTATGGTGTATTTAATGACAAATGTCGAGAGCGCGTTCGTGTAATCGCAGAAAACTGGACGCGAGCTCTCAAATATACAAATGAACTGCCTCTCCCGTGTGCGCTCTCACTGTGTGTCCCGTGCAATCGCGATTCTTTGTGCTCTTGAACTAGAAATTAAAGGGATAGTTCACCCAAAATTTTTTATTTGCTGTTGATTTACTCACCCTCAGGCCATCCGAGATGTAGGTGACTTTTTTCTAGAACAGTAAAGAAGATTTTTAGCTGAAACCGTGGGCCTTGCTGATCCATATAATGCAAGTCAATGGGTGTCACTTTGAGAGTCAAAAAAACGTTTACAGACAAAACAAAATTTATACCCATGGCTCCTGACCATACACTGAGGATCTATAAAACGAAGCGATTGGTCTAAGAAACTGAACATTATTTACAACATTATTACCTGTAATCCACAGCCTCAGCAAACAGTCCTGAGCGTGTTCACAATAGTCTGGAGCTCGAGCTTCCTGTCACATTATGACGTATGCGTGGGAGAAGATTTGCGCGGGAGCTGACTCTGTTTTTTACAGCAGAGAGGGTGGAAGCGCGTGTTGTATTGTTTGTCAAAATGTGCTCAGTTACTTAAACAGACTGATCGTTTAACTTCATAAGACCCCAATGTATTGTCCGGAGTCACGTGTGATGGTATTCATTTTGTTTTGTCTGTAGGCTATATGTTTTTTTGACTCTCAAAATGATGGCACCCATCGACTTCCATTATATGAATCAGCAAGGTCCACGGTTTCAGCTAAAAACCTTCTTTACTGTACTACTGAAGAAAAAAGTCTCCTACATCTCAGATGGCCTTTGGGTGAACTATCCCTTTAATTCTCTTTGCTCCTGGATTAAACGTTGTCAAAAGTTATCAACCAATCAGAATAGACCTCCACGTTGAAAATGCTACAGGAAACCTTATTGGCTGTAAGTGAAATGCACCAGGAAGTCTTTCAACAATCAAAGGTGGACCTTTAATTTCTTTATAATGTAAATGTATGTTAGAAATGTTTTGGAATGGGGTACTTGTGTGATTTGCGGCAAAATGCATAGCGTTGCTCACCTCACTTTTATATTTTTGTTTCCAAAAGCTTCAGTTCGTAATGGCACTTGCGTCTATCTGCCGCGAATGTACTGAAAATGCTCTAAAGAACGCTGAAGACGAGCAGAAATGAGATCTACAGCTCTCTGCTTGCATTACGTCAGTCACGCTCGCCAGGAAAATGAGTGAAACACACACAAACACACATTTTTATCAAATCATATGTCATTAATAGCAGTTCACTTCTGCGATTTAGTACAATTGCGTTCACATCAGCAGCGAACCGTACCGGAGTTCACATGAACCGTACCCCAGACCACCCTTTTTAAGCAGACTTGGGTACGGTTCGCAGGTGCGCACCCGACTTCGGAAGACAGCGTTCACATCATCCAAACGAACCAAACTCTGACGTCAATCGAACCCGGGTGCGCACCAAAACTGCTAGTGTGAAAGCACCCTTAGAAATTCCAGTATCATGACCACTAATTCATGTCCTTCGTCAATAAGGTAAAAGTGTGTTTTGTTGAAAGTAGCTATTCTATTCTAAATGGATATTTGATTAAATATATATTGGTAATTCATTAAATATCGCCGGCTAAAAAGTAACTAGTAATTAGTACTCTGAGTAGTTTTTGAGAAGAGTAATTTGTACTTTTACTTAAGTACTTTTTTGACACCAGTACTTTTACTTGTAATTAAGTTAGGGCTGGGACAGTAAATCGATGCATCGCAAAACGAGAAATTATTCTGGATCGATTTTGAGATTTTCCGAATGCATCGCGATTCTCTCTCGAATCAATTCTGAGCTTAGTTTTTAACAGCAGATGGTACTACGTGCTTTAGAAAAAGCCATATTGGCTCTGCTTGTTTCCAGTCCCTTACACACACCACTTTAACCTTCTATAAAATAATCATTCATAAAGTTCAAAAAGGTTGAAGCGAATTACAAGGGTGTTTGCAGTGGGCTGTTTACATTAATAAAAGCATTCTGAGGTGCTAGTATATTCTCAGACTCAGGCGAACGCACAAGCGATCTTCAGCACTCTTCTTTGTGAGTATTTGAGCGTGTGGTTAACAACTAGCCTAGAGCGCCATCTGCTGTTAAAAACTAAGCTCAGAATCGATTCGAGAGAGAATCGCGATGCATTCGGAAAATCTCAGAAACGATCCACGAATCGTGATGCATCGATTTATTGTCCCAGCCCTAAATTAAGTATTATTTCAGCAATGTAACAGTACTTGTACTTGAGTACACATTTTCAGTACTCTTTCCACCTCTGGTGGAATGTGTATCTGAGTATTTACTAGGGCTGCACGATAAATCGCAATTTACATGAAATCGCGCTTAACGCGATTTGGCTTATGAAATCGCAAAGGCTGCGATTATCTTTTATGCGCAGTTTGTCAGTGCAGGACGGTTCTGTGATCAGTAGCAAATGCTACTTCATCTGAAATCACTGCGAGTTTGAGTATCTTATAACTTGCATTTAAAAAAGGAACACGTCAAACATCTTTCCAAACATGAGAAGCATTTAGTCATGTTTAATCAATCAAAGCGTTTCAATCTGTTGATATTCATAGGGATTTCCAATGATCTGTGCTATCGTGCGGCACATATTTGGAGTACCCTGCGCGAGAGTGCCCTCTGGCTTGCAGATGCAGCAGCATTTACTACTGATCACAGCCGTGCTGCACTGAGAAGCTGCGCATGCAATAATCACAGCCTTTGCCAAATCGCGTGCGGTTTTATTGCGATTTATCGTGCAGCCCTAGTATTTACCGGAAGACAGCTGGGCCATATGTTCGGAGAGTGGGATTTTGAATTCTGACTATCTCATTTGACTAGAAGTAAGTTGTTTACATCTGTCGGTTTCATATTTTGATATAATATTTGTAAAATAACAGCATGTTTATAATCAGGAAAATAATTTGACTGCATAATGTTTTAAGTTTCTAAATTGTATACCTTTACCATTAATATTCTTCTAAATAAGATGCAATGTGTAACACGAAACACGCAAAAACATGAAGGTGGTACTTCAAGCTTGAATTGCTCTGATGGAAAATTCCTTTTTATGGAATGTGCATGCTTAGGTCAGGGGCCTGATTGATTGTGGTAATTGTTTTAGTTCATTAATTTCATTATAATTAATTGCAGAGAGTTAACACATTAAATTGCATACAGCCATAATTTTGGTCACATCATGGGTCAATAAAATCAGGAACCTTTAGACAGTATTGGATGAAATGCTTCCTAAAGCCTCTCAAACACTGAGTCCTTTTGCTGTAAAAGAGCACTTATGTGAGTCACTGAGGAAGATGCATGCTGTGCTTCATGAAGTGAAACATTAACAGCTCTGATTGAGGTAATGGCTATGTGCTTAGTCAAATGACCAATCATCAGTAACCCAAGGCCAGAAAAGGGCCAGAAGGAAACTTTGTTCCCATCACCAGGTGATTTCAATTGTAAATTTGTAGACAAGGTTAGGGGTGTGAGGGCTGTGTATTTCTATTAAAGTAGACTGAGCACATTTACGTTTCATCTATAGTTCTATATGCTAACAGCCTGTCATTTGATTTCGAGGTTGCTGCTGGTGAAGGAAGTATGCAGCAGATTTTCAGGGCTATTAAACAATATGTATCCGAAGCTGCAAATAAAAACCCTTGGCCCTTTTTAGCTTCCTATTGCTTTCAAAATCAGATTAAAGTTTAAAGTCAATGATTTAGTCTTATCTTCTTTACAATCAACCACCCAACCCACCAAGCTATGGCACTCAGCTGCATCTGGCTGATTAACACTCCCATCTTTTCAAAAGCCCTCGTCTGTCGCAATCCATAAATTACTCTCAAAGTTTTTGTTCAATCCTTGTACTTGAAGTCATCATATGATACTACATGACCTTTCTTATAATACTATTTGGTAAGAAGACATACAGGCAATAAGTATAAACAAAAAGAGAAAAGCATCCACGCTTGTCCAACGCGTCTTATTTATTGAACAAGTTCTAAAAATGCTGTTGGGGTGGGCGATCTTCACAAAGTTTCATATCACGATCTTATAACAATCACAATCCACGATCTGTATCGCGATCTTCCCAATTTTGAGATGTACTATTGAGAATATCCAGACTGGAACAAGCCTATGGACTCTATTTGCACAATTTAAAACACAGTATTGCATTAAACAATCAGTTTGTTAAAATAGTCAGTAAACCGTGAGTTAAACTTTAAAACGCTGCATAGTCTTCACTGTATGAATTAAAAATACATTGATTCTTATTAAAACTACTAATTATTCAGTCAAGAGCAGAGAGTGATTTTGTCTTTGTGTTTTGTTTAACATTAATGACACAGACAACAGCATTAGGCTTTAAGACCGATGCATGGATCTGATATAATGACAGGCATCTGATTTCTTTCCCAACTGTTTATTCACTTAAGACATAACTGACTGTCTTTATGTAAATACTCACCAAGACGGACATTTTGACGTATTTTTGTGTATAGGCTTGCGCCTGATCCCCAAGTATACTTCGTTCGTCCGTGTTCTGCTCCGTGCGACAGCGTGCACATAGACAGCTCGTGGGGATCAGTCTCTTTCGCAGTTTAATGCGCTTTTTATAACTCTTTTTAAAATAAAGCATGTCCCACAGTAGACTGCATTTTACGACAGTCACGTTACATGATTTGACTGATTTGGACGTTTAGTTAAGGCTTTTAAGGAGGGGCGAAAGTACACTGCTTTAAAGGAAAGGAACAGCATGATCATTTTATCTTGATTATCACGTTTTCATAATTGTTGGAAGCCAAAATCGAAACCAAAACTAAAATTTGATTCATCGCACAGCCCTACTGCTGTTGAATTGTTTTTTTAAATGCGCCACCACCCAGTGGCGGCTGGTGCAAAAATATTTTGGGGGGGGGCACCAGTAATGTAGGGCTGAATGTAGGCTACTAATTTTTATACATATACATGATACATATATAATAATGTATCATTACTGCTTAGCTAAAACATGGAAAATTCAGCATTTAAAGCATGCCATATGGTAGTGCTGAGCGATGTATGGCCAAAAAAATCATATCGCTGTATTTTTTGGCTTAATGGCGATGTACGGTGTAATCTCAGTATTTTCTACATTTTTCTATGTGAATTTTAATTTTTTTTAATTTAATTTAAAAAATTTTATTTCACTAAACTAATAATGAAAATAAATAATTAAATAAAAAAGACTAATTATTAGGCTTTTGATTAGTCTACCCTACAATTGTCACTTTACAGTTACTGCTATCATAAAAATGCACTTACTTGAAGGTTTGAATTTCTACATATGGCACATTTATGTTCACCAACAACAACAACAACAACAAATATTCAACCACATATATTTTAGCAAAATGTATATTTTAGTCAGCATTATTGCGCTCATATTCTTTGCGCTCCGTCTGTTTGGCGCGCATGCTCGCGGCAGCACTAGTTCACAGAAGTGTGTGCTTGATCGTCCACTCCTGACAGCAAAATGGAAATATTTGCTTGGCTTTCTAACATTTACAGATGGAGAATATGTCTGTGAAATGTAAGTTATGCACTAAGGAAATTATTGTATGTCACTTCAGCTTAAAGATCATTAATAGAGAGCACCAATCGCTGCACAAGTTAAGGTTACGCATGATGACGAAAGCACGTTAGTGCTAGCCCTCCCAGAACCCATAGAGAATGCATTGCAGTGCCTGCAGTTTGAAAAAAAAATATTTGTATGGAGTTCTATGAGAACAGTCTGGGCGATTCTTGGCCAGAGTGAAATCGCCCAAAAAGAGGCGGTACTCCACAGAACGTGACTTGACGCTGATTGGACTATATATCCAGAGGCAGAACAGTCTAGAATAGTGACAGCTAGTGTAACTCTGTGTTGAATGTGATTGAAAAATCCGTCCCTTTCGCACTTTGGTGGTGCGTTGCCCTAACGCCCTAATGAAGAAACCGCCCCTGCCACCACCCATTAAAGATGCATGATAGAGACACATGATAGGCTATAATTTGTCCAGTCAGCACAGCCATTTAACAGGCAGTCATTGCTGTATTTTAACATTATTACGAGGACATAAAAGATCAAAATCTCTACGATTCGCTTGAAAAGATATAAAATCGTCAGATCGCCCACCCCTAGTGTTACATCATCTGTTTAAATTTGGTTTGTTATAGCCAATATTGTAAAGTAGAGGTACAGATGGTGGATAGATTACGGTTAATGATAAATGATGTTTTTATGTGATGCTTAGTTTCTAATGTTTCCAGTTATTTGGCCAGTGTTTACTTTTATTAAAGGCTTTTGATGAGGCAGATGATGTGTTTTCATTCAAAGGAGCACAGTGAAGCATTTCTCTCAGTATCGGCTGATTGCCTGTCTGTCACATATTTCGAAGGATATTTATTTGACTTAATAAATTTCCTTTCAGATCAATAAAGTATTAATCTTTCTATAAATAGCCAATTGACCCTCCACGCATATCCTCCAGTGTATACGACAGGAAGATTCCTTTGGCATGGAAAGCTCTATGCCACTTAACCATGTGAAATTAGATTCAAAGCAGTCCTTTGTGAAACAAAGTGCAAAATGGCTGTAGCCTTTAAATATAAACCAAATTGATTTTTTTCCCCACACATGGCCATGGAAAGAACATCCTCAACACTTTCACTGTCCGACACAGATGACTGCACAACAGCAAAGAGGGTTTTTCATCCTCCAGCCTAATTAGCTTTGGGGGTCTTTGTCAGAAACCTCTTTAACAAGAGCATTTAAATATTTAGCTGTACTAATTTCTTTTTAGAACCATAGGCTGTCTAAATGTGCAGATTTGGCTAAATGCTGAACATTCTTCTACAGCTGCAAGTACATTTCAAATGTGTATATCTTTTCCCTCAAGGACTTCAGTTAGTTAGAGATGACTGCAAATGTTATTCTGTATTTTACTGAACTCTGTGACAGTAAACACATTTACAGAGAGAAGAGTCAATCTGGCTAAACTGTTCACACAGAATCATTTTAAGATTATGAATGCATGATGATTAGTTGCTTGTTGGCTGTGTACATATAGGGCAGTGCTTTAGAAATGCAAGTACTCTGATGGGCATTTACCTAATTCTGGCCCTGGAGACTTTAGATTTTAGACGTGTTGAATGCGGATGATTTGCTTTGAAGTCACCACTGAAAAATTGTTAAACAGACTATGATTTGCTACTGATTTGATGCTGTCAAATTTTGATTGAGAAGCAGGCTTGTAATTTAATGGTTTAACAGTTCTTTTGGTTAACTTGGTGTTCATATTCAGAGAGAGTAAGCAAACGGCGAAGTTTGTTATTGCTCTGAGCCATCAGTGAGGAAGAGTGTGGGAGACAAATTTATTGTGGGTGAATCAAATTATTGCTGCGATAACTGAAAATTCTGGTTTGGTCAGCGTTTTTGCCAATATCATGAGACCTTACTCAATGTTCTTATATTTTCATGGCATGGGTCATTAATCTCATATCACAACTTTTGTATTTCTTACATATTTGATGTTTTACGAATGTTTTTACCTCACAATAATATCCACCACTTGCCTGACTTGCTGGCAGCTTTGTTGATTACAATGGGAACAATCTAATTTGGTCATGCCACATTGTACTGCTCGCTTGTGTTGTAGATATAACATTGGTCAGAAAATGCTATCAAGAAAAATTTATTTAATATTACATTGTAAAGTGAAGTACTTCATTTTTTTTAAGTGAAAGACTGTTAAGTGTTTGATCAATTTCTGTATATTTCCTACCTGTTAGACATACCTGGAAATCTTAAAGCACTGTTTACAAGGTTACATGGGTCAAAAAAATTCATGTAATAGAGACATCAGTATTGGTTTCAGTGATACTGGCCTTCATTCATAGTGCTTAGTAAAAAGATGCCATTAAACAAATATTTAAAATATACTGTCTTGTTAAAATATACTATCTGTGTTGTTTCTACATTATTTTGGAGATTAAATGTGAAAGTATTACAACATAAAATACAATGCATCCGGAAAGTATTCACAGCGCTTCACTTTTTCCACATTTTGTCATGTTACAGCCTTATTCCAAAATGGATTAAATGCATTATTTTTTTCCTCAATTCTACAAACAATACCCCATAATGACAACGTGAAAGAAGTTTGTTTGAAATCTTTGCAAATTTATTAAAAATAAAAAACAAAAAAAATCACATGTACATAAGTATTCAAAGCCTTTGCCATGACACTCAAAATTGAGCTCAGGTGCATCCTGTTTCCACTGATCATCCTTCAGATGTTTCTACAACTTGATTGGAGTCCACCTGTGGTAAATTCAGCTGATTGGACATGATTTGGAACGGCACACACCTGTCTATATAAGGTCCCACAGTTAACAGTGCATGTCAGAGCACAAACCAAGCCATGAAGTCCAAGGAATTGTCTGTAGACCTCCGAGACAGGATTGTATCGAGGCACAGATCTGGGGAAGGGTACAGAAACATTTCTGCAGCATTGAAGGTCCTAATGAGCACAGTGGCCTCCATCATCCGTAAATGGAAGAAGTTTGGAACCACCAGGACTCGCCCGGCCAACCTGAGCGATCGGGGGAGAAGGGCCTTAGTCAGGGAGGTGACCAAGAACCCGATGGTCACTCTGACAGAGCTCCAGCGTTTCTCTGTGGGGAGAGGAGAACCTTCCAGAAGAACAACCATCTCTGCAGCACTCCACCAATCAGGCCTGTATGGTAGAGTGGCCATACGGCACATGACAGCCTGCCTGGAGTTTGCCAAAAGGCACCTGAAGGACTCTCAGAACATGAGAAACAAAATTCTCTGGTCTGATGAAACAAAGATTGAACTCTTTGGGCTGAATGGCAAGAGTCATGTCTGGAGGAAACCAGGCACCGCTCATCACCTGGCCAATACCATCCCTACAATGAAGCATGGTGGTGGCAGCATCATGCTGTGGGGATGTTTTTGAGCGGCAGGAACTGGGAGACTAGTCAGGATTGAGGGAAATATGAATGTAGCAATGTACAGAGACATCCTTGATGAAAACCTGCTCCAGAGTGCTCTGGACCTCAGACTGGGGCGAAGGTTCATCTTCCAACAGGACAACGACCCTAAGCACATAGCCAAGATAACAAAAGAGTGGCTATGGGACAACTCTGTGAATGTCTATGAGTGGCCCAGCCAGAGCCCAGACTTGAACCCGATTGAAAATCTCTGGAGAGATCTGAAAATGGCTGTGCACTGACGCGGGAGCTGGGGACATCCAACCTGATGGAGCTTGAGAGGTCCTGCAAAGAAGAATGGGAGAAACTGCCCAAAAATAGGTGTGCCAAGCTTGTAGCATCATACTCAAAAAGACTTGAGGCTGTAATTGGTGCCAAAGGTGCTTCAACAAAGTATTGAGCAAAGGCTGTGAATACTTATGTACATGTGATTTTTTTTTTTCTTTTTTTTTTTTTTAATACATTTGCAAAGATTTCAAACAAACTTCTTTCACGTTGTCATTATGGTGTATTGTTTGTAGAATTGAGGAAAAAATTAACGAATTTAATCCATTTTGGAATAAGGCTGTAACATAACAAAATGTGGAAAAAGTGAAGCGTTGTGAATACTTTCCGGATGCACAGTATATTAACTTTTTTAATCAATTGACAGCACTATAGAAGCTGTCTACACTGGACGCGACAAAGCGGCCGTTGCAAAGCAATTTGTCCTTCATGTCAGTACGTCATAAATAGAACGAGGCATCAGTTTACTGATGGGGTTTTGTCTTGTCATGTCGCGTTGCGCCACATCCAGTGTAGACAGCATCACTGATTATAACGGGTTATATGATCTTTTGTCGCATCGCGCCGCTCGTGTCTGGTGTAGACACATTTTTATTTTCATTTGATTTTTAGTTAAAATTGCATTTGTACTCATTTGAACTAACATGTAGAATCAAAGTATAACATTCACAACATGATTTTTCTATTGTTGTAGTATGAAATATAAACTTATGAGAACTGAACGAATTTCGTACAACAATGTGAAGTTGTCTTCCTTTTGCCCTTTGTTTTATTGTTCTGGTGGAAAAATCGAAGTGTTCATTGTTTATTCCTGCTGATGAATCACCTCTTAGTTTGGAATATGATCATTATGTCAGCTCTGTTTTACTTCACCGGAACTGTACTGCTTGTTTACATTATTTTCACTCACATGCCAGCTGCCAGGAGGCACAATTCACAGAATTACTATCCAGGGTTTCCCCTGGCGAATCGTTTTTGTAGTCGACTAGTAGTTGTTCATTTAAGCTATTAGTCGACTAATTGCACGTTTATAATAATTGAATTACTTAAACTAGGGATGCACCGAAATGAAAATTCTGGGCCGAAACCGAAACCGCAAATTCTGGATACGCTTGGCCGAAAACCGAAACAAAAAAAATTACTTTTTTAAAATAATTATTCATTTATTTTAAATTAGTTTTTTGTATAATTGTATTATTATTAGATGTTTTAATTAAATTCAATAATTTTACTGAATCTGAATTTAAAAAATACAAGCCAATAAAATAAAGTAACCACACTTTTATTTAAAGTAACACACAATAATTAGACAGAAAATAGGCCTATATTCAAATAATATTAAATATCATTATATTAATATTAGTGCTGGGGAAAAATTAATCGTGATTAATCGCATCCAAAAATAAAAGTTTGTGTTTACATAATATATGTGTGTGTACTGTGTATAATTATTATGTATATAGAAATACAAACACATGCATGTATATATTTAAGAAAAATGTTATATTTTTTATAAAAAATTATATTTATATATAAGATAAATTATATATACAGTATATACATGCAAATATTTCTTAAATATATACATGCATGTGTGTGTATTTATATATACATAATATATGTGTGTGTACTGTGTATAATTATTATGTAAACACAAACTTTTTTTTTGGATGCGATTAATCACGATTAATTTTTCCCCAGCACTAATTAATATCAATATATTATCAATATAATATATTAATATCAATATATTCTTCATTCAGTTCTATGCAACAGAATCAGATTTAACAGATTTTTTTTTTTGACCAATTATCAAAATAATGTATACTCCTAGAAAACTATTATTATCAGAGCATGTGAGCAGAGAGCGAGGAGCGGGTCAGTGAATGAGAGGGTAGCGTCATTTTACCCCAGCACGGCTATATCATACCATATTACAGTACAGTAGGGCTATTGCAAACAGAAACAAGCCTAGAGAAATGTCATGTCTGCACGCGGCGCACACACGGAGCGGAACACGGAGCAGTCGTTTCGAAACTGTGCATCTTCGGAAGCGGAGCCGCTCGCAAAGTTACAAAACATGCTGCGAGAGAGTGAAACCTGATTGCCGAACACGGATGGGCGGGGCGGCATATTTTCGGCTCAGATTTTCGGCCTTTTTTCTCTTTCGGCCAAAAAACGAAAATGCCATTTTTGGCCGATAATTTTCGGCGGCCGAAATTTCAGTGCATCCCTAACTTAAACTTATACTTGCAAAAGTAATGATTATGAATGTGTCGGAAAAAATAGCCAGGAGACATTTTAATTATTTACTAATAAACTAGTGTTTTCTGAGTCAGTGTCGGCTGCAAAGTTGACGATGCTGACTCTTATCTCCACAGTATATTGGATGCGCCTTTAGAGAGAAAAGCACCTTTCATACGGATTAAAATGTTGCTACTACTTACATGTTTCAAATGATAAGCCATATTTGAGGTCGATGGATGATGGGCGAACGTTTGGATTCCTGCCTGAAATACTGTAGTTACCACAAGGATCTGCCGTTAACAATCTGTCCTCCAATCTGTCCTAACTTCACCACTTCCTTTTTTAGGCGACTAACCGACTAATACAATTTTGGTCGACTATGCCTCTTCTCGTCGACTAACGTTTAGTCGACTATTAGGAGGCAGCCCTATTACCATGTGATATTTCTGTATCTAAAATGACAGAATTTTTTAAATACAATTTAGGTGATAAATAAATACATGGCAGTGCCAGTTTTATTTTTAGCACTGACTGTGGTTTGTGCTGTTTGTGCTCCATTAATACAGAATAAAGAAAATGCCATCATCTTAAAATGGTTAATTTCAAGGTTTGCTATTAACTGTGCTTAAACTTTTATACTGGAAGTGTTTCTTGTAGACATCATGCAGCTGCTTTCAGAGGCAGTTCTGAAGAAGGCGTCATGCGAAGCTCTTCAAATCAGTATTAGGCTTGAAAGTTTAAAGCATCAGACTCTCAGATTCTCTCAAAAAGAGTTGCTTCTGTTCACAGCTAATGACTCTACACTGAAGGCATTGCATCATAATAATGTAATAAAACTGCTTTCCTTGACAACTGAAATGGAACCTACATAATATAGTGCAGTGAAGCATTGACTAACACATTGATTAGATATTTAACACAACTTCACCTCCATCTCATCATTTTCTGTGAGCTCTAGATGCAATTGTATCATTTTAAGGAACCTTTGCATTCCAAATTTGTGCTTGGGGTAAAATGTTTAATCTGTCAGATCCCAATTCATGTAATATGCATGACTATAAATCCCACCCAGATCTGCACTGACCTTTCTTTTCTGCTGAGTACGAGAGTGTGTTGTCATGGCGAAAGCTTGACTGATGTGTAGACATGAGATCAAGATGTTCATCTGTGCTGTTGGGGATCTGAAATGTCTAGGGTTCTCCACATTCAAACCTTGCTATTTTCACAAACCTCTTCATAATTCGCATGGATGCAATGTTTTCTTAAGCAACAGGAAGCAGTTAATGACTAGATTACTACCAAACTGTTTGTTTAGGGTCAAGAGGACTCAAGAAGGTTACTGAGCAACAGGCAAAAAAGCTACATGTTTTGTCATTGCTGGGTAGTATGTGCATGTAAAATCTTTTTGAATTAATTTAGTTATTGAGAAATTAGTTATTGTTGGCCTGTTGAAGTTATTTTCAGCCAAATATAGTATAAATACACCATAAACGAAACTCAAAGATAAACCACTTCATATGTGTAATGTTAAATATTCTTCATTTTTGGTATACTTCAAATAATTAATGCTATTATGTCTATGATATGAACACATTTGTTTACTCTTCCTTTAAATTTGATCATTTGGTCTTCTTTATGATGTTTCAAACCCATAGGTCTTATGACCTAACGTGATTTTTGCCCAGATTTTTCCCCAAGAGTCGCCAAAAGTCAGAGCAAGCCTGCAGATTTTGGGGAGTCGTAAATGACAGATTTCACTGAAAATCACGTAGTGTATGATGGGTAGAAGTTTTTTTTTTTAAGCTTCAGACTATTAATCCGTCCAGTTGGAGGATATCAATTCTGTTTGATATTTTGAGCCGATTTTAAAACATATATGCCTGGTTTCACAGACAGGGTTTAGATTAAGCCAGGATTAGGCCTTAGTTCAATTAGGACATTTAAGTAGCTTTTATAAACATGCCTTAGAACAGACATTACTGGTGTGCATCTTGAGACAAAACAATGGCACTGACATATTTTAAGATATATCAGTGCAAGTTGCTTTCAGTTAAAACAGCTCAAACATGCATTTTAGTCTGGGACTAGGCTTAAGCCTTGTCTGTGAAACCGGGGGGTTTAATGTTTCTTCATGACTTTGTTGTGTTCAGAACGACCTGAAAGTCAGTGTGTGTGATCCTCAGTGGTTTAGTGTATGATGTATAGTTTTTCTCTGTGACCATTTACAAAATCTGCAAGTGTATGATCCCTATTGTTGTTTAGATTTTAAAAGTTGTGTAGTGTATTCCAGTCTTAAGTCACACATGTTTGGAATGATATAATTGTTTCTGTAAATGATGACAGATTTTGAATTATTTGGGCAAACAATTCCTTTGTTTTTTACAGAAGGTTTTGTTTTATGTGAATTTTATGTTGATTATCATTTCATATTTACCCTTAAGGAGCACTAGACTGAATCATTTTAAAAGTTAAATGATTGCATCTCTGTGATAATTCCAGAAAGTGAAAATTAAATTAATTTAAATACTTAAAAAATATATAGAAAGGACATGAATTTATATTTGATCTGAGTATGTAGCTAAGTAAAATACCTTTGCTAATGCAGTAATATAGTGTACAGTGTTGCTGAGTTGTGCAGTAGCGATGTATGTGTAGGCTGGTTATAGTGCAGATGGAGTTTCAAGTATTCCAGAGAGGCTAGTAATGAAATCGGGTGAATGCTTCTTGATAATGGTAGTAAGTTAAGAAGCCGCACATTGTATTGGTCATGGGGGAAAGTGGAGGATGAGGGCTGAGATGGAGAGTTATTCAGTGAAGTCATGCAGCATCTTGTCTTATAAATTTCCTGCAGTGCAATGGCTAGTTCACACTGTTGCAAGTGCAACAAACGCCTGCCAAACACAAAACTTCAAACTTCTGCATTCTGATCAATGTATTTATACGGGTTGTCGTTTGTTGGTGTTTTGCATAGAATGTGCAATCGCCATTTATCGAGTCATGTTTGAACAGTCTGGTATGATTTTCCATGTGACATAATAAGACTTAAAGGCACGATATGTAGATTTTTGGATTCAAATATCCAAAAACCACTAGAACAGTGTTATATATTTTGTTGACTTGTGTACTTACATTATCCCAGATGTTTCCAAGAATTTTTAAATCCAGAGATATAAGCAATTTTAACCAGGACATGGACCATGTCCATGTGTCGCCTATCAGTGACGTCATACATTTCCAAGGGTAAGGCAGGTACATTTTTTAAATTTTTTTGAAAGAAATCTTTTATGCACATCAACGCTGCATTTATTTGTATAGAAAATACAGTAAAACAGTAATATTGTGAAATATTTTTTACAATTTTATAACTGTTTACTATTTTTATTTATAAATTACTCCAGTCTTCACTGTCACATAATCCTTCAGAAATCATGCTGCTCAAGAAACATTTCTTATTTTTGTCAATGCTGAAATCAGTAACTTTTTTTTAAAAATAGAAATCTTTTGTAACATTATAAATGTCTTTACTTCACTTTTGAACAATTGCGTACTTGCTAAATATATAATTTATTTCAAACAAAACAAATTCCAAATTTGTGAATGATGGTTTTATGCAATATGTTTATTGAGAAAATGCATGGGAAATATATTTCTGAAAAGCAAGTGGTTGTGCTTGCTGTGGTTTTGGTGTGAGACTTTTGTTCTCAGTTAATGTGAGAAATTTAAAGATGTTTACCCTCATCTTTAGGGAGAGGTTGTAGTTCTTGCACCAAATTACCAGGTCAGTCAGCTTCATCCTCCAGGCTGACTGTCAGCAAAATAGATAATTAAATAGTTTGTTGTGGGTACATTTTAGTGTTTATTGCTCCCTTCAGATCTGTTATAGGCAATTATCTTACAAATCCAATTCCTTTCCCAAATGATTTGTGGGCCCATATTGTAAAAGTGAGCAAGTCAAAATATCTGAATTCAACCAAAATTGATGAATTGGCAATCTGATTGATGTAATTGTAGTGCATTTTTTTCAGTTGTCAGTTTACAGAGTTTAAATGTGTTGGCAAACTGCTGTGATTAAGCAACATGTTGTAAGCACACGGCTAATGGAGAATTCAAATGTTTGCCCTCTGTGCGCTTCATAAAACCCTCTTTGAACGTAAAGACAATGACATAGAGGAAATGAGATGCTCAACATTTCAATAGAGGGCACATCATTAATAACAGCCAGCCTCAAATAGCTGATTAATGATTAGAGAGGCATGATCCCTGAATATATTTATAACCATATGACAGGCACAAAGTTCGTACCATTTGTGTTACTAGGCAACTGAAGCAACTTAATGTTTGCTGTAAAGATAATGATATGAGATTGAAGAACAATTGGATGAGCTGTCATGGATGGCAGACTGTGAATAAAAAACGGATGGAGCAGACAGTATATGTTTTGCATTCATAATCATGCTGTATTGTATAGACTGGAGGGTTTTTGAGTTTCCCTCGGTCCAAATGTTAAAAAAAATAACTGCGCAGCTGGGACTGTAATGTATACTGATTGATTCAGTATAGGGTACTGATAGAAAGGATGAATATATCAAATAAATATTGTTTGTCGCTCATTGTCACATCATTTTTTGTTTAATAAGATGCTTGATGACAGTTAGAAAAACAGATATTAATCTGCATAGTGTCTAGCTCAGAGTTAATTTGTGACAATATTTTGGTGGATTGATTTAGCTTTGTCTCTCCATACTGGCGTGATGAATCTGATCTTCAAGCTAAAGGAACTGGATGAAATATTTGAATGCTACCGATCCACAACCTGATTTCTGAATTGTTATGCAGCCTGAATCATAATCATAATCAGAGAACTGGCCCCCCGACTGAGCCTGGTTTCTCCCAAGGTTTTTTTTTCCTCCATTCTGTCAACTGATGAAGTTTGGGTTCCTTGCCACTGTTGTCTCTGGCTTGATTATTTGGCGACACTTAGGGTGTGTTAACACTTGTAGTTCAGTTTGCTTGTTTCTTTTGGTCCGGACCCCAAATTTTTTTTTTGTCATGGTCCGCTTAGCGGTCACATTGGCATTTTAACACCGAACCTAAAGGTACTGAACCTAAAGGCATAGGGATATGTTCACAACCTTATTGGTTGGCTTTTATTACGTGTATTCTGTGACAAAACTTACCAAATATCCAAAACAATGCTGTGTGCTGGGCTAAATGCGCTTGTTGTATGTGTGTAGCTACATACACTCACCTAAAGGATTATTAGGAACACCTGTTCAATTTCTCATTAATGCAATTATCTAATCAACCAATCACATGGCAGTTGCTTCAATGCATTTAGGGGTGTGGTCCTGGTCAAGACAATCTCCTGAACTCCAAACTGAATGTCAGAATGGGAAAGAAAGGTGATTTAAGCAATTTTGAGCGTGGCATGGTTGTTGGTGCCAGACGGGCCGGTCTGAGTATTTCACAATCTGCTCAGTTACTGGGATTTTCACGCACAACCATTTCTAGAGTTTACAAAGAACAGTGTGAAAAGGGAAAAACATCCAGTATGCGGCAGTCCTGTGGGCGAAAATGCCTTGTTGATGCTAGAGGTCAGAGGAGAATGGGCCGACTGATTCAAGATGATAGAAGAGCAACTTTGACTGAAATAACCACTCGTTACAACCGAGGTATGCAGCAAAGCATTTGTGGAGCCACAACACGCACAACCTTGAGGCGGATGGGCTACAACAGCAGAAGACCCCACCGGGTACCACTCATCTCCACTACAAATAGGAAAAAGAGGCTACAATTTGCACGAGCTCACCAAAATTGGACAGTTGAAGACTGGAAAAATGTTGCCTGGTCTGATGAGTCTCGATTTCTGTTGAGACATTCAGATGGTAGAGTCAGAATTTGGCGTAAACAGAATGAGAACATGGATCCATCATGTCTTGTTACCACTGTGCAGGCTGGTGGTGGTGGTGTAATGGTGTGGGGGATGTTTTCTTGGCACACTTTAGGCCCCTTAGTGCCAATTGGGCATCGTTTAAATGCCACGGCCTACCTGAGCATTGTTTCTGACCATGTCCATCCCTTTATGACCACCATGTACCCATCCTCTGATGGCTACTTCCAGCAGGATAATGCACCATGTCACAAAGCTCGAATCATTTCAAATTGGTTTCTTGAACATGACAATGAGTTCACTGTACTAAAATGGCCCCCACAGTCACCAGATCTCAACCCAATAGAGCATCTTTGGGATGTGGTGGAACGGGAGCTTCGTGCCCTGGATGTGCATCCCACAAATCTCCATCAACTGCAAGATGCTATCCTATCAATATGGGCCAACATTTCTAAAGAATGCTTTCAGCACCTTGTTGAATCAATGCCACGTAGAAATAATGCAGTTCTGAAGGCGAAAGGGGGTCAAACACAGTATTAGTATGGTGTTCCTAATAATCCTTTAGGTGAGTGTATGTTGGTATATTGACCAGCTGAGAACTCGTGAAGAGCTTATAAAATGTGTAAGGGAGTCAAAACAGCGGCAGGAATCCCTCCGTCACACACACAAACGAAGATTTGCTGTGAGTTGACGCAGTTCTGATGCCTTTACCGAACTGTGATGGGCAACATTGCGTCTATGACGAGAAAAAAACAGGTATGCTTGAGCATTCTGTCCTTTTTAGGGTCGCATCTTGTGACATCTCTATAATATCTCTCTGTTCTCCTCTGATTATGTCCCGTTTTGGGTTCGCTTACATGTCTTTGGTCTGTGTTGCGCTCATATTTCATTCTTACCGCACCAGAGTTGGTATAGAAGCGGACCGAGACCCATCTTTTCAGCGGTTTTGTCCGCTTGTTTGGTGCGCACCAGAGTTCAGATGGCAGCATTGACACTCAAATGAGCTGCACTAACAGAGCAATCACACCAGGGTTCGTTTTAATCGAACCAAACATGCCAAGTAATATTCAACAATATTATTGATGTTACTGCACTGACACTATTGGATATAGTGTTGTTTTTGGCGGCCTGTTTTAATTTTAGTTTTAGTCTAGTCTTTGTGTCAAGCTGTCATTTTAGTTTATTAGTTTTAGTCACGTTCATACTCTTTTTAGTCTAGTCAAGTTTCAGTCGACTAAAAGTCTGAGCATTTTAGTCTTATTTTAGTCAGAATTATCCATGACTATTTTCGTCTAGTTTTAGTCGACGAAAACTGATGACATTTTAGTCTAGTTTTAGTCAATGAAAATTGTATTTTAGTCTCTTTTTAGTAATGCAATTCTATTTAACCCAGTCAATATAGTATAAGTACCTATATAGACGAAACCAAAATCTTCTTTTAGCCAAACCCATTTCAAACAAGGTTATCTTATTATATTATTGTTACCTTATAGACTCAAGAATACATCCATTCCAGACACGGAAGACGGTCTGATTTGAATTTACAACATATTTATTTTACCAACCAAACATGTTAGAAGTACACGCACATAAATTTAAATAAAATAAATAAAAACATTGAGATGTCTCTTAAGGTTCGTGGAGTTTTTTCCTGTGATTTTGTGGCCGCATTTCTCCCCATCTTTTTCCACAACACATTCCGTTTTCTTTTCCACTTCTATGTAATGAAAGTTTTTCCAAATGTCGTTTCTTCTTTTTTTTCCCAAAAGCCCTATTCGGACGGTAATTGTTTCTCACGTGGAAGTCCGTAAAAATAAATGTGCATGCCACCTCAGTGATAAAACCCGTGCATTCGGATGGTGATTTATTCACGGTGGAGGAGCGAATTTTGTGATCCTGTGCACCTGGGAACGCTGCTCACGTGGTCAATAACATGACTGTATGCTGTAAATAAAATGTCATATGCTTGGTATAATAAGAATAAATGCATAGGCCTATTTAATTTAATAATAGGAAAATAATATCCTAATTATTATTTAATTATTTAAATCCGTTTAAAAATAGGAAGATATATAGACGCGCATTATAGTTAAAAGGGTTTTCTGTCTTGTATTTTATCTCAAAATAAAGGATGTCATTTTATTCCACATGGAAATGAGCGGAAATAAGTTAATACAGCCTCTTATTTACATGAGGTAAACATAATGCCGGTTGGTTATTTTAACATATTATATAATTGCTGCCGTAATAACGGCCCATTTCAAATGTTTACGTGCTTTACTTCTTTCAGACAGCAATTAAATTACCACATGACTTTGGTATTTGTCAAAAAACAGTAGGTAATTCGGCCGGGGATTTTTACGCGGGTGGTGGGAGAAAAACACTGATATTCTGGATTCGGACGGCAATAAAATCACAGACTAGCCCTTGTAAATGATGAAAATACCTTATGACCCCACGAGAAACAATTACCGTCCGAATAGGGCTCGAACCTAGGCTGGCCGGCCATCGGTCCCTTTCTCTGTGTCAGACTTAACATTGTTTGTTGTCGTTTACGCTAACTCACCGCTAATGCCGCGAGTGGGGCTTGAAGAGAGTGACGTCGCCTGCGTCTGCGCAGTGTGACCTGATGCAGTCCCTGAAGTGAGACACACAGAAATACTGCAAAATAATAATAATAACGCGACTAAACAAGACGAAATAACGTTATAACATCTCGTCTTGTTTTGGTCAATGAGACATTTTAGCATAGTTTTTATTTTGTAAACCACATTTAGTCTCGTTTTTATTCGTCAACAATATTGCATGATACATTTAATTATAGTCATCGTCACATGACCAGCATTTACGTTGCGTCTCGTCTCGTTTTCGTCACGTGATAAAGGTTCATTGACGACGATATTTAGTCATAATTTTCGTTGACGAAAGCAACACTAATTGGATAAGAAGTGAACTGGACGACAGCATCATTTTTTTTCTGCAGAACTGCTTTATAGATAAAATTAACTAATTTAATAATTGATCATCTTTACAACAGAACTAAATCAACACTGAACTAATATTTACTATAAATACTATACATACTATTATCACATCATAATGCAACTTTGCTATTACTATATAGGCCTACACTGAAAATACTAATTCAGTCACATCCGTATTCTTTCCAGCTTGCACTGGGACATAAATATTTAATATGGTTGCATTTATGTGCACTGAACATGATTTGATATTTCAGGTTTATGAGTATTGCTTGATGACGTTTTGTCACTATGTTCTATTGTTTAGTATTAGCATACTGTCCTGGAGCATTGCAGAGTTGTAATTATATGTGAAAGACCATAACAGACTTATACTAGAGCTGTTTAAGTGAAAGTATAAATGTTCTCATAGAGTTAAAGCCAAAAGCCTGTTTAACTTTCATGATGTCATTTGGATTTTAAAGGGTTTATATCTCTTTAGAGACTGTTAATGGCAGTTAAAAAGCATTAATACAATGTTTAAATTTCAGCATTTAGCTTTTTTATTTATTAAAAAAAAAGTCATTTAGTACTAACAGCTGTTGTTTAAATGCCTTAATAAAGTAAATTTGTGGTCCATTTTGGCAAGTGCCTGCAGTTTTTCCTCTCTCTTTTTTTATTAGCTGCCTTACTCAGTTGTCTAATGGGAATGAGTTGAGTAATGGAATAGAACATCAGTCTAACCCTACAGACTCTTTGGGGCTGCTCTCCTTCGGCAACATCAGTTCATCTTTTAGCAGTAAGCTGCGTGTAGTGTCTCACAATAAGCTGAGCACCGCCTTAGTTTGTGCTTTCTGTCCTCATTATATCGAGGGCTAAAGAGCTAGGATCAACATGAGGCAGCTGCTGTCATGAATCAAGCTCTATTCATTAACACCAAGCTAATCAATTAGATTGGGTTGTTCAATAAGCAGTCTGACTCTGCACAAGGTATCAGAGAAACATGTCCTGTTCCCTTCTGTGCAGAAGAAAGTTGCTGTCTTTGAACCTCTTTGAAAGTGTATTCCGTGCCCTGAGGCATGTCAGGTCATTTCGAGTCTAAATTATCCTCACAGAAGGATAATAACATATACATAATAACATTTCCTGTTACTGATGAGACGTTATGTGTTGTTCTTCCCACCTAAAAATTGAATTCCTTAAAGCTGTTCAAAGCTCATTGACAGTAAATATTCATGCAGTCATGTCACAAGGTCATCGCTGGCTCCTTTTGTGTTTGCTTCTAAAAATAACCCAATATTTATGGCCATTGTTTGAATATTAACATTGTTTGAATATTAACATTTATTGATTATTAACATTTTAATAATAATAACTGTTTCTTGAGCACCAAATCAGCATATCATAATGATTTCTGAAAGATCATGTGACACTGAAGACTGGAGTAATGGCTGCAAAAAATTCAGCTTTGCCATCACAGGAATAAATTATATATTTTAAATATATTAAAACATAATAATTCTATATTATTATAATATTTCACAATGTTGCAGTGTATTTTTGATCAAATTGATGCAGCCTTGGTGAGCATAGGAAAATATTTAAAAACATTTTTTTTCAAAAACAAAACAAAACTCTGACCAACCCCAAACTTTTGAATGGTAGTGTATATAACAAGCATGCAAGAGACAGGGAATATTATATATAGATTTTTGTGAATGAAGGGCATTGGAAGGGAAATCTATGGAGTTGTGTGTACATTCTAAATGGGTCTGGTTATAACCTTGATGTCGCTTTCTTTACAATCTTTAAAAATGTTTTAAGTATATCCCTATTCAGCTGACACAGTTTCCTCTGAATATTTGTGTGTATAGCTGTGTGGGAGGATGTAGACTCGTTTCAATTGGTCACAATGAAATGTTTATATATTTTTCTACTGCTGTCTTGTGTAAAACCTTACTGATAGCTATGATTATTTGTAGTCACAGTTGTGAAACAGAATGACATGCTATTGTTAAATTTCACAAACCCTGCATATAACTGGTTGTGATTTTTTTTTTTTTTTTTTTTTTTTCTCTCTCTCACCATAACTGGAATGCTAGGCACAAACAATTCTGAGAAAGTGCTCCTGCTGATGTGTTATCGTTTTCTTAGTCCCTCTGACAGCTCATTGAAGTGCCTGCTTTCCTCTGCTGTGCTGCCATGGCCTCCACACCGCCACCCCTTATGAAGAAGCACAGTCAGACTGATCTTGTGAGTCGTCTCAAGTCCCGCAAGGTTCTGGGTGTCGGCGGGGAGGATGATGACGGCGAGGTGCACAGGTCAAAGGTAACGTCCCACCTGCCCTCATCAGTCTTTTTCATAATTGACCTCAATAGTGGCTATTCATGCAAGAAAGCTGCTTTTTTTAAAATTACTATTTTTCTTTTTATTTGTATATGTGATCTCTGGGTAGTTTCCCTGATTTTTTTGTTGTTGTTTTTTTTTATTTTTTATGTTGTCTAAGTTTAATGCCTTTTATGGGTTTTCAAATTATTAGTGCAACTTGGGTGTGTGTGTGTGTGTGTATATAATGTATATATGTAATTAATATTATATTCCTTCATTCAACAGCAACCACAATCAAAAAGTATTTAATCTATTTATTGATTTTATTCATAATAATATATTATTATTATTATTATTAATCATTTTACTAATTAATATATTAATTAATATATATTATTATTTAAATAATATATAAATTACATATGATAAAAATATTATTTTTGGGTTGTTGGATTATAGCTGACTGTGAATAGAAAAGCGGCTGTTTATCATTCATATATTTCTGTTGAAAGGAATATTCACTGCCGTTCAAAAGTTTTTGATCGGTAAGATTTTGAATGTTTTTAGAGTCTTTTAAAGTCTCTTATGCACACCAAGGCTGCCTTTATTTTATTAAAAATACAAAAAAAACAGTAATATTGTGAAATATTATTAAAATGTAAAATAACTGTTTCCTATTTGAATATATTTTAAAATGTAATTTATTTCTGTGATGCAAAGCTGTCTTCAATGTCATATGATCCTTCAGAAATCATTCTAATATGATGATTTGCTGCTCAAGAAACATTTATGATTATTATCAATGTTGAAAACAGTTGTGTAAAACATTTTTTTTAGGATTCTTTGATGAATAGAAAGTTCAAAAGAACAGTATTTATCTGAAATAGAAAGCTTTTTCAACATTGTACTACCGTTCAAGTTTTCAAGTTTTGGGTCAGTAAGAATTTTTTTTTTTTTTTTTTTTGGGGATAGAACTTAAAGAAATTAATACATTTATTCACCAAGGATGCATCAAATTGATCAAAAGTGAAAGTAAAGGCATTTATAACATTACAAAAGATTCTATTTAAAATAAATGCTGTTCTTTTGAACTTTCTATTCATCAAAGAATCCTGATATTCAAATAGAAAATAGTTATTTTACATTTTAATAATATTTCACAATATTACTGTTTATTTTTATTTTTTGTATTTTTAATAAAATAAATGCAGCCTTGGTGAGCATAAGAGACTTCTTCTTACCGATCAAAAACTTTTGAATGTCAGTGTATAATGATAGAATATATCGCATACAGAGCTCTCTTGCTTTATGAGAGGTAGGAATACATCACATACAAGCCACAAATTTATTGTGCATTAGAAACACACCTGCTATGGGGAAGATGGCTGACTAGATGAGTTGTGGCACAGTGTGGAATGGCAGCTCAGCTCTAGGACACTAATTGGCCCCACACACTCATCCTGAAGCCAGTGTGCAGTCATGTTGCACCACTATGAATTAGGGATGTGTGCAACAATTAATTTCATGAACGTTTAAAGTGAAATTTTGCAACCGACTAGTTGACTTTTAAGCATATTCCCTTCCTTAGGATGTTGACATAACTGTTCAGGTGTCAAGTAAGTTTCATTCATAATGTTTCTCCTTCAATCCGATATAAAATTTCATACTGTATTATTGTCGCTCATAACTGGTAGTATAACAAGCCTATAAGAAAGCTTAATGCTTATATACTAGTTTGATATGACAGAAGAAAACAGAAAAGTTTTGTGTAGGCTTTCAAAACACTTTCTCACCTTGCTCATCTTCTGAGTGGACGTTTCTCTGAAAGTGCCGCGAGCACCACAGAGATAACCAACGCATGCAAAATCTGAGGTAAAATGAAATGATTTTTTTCCCCTTCAGAAATACTAATAATTAATTTTAAATAACATTAACATGACGGTAATTTAAACTTAGCTGTTGAAAAAATGTAAAGCAAAACATTAAATGTGCAAAAAAAAAAAAAGTAAACGACTTGCATTTCCAAGTTGACTAGCAGCAGCAGTATCATTTAATTGACTAGTTGACTAGTCACGCACATCCATACTATGAATAACCCACAATGAGAGCTTAATGGCACGACTACCCATCTCAGCACTATTAAAACTCATGGGGCTTTGAGGTAGTCCACGTGAAATATGGGCAGCACTCAGACGCAGCTGCCCTTTCCGCCCCTGCAATGTGCATCATACCTTGGGTAGGGTCACAGAGAAAGATCTAAGAGAACATCCATTAAGGGGCAGTCGCCCATCACCCTCTCTTTCAACAGAGATGGCTCAGCTAGCACCATAATGGCTGGAGATGTATGCATGAATCCAGCTCCATATGAGCTTTCAGGAGATGCTATATTAATAAATCAGCAGTTTCACCAAAGTAGATCTTTTGGGTGCAAAATTTGTTTGAGCAACTTCATTTGAAATTCATTTGTGGTACAAAATGATCTCGCTCTTCCATTACTATTTGAAGACTTGCACACCCATGATATTGATCTTTCTGTTTATCATAGAACCTAATGGGAGGCGTAATGTATTCGAAGTACTCTGTTTAATTTCTCCATTAGTTTGTCACTCAAACAAGCAGTTGCTGCGATCCTGTGGTCAGATGAACATACTGCGTTGAAGGAGTGCAATGGATCACAGCACTCATGGGTCAGGTCATATTACGGTTTTTGAGTTATGGATCGGATCATCAGGGAGAGGCATTCAGGGTGTTTTCCGATCCCTTGTTTTTTGATTCACCATTGCTTAAACACTAAACTCTGTTCTCTGAACCAAATTCTCAATGGCCTAAACCAATTTGTAGAATAAAAGTTCAGGCAGTTAGACACCATTTGCAAATCTCATGCACTCTTTTTGCAAAACTAAACCTTCTCACTCACTAAAACACATTTTGCACTATGATGCACAAAATGGTAAACACAAGTGGCAAAAGTTAAACACAAGTGCAACACAGTTGTCATCGTTTACACACAACGGCTCAAAATTGTTCACACTTGTGTCTAATTATGTGATCAAACCAACTGTACAAAATATGAGCCAGTTCAGAGTGCACAGGTGATCAGAGTGCACCAACAATGGATGGAAACAATCTGAGAGGGAGAGGAGGAAGAGGATGTGTAAGTGGTGGTGGATGAGGAGGAGGAAGAGGATGAGGACGAAGAAGAGCAAGGTGTGAAGACAAGACTGTATCCGTCACACCAGATGGTTTTTCCCTTTGCCTGGCTACTATATAAGTTACTTTTTTTTTTTTCTTTAACTACATGTTCTGGATGCTGTGTCCCCTATTTTTTTAATATAGTATCTAATAAATAACCTGTAGTGTTTAGAAATTGACTTATGTGTGTATGATCTTAAAGCTTTGTTTGATTTTGAGTACAGGTGAAATGGTTTTGAGCCTATTGTTTGATTTTGCCAGAAGAGTCAATGGTTTTGTGAGATTTGGCTTTGTGTTTAATGTTGTGGGGAATGGGTGAAGGTTTCAAGACTTTTTTTTTTTTTTTTGAATACGACTTGATTTTTAGTTTTTACGTTCAGGGGTAGAAAATGCATAAACAGCTTGAATATTCGATCTCTACATGTGGGTGGGAATGAAACGCCCCTTTCCACTGATTGGTCAACCAAACATCAAACCGTGCCGTCATCAGTTGTTCCTCTATTCCGCGCAACAGAATAATAGTCATCCGCTGCTACGGTTGTATGATTCTTAAAGCGTTTATTGCAACTACATTTTTTCATCTCATTCTCATCAAACAACTGGACTAAGACTTGAACGGTTTAAAATCACTTGAATGTTTAAATTGGCAAGACTTAAAATGTGCAAATGATAAACGTTCAATCTATGATGGCTAAACTTTTTTAACTTTTAAGTCAGATGTGTGCCAAACCGTGTGGCCAGATCTGGATCAATACGACCCGTTACACCCCTACACCCATCTGCCATTACAGGTTTTATGAGAAAACAGAGTACTCCCTGTTCCCAGCAGTTGTCAAGATGTGTTAATCCCCATAGAAACAACAAGAGCGAGGTGTCGATTGAGTGGTGGTCTCCATTGAACATGACATGCTCTTGTTTCTCGGTGTTACATGCTTTCTGAACACTATATCTCTGCGAGCACTTTTCTCCTAAGAGTAGTCAATCAAATACAGCAGCATTTGTTCATAGTATACAGTTCTGGCAATATCATTTGAATAAATTGCAGTAAATGTTCATGGTCTAAATATATTATAATAAGCAAAACCTATAAAATGGAACCTTTTACAAAACAAAAACGTCTGTGACATTAGTTTTACTCAAAGCCATTACTATTTATGCGCTCCTGAGAGGCTAAAACAGTCGCTGTGTCACACGCCGCCATACAAACGCACACCATGTACTAGGGCACATGGATACGTTTCTTTTTTTTCCTTAAAGGGACCTACCTCAACAAGAAACATGCATTAGGAATAAAAAGAAAGTACAATTATATGCAGTCCACATGTTTGCACTGATCAGGACCGTGTTCTGCAGGCCACAGCAGTCACTTTCCATCACTCCCACTCACCTTCCATCACTTTCTTGCTTCCCCCTGTAAAATGACATTTAGCCAAGAGTTCAGTTTCCCATCAGAAACAGATCGGGTTTTCATCAACACTAAATTACCCACGCTGCGGAGGCTTTTAGTGGAGCATGGCAGAGAGGGAGATGGATAGATCCCTCTCTTTTAGGGTGTGAGAAGAAAGAGAGAGCCTGCGTGTTTAATGGCCATTAGGGTGTGTTGTACTTTTTAGGCCTGAAAGCCACGTACATCATTTTGAGATGGAAATGGAAAGGAGCGAGGTAACATCATTGTGCTAATTTCTTTTAGAGCACATCAAAGTAAGGGAAATGCCTGTTTATGTGTTTCAAAATAGGTAAATGGACATTGCTACTGTAAAATGTGCCTGCTAATTTCCTACTGCACATTTGACCCTTCGCTAAGCCCAAATCCATGGTTAGTATTCCTGGATCTGACAAGCTTTCACTGCTGTTGATAACATCTAGTTAACTATGAATTTAAGTATACAATTATATATACACTATTTACCAAAAAGGTTTTCAGTATGCTTTCGGGTTTTATCATCTGGCATATGCTGCTAACTATCCAGATACACAGAACTAATGTTAGATGAGCAAAAGTTCGTTAAAAAAATATGGCAGATGGCAACAGTTTAGGGGAAGGATTAATGTTTTTAACAAGGCTTAGCGAAAGGTCCATTGCTCTTCTTATCTTAACCACCTGTTTCATTTTGCCCATAAAATGTACACTACTGTTGGGGTCAGGAAGATATTTTTTATATTAGTGTACTTTTATTAAGTAAGGATGCAATAAACTGATCAAAAGTGACAGTAAAGTAACATTGTATGATGTTACCCCTGATATGATTGTAAAGTGCGTACAGTAGTACATATCAAAGCGCTATACAAATGCCTCATTATTCATTCATTCCATTCATATTTTAAATGCTGTTCTTATAAACTTTTTATTTAAAGAATCCTGAAAAAATGTACCACGTTTTCCACAAGCATATTAAGCAGCACAACTGTTTTCAACATTGATAAAAATAAGAATGTTTCTTGAGCACCAAATCAGAATATTAAAATGGAATATTGATGCTGAAAATTCAGTGTTGCCATCACAGAGTAAATTAAATTTTAAAAAATATATTAAAATAGAAAACTGTTATTTTAATTCATAATATTACTGTACTTATCAAATAAATGCAGCTTTGGTGAGAATAATTTTGAGTTGGTTCCTCTAGAGCTTTATATAGAACTCTTTTAAACAGAGCATTCTTCTGCAAAATCCCCTGTCACTTACAGAATGATGAGAGTTAGGCTACCCAAACAAAGCATAATATTGTACCGCCTTTTCACATCCTTAACTGTATTTCTCTGATTCTGTCTGAAGGAGCTGTGCTCCCCTGTGGCCCACAGCCTGGATTACGAACACAAAGCCATCATTGTGAAACCACCTAGCCTGCTGTCAAAATACACCTATTAAATCAAAACAAAACTCAAACTTTCCTATCAGTCCCTCCAGATGCTACACCAAAGTTTCCATTTTCACAAAATAAAACCGCGTCCCTCTACATGGACCATTCAGTCTTGGCAGGCTTGTGCTATCAGCAAATCTAATAATCCCTCTTTCTGGGTCGGGCCTGTTTTCCTTTATTTGACATTTTCCTTCCATGCACCTACATTTTAGTGCGCCACCTTGCTCTGCTTATAGAAAGATTGTCGTACTAATTATTACATTTATAAAAAGAAGTTAGATAATTGACTAAATGTTACATGCTGATGATAATTTCTCATTTTGCAGATCAGCCAGATGTTGGGTAATGAGATGAAGTTTGCTGTACGTGAGCCCATTGGTCTCCGGTAAGACTGTGACACCCTACTAATTTAATTGCTCCAACGTTCATTGCAGGTGTTTTTTTTTTGTTTTTTTTTGTGTAAATCCTTGAATGTTTTGATTGTGGCTCAGTTGTGTCTTATAAGAGGCAAGTTGGTTTGATGTGCAATGTCCTTCATTCTCTCATTGCAGGATCTGGCTCCTCATCTCTGCAGTGCTGTTCACATCGACATCCTTAATGGTGAGCAGTCACCTCAAAATAGTTCATGCTCCAAAATGAAATAATGCTCATTGTGTTTTGTTTAATTATTTACACAACTGTACAAAAGGTTTTTTAAATGAAATTAATACTTCTATTCAGCAAGGATGCATTAAATTGATTAGAAGTGACAGTCAATACATTTATAATGTTACAAACTCATTTTAAACATTGTACCGGCCCCAAACTTTTAAAATGCTTTAAATTTTTGAATTTATAATTGACATTTCTCTGATTTCTTGCTGCTTAAATGCCTCTCCCTAGAGGTCCCATAACATTACAGTCATTATGTGACCACCTTCTCTGTGTTGTAGGCCCTGGCTTTCCCCAACCAGCTCTACGAGATAATATTTGAGCTCACCACCACCACCACCAGGATCTCCATCAGACTCTTTGGCGGAGCCCTTCTATGTATGTTCAGGTTTTTTTTTTGTTTTGTTTTTTTTTTTACATTTTAACTATACACATATGAAAAATGCTTCTCAGTATTTTACATTGATATTCAAGAACAACCTCTTTTCTTAGTCTTCTATTAACACTTTTCCAACTCCACCAATTTTTAAGAACAATCTGAAAGGTCCCCAAACTCCATCAAAAACTGTATATTTATACCTTAAAATATAAGTTATCTTTTCCATTGACATATTTGTTACCATTTCTTTTAGCCAATGTCTTATATTGGTGCACAAATACTTTGCCAATTTAAAGAAGTTGTTTTACTTTAAGAATACATATATTTATAAATATATACTCTCTCTTTTTTAACGTGATCTCCTTAGGATATAAATGAAATAAAAAAAGTAATGGTGACAGTGGAAAGTTAACATCAAGGATCTTCTCTATCATTTCTTTCACACCTTTCCAAAAATTCTTGACTTCACACTCTCATATGCAATGATATAGTGTACCTTTAAACTCACTGCATCTTAAGCAAGTGTCAGGGACATTTTCATTATATTTATGCAATACAACTTGCAAGTTATATAAATCCGCATGTATGTTAAGGTTTAATGGGATAAGGTTAAAGACTATAACTACAAAGTGGCCTGTTCTGACATATTTTACATGGCCACAAGAATGCGGGCACCCTTTCCATATGGTGAATTTGTCTATTTCATACATGTAAATATCTTACTATAAGTCTATAATGAGGAAAAATCGATTATAGTATTTGTCAAAGATTTTTTTACAAGTTCCACAAGGACCGAAAAAGTATGCCGTCTGTAAAAGTACTAAAACAGGCCACCTCCATGTTAATCCCCATAATTTTGGAAAGGGATATTTAAATGCGCAATTCTCCACATATTATTGGAAATGTAGCGTATATGTGCACTTCTTTACACTTAAGCTTTTTCCACTCTCAATTTATGCATAGCAAATGCATAATGTAAACACATTTGTGCAAGTCTGTCTCGCACTCACAGGAAATATTCATGACTAGATGAGCTTTTCACTGCCAGATTAGTATGATTTCAAGAGGTATGAATATTTTATGCCTCGGTTTTAAAAAATGGATGAGTCCATACAATTCCATTTAGCCACATATAGGGCAGGGCTTTCAGAGTGCTGGGTAGTGCTGCTGTACTAGAACTAGTAATGACCCCCTGCTGGTCCCAGGACGCTTCACAACAACAGCACATGCCAGGCACACCCCGTGCTTGAGCTTACAGTCAGCCGTAGGAGGTCCTGTATTATAAAAGATTGCAGGGGTGGATTATGGGTTTGTGAAAGAGACTGTTTTGTGGAAATAAAATCCCTTCCCTCCCTATGCCCTTATTTCATTATGAACAGCAGCCTATTTGTCTTTTCTCCATAATAGCATAACGCAGCCCCTAATTCAGCATAAAGAAGTTTCCCTCCCCAATTTGTTTAGATTTCAGTCCTAACCAGTGGGTGATATAGAATATTATGCTAATGTGATTAGATACATTATCTATCTCCGAATGCTCAGGAGCAGGGTGCTGCAGCAGAGCTCTGGAGGCTTTGCTGTATGTACACATGATATTAGTATGCAAATATCAGAAGGGCTGTATTTTGCAGTTTAGACCCCTCACTGAGCTCCAGTGGTCTTTATACAGTGTGACACCTGGTTTAGCTCACAAACAATTTATACCCCTGTGGCGCTGCAAGGTGTGAGTGCTCTTCTGTCAGATCAATGACCAGTTCAGTGGTGGGAATTACTCAAGCAAGGCTGGAAAAATAGTGCTGGCAGATGGCACTTGGCAGGGTTGAAGAAACAGCTACCCTACTTGTTATCCATATCCGCAGTGTGGGAGGAGATCAGAAGGACTCTCTGCGCTTTTCCCTGAACAGAATCAGAACCCACGGCAGCATTGGTCCTCTGATCTTGGGCCAGATTTCAAGCTTTTTAATTCCGAGCCTAAGCGCTTGGGTTTTTTGAGGAGATTCCGCATTATATTTAATTAGTGAGCCCCCTTTATTGTTTCTACCTGATTTAGGTTATGTGTTTCCTCTTCCCAACAGGTATCTCATTAATCCTGTGGAATGGCTTGTACACAGCGGAAAAGGTCATCATTCAGTGGACGCTACTTACGGAAGCGTGTTACTTCGGGGTACAATTTCTAGGTGAGAGAGGGTTTGTTTTCTGAGAACAGTGGGCAGACAGTACTAAGGGACGTGAGAATGGAAACTGACATTTAATCTTTATTCTACCCATAATTAAGGGACATTTAGGCTGGAGGAAAATTGAATTAGACCACTTCAGAATGGTTAGCAGGGCACAACAATGTTTTTTTTTTTTTTACATGGTATATTTTATTAAAAAAAAAATAAAAAAATATATATTTATGTGACAGAAATAATATTTCTTAATATTTACTTAATATGTTATGTTTTATTTATTTGTATTTATATTATATTTACTAGCAAGGACTTTCATTAGCATTAATAATATTAAATTATACAGCAATAATGTGGCTGCATAATAGCTGTAAATTGATTATACACTTGCAGGAAAAACAATGCAAAGCATTACAGATTGGTTTATAATTGTAACCCATTCTCCAGATGCTTCCAAGCCTATCAGAAGTTGATAAAAACTGGCTTGAAACACTCTTACATTGGCCCTGGACCATTAGGCCATTCTTAATGTTGAGTCCTGGTTAGCAGAGAAGTTCTGGAATACTCTTAGTTCTCAAGGCTGTACTGCCCTCTTATGGCAATCAGCTTTCTTAAAAATCAAGTTGAGGAAAGTGATTACACTTACTGTGTTTAAGACACACAATATAAGTCAATAGGCCTTCAGTCAGTCATTTGACCTGAAGCTGTAATTAAGTCTGACCTTCATTCATTTCATGCCTTCCCTGTAGATGACTAGCTAACAATTTTGTTTGTTGCCAGGAAAAAAAAAGTTATTTTGTAGTATTAAGATTGTTCTTTTTTTAAAAGGCCAAATTACAAAATAACTGATTCCAATATTTGTGACAAATATGGTACATTCATCTACTGCTACATTCAGATTTTTTGACTGACTGATTCCTTCCTACCCTTTATGGCATTGTTTTACCAATGCTAAAGCATGTATTTCCATAAGAGTGCAGTGTATCATTGTCGTAGTACATATATTTACAAGTAAAATAGGTTTGTGAAGTATGCTGCATGGCACCCTTTTGTCTTATGCTAGATGTCTATATAAGACTACTTCTTTGTCTGACTTTGCAAATTAGTCTCTATACACATTTTTTTCCAGTGACGTCCATCACCCTCTTGGAGATGGGCACATTGTGCAACGGTGAAATCGTTCTTCTTGTTAGTGAAGCCTTCTTCCTCTTCATCACCTTGAGTTACTATCATTACCTTGGCCGGCGCTCCAAAAAGATGTGAGGGAGGCCAGCTACCATGTGTTCACCAATCTGACAAAATCTTGTGTTAGATGGGTGGGTTTGCACCAGAAAATGCTTTGAATTCATTAGCACTACTGCCTGGACCAAATGAATTTACACTTGACTGAAAATCAACCTCTGTTTGTGGGCAATTTCCGTTTTATGTAAGCACAGAATCTGGGTATTTACTCTCATTAGATCCAGAGCACCTCAGATCATGACTTTTGTTACATTAAGTTCACTACAGCAGCTATAGTTATCTGACAGCTTACATGTTTGTAAAAGCTTTTTCTGAGAGTTTATATTGTGGAGGGTAGATTTATGGCACACACATATGTCAGGGAATTTAGTCTCCCAAATGTTAAAATTGTTTTGGGATGGTGCCCAGAATTCAGGTCATGTTATGTAAGAGTTTAATGAAATTCCTGCGTGTGGTGTGTTATTCTACACTAAAAATGCGTACAACAACACTACAGCAACCACCAATAATGTAAGACAAAGGGTATAACAAGGAATAGCATACACACAAAGTTAAAATAGGCCTACATTCAAATCTGAATGTATTGCTGAAGTTCTAGAATTATTACATTTACATATAGTTACTAACATTTCTAATGAATTTACTTCCATAATTCATATGAATTGCAAGTTAAAATTCCAACGGGAAGACTTTGCAAATACATTTCTTTTGAATTTAGACTCCCAACAGTACATTTCGTGATATGGTAAAATAATGGATGTAGTATTAAATGGTATTTAAAGTGTATATTTCAGGAAATACCTTTTTAACTTTGTAGTTGTACATTTATTACTGTCTTTGACAAATCCAGCTATTTGTGGCTTCAAACAAAGAAATTCTACCCCTGCTAATTCAGGCATAATTAGTTTGTTACTTCTGCTTTACATACATATATATAATTGACATGTACAAAACAGGTACTAAAGTAAATAGTGTAATTTATTAATGTAGGACAACTCCTCTTTTATTACAGATTATTTTTTCTTATGTTCGGACTCAGTGTATGATCCGCATGTTACTCATGGTTTAACTTTCGCAAATTGAACTATATGTATTAAAGGGACATTTCACCCCAAAATTTAAGTGCACTGTATATACTCTCGTTTTGTTCCAAAACATATGATTGTCTATCATCTGTGGAGCAAAAAAGGAGTATTGTAAAAATAGTCCATATGACTTGTGCACTGTATTCCAAGTCTGAATTTATATGATGTTCCTGTGTGTCTCGTCATCGACAACAAACTTCAGAGAATTTACTCTTTGTGTGAACTCTTCTTTTAAAAACTACCATTATGCACAAAAATAGTACATGTTAGAACTGTATTTAGTAAGATATACTTTATGCCTTTAGTGATCCTTGCATGAAGTCAACAATGCAGATCAGCAGTAGCTTTAAAATGTAGCACTTTTATAAATATAAAATATGTCAGTAAAAAATATTGTCAGTGAATTAAACTTATGTTCAACTTCCACATAAAGTGTTTATTTAAAAAAAAAGCATGTTGAACTTCTTATAATCACTATAATGTAGCCATAATTGAAAATGTTGCAGCTCTTTTACCATACCGCCAACATCTGGGCCAACATCAGCAAAATTGAATTGCGATAGTTAATAGTATAAATGATTATTCTATAATTAGATATAGCAGGTGTCATTCCTAATAGTATGCTTCCAACACTGAACTGTCATTTGAGATGTGAACAGTCACGTTGCCCTTCCATAGATCTCAGATGCTGCTTCCAAATAAAACACAAATGGCTTTGTTCCAAAGGTAAATGAAAGGATTATATAAATAAATGCTTTGGAAATAGCAAGTTAGATAGATGTCTATTAAGAGGTGGTCTGATTAAAGGGTTAGTTCACCCAAAAATGAAAATTCTGTCACTAATTACTCACCCTCATGTCGTTCCAAACCCGTAAGACCTTTGTTCATCTTCAGAACACTTCGGAAAAATATAAGATATTTTTGATGTAATCGAAGAGCTCTCTGAACCACCCATAGGCAGCAACGTCATTGCAACTTTCAAGGTCCAGAAAGGTAGTAAAGACATCGTTAAAATAGTCCATGTGACTACAGTTGTTCAACTTTAATGTTATGAAGCAACGAGAATACTTTTTGTGCGCAACCCCCCCAAAAAACAACTTTATTCAACAATTTCTTGTTGCCTGTGTCATTCTGTTCACTGAATTCTGTTCGCTGTTCACGTGAACACCACCACGCATACGTGTGATTCTGACGTAGGAGCTAGCCAATGGTGAGCCGCCGTTCTGCCGTAGAACTTGGAAGTGCTGCACTGTATTTACTACGTCAACAGCATAGGAGAATGACACAGGCGACAAGACATTTTTGAATAAAGTCGTTATTTTTGGGGGGGTTTTGCGCACAAAAAGTATTCTCGTCGCTTCATAAAATTAAGGTTGAACGACTGTAGTCACATGGACTATTTTAACAATGTCTTTACTACCTTTCAGGGCCTTGAAAGTTGCAATGACATTGCTGCATATGGGTGGTTCAGAAACCTCTCGGATTTCATAAAAAAAATCTTAATTTCTGTTCCGAAGATGAACAAAGGTCTTACGGGTTTGGAACAACATGAGGGTGAGTAATTAATGACAGAATTTTCATTTTTGGGTGAACTAACCCTTTAACATATTTAATAATTTGATATTAACTGCATTACTTCAGAACGAAACTGCTATTTGTTTATTTATACTGTGTATCTCTCTATTAATGAACTGTGTAGTAATACTCTGTTAACTAGCAAGACAATGGACCATGATTGTCAAGTCAAAGCACAGTTAATGATTATACAGTATATTTTTAGGTCACTTTTTGCTCTGTAAATATTGGAATGATTCAGGAATGTGTAACACTTCTTAAACATCTGTAAATGTGCAACTTTTTTTGTATTTTGTTTTTGTTTTGGACCAAGATGATTATCATGTGAGTTTTAGAATCTTTGCTTATATTTCTTATACACACGTTTGACAGTTATGTATCTACTTTTTGTACAGTGAATGTGCTTAATTAATAAATCTGTAAAGTTTTTCAAATGCAAAAAGTATTTTTGAATCCTTGTCTGCTTTCTACCCGCAGGAGCATTTCTTCTGTTCCATAGCTAAAGTTGTTGAGAGCTGCGGCCAGAAGCAGTTTGAATGTTTTGTGTTGAAAGTTTTAGTGAGGTCTAGTACGTATTATCACATACACACTCTAAAAGCATATTGAGGCTACTGAACTTTTTGCAGAACGTGGTACGGTAGGCTATAATGATTCATAGGCTATGAATCATGTTCACTGAATTAACTGATGCCTTCATTGGATTCTGCGGCATCCAATGACCTCATGCAGTCCAAAGCCAAGGGGATTTTCATAAAATGACTCTACTGCTTTCTGTTCAATATTTAGTGTTATAATGACTTTGAGTGAGGAGTAGGTTTGTTAGGTAAGTGTTGTTTCGGCTCACAGTTTCGCTCAGTAACTGTGGGCTTCCCCTTGTTGGTGCTTTCCCTTTTCTTTTATGTACATGCAGTTATTTATGCCTCTACATGCAACAAAATTGTATCCCCATTTCAGCAGATGACATTCCTGCTTTCACGTTCTCATTGACGATTGGTGCTGACTTAGATTTAGGAGCAGATTTGGTCATTGGGTAGGTATTTTTGCAGCTTAAAGGTGCAGTAAGCGATTTTTGAAAAACGCTGTTGAAAAGTGGTCGGACCGAGCATCTAAACACATGTAGCCAATCAGCAGTATAAGGGGCGTATACACTCATGATAGGGGAGGAGAGAGAGCTCAATGCAAAAGACAGACAGACATTAGCAGAACAACTATAGAAAGAGAGAGATGGCAGAGAAAATACAAAAGAGGAAAAGGCCAGGGGAATATAACTTTAAAAACCAAGGGTTACGATCAGGCAAGAGGTAGGACCCTCGTTAATATTGGAAAAGCTTTCCAGCGCTGAAGAGACCTTAAGGAGCAGGAAGGCCTGAAAACAGACAGTCTTTTGCTATACTCGTGTCATTTTCACTTGTTTGTTCATTTGCATTATTATTATTATTATAAGCCTGGAACTTCTTAACCTCCTCCACCGCCCGTTTCAAGCATCGGTTCCCAAAGTGTGGGAAAGTGAGATAACACTCCTAAGCCCGGGACACACCAAGCCGACGTCAAAGAACTAGCGGCAACAGAAGCCGACTGCGTTGTCGCCTCTCTTCTCGGATGCGTCTCAGCTGCCTTATATGCAGTGACTCTGTAGGCAGCGTTTGTGCATAAAGGCACCTTACGAAACTGATTTCGGACAGACTTCTGAGGCAGCGTAACAGTTTAATGATTACAGCAAAATAGAACAAGCTTTGGTGAGAACTAAATTAATATTTATTTACTACAGTAGTAATTTCTCGCTAGAAATGACATCAGAAGTGGAAACATTGGTCAAAAACATACATTTACAAACAAACTGACCAGCAAACTTTCAGACGCCATCTTTCTTTTTCTAGCTCAACTGTCACAGAATGGAAAGCACAGGATTGTGGAATATAAAAGGCAGCGAAGGATACATCTGTGCTGCCTTCAAAAATTGTTGAGATGAAGATATTTCAGGAGACAGGAAGTGAAGCTAATGTTGGATTCAGACGTGCCTCGATGCCTTCCTACCTTGGAATGTGTCCTCCAAAGGCAGCATTTTTAAGTTTTCGGATGCTGCCCATATGTACACTTCAGGCATATCCATAGACTACAATGCACTATGATTGTGACGTCACAGCAGATCATGCTTAATTTACCCCCACCCCACACAACTCTAGTGTATGATATTGGAGTTATTTTGACATTTAACCGCATTTAATTGTTGTAGCTACCTTAAGCTGACTGTTTCATTTAATATGAATATATTATTTTCATATTTAATATTAGTTTATATAAATTTTTTTAACAGATTCATAAGGAAAAAAAACTAAATAATAAATCAGCCTAACCCTACCACAACTCTATCCCTCCACCCCATTAGATGTCCAGGTGGAGCTGGATGTCATTTAACTCTGCAGTGAGTACCACCTGAAGACTATAGGCTTGTTCGACTCAAGTGGTACTCACAGCAGAGTAAAAAAAAGACGTCCAGCTCCACCTCTCTGGACGTCTATTAGAGTTGTGTGCAGGTATGACATCATTTGTAGGCCAAAATGTGGAAGCGAGTTAGCATTTTAGCACTTTCTGTTCCATTGACTTCAAGAAAATGGTTTTTTTGAATGGGGTTTTGGTTAAATGTTGAAATAAGGTCTGTGGTGAACACAAGCTCAAGACACAATCACGTTTTATTCTACGACATAAATTATGGTATTATGGTTATTATTAAGCTGTTACATGTCTTGAAAAAGGCGGTTGCTAACAAGTTGCTACATGGGACTACAGAGGCTGTCGAGGAGATTAAACATCATCACGCCAAGCAGGTAAGCTCAGTCCGCTTTTACAACCTTGTTATGCTTATAATTGTGCTCTTATAAACTATTCTAACTCAAATGTTCTAGGGAAATGTTTTGAGATAACTGAAAGAGTTGTAGGAAGCTTAGTGATGATGACGTTGAATTCGTGGGACCGTGGTGTAGTCTGTTTATAGCCTACCTTCAGCTTTTCACTTCTGGTGACTGCATTTAGACTTCAAAATTCATAAAAGTTAATCTGTGATAATTATCCTGATGGACAAAACGTGTAAGTATCATAAACTTTTGTTGATCACAGAGCTTGTTTTTAGTGATAATGCAAAAGCCAATGGGAAAATCCTATTTGGTTTTTCTCGAAGGAACCAGTGCGATGCTAACTGCTGGTTGGCCTACAAAGTGACGTCATACCTCTACCACTCTATGGGGTGGAGGGATAGAGTTGTGGGTAGGGGTAGGGTTAGAGTGTGGTTGGATATTCTAGCTCCACCCATTAGGCCCTAAATTACATTCGCTCCTCCCAGGGCCGGATTATCCAATGGACATTATGAGCATGGGCCCATGCACACTTGGGGCCAGAGTGGATATTTGCACTAAGTGCTTGTCTTGTTGGCAAAAAGACGCTCGCCACTTAACGTCTTCAGTCTTCAGTGACGTAGGTCGTAGGGAGTGAGGTGCCTAAAAGTAGCCCTTGATGCGTTCGACCCGAGTTCGAATCTGCCTTTTCCCATCACATATGAGATGTAAAACTTATAGCCTAACATAAAGTATTCTATCGTTATATTTTGCCAACGAACTAAAATCGAAACCGTGATATGGCTTTGTTTAATCATTGTTAATCATTATTATATTATTATAATAATTGTTGGGCATCCTAAAACACCAGTGATAATGTAGTGTAGACTGAGACTCTATATCACAACTAAAAAGATGTTTGAGCCCTCTTTAATGTCCAGGTACAAGTCAATGCTTTTTCTTTGATCAATTTGCACACATGGGTTGAAACTCTTTTGAGCTCTCAAAGTGCACCAGATTGATTCATTTAACCTTAAAATGTACAACATTTTTTAATGGGGGGGGACATGCCCCCAGACAGAGGTCCACCCAAGGGTGTAGTTTTGGTTTGAACATTGGGGGGGTTGAATTGTGAACTGTTTAGCGGGGTCCCAGGCATGCTCCCTCATGAGATTTATTTGTTTGCATTTTGTATTTTTGCAAAATGGTCTTTTGTGGTATCATCCACATGCAAAGATGGTTAATAACATAACTGCAACAAAGTAATAGCCTAGTTAGCAATTACATGTTTACAGGATATTTAAGCACCTAAAACCAGTTTGACTGAACTTTACTTAAAATGTTCATATGCTGAATATGTTCATTTCCTGTCATCTCTTGGATTATCTGAAAGCCAAGTTTTTCCTAATATCTGTCATGATTAGCAGAACACATTTTAACACATGGGGAAAACCAATTGTTTAGTCAATAATTCAAGAAGGTCCAGGCTTTAAAGCTCTTTTTAACTTGTACTTGGCCTTATGAAATAGTACAATAGTTCTTGTAATTGTTTAACTAGCATTTGTTACCGTAAGGATATAATTTAATTATAATATTATAATATTTATTTTTTATCTATAGCTGTAGCAACCTACACGGAGCACTTTGTGGCAAACAAACACTTTTATTTTTTAAAAAGTGCGATGTATATAATTAATAGCCTGATTCTTTCCATTAACCATGGTACAAATATTAGGGAGGTTGTACTTGCTTGTTGTGGTTATTGGGGGGTTACCTCCCCCCATCCCCCCACAAACTACGCCCCTGGGTCCACCTAACAATTTTATAAAGTCCTGTCGGAAACACTGATCATTTTATTAACTTTACTCCAGCATAGTACAATAAAGTTCCTTTTAAGTCAGTAAAACTGTTAATGCCAAATTAAAATGTCCTTGGACAAACTACATTTTGGCTAAGCCCCAAATGTTTACAATGTCTGGCTCCACCCCTGATGTAAATAGCATCTACAGCTATTTGTGCGTTGTGTAAATAGCATCTATTGCTAAGAAAATATGCTATTTTCACTTAGTGCAAATAGCCGCTGCCTTCAGATAATGACAGTTTTGTTCATCTGTGATAAATTATCTTCATGAACAAAACATGCAAGTATCATAAACTTTTGTTGATCACAGAACTTGTTTTTAGCATAATCCAAAAGCTTATGGGAAAATCCTATTGGGGTTTTTTCGAGGGAACCAGCGTGAGGCTAAACTGCCAGTTGGCCTACAAAGTGACGTCATACATGCACCACTCTATAGCATGTACGTGAATGTGGGGGCGAAGGCATCAAGATAGGGGTGTGTTTGTTTTGGTTATTTGAAATATCAACAGCGTTTACCAGTAATCGCTTACTGTCCTGAAAGTACTGCTTGTTTCTGGCTCAAGTTACTGCAGGTTCCCCCTGGTCAGGGGTTTCACTTTTCTTTTGCCTCTATGCCTTAGCAGATGGCATTACTCAAATTGAATGCATCTTTTACTTTCAGTATTTGTTGTTAATGACAGCTTTGAGTGAGGCCAGATTTATTATTTGTCCTGAATGTACTGCTTGCTTCTAGCTCAAGTACTCTGTGGATTTTCCCTCGTTGGGATCCCCCCCACCCCCCATGCTGCCATATGCTACATGCAACAAGTTTGTCCCCATTTCAGCAGCTTTCTCATTGACTTAAAGTGAGACGCAGGTTTATAATTAGGTAGGTAACAGCTTTTGTATTTTTTTCTCTTAAACTTCTGTTGAATAAAGACACAAAGTTGTTATAAGCTTTTTTTATGTCAATGTACCATCATATACTGATCCTAACGGGAAGTGCTCAAGCAGCTTTAGCATAGTAGCGTCTTTTTTTTTTGGCTGCTAAAACATTTAGAAATTCTGTCATATAACGTATAGGTCTATATACTTACTTTAATGGGGTCTTAAAATATATAGGCTATTCACTTAGGATCAGCTGACTATTTTTAATGGGTCAAATAAAATAAAAAAATAGTCAATTTTAAATATAACTAATGTATTTTAAAGGGATAGTTCACCCAAAAATGAAAATTATCCCATAATTTACTCACCCTCAAGCCATATGACATTCTTCTTTCAGACAAATACAATCAAGAGTTATATTAAAAAATGTCCTGGCTAATCCAAGTTTCTGCCAGACCACCTTCCGTATTCAATTTATGGAAAAAGTGTAACTCGCGCAACGTATGACGTCAGACGTAGTGTAAGCATTTTGAACTGCGAGAGGCGTTACACTTTCTTCGTAAGTTGAAGACGGTCTGGCGGAAGCTAGACATTTTACTTTATAAAGTTTTAAATATGGATATTTTTCTTACACAAACCCATCGATTCACTTCAGATGGCCTTTATTAAAGGTGCAGTGTGTAGTATTTATGAGGATGTGTTGACAGAAATGCAATATAATATACATAACTATGTTTTCAGTGGTGTATAAAGACCTTACATAATGTACCGTTATGTTTTTATTACCTTAGAATGAGCCATTTCTATCTACATATACCGCGGGTCCCCTTACAGTGAAATCGCCATTTTGCATCGTCATGTTTCTACAGTAGCTCTAAACGGACAAACTTCTCTACAGAGCGCTAGTCACTCTCTGCTCTCTCCGACGACGACATTTTTGTCTTGTGTCGGTAGCTTCTCTATGTGCTTCGAAAGGGAGGGGTGAGCAGTGGGGGATTGCAATTCACAACCTCACCGCTAGATGCCGCTAAAATTCACACACTGCACCTTTAACCCCCCAGATCCGTGTGGATTACTTTTATAATGGATGGGTGCACTTTTTTGGGCTTAAAATTTTGGGCTGCCATTATAATGCTTGGATTAGCCAGGACATTTTTAATACAACTCTGTATTTGTCTGAAAGAAGAATGGCATATACACCTAGGGTGGCTTGAGGGTGAGTAAATTATGGGATAATTTTCATTTTTGGGTGAACTATCCCAAGACATTTTGTGTATTTCTTAGCAGTTCACTGAGGCCCCCAAGTGGACAACGTCTCGCTGGTTGAGAACCACTGCTGTAAGGTCAATAACATCCACGTGGGGGAGACTGTGAGCAGTTTATATTCTACCACTCCAGCCTGCTCACTGGCACTAGACTCATTAACGCTGGAGGAGACGCGCAGCTGACATCTATTGTACTTTTCTCATTTTCCCATCCCGACACAATACGTGAGTATGCTTTCAGAACTGGACATTTAATGTAATAAATGTGTTTATACCTCATACTGAATAGTTCTTTACATCTCAAACAACTGAGAATGGAAAAACTTACGACTGAAATGAAAAGTTTAAATTGAAAGTGGTCATGAGTTAGTAGCCTAAATTAGATTTTTTTTTAAAAAATGTTTTAATAGCACATGGAGTTTTAATGTGTTGGTGTGTCATGTATAATAGATTTTCTGTCAGTAGTTTGTGTATTAGCCTACTACAGTAATAGTGAACGAGTTAACAATCGCCCGTTCAATTGTTTTGTCCTATAACTCTATTTCAGCTTCCTAGTTTGGATCTATGCTAATTAATTTCTGTTCACACTCACAGTTAACTTCTATAAAACATTATGAAAAGTTGTTAAGGGAGTTGTTTCTCGCACATATTGTCATTGCTTTCGGTTTATAATAATTTGATCCGTCTGGGAAGAGCTGTTATTATCAGTCAATAAAAAGTAGCAATGTAGGCTATTCTTCATAGTCCTCAAAATAATTTGCTTGTGTTATTTTTGTTCAGGGTTATTAAAAAGCCTGTTTTCTTTGCCTGCACAAAGTCTGTATTTTTTCCACTTTAGTCTTTTTATGGCGCTCTCTTTGTGAGGATGTTTAATACTCTGGTTATGAACTGTAATATGAGATCTGTCGTATGTAGGTCAGGTCGGTTTACAACTAAGTGTTTTGGCACGTCAATTGAAATGGACTTTGTCTGTTTGGAGGCGAATAGGAGTTTGATTGACATATGGGGAACTAAGTGAAGTTTGAGTCTTTGCATACAAATTAGGTTCATGTAAGATGTTGATGGGTGAATTAAGTTGACAAGCCCAACTTACAAAATAGTGCATTAATAGCCTAATACATTAATAGGAATACATTATACTTATAATACTTTACTGATTAATTTATACAGTAGCTCAAGTTTGATTTATAGTCAATAGTTTTTTTGTTTTTTTTGTGTACAAGCAAAGTGTGTGCATCCATTACATTTTTTATTTATTTTACTGTTTTTATTAGAATTAGCTGATTGCAAACATACCAATAGGAAAGAAAAATCTCAGTTGTATCTCCTAGACGACAATGAGAATATATAGATCTCAAATGGAGACTTATTGTTAATAATCTTGATTAAAAAAATACCCCAGTAATCTCACGTGTCACCTCTAGAGTGTGAAAAGAGATCTCAGCATTAGCACACATTCTATTAAAATCTGGTAAATTAAAACATTTTGCATCAAATTTTCATGAGACCAAATGATCTGGTCTATGATAGCCACATTATTTTTTTATTACTCTATGGTCTTACTGCACTGTAAACAAATTATACGATCAATAAGTTATGACAACATGTTTTTAAATTACTTTAACTCATCAAAATAAGCAATTTTCAACTTTTTTTTATGTTATACAAGATTCAACTCATTTTTTTAAGTCCGTTTAATGTAATTTGAGTTGAAATGACTTAAACATCCAAGTTGATTGTACTTAAATTTAAGGCAGCAACTTTTTTTTACAGTGTATATTTCAACAATTGTCTCATTTGAGTCTACTTTTATTTCTCAGGATTTTAGGACAAGCATCTGAGACAGTTGAGTTGATACAATAAAACAAAACAAATCTGAGTTTTGCGAGAGTAAACTCTAAACAGTAACACTGTCTTTCGAGTTAACGCTTCTAGTTTGCCTGCATTCCATTGATAGGTGATGTTTCAGACAGAAACATCTGTCCCTCCCTGTTGTTTTTAATAACTTCTCTGGGCAATTTTAGTAGCTACTTGCACAGCCTACTTTAACATGACTGGTGGCATCAAGTTGGTCTTTGTGTTCAGGTGGAGAGAGATTAACCGTCCTAATGAATGTACGCCTTGTTTCTGGCTGAAGCAACTGTGGAGAGACAAGGCCATTGGCCCCTGTGGGCTTTCCCTTATTTGGGGTTTCACTTTTCTTTTTTCTGCTTGCCGTGAGGATTGTGAGACTGTTTAGTCTCTCAAGAGGGGACTCTCTGCACCCCTTTATGCCAGCCCGTATCATGGTTGCAGTAGCAACCTGTTTGGCATGTACAAGTTCAAATGAAGTTTTCATGGAAATGACCGCCTGGAAGGCCTTCAGATAGTGGTTGAATTATCAGCTTTAGGCTTCATTTTTTTTTACTTGCAAATATTCTCAGTCACATTATATAAAGCACACTTGCTCAATCAGCGAAGATGTTTGTGCATTTGTTAATAGATTCCATAACAGTTGTGCAGTTGTAAGTTTTCTTTGGATGTTAGTTTTTTACGATCGCTATGGCAATTTTTTCAATACTTTTAAGAGTTTTCCTAAACTCTTAACACACCAACATACCTACAACACACAATTGGCAAAATGGTTAATTTCATGCTCAAATCACACATTAAACACACTAAACTCCAACACTAATTTTCAAAATACAACAATACACTAACACAATACACTGTCTACCAAAACCCTAACACATGTTCTCTTCCAACAGGAACATTTAGTCAATCATAGCACAATGTCATAAAAACACTAACACCAGATGGAATTACAGAAACTGCATTATTTTATGTGTCAGGTCTGCCCTTATACAATAGACAATATATTTTATTGATCATAGATTGTGTCTTTTGAAGCCTCTCCACATTTTTGTTTTGTTGGGTTTGTTGGGTAAATGGATGCATTTTGTTTCTTTTGCTGCAGAAATTGAAAACAAAAAATAAATGACCCATCTCAGAGTAGCTTTATAGAATGCCCTTCAGTTTTATTTCATTATCAGCAATCACCATGTTGACAATAGCAAGTTCCTGTTCTTCCTCTGCACCCCAGTTATATATTAGAGACCAGAGGCATAGAGTCACTGTAATACATGGTAAAAGTATTTACACTTTGCAGTAGGAGAAGCCCTTATACAATATCCTACCTGTTGGTTTCTCGAAAATTCTGGATAATGGATGCCACTGTGTCTCGCTGAGATTTGGCTGTACTCGTTCACCAGCCTGCTATTAAAAATGTTTTAATAGCACATGGAGTTTTAATGTGTTGGTGTGTCATGTATAATAGATTTTCTGTCAGTAGTTTGTGTATTAGCCTACTACAGTAATAGTGAACGAGTTAACAATCCTCTCTGTATGATAGCCTGTGGTTTATGACATGGTCTATGATAGTAGCACTTATATTCATCAGTTACCCTAATGCTGGCCCTTCTTTAAGCACCACCATGCATTCTAACTCCTCAATCTCTACCTTGTCCTTGTCCAGGCATTCCTCTCCCTTGCCCTTGTCCCATTCCTCTCCCTTGCCCTTGTCCCAATCCTCTCCCTTGTCCTGGTACTCATCTTCCTCTCCCTCATGCAGGCATTTTTCTTACTTTATTTGTGTTGCTCTATATTGTTCCTTTTTCACAGAAGATCAGCCCAAAGAGGCCCTCTTTTACTGTATACCATATGGCCATGTGATTGAAAGAACATCAACACACAATTCCTAGATGGGAATCAGTTGTGATTTATATATTTGCATAACTTCAATCAGCTGTTTCTCAGTAACAATGGAATAAAATACAGGGGATATATTTGTGCTGCAATTCACAATATAAACAGCTGTTTACCTTGACTTTAGCCTATAAGGTTAGGTTTAGAACATGTTCTGACATACAGTGTTAAAGCACTGTTAAATTTGGCAGTAAAAATGCATTGTTTTGGTCTTGGTTGAGCTTGTGTGTAAAAGAAGTTCAAGCATTTTAAATTTGTGTTAACTATATGCATTTTGTGTCAAAGCAACAATAAATGTGTTAATTGTATAGCCTACACAGACAGATGTTGTGCTAACTGTGTTAAGAGTTTAGGAAATTTGTTAAAAGTATTGAAAAAAGTGTCATAGCGATTGTAAAAAACTGTAAAGTTGAGGATGTCATCGGTTTGGTGGTAACTTTAAGGCTACAGTGGGCTCCTGAGTGTGTGGAGTTTCTCCTTTTGTTCGGTTTGAAAAGCGTGGCTGAAAGCTGCCATTGTGGTGGTGGGAAATCAAAGCTGGTCCTATCTCTGTGAGTGTGGGGGAGGGTGGTTGGAGAGCGGGGTGTGAATTAGACTAGAGCCTCAGTGTACACTGGGTGGATGAGCTGAATGCTGATGAACTTCAGAATGAGGGCTGAGCCTGCCTCTTTGCAAAGGATACTTACTCATAGTGGCTGTACTCATTTTGCAAGCATTGCATTGCTTTTCAGCTGATTTAAGGTTATTTTGCAATGAAAGAGATAAGATAAAATTCTACTGATAAACCGTTTCCTGTAAAGGGTTAGTTCACCCCAAAATTAAAATTGTCATTAATTACTCACCCTGATGTCGTTCCAAACCCGTAAGGCTTTCCTTCATCTTCGGAAAATCTTTTTGATGAAATCTCAATGTTTATATGTGAATAAAAGCTTAAATTAAATCTGTTTATAATATAAAGCGATCAAGTCTCTTCTGGAAAATTGGACTAAACCGATCAAATCATATGGATTAGTTTTACAATCTCTTTATGAATTTTTTGAAGCATCAAACTGGTAGTTGCATAGACTGTCAATGGAGGGATAGAAAGCCCTCAGATTTCATCAGAAAGATCTTTATTTGTGTTCCGAAGATGAACGACATGAGGGTGAGTAAATGATGACAGAATTTTCATTTTTGGGTGAACTAACCTTTTAATATATATGGTCAACTTTCTCCCTGTGGTTGTGTGCTGGCCTGATTCAGATGTTAGTGCATTGTGACACACTTTTTATCTGTCTGACTGAGGTTGGATACGTCACGTGTGTGTTGCCACTCTTTTAAGTAGACATGATAGCTCTGTGACCTTCATATGTGGTATATCCAGCGCTATCTCACGACCAATTCGTACGTATTTTACGAGGTGGTTAATTCGTACGAATTTGTACGACCTCACTCGTACGAATTTGTACGTTTTGTCTAAACCCCAGTGATGGGTAGGTTTAGGGGCGGGGTTTGAGGTAGGTCATTCTTACGAATTCATACGAATTTGGCAACTTGTCAAATACGTACGATTTAGCAAAAATCGTACCAATTCGTACGAGTGAGGTCGTACAAATTTGTATGAATTAGCAACCTCGTAAAATATGTATGAATTGCCGTGAGATCGGGTTGGGTATATCAGCTCAATGCTGACCTTGATCAGAAACACAACAGTGCTCTTATCAAGGTTGAATTTGTTTACAGCCTCTTTTGTTTATGTCTCGTGTAAGACGTGGTGCAGACATTAGGAAATTCACTTAAGGTAAAAATAAGGCCTTGTTTCACTCTGCAAAACGAGGAGGAAGTGCAGGTAATTTGATTCCACAGACTTTGTCGCACGGGACATATCAGTGTCTGAAAAAAAAACATTACGATCTCTCCCATGGTGGAAAAATATGAGAGATTTTTAATTGAGCTGGTTTGGCCTCAGCTCAGCAGCACAGTGATTCCTCTCTTCAAAACTAAATTAAAGCAAGCTAGTTAAACAAATGTTCAAATATATTCCAGGTTATCCCTCACAAGGTTAGTTCCTCATGAACTGATTAAAAACTAGAAGTTCATGTAAGTTTGCTTGTGAAGTGTTTTTTTTTTTCTTTTCTTCTGTAACAACTTTCTAAAAAGAAAAAGACACTATGTACAGATATTGTCTTATGGAATATTTTAGCTTTTTGGTCCTTTTTTTCTTTTTTAGACACTTTTATCTAAAGCAACATTTATATATATATTTACACACACACACTTTGGGGTCAGTAAAATTTTTTTTTTTTTTTTTTAAAGTCTCTTTTTTTTATATCAAAAATACAAAGCTGAATTTTCAGCATCATTACTCCAGTCGTCAGTGTCACATGATCCTTCAGAAATCATTCTAATATGCTGCTTTGCTGCTCAAGAAACATTTCCGATTATTATCAATGTTGTTAACAGTTGTGCTGCTTAATTTCTTTGATGGATATAAAGATAAAAAAAAACATTTAATTGATTTTTTTTTATAATAACATTATAAAAGTCTTTACTTTAATACTAAATAAAAGTATTAAAAGTATTACATTTATAAAAATAAAAAAAATCTTACTGTCCCCAAACTTCAAACTTGTATCCATAAAATGCTCTGCTACTTATATATTGACACTCCCAGTCAAATGTGATTTACATCACTGTAAAACAACAAGGGCTGAAGTGGTTCTTCAGATGTAGTATCTCTGAGTGGTGGGATGAAAGTCCATTCATTCATCTCCTCTATAAGAATGCTTTGTTTGTCTATAAATGGCTCCAGCAATACTGTTTTCTCCATCTGTGGCCTGATCCGCTTTGTGTTGTTGCTCTATATGTGCTTATCATTACTTGCAATTCTATCGCCCTCTCTGAGGTCATTTGACCAACCAAAATGTGCCGTGCAGCAAACCAACAGGCCCACAAATAGCACGAGAAGCCTGTATAATACTAACCTATTAATGATAGCCAGAATGTGGGTCGTTATCAAAAAAGTGTGGCAACAGCCATCACGTAGTCCAGAGGAGAGTATTGACCTATCCTGTGGATTTTAGTTGTGTGTGCTCCATAGATTGATCTGATGATGACAGCATGCTGTGTCTGAAAGCAAGAGGATGCAGTATTGAATATTTAAACTCTAGCAAACATATAGCTGTGTGCATGATGAAAGTGTACATTTGCTTACAGATTCTATATTTTATTTAGCTCACACCACTAATCCTGCAAAAAAGTTATTATAATCCTTACAGCCATTTGTTTGTCTGTTATGTCCTGTTGCTCATTTGCCATTTCTCTTAATCTGTGTTATGTATCATATAAACTGGTCCTTAATTTACTTCTATTTCCCTGTTTTGGGTATTTACAGGTCAGCAACATGGGGAAAGGATGCATCGCTGCCACCAAGTACTTCCTGTTTTTCTTCAACTTAATATTCTTTGTAAGTATCACTTTCTAGTATTTAAAGAGCAAGTAAAAGTTCAGTTGAATCATTTGAATGTCAACTGCTTTGTGCTTTATTAAAAGCATGTTTAATCATGTTAGCATTAGATGTAACACTTTACAATTTATTAACATTATTTAATGCATTATGTATCATGAACTAACAATGAACAGTCATTTACAAGCATTAGGTTAATGATAATTTATAAATATATCCTACTATTATTCATTTGTTAGTTTCTAACACACTAATATGTAAAAATTAACATTGCTGAAGATTAATAAATGCTGTAAAACAATTGTTCATTTTTAGTTCATAATACCTAATGGATTAACAAAAGTAATCAAATTGAACCTTATTATTAAGTGTTACTGCATTAGGCATGGGTGAACTGTTCTGGGCAGGTTTTTCCAAATGTTCTGAGGACTACTTTTCCCCAGCCTGTTTCTTTTTATAAATTATGCTTTTTAGCTCACTCATAGCTGATGTCCCAGTTTTCTTAACATTAGTTTGACACTGACATTCACTGAACCAGTGATATCTTTGCTGTATTATAAATAAGTCATTACTGTTTAAGGTCTTCCAGTTCATGGAAAAAGCCACGTTTATTAGTTGTAGGTGCATCATAGCAGTCTTGCATCTCTCTGTTGCAGGAATGCACTCTAGTTAACATCCAGATGAAGTGTTTGCCATTTGTTACCCAGACCGTTTACTCTTCTTGATCTCAGAGAGAGAAACAGCCTGCTCTCCCTTGTCATCGTTGGGCTTGTTCCATGTAGGAAAAAAAAGAAATCTCTGATCCAAGTTTATTCTCTTCAGGCCAGGGTGCTCAGTCTTAGAGTACAGGAAGAGTCAAATGATTAATTCCAACCATTTGGAACACAACCAGACAGTAAAAATACATGTTTAATTGAGCCAAGCAAAATATTTTAAGAAAGTCAAAAATATGACAACATTATGAGAGGATTATTGGTGGTGTTGGTCTGTTGTGATTGGCAGTTGAAATATTTTCATCATTTTTTTTTATTATTTACAAGATGCTTTTATCCTAAGTGACTTAAAAATTAGGAACATCACACGCCATTTATTATAAGAGCCAACGGTATTTGCTATGCACAAAGTTTTAAAGTTGCCCTGAAGTCAATAGTTTTATCCCTTTGAACTCATCTTTGATCACCAAAATGAAGTATTTTCAAGTTTTTTCCTGTGAAAATATTTTATTCATGCCTTAAAATAGCTTGAATGTAACTCTACACCCTTATGGTGCCATGAATATGCAAATTAGCCCCGCCTCCACTGATTTTTCATATCAACAGAAAAATATACCGGGATACTCTGGATTCTCTTGAGACTCCTCTGCTTCGCAGCATAGTAATGATGATATGCTAAAGCCGCCCGCACGTTGACGTGATTGGTTACAAGGTAATTTGTAAGAAACAGACAATTTCAAACCGCGTTTTTGAGACTCTTTTTTTCACTGCAGTTTTATGGAGAAAATACTCAGCAGTGGTGTTGACTTATGAATGGTTTGTCTTAAAGCATATTAAAAACACCACATAGATAAACATCATTAAAAACTTGATTTTCACCACAGGGGGGTCTTTAAATATATGCTAGATTAGATTTAAAAGAAATGAAATGCAGAAAAAAGAGAAAGAAAACAGTATTTTTTAATTTGGTTTTTATATGTATATAATTTTTTATATACATTTTTAAAATAATATATATATATATATATATATATATATATATATACACTCACCTAAAGGATTATTAGGAACACCTGTTCAATTTCTCATTAATGCAATTATCTAATCAACCAATCACATGGCAGTTGCTTCAATGCATTTAGGGGTGTGGTCCTGATCAAGACAATCTCCTGAACTCCAAACTGAATGTCAGAATGGGAAAGAAAGGTGATTTAAGCAATTTTGAGCGTGGCATGGTTGCTGGTGCCAGACGGGCCGGTCTGAGTATTTCACAATCTGCTCAGTTACTGGGATTTTCACGCACAACCATTTCTAGAGTTTACAAAGAATGGTGTGAAAAGGGAAAAACATCCAGTATGCGGCAGTCCTGTGGGCGAAAATGCCTTGTTGATGCTAGAGGTCAGAGGAGAATGGGCCGACTGATTCACAACCTTGAGGCGGATGGGCTACAACAGCAGAAGACCCCACCGGGTACCACTCATCTCCACTACAAATAGGAAAAAGAGGCTACAATTTGCACGAGCTCACCAAAATTGGACAGTTGAAGACAGGAAAAATGTTGCCTGGTCTGATGAGTCTCGATTTCTGTTGAGACATTCAGACGGTAGAGTCAGAATTTGGCGTAAACAGAATGAGAACATGGATCCATCATGCCTTGTTACCACTGTGCAGGCTGGTGGTGGTGGTGTAATGGTGTGGGGGATGTTTTCTTGGCACACTTTAGGCCCCTTAGTGCCAATTGGGCATCGTTTAAATGCCACGGCCTACCTGAGCATTGTTTCTGACCATGTCCATCCCTTTATGACCACCATGTACCCATCCTCTGATGGCTACTTCCAGCAGGATAATGCACCATGTCACAAAGCTCGAATCATTTCAAATTGGTTTCTTGAACATGACAATGAGTTCACTGTACTAAAATGGCCCCCACAGTCACCAGATCTCAACCCAATAGAGCATCTTTGGGATGTGGTGGAACGGGAGCTTCGTGCCCTGGATGTGCATCCCACAAATCTCCATCAACTGCAAGATGCTATCCTATCAATATGGGCCAACATTTCTAAAGAATGCTTTCAGCACCTTGTTGAATCAATGCCACGTAGAATTAAGGCAGTTCTGAAGGCGAAAGGGGGTCAAACACAGTATTAGTATGGTGTTCCTAATAATCCTTTAGGTGAGTGTATATATAATACCCTAATGAAGATCTGTGTGCTGAAATGCATTGATTTTAATAAAATAGTCCGTTAACAAGTGTTGCTGGATTTATCTTTGTCGCTTCCCATTCCCACAGCTTATTTGTGAAGTTGCACCAGAGTAACTAAAGGATCTGTACGCCAAAGGAATAAACCTTTGTCAAAATGCTTTTTTAAAACCGATTTTGACTAATTATAGCGCACCAGCATGTGCCCTAGTGTTAGAAATGAGGAGAGTAGGCTGTGGTGCTGTTGAACTCCTGCAACATCCGCTCCCCCTCCCCTCCAGCCACTGCCACGCAGAAGCACAGCCCAATCAGTCCCAGATGTGAGCTGAGAGGAAAAGAGAAAGAACCTGGAACCCCACAGTTAGAGATCAGGGAACAGTTCATAGCTTCCTACGGGCCAGGATTAGTGTGTTTGTTACATACTGTCACACACAAGCACACAACCTTCCTGTCTTTCAGGGAACACATTAATACTAGAGTTTCCATCTGTAGCTCTGTCCAAGAGATTTGGAGTGAACAAGTTGCAGCTTGTAAACTAAAAATGTGGGGCCCCTCGTTCCCCTCCTGTCCTGCACTATATGATTAATTCTCTCGTTCCTTTTTTCTTTGCTCTCTCTTCCTCTGCCCCCTGTCTTTTCTATTTTGTCTCTCTACAGATCTTTGGAGCTACGATTATGGGATTTGGACTGTGGATCCTCCTAGACAATCAGAGCCTCATTGCAGTGTTGCGTAAGTGTCTGCATAAAATGTGTGCAACGAAGAGAAAACCATAACATGTCATGTAGTTGAAGAAGCAGGAAAATTATGCTCCTGATAACCTAAATCTACTCTCGCAGCCATTTTCTCTTGGATGGTTTGAAATGCGTTCACATTAATCTAAAAGGCTATTTAATGCCCCATGGGAGAGTTACTGTTAGTTGGCTGTAATAAAATCCAGAGGAAGTGGTGAGAAGAGTTGGTCGTTGATCTTGTCTTTTTATGCTCTCATTAGTGAAGTTTTATCCCATTGTACCTTTGAATGAAACCTTCTGGGCCTGTGCACCAGTGACTCAGACCCACTTTTACAGGGGCCATCTGTCTCTCGTTTTGCTCTTTTTGATGATAACCATTAGTCTCATCTTAAAGCACATGATTCAGGCTTTTGGACAGATTGTCCAGGATGGGCTCTGTATTTTTCATCACCTCTCCCCCCTGCACACTTCTGATCTATTTTCCATCCCAGAGGCCATTGCAGGGAGCTCTGGGTCACTGGGTCTGGGTCTTACAGACACTGCCAAGCGGGCTGGAGCTACATGTTCACAGCTGGCTCCGGATCAGCTATTGAGTTCATGGCTCTGTGCGCGAGCCAGGCAGGGCCTGTGTGTGACATAGCACGTCTGAGGCAGTCTGCAGGTGCTCCCTCGCTGCCACACAGGGCTCTTTTAGCGGCTGCCTCATTAGCATGCATCACATCAATGCTCGAATCAGGCCTCTCGTTGCATTAGTCATTGGAAAGAACAAATTAACACTGGTGAGCAAGTATATCCAAGGAGGGAAAAGAATGAGCCTCTATCTGCCTCCAGTCTTAATCTACACTTCAGTTTGGGGTTGGTAAGATTTTTTTTTAAAAGAAGTCTCTTACGCTTACCAAGGCTGCATTTATCTAATCAAAAATACAGTAAAACTGTGAAATAACACTGAAATATTATTTCGGTTTTAATATATTTAAAAATGTAAATTATTCCTGTGATGGTAAAGCTGGATTTTCAGCAGCCATTACTCTAGTCTTTAGTGTCACATGATGCTTCAGAAATCATTCTAATATGCTGCTTTTTGTGTCAACAAAATTACTGAAATACTAAAGTGGTCAATAACAAAGGGTTTTTTATTTTATCAACCAAAAATGCACATCATGAAGATCAATAAATGCTTGTAGTTAAAAAAAATACTGCTGACGAAAATAGATATTAATAGTACACTGGCAATGTTTTGAAAAGGAAAAATCTGTGAAGAATATAAATGTTTTCAAAAATTCTTAGTCTAGGATTGACTTGCTTAAGTGTCGTAAGTTGAAATGGAACAGTGAAGTTATACAATTTTGAATATTTACCTTAGTTTTATCCTATCTACCTCATAGAGGCCATTTTAGTCCAAGTAAAATTGACCGAAATAAATTAATATGACATGACAAAATCTTAACTGAAATTTGATAACACTTTATTTTACAGTGTCTGTCAGTGGTTTTTAAACCTGTCCTGGAGGCACCCCAGCCCTGCACATTTTGTGTGTCTCCCTCATTTATCACACCTGATTCAACTCTTCAGCTCGTTAGTAGAGACTGCAAGAACTAAATTGGGTGTGTCTGATAAGGGAGACGTACAAAATGTGCAGGGCTGGGGTGCCTCCAAGACAGGTTTGAAAACCACTGGTCTATGTTACATGTAGTTACTATAGTAATTACTACAAATTGTGCTTAATTACATGCAACTAACCTAAACCACACCCTAACCCTATAGTAAGTACATGTAGTATATTATTATTACTCAGTACTTATTAATTACAAGGTTTTCAAAGGTTGTCTTGTAAAATGTAGTGTGGTTGACCCAAGACTTGAACCCAGTCTGAGTGGCTGTGCTATAAAAAGGTTTTTGTTTGATTGATTGTTCAGAGCAGAAAACTGATTTTAAGAAAGCCCAGGCTCACGCCATAGCATGATACCAACAGCAATGAATCTGTCAACCTTTCGTACTCTTCCTTTTCACGTCATAATTCATCTGACAGACACATTCCTGCAGTGCACAGCGGTCGTTGGCTGTTTGTTGGGACTCCCAGCCATGCATGCAAACAGTGAGCCCTTTTACCCATCATAAAAAAAAAAAGGTTTTCTGAACATCATTGTTTTTCTAATCCAGATGCCAGTGGCCTTCACTGGCTCACTAATCCCTAGAGGATTTTCCTGTTTCCGTTAGACACCATTAGGCACTTCAACAGCATGGGGTGGTTTGAGATTTACAGTACTGACGTTAGAAAGGCCCACACATTTGAAACTGAAGTACAGGCACACATGTTTAATACTTTTATTTGTAATGTCAATGCCCATTCTTGCGGTTTGGGAATTGGATGGAATAATTGAAACCGAATCGTTGCGTTCATTGCAACTGGTTTCCTCAGCCAAATGCTTTGGACTTGGTTTCTGCTAAGCACAGTGGTCGAACATTTGCTTTGTTTAAGGAAAAAGATCTCGTTCTTTATTCTACTATTGTTTGTGGGATTGTTATGGCGACAGAGAATTTTGATAATATTTACCACATGGCACAAAAGAGCCTTCCCTCACTGTTTCCAATTTAAAACTCTCTGCAATTTTTTTTTAAATTAACAGCTGTTTACCAATAGTTCTGAAAGTCAAACATTTCAGAACAACCAACTGCTGTGAATCTTATGAGAATTTCTTCACAATGAACAGATTCCAAATAAGATAACTCACTCCACATTGTTCCTTGGGATGCTAGATTTGTTTGCTTACTTGCTACTAATTGCAATCCGCTGGTTCACAGTTTCCAGCTTCTAGGTTTCCCAATATTCAGTTCTCTCTTAATAATTAATTATTAAATAGCCTAAATGATGTAAGATGTAGACCGTGCCTTCTCAACCGTGTGAAAAGATTAACTCATTCTGTTATTTGTGCTTTGACGCATGCTGTAATCATCAGGCTTGAGCTGGTCATCTCATCTAAGTGCTTGGTTTTGTAACGATGATTACATCAGGTCACATGATAGGCCATTGTTTCCTCTGCACCCACAGTCACACAGCGCTCTGCACTACACTGTGGTATTGTTTGTAAAGCTATCTGTGGTAATGTTGTTTTTGCTGGGGAGTCATTGAGGTATTTTGAGGCTGGATGATATGACAGAGGCTTCATAGTATGGCGTTCTGACAATACGCATGAAAGCCTGACTGAAGCAGGACCAGAACACAGTTGGAGAATGTGCTGCTTCTTTGAGGTAAAGCCACAGAATATCTGACCCAACTGTTCAACGGCGTACAGAGAGCATCGCACGGTACTAGAGGACGTCACGACTTAGTCAGGATTGCAAGGGAGACCTACCAAACCCATCTGGACATTACACAATGCGTATTCATGAGGACAACCCGAGACTGTATTTACTGGCTTGGAGTATTTGACACCAAAATTAGCATGCAATCTAAACAGCAATAGTGCATTTTATTAGGAAGAACTGAAGTGGTTGCACTAAATGTACGCTTCAACAAACCATATAAAAAGTGTTGATAACACTTTACCATAAGGTTTAATAAGGTTAAAGCATTTACTAATCTAGATTAATGCTAATTCATAAATATATTGTTCATTATATTTTTTTTATATTTTTTTTGAAATGTTAAAAATGTAAACTACCTTCAAAAGTTTAAGGTGGGTAACATTTTTGTTTTTGAAAAGTCTCTTATGCTCACCAAGGCCTGATTTATTTGACCATAAATACAGACAAAACAGTAATATTGTGAACTACCAATTTGGGGGAAAAAAAATTAAATGTAATTTACTCCTGTGATGCAAAGCTGAATTTTCAGCAGCCATTACTCTTCAGTCTTCAGTGTCACGCAATCCTTTAGAAATCATCTGTTTTGGTGCTCATGGTGCAATGTTGAAAACATTATTAAAAGTATTTTTGTGGAAACAGTGATACTGTTTTTTCAGGATTATTTGATGAATAGAACGTTCAAAAGAACAGCATTTATTTGAAATAGATTTAAATTATGAAAAGTGACAGTAAAGATTTTACAGTCTTACAAAACAATCGGTCTTGGCTGAATAAAAGTATTAGTTTCTTTAAAAAAAAAAAAAGTACTGACCCCAGACTGCTTAATATGCAAAAATTAACATTAACCAAGTTTAATAAATGCAGTAGAAGTATTTTTCATTGCTATTTCATGTTTTCTTATGCATTAACCAATGTTAATGTTTAGAGTAAACTGCCCTTATTTTCTACAATTTGGTAACAGTCACTGCTCATCAACACAATTATGAAAGGATTAGTTTGTAACCAGAATTGTGTTTGTATTTCTCACTAACAGAGGATTCATCCATGGTCCTGAAGGTAGTCTCCTATATTCTGATTGGCGTGGGCTCATTCTCCATGGTTCTGGGATTTCTGGGCTGTCTGGGGGCCATATATGAGATCCGCTGTTTGCTTGGATTGGTAAGACACAAAAATGAACCAGCACTAAATGTTCAGCACTATTTTTACCATCTATCCTAATTGATTTGTGTTAACTCAAAGTGGAAATTTGCCATGCTGAGCAGTGTAATGTCACACGACCCGAGCGGACTGGACAGAACCAGCTGTTGCGTTTCTGTTGTGCATATGTGCAGTACATATGCGAGACTGACATATGTGGTGGGGGTGCACATGGATCTGTGATGTCTGAATGTCTTTTTCTTTCTCTACAGTACTTCACCTGTCTATTGCTCATCCTCCTTGGTCAAGTGGCTGCTGCCATTCTCATCTACGTCCAGCGTGATTCAGTGAGTCAGTGAACACAAAAATTAAAATGATGCGTCATCATTTACTCACCCTCATGTCATTCCAAACCTGTATGACAATATTTCTTTGGAATGCAAAATAAGATATTTTAAGAATGTTGGTAACCAAATAGTTTTGGTTCCCATTGACTTCCATTGTATGGTCAGAAAATATAATGAAAAACAATGGGAACCCAAATAGTTGTTACCAACTTTCCTTAAAATATCTTCTTTTGTGTTCCATAGAAGAAAAATGTCATACAGGTTGTGAACGAGATAAGAGTGAGTAAATGATGACAGAATTTTCATTTTTGGGTGAACTCTTAAAGCCTGTCATCAAAATGTTTTTGAGTGCAAGACACTTGTGGCTTGCATGTGGTGTGCCGTTAAAACACTTCGGAATAGTTGAGGCCAAAACTCCATGTGTTCCATTTGCCAGCTAGATTTCATTGTGAAGGTTTTGTTTAGTTTTCTGGAACAGCTGGAAAAGAGGTCAAGAGAATCAGTGGTTGAAAATGAAAAGATAACGCCCCCTATCGCACATACCAGAAAGACACCTAGAGTCTTTGCAGGGCATTTGAGTATCGCTGTTGTTGAACAGACCTTCACCATGGTGACCCATGAGAAAAAAAATCACACAGGATGAAGACGAGCAAAGAGTTGACCACACACAAACACTTTATTCACACCTCCAACTAGGTCAGTGTCTCTGAGGACACTATAGGAAGCATCTGAGCAGGATATGCAGTAAATAATACAGTATTTGGATTGTCCTTTTTTTGCTTATCTTTCATTTTGGACATAAATGCAAACCGGTTTGGAGGCTAAACGAGCATACAGCATACAGAAATCTTCACATGCTTTTCTCATGGGAAAAGGAGGCTCTGTTCCATTTTAGTAGCTTAGTAACTTTTTCCTCAGTCAGCAATGTGATGCTCATGTCAGATACCTGGGGCTAGAAAAATAAATCACTGACCCTTTTAACTTTCATTGCAGTTGAGGAAGACAAGCGAAATTGTGTCCCAAGTCGTGGCTAACTACACCGGACAGAACAAAACCGCAGAGCAGGCCTGGGACTACCTCCAGAGAACAGTGAGTTGAGAATGGGTGAAACTCATGTGTTGTCTTTAATTCAAGCTTGAGCTTGTATTAAATATAATTTGAATGTTTTGCCATGAAAACACTCGGTTTCTGTGGGAGGTTCAAGCTCTGGAATGCTGAAATGCTTGTTGGGTTGACCGAGTTTCACCTTTCACAACATTATGACAGTTCACTGTTCATTTTCTTGTATGATGGAGATTCCAGTGGGTTAAATAATCCTGGTTTATCGTTAAGACAACATTATAAAATGCTTTATGCCCTGTTGTTTCTTGTTTGTGTGTCTCAGATGCAGTGTTGTGGCTGGCTTGGAAGTGAGGACTGGGAGGCAAACCATTTGATAAAGAACAGTTCACTGAATTTGTACTCATGCTCCTGCCACAACGCTTCCCTCCATCAGTTTAATGTTGCAGATAGCGGCTTCTGTCAGGCCACATCTAATGACTTGCCCATCTATGAGACGGTATGGGAAATATTGGTTATCCATTAGTCATTTTTGAGTGTTAAGTGAATCTCTCCATGTCTCCGTATTTTTTCTATGTAATTCTGTGTATTCTGCGATAGTCCACCCCAACAGGAAAATGTGGTTCCAAAGCTGTATGACATTCTTTCTTCTGCAGAACAACATAAGGGTGACTAATTGATGACAAAATTTTTGGGTGGACTATCCCTTTAAGGTTGTTTGAAATGGTAGATAAATAAGAAATACTTTTGCTAAGCACTGAGGGCAAAGTTATTACACGTGCCTAGGAGGGTTACCGGCTAACCAATTGCATCTCAGATACTTGTTTCTTTCATAATTTTATGAATTTTGATGTGGATGATTTCAATAACAGGTCTAGTTCAGGTGAATGTGATGACTGTTTTTCTGTCTTCATCAGGGCTGCCTGGATAATGTGGGGAGCTGGCTCTTCACAAATTATGGCATTATTTTGGGAATCTGCCTTGGTGTGGCTGTCATTGAGGTATGTTGTATGTCCTCCGGCCCAGGCGGAATAAACAATACGCCTTTGTATTACTAAGAAACGGTGGGGTGTTTATCATCAATGAAGTTTTTTAAGCTACATTGTGCAATAAAATGTAACATGACAATTTTCTGTAGAACAGATTACACATTTCCATTTTGATCTCAGTGTAGTGACTTTTTTTTTCCTCCCCTACAGCTCCTTGGTATGATACTTTCTATGGGCCTTTGCAAGAGTGTACACCAAGAAGACTACACCAAAGTGCCAAAGTACTGAGGAGGAGAAACACAAATGTATTCAGTCCTTCCTTATTTACTTGGAACAACAGATCTCCCCCTTTTTCTACAGTATATGCAGTGTTTCCAAAAGCTAAACTTTAGGGTTGTTTAGTCATGAGATTTCACTCTTTGTCAGTAACACTATCCCCTGTGATATATAATCAAATCTTTTTTGTCCAGTTTGAATAGCCCATTGTATGACAGTCTGAAGTGTAGAACATGAAAACTGCCCACATAAATTAATGAAATGCGTATGACGAGTCCTGGTGCTCCTCAATTGTCTATTTATACAACAACACTCTTTAACACACCACAGGCTGGTCTACAACATATTTGCTTTGATATTTCTTCATTATAGTGACCCAAACTATGAGTTAACCGCCTGTTAAACTTCGGTTTATGCTTTATAGACGACGGAAAAACCACAAAGGCCTATTTTGTTAAAACAAGGGACTTTTCTTTAGATATTTAGCATGTTTTTGTTTTGTGGTATACATAGACTGACACAATCTCCACCCTGCCCTAGTGGCATGTCCCAAAAAAGAAAGTTGTCTGTTTTATAGTCTGTCATTGGTGTTTGAACATCAGCATTGTTTCAGGTTGCCTTTGTTTATATTTTTTTAGTGTGTATATATTTTTAGCTTTCATTTGCATGTTGATTTAGACAAGTCTTGGGAGTCAAAATGTTCCCTTTTTTTGTACAGATTATAGATTTTATGTCTTTTTCTACATGCTTAAATTGAGCATATTTGTATGAGCATATTTTTAAGGAAGTACGATATGAAGCTATTCCTTGATGTGAACCAAAATGAAGATTAGCCCCCAAAGTTGACTGCAGACTTGATTTTATTATTTTTTTTTATTGCATTGATCCTAATTTAACTGATTTACTGTGGCACCTATGAATTTAATTGTATACTTAAGACAAGTTTAAATGTAAAAATGCTAACAGTGTTTTCTTTGTCATCTGTAATAGTTATTTTGAATACGTAAAACTTTGAGTTCTTAATAAAAGGTACAAACTTATTTGACGTTCCAAAAATATTTTTTAATACAGGGAATACAGTCCCCTACCAAGTAATTATAAAATGATAAAAGTATTGTAACTACATGTACCTTTCTTAAGCTGAATGTGTTACAATAAATGACTCATCACACCTATTTGTGCTCAGTTTTTATCCACCATGTACTTTTGCCAGATCTTCACTAGGTGGCAGTAGCACATCTGTTCTACTTAATAATGTGAACTGGGAAGTGGTGATGGTCAACTCCTCACACCCTTTTATTTAAAATGATTTGCATAATAAGCAAGTTAGTAAAAAATATACCCTGTATTACTAAATCACTATAAGGAAAACTTAAGTAAACTGCATTATAAAAATATCTGAACATTGCTTATGATTTTTGTTCACTTCTGCAGCAGATGGTGGTCTTCCTCAATGGTCATGGTGGTCTGTGTTGCTCCTCTGTGTTTATGTGAGGTGTTAAATGACATGACCCACCCTTCTTTCTCCCTCAACAATAGAGGGTTCATTGCCACCTGCTCGCCCCTTCATATCCGGCCTGCCCACCGAGCCCCATCCTGTTTTCAGAAGACCATGACTTTCCAGTGTCTTGCCCAGGCGTCACACACATGGATACTCACGATCAACTTCTCTTTTTTAGATACATATGTCAAATGCTCTCAATGTAAAATAATAATAATAATAATCCACATAAATGCAGCATACTATGGATTTTCACGCTGAAAACCTGTACAGCGCGTTCTTTTTTTACCTGAGCATTTAGGGTCTCCATTGATTAATGGTAATGCAGCTCAAAGAGGATGACGGTTTCCTCTCCCATCCTTCCGGTAATGCTCTGTTCCAGGTCTCCAGAGCTACACTTGTAATTATAATGCTGAAGGGATGACATTGTAGCTGAGCTGTCTTTTGTCAGAAAGCAGTCTGGAATATCGCTGTGATCATGTACGACCAGTCTGCCAAACAACAACAGCTGCTGCTCTTTGCTGTAATAGCTTTCATAGACAGCAGAATTATTTCTTGTAGCTGTAGAATGCTGACGTTTTTATGAAGTAGTTTTGAAACTGCATTTTATAAACAATATTTACAGTCAAACATGGTTACTATGAGAAAGAGCAGCTGACAGGAAGCCACAGAGACATACACGAGACAGAGCTGTCATTCACAGACACACACACACACACACTTGTGACCGAGTCATACTCTGCTCACCCTCATTGAATTTAATCTAATTTCACTTCACAGAGATGGCTAATGAAGGGGAGGAAGTCCACTAATAATACGAGAACCAAAGGGAAGTTCAAAAAGTCAAATCAGCTCTGAATTACTTCTAAATTGTAATTGTGATTTTAAAAATGTATTTTTGTATTTTTAAATGTATTGATTTTTGTATTTGGATGTTGTATGTATGGAAACGGAACATGGGCAATAGTGTTTATTGCTCCAAACCCCCACCCCCCAGCCAAAAAACAAACAAACAAAAAAAAACAGTTAAAGGTAGGGCAGGTAATGTTCGGAGAGGCTGGCAATAGCGAGCTAGCTTTGAAAGCATGAGATCCCACCCTCCCTTCAGAGTGTCTCCAAAGCCACGAAGAGACTTTCAACCAGCATAACAAGAAATATTTTTGAAACAAATCGCCTACCCTGCCTTTAAAGTCAGCATGAAAGAAGATAGTTTTTTCTTCCTTATTGTGAAACGGCTCCTAGAACAAGAAAAAATGTAGGGCAGGTCGTGATTTTGTCCATCGGGAATTGATTGGATCGTTGGATGGTTGTGATTCGCTATTGCTGTGATCTCATGTGAGTGACAGGATGTGCTGCCCTCGCGCCAGTTAACACGTCATCAGAGAACAGAAGAGATGTTGCCAAAGACTTTAGATGTACAAAGACATTGCACTCATATTACTTATGAATGGGAGAAAGTGCAAATACACAACAGAGTGCAACAGTTAGGTTACGGAAGTAAAAACTCCATTCATTTTCTCCATAGGGAAATTGATTTTGAACAATAACTTACAAACCTTTAAAGACAGACCTGCTGTGAGCTACGAGGTTGTTAATCTTCTGCTGAAACATCAGCCCATATTATTTTAGCTTATTTTAAAAAATAATCGTTTAACAGCGGAATTCCTGGTGAAAAACTAAATTACCCATGATGCTGTACAGAAAATTACACCAATCAGACAGTCGAAAAAAGCAACATGCCACAAAATAGCTCTTTAGCTCCGCCCACTGCCATGAAGCACTGAATGACAGAATTGAGTCAATCTCTCTACTTTCAAAATACTTAAATGTCCCTCACGAAAGCCATTAAGAAGGACACAGTCTTGTACCTTTGTCTTTTTGTCCGGTTTTCAAAAAATGTTATGCTTCAAATCAAAGTTTGTAGTGTTGTGATTGACCTTGTAGCTGATTGGCTGATTGGATCTAGCGCTGCTGAAAAAGGGGGCGGGCACTGTTGCAGTTTATATGGCAGATTAGTCCACAGGAGAACAATCTTCTACAGGAACTACAGTTGTTTTCATGGAAGGACAAGGTGAGATGTGAGGGTGAACATGAACAGTGAGTGAAAAAGGCTGACCTGGGAACAGGTCTGGCTGAATAGAGGATCTGAAGGACCGCTCATGGCAGGTCTGGAACACTCATCTAGGTGAACATGTAATAAAGCTGGGCTGGCCCAAGGCCAGTGTATGGTTCCCCTCCTCCAGGCCAGATGGACCCTTTTCTCTTGTTAACCCCTTCAGGAGTCTTGCCTTTAGCTGGACATATTACACCAAATAAAAGAAACACTGCTGAGGCATCTAGACAAAGGCTCTCTTTGTATACTGTAGTCAGTGTAGACGGAGCTAAGCAGATTCCATGATCCATAAAGTGAACTTTATCATCGTTTTTTGTTAATCAATAAGTAATCCATATACCAATACATAGGGATTAAACTTCATATAAAATGCAGTATGTTTTTGTTTTTTAAATTAAGCATGGAAAGGTGTTATGAAGTGTCTTTGAAGCAGAAAATCAGATAAAACTGACTAATAAAACCGTGTACTCCCAAATAACAAAAATGTGTTCTAAGAAAGAATGTTTTGCTAATGTCCCCAAAAAGTATATATATAAAAAAAAAAAACTTTTTTTTTTTTTTAAATGTTTGTTTACTTGGCTATGCAAACGTTAAGGGAACATTCCATTTTATCATTTTGCAAACAGTATGGGAATGTTACATTCTGAAACAAACATCTAACTAAACCCAACTTTCATTAAAAAAAAAAAACGTTCTATGAATGATGTATAAATAATGTTTTTTTTTTGTTAACGTTTTGAGAACATTATGAAAGACTAACTTTGAACAAACATTCCATTAACGTTACTGAAAGAATATTTGGTCATAACTTTGAGAGAACCTTGCTAGAACGTTAGCCAACGTTCTGAGAATGTTCCCTGTTATACCCTTGAAGTGTAATAAATATACAAACCCGATTCCAAAAAAGTTGGGACACTGTACAAATTGTGAATAAAAACAGAATGCAATGATGTGGAAGTTTCAAATTTCAATATTTTATTCAGAATACAACATAGATGACATATCAAATGTTTAAACTGAGAAAATGTATCATTTTAAGGGAAAAATAAGTTGATTTTAAATTTCATGGCATCAACACATCTCAAAAAAAGTTGGGACAAGGCCATGTTTACCACTGTGTGGCATCCCCTCTTCTTTATATAACAGTCTGCAAACGTCTGGGGACTGAGGAGACAAGTTGCTCAAGTTTAGGAATAGGAATGTTGTCCCATTCTTGTCTAATACAGGCTTCTAGTTGCTCAACTGTCTTAGGTCTTCTTTGTCGCATCTTCCTCTTTATGATGCGCCAAATGTTTTCTATGGATGAAAGATCTGGACTGCAGGCTGGCCATTTCAGTACCCGGATCCTTCTACGCAGCCATGATGTTGTAATTGATGCAGTATGTGGTCTGGCATTGTCATGCTGGAAAATGCAAGGTCTTCCCTGAAAGAGATGACGTCTGGATGGGAGCATATGTTGTTCTAGAACTTGGATATACCTTTCAGCATTGATGGTGCCTTTCCAGATGTGTAAGCTGCCCATGCCACACGCACTCATGCAACCCCATACCATCAGAGATGCAGGCTTCTGAACTGAGCGCTGATAACAACTTGGGTTGTCCTTGTCCTCTTTAGTCCGGATGACATGGCGTCCCAGTTTTCCAAAAAGAACTTCAAATTTTGATTCGTCTGACCACAGAACAGTTTTCCACTTTGCCACAGTCCATTTTAAATGAGCCTTGGCCCAGAGAAAACGCCTGCGCTTCTGGATCATGTTTAGATATGGCTTCTTTTTTGACCTATAGAGTTTTAGCCGGCAACGGCGAATGGCATGGTGGATTGTGTTCACCGACAATGTTTTCTGGAAGTATTCCTGAGCCCATGTTGTGATTTCCATTACAGTAGCATTCCTGTATGTGATGCAGTGCCGTCTAAGGGCCCGAAGATCACGGGCATCCAGTATGGTTTTCCGGCCTTGACCCTTACGCACAGAGATTGTTCCAGATTCTCTGAATCTTTGGATGATATTATGCACTGTAGATGATGATAACTTCAAACTCTTTGCAATTTTTCTCTGAGAAACTCCTTTCTGATATTGCTCCACTATTTTTCGCCGCAGCATTGGGGGAATTGGTGATCCTCTGCCCATCTTGACTTCTGAGAGACACTGCCACTCTGAGAGGCTCTTTTTATACCCAATCGTGTTGCCAATTGACCTAATAAGTTGTAAATTGGTCCTCCAGCTGTTCCTTATATGTACATTTAACTTTTCCGGCCTCTTATTGCTACCTGTCCCAACTTTTTTGGAATGTGTAGCTCTCATGAAATCCAAAATGAGCCAATATTTGGCATGACATTTCAAAATGTCTCACTTTCAACATTTAATATGTTATCTATATTCTATTGTGAACAAAATATAAGTTTATGAGATTTGTAAATTATTGCATTCCTTTTTTATTCACAATTTGTACAGTGTCCCAACTTTTTTGGAATCGGGTTTGTACCAAACATGTGCTTATTCCTTTGTTTATGTACTGAATAAATGCAATACATTTCACACATGGCTCTTTTTTCTCGGCTATGCTGTGTAACACTGTTCTCATGGTATGTTTTTACTAACAGACACCATAGAGAAAACGTGTGGAAGTTTTAGGGAACTAAATGGTCTGTGGAAAGGGAATGTGATGTACCGTAGTTTCGAGCTGTTTTTTTCCCCTCACATTGCCAGACCACAGCAAGTGTTCATGCTTGGTTTTCATACTCTACCAAAAGTTCCTAATTTTTGAACATTTTTACCTACCAGTTTGATAGTGAGTTACTTTGATAGTGCAGCTTCCTTCAAAGAATGGAATACAGAGCCTGTGAGATAGGCCACCAACCAGTAATAACCACCACCTCCACTCTGCATGTATGGAATAAGAATAATATCCTGTCTGGAAATAATTTGGTCCTAGTAAAGCAGCATAACATATCCGGCAATGAGATCAGCACCAAAGATGCCCCGCCACTCCTTTGCACTCTGGATGAGGTCACTTATAGGCCATGACCCTTTTTCCTGCATTTGGCAGCTGGAGACTGACAGACTGCTGACTTGCGCATATTGAGATCATTCTGCTGTATACTACTGTAGGGTTTTCTAGCTTCCACAAGAAACTGAGTAATCACAATATCAATAATGTAACAATATATATATAACAATAATGTAAACAGGGTGGTACATCATTATTTGATCATGGATATGATTGTAGATTTTCAGTTTACTTTTTTGCTGTGATATCTCTCCAGTTCGGCAGGTATTTGTGGTTTTATGAGGCCTGTAGAGATGATTACAGAACTTTTCATGATTGTCAGTATGCTGGGCCCTTTTCCAGAATTTTCCAGAGATTCCAAGATTCCAGGGAGTTCTGTTGCCCAGTTAAAAGCCAGATGTTTAGGTTTCTGATTTCTTAGAGGAATGTCCTGGATCTTAACAAGCCAAAGACTTCCTGGAACTTTTTGGTCATTTATGGAGAAAAAGACACTGGTCCAGCTAAACAGATTAGCCTAATAGAGACAAAGTTGTTTTACATTATTTACATACTCAAAGATCTGAACAGATCTGTATTTATAATGTATTTCAACATTATATGTGCTGTTTGGATTTTTAAAATTGTATTTAGAAAATGAATAAATATATCATAGTATAAGATAGCGCCAACTTATATATAAGGAAATTATAACATAAATTAAACTTATGCATTAGGCTACTCAATATACCCAGCTAACAGGGAATGTTCTCAAAACTTTGGCTATGTTCCAGTAGCGTTAATAGAACAGTCGTCTAACACTTTTTAAATGTTACTAATTGTTTCAGAATGTTTAGTGTACATTTGAAAGTAACATCACTGCAAACATGAAAAATGATAAAATTAAATGTTCCCTTAATGTTCGTATAACCAAAACGTTTTTAAAATATTAAAAAACTGGACGTTTAACGTTTAAAAAACGTTTTGATAACCCATTAAGTTATGAAAAAATATGGTCTGAACGTTAAAATAAGTAGTAAGATAGTTGAAAGACTATTTTCTATTTTATTAGAAAGATTGTCCATATTATCTCTCAATAACCATGCCAAACCCTGCATTCTAATAAAATATGTCTTTCAAATATCTTGGGCCTACTAATTAGGCTATTTTAACGTTCAGAACATAACAAGACATTATTTTTTCATAACTTAATGGGAATTTTATCAAAACGTTTTAAAAACATTTTTGATAGCTGGGCATTTAAGTTTTAAGTCATTCTTTTTTCAGTTTCTTTAAGGATTTAAATACATTTTTCAGATCATTATTAAATGCCACAAAACTTGGAGCAACAACCGTTAACGTTAGCGATTTGGTGTTTTCATGCGTTTGTACGATTTCCCATCTGTCTACAATGTCCTAAAAGGAATAGAAAAATAGAGACCAAAAGGCCACGGGGCCAAAAAAGAATTAAAGACGAGAGTGAACATTGGTAAAGCTTTTGATCGCTGGAGGGGCTGAAAGCTTCAAAATATGGTTGCCGTGTTTGCTTTGCTTGACAGGTAAAATACCATGGTTACTCCAAAGCGGTGTGATTGTAAAGAGAGGCGGTGTGTTTTTGAATTTTTAGACTGACATCGCTAACAGCACTTAAGTTTTGTTTAAAGCAATGATAATAGACTGTTACAGTATCACAAATTCATCTGTATCAAATATATTTTAAGCTAAATCAACGTCTGCTATCAATGTCAATCTATGTTGATGTGTTGACCCTGTTGAAAAAAAAAAACAGCATATGCCGGTTAGGTATGTTTTGAAGCATGGCAGCTGGTTTGAGCTGGTTTATGCTGGTCCTGAGCTGGAGCTTCTTAGGACCAGTTTAGGACCAGCACTTGACCAGCTTAAACCATCTCATGACCAGCTAAGGACCAGCTTAAACCAGCTCAAACCAGCTGCCATGCTTCAAAACATACCTAACCAGCATATGCTGTTTTTTTTCAACAGGGTAGAATCTTGAACTGTTGACAATGCTCTGATATGCTATGTCTGGCTGGTCAGTGAGGACATGAAGTGCACTAGGCTTGAGAAACAGGATGGAAAGTAGAAGGGAATGGGCTGAACTGAAGCTGTTTAAACAGCTGTACTGAATCAGCAAGTCCAACACCATAGCCCGCACACCTAGCTGAGATATACAGTTTAAAAGAACGTACCTCTTCGACCCACATTTTTCTGTCCAAGCTTGTGTTTTTGTTCAGATTGTCCACATTATCTCACAATAACCATGCCAAACGCAGCGTTCCAATAAAATATGTCTTTCAAATATCTTACTACTTATTTTCATATATTTGCCTAAGTCCATTTTTTTTTTACTCTTCCTGTTTATATTTTTGTACGAATAGACTGTATTATCTCTATCACACAGAAGTCTTCACATAGTCTTTTTATATTAACAAAGTCATTCATTACAGCGCAGCTATGACTGTTCCAGTGATAATATGAACTGGGTGGCAGCTGTGCAGTGCCGCTCAATTAGTTCAGCAAAAGATTGCACATCCAGTAAATAATATCCTGAACACTTGTGCAGTGAGGTGCAGGAGTGTGAGGTTTACTGCCCTTACTCTGGACATACAGAATATATTACAGAAAATACTTAATACATTGAGGTGTTGGTTTAGAATTAATGCAAAGGTTTATACATTCTCAACAGTATAATGAAATTATCGTTTTTATGGGCTTGTGCAGAGGATGTTTTTGTATTATATTTTATTAGATGTATAGAGCTATGGATATCTACGACTGCTGTCTTTTTCAATCTATTTTGATCAAATCAATAGCGACTCATATGCAACACTGTATGACTGCTATTTGTTGATTTAAATGGACTGCTTCCAAATGACTCGCATTTTATTACTAAAGATTTTTAAAGGCTATTAATTTAACACATCTGGCATGACATCACTCCAAATCACTCCTCAAAAATGCATGAAAGGCGACTCAGTCTTGGCCTTTCTTTCATCTACTCTCTGTCAAGAATCTGATGTTCGACTTGAGGATGAACCTCCTATGACAGTTGGGAGAAAAACAGTCCCAGAAGACTCAGGCTGTCACTCTATCTTTATGTAATGTGGAGATGAGTGTGTCAAGACAAGTCTTCACCTAAAATTTACTTGGACAGCGGTGAGCAGGCTCTGCACTGAAAGAAAACACGTACATGCCATTTGAGGCGTTTTTGCTGTAAACTGTATAAATTTAAACGGTATATCGGCACTTTTATGTCCTATGAGTTGATTTTTATTCAAATTAACTAAGATTTCAGGAATAATATTCATTTTTGCTACTTTTCAAATTACTTTTAATTTATACATTTTATTATTTTACCTTTGACCCAGACCTAGACTTTCAATGTCTTTCATATGATAATCTATTACAAAAAACATCAATTATTACATGTGATTTAAAGAACATAAATTAAAATGAATGAATGAATTAATATATTTATTTTTTTCAGGTAAAATTTTGACCCTAAAAAATTGTATGTACACAGTATATACACTCACCTAAAGGATTATTAGGAACACCTGTTCAATTTCTCATTAATGCAATTATCTAATCAACCAATCACATGGCAGTTGCTTCAATGCATTTAGGGGTGTGGTCCTGGTCAAGACAATCTCCTGAACTCCAAACTGAATGTCAGAATGGGAAAGAAAGGTGATTTAAGCAATTTTGAGCGTAGCATGGTTGTTGGTGCCAGACGGGCCGGTCTGAGTATTTCACAATCTGCTCAGTTACTGGGATTTTCATGCACAACCATTTCTAGAGTTTACAAAGAATGGTGTGAAAAGGGAAAAACATCCAGTATGCGGCAGTCCTGTGGGCGAAAATGCCTTGTTGATGCTGGAGGTCAGAGGAGAATGGGCCGACTGATTCAAGCTGATAGAAGAGCAACTTTGACTGAAATAACCACTCGTTACAACCGAGGTATGCAGCAAAGCATTTGTGAAGCCACAACACGCACAACCTTGAGGCGGATAGGCTACAACAGCAGAAGACCCCACCGGGTACCACTCATCTCCACTACAAATAGGAAAAAGAGGCTACAATTTGCACGAGCTCACCAAAATTGGACAGTTGAAGACTGGAAAAATGTTGCCTGGTCTGATGAGTCTCGATTTCTGTTGAGACATTCAGATGGTAGAGTCAGAATTTGGCGTAAACAGAATGAGAACATGGATCCATCATGCCTTGTTACCACTGTGCAGGCTGGTGGTGGTGGTGTAATGGTGTGTGGGATGTTTTCTTGGCACACTTTAGGCCCCTTAGTGCCAATTGGGCATCGTTTAAATGCCACGGCCTACCTGAGCATTGTTTCTGACCATGTTCATCCCTTTATGACCACCATGTACCCATCCTCTGATGGCTACTTCCAGCAGGATAATGCACCATGTCACAAAGCTCGAATCATTTCAAATTGGTTTCTTGAACATGACAATGAGTTCACTGTACTAAAATGGCCCCCACAGTCACCAGATCTCAACCCAATAGAGCATCTTTGGGATGTGGTGGAACGGGAGCTTCGTGCCCTGGATGTGCATCCCACAAATCTCCATCAACTGCAAGATGCTATCCTATCAATATGGGCCAACATTTCTAAAGAATGCTTTCAGCACCTTGTTGAATCAATGCCACGTAGAATTAAGGCAGTTCTGAAGGCGAAAGGGGGTCAAACACAGTATTAGTATGGTGTTCCTAATAATCCTTTAGGTGAGTGTATATATATATACACACAATTTTTTTTTTACCTGAAAATTTTAATTTTAATTTATATAATATAATCTTAAGATGGTTAGGCATGCGATGATTGAAAGAAAACAGAAAAAACTACGTAAATATGACTTTTATTTATATGTTTATACTTTTGAGTGTCATTTCCAGTCAAGCTGTAATTGTGTCTATGCAAAAAATGTGAAAATTGTGCACACATTGTGTGAAATTTTATTTAATTTTGTGCTATTAGGATGCATAAAATGCTAGTTATGAAATTGCCCATAGCAAGAAAAAGAAGTCTGCCATTTTATTCCAAAAATGCTCAAATGTCATTTGTTTAGCAAAGAGCATTGGCCACAGGAACTGTCCTCATATCTATATATGGACAGTTGACAGCTGACTATACCTCAGAAAGTATTTGGACATGACACATGGGAATTTAGCTTCATGTAACACTACCTTCACCTCCCTATTTCATCTGGCTTACATAACTGAATGTCAGTAGTCACATCTCAAGAGTTGGCTCATTCCCTGTGGTCAGACTGAGGGGGAGAGGCAGAATAAGATAAAGAAAGTATAAAACGAGGCAGGGTTAAAGTTTACAGTGTGATTGTAGCTTGCCAAAACATAATGGCTTGATGTATGCCCTACAACGCTCAGACGCAAGGCGGTACCTGTCTCCTCCAAGCACTGCACATGCTGTGTCTTTATAAATCGTGAAAATTGACTACCTCGACACGTGTAATAGATGCACCGCTCAAATCTATGATATAGTATCAGTATCAGCTTACCAACAGACTTTACCTGTCTCCCCCTCAGGGTGGAGAAGGTAGATCTATACCTGGTTGTATCCACAGCATGTGGATGTCAATTAATAATGTCAGTTAACATTTTCATTTCTGCTCCCCACCCTCAGTGCTTGACCTTTCCTGAAGCCCTTTACTCTGCTGCCTTTTTAATAGCTCCTGCCAGGAATGATATCAGAGCTGGAGGGTTAGAGCTACAAATGCAATACAAAGGAGTAACAAAAGACAGGATGAAGAGAGTGGCTGATAACCAGGAGGTCTACAAAGAGGTAAATGTGACACACACACACACACACACACACACACACACACACACACACACACACACACACACACACACACACACACACACACACACACACACACACACACACACACACACACACATGATTTATAAGCTGTTTTCCTCATGGGGACCAAAAAATGTCCCCATAAGGTCAAGGATTTCGGATATTGCCATTATTTGTGGGGATATTTTGTCCTCATTGTAGGGTATACCTGAACCACACACACACACACACTGCTCTCACTGCTTCAGTCTTTTGATGGAAATTTTTGCAATTCTTCTGAAATTCCAACCAACAAATATCATTCCTAAAACCATGAGTAATTGTTCCACAAAACTTTCCAGAATTTATATTTGGCATCAGTATTGCTCATCATGGAGTAAAGCGGCTTAAATTTGGATGTTGCTCATCTGTATTAAGGTCTATCACAGATTATTGGAATTGTGAAAGATCATTTCTGACTCACTGAACCTGATGAATGCAGACTTATTTCATTTTCGCAAATGCTCTCTCTACTTTATCACTGAATAAAAATGCCTTTTATGAGTAAAAGCCCCAGCACAAGTGATAATGTAGAAGTTTAAAGCTATCTAAAACGCTGAAGTTTGAGCCACATAACTTGTGCTGTGCCCTTCAGCCATATTAATTATTCTCAAATCAGCATTTGTAATTTCATATCCACATGGTGGACAGCACTATTAACATAAGTGAAGTTCCTAAACGTAATTTAGGGAGGAGCGAGCCCATCTAATCTTCCAATCAACAGCCAACAGCCAGAGTATATAAACAGCTGCTTACCTCTCCTCAGTCTCAGCTGTTCCAGCATCCCACCACCTCCCCAAACTCCACATTTATCTTAGGTACCTTTCCGGGTCATTCTATAATTACGGGTACATCTCATGTCTGTGATGTATATTTTTTATATATTTCCATAAATATAAAGCCCAAGTGCTTATTTTCATAGTACAAAATTATATTTTCCCCAGTCACACTACTACATGTGGAAAAACCCATATCTTTTGTTCAAAAATTAGGTTCATATCACATAGAACCCTGGTTTTCATCTGTCCGGTTTTCTAAAGTTGCTCATTCTACTCTGCATTTAAGCATGACAATTATCTCAAACATAAATTAATTTTATAGTTTTACCTTCACTTAGATTAGATAATCAAGACATTAGGTTGTGCTCTTCAAAAATAATAAGTGTTTATTGTGATATACCTTATTTTATGTGTGTCCGAAAAACCATTGTCAGCTAAGTTACCCACTAGGAAAACCCCCTTCAAAAAAAAAATGGATTGTCCCAATCTCACATAATTTGCATAGTGTGATGTCAGTTCATCTTGAAGCACAGGGATGAAAGACTAAAAGTTGGGTCCTCTCTCTTTTCCATAATATTAGTTAAAAAAGCAAACCTGTGTCAAGAGTGGATTAATTGACTGTCCACAGTGTTACATAAATATTATTGCTGCAAATTTTAACAACAAAATTTTACAAAAACTTATATTATGTTTATGAAAATATATTTATAAACATACCATGATCTCAGTGGTTCTGGGCTTCCATGTTGAGTATAGGCCCAAAATGCTAAAAAATGTCAACTAAGTTACCGTCAACTGTGTTACCCAGTAAAGGTAACATAGTGGACAGTAGCAAACTTTTACGCGTGGTGAAACTCAGGGACCATGGCGAGAGGATCCAAATGCAGATGAGTTTTAATAATAGAATTAACAGGAACCAAAACAACAGAAACCATGAACAGGACAGAACCAAACACATAACAGCCATCAAAAGACTAGACCTAGACTAGACCTAGAACACAAGACTAGACCTAGAACATAAGCAGATACTGGGGTATTTATACACAAGTTAACCAGGGGAAAATGGATGAATGGATGATTCAGCTGCGATCGCCATTTTCTGGTGAGAGGCTGGAATTCATTCAGCGCGCGGCTATCACAGTGCATTATGGGTATTCTCTAGCCGTTAAGCGTACATCAGTACACTCGTTTTTGCGGTGGATTGTGGGATTGAATAAGTAATGTCCACAATAATTTCGGACACCACTACAAATGGCTGTCCCATCAAATAGTGCCCTATTGAAGGGTATAGGGGGCGATTTCGGACAAAGCCAAGGACAGGAACTAAACAAAGGAAGTAAACATTTCTCATGTCCAGTCAACTGTGTTACCTTTGTCAACTATGTTTCCGTGTGGTCAACTGTGTTACTGCTGAGTTTTTAATTTTCAAAAATACCCAGTTGCCTACTGTACAACATGTTTAGTGTTATGAGATTACCAGAGGTGTCCTTTGTCCATCAAGGTTTTTTTCTTCCAAAACAACATTTTTTACTTGTTTGAGAAAATGTTAGGACCGTTTAACTACTTTTGTGAAAATAGAGAGGTATTATACCTCTAAATATTTTTCCATAAAGTGTTAATGATTATAATTTTTTTATTTTGGTAAGTGGATACATCTGTCAGTCAGATGACTATTTAAATTGTTATTTAAATAGCTATGAACAAATACTTATTTTGTCCGTAACATAGTTGACCGGAATATATCTAACATCCGCTTTTTGGGGGGGGAAATTCCAAAACCAGGAAACCCCGAGTTTGCCTAATAGAATAATTACTTGATTTAAAGGGTTTTATGTAAGGTCCTGTTTGTGTTTTGGGAAAAAAAAAAACTTGATTTCTTTACATTGTCAACTTCCAAATGCACCCCTAATTATAGAATGACCCTGCCCTACATAATCATATCCTATATTTAGTCACTATGGGGGTATATCAGAGCTCGGGCTGAAGCTGCTTCATCGAGCCCGTCATCAGTGGACAGCAAGCCAAATAAGTTTAACCTAATATCTTAAGATTATATGGGCAAACGAACTCTTTAAATTTCATTAACTAAATTGTCTATGTTGACGTGTTTGCAGAAGAATCACCATGCCTTGTGATGACATCAGGAGCTGTAAATAGCTTGACTTCTCTCACTGTGATCTGTCATTCTCCCCACAGGCGACAGGGAGAATTGTACATTATTTAATAGTGACCTCTGGCTGTAGTCACAGCAGCTCTGGAATTCATGTTTTTTTTCCACTGAGTAAATAGTTTAAAATCAAGCCACTGGCAGCATGCTGATGAGGTTCTCCACATGTATGCATTGTGTGATGGATTTATTATTCATCTCTTTTAGAAATAACGAGCTATCGTATGATAAAATACAATGCTGGATATCATCATACAGCTTTATTGTTGTTTAGAAATGTCAAGATTTATATCCATAATTTATTATCCAAAACTGAGACTACTGCGGATTTGAAAACAGTCATTTAAACCTGTAAAAAACCCAGGAAGATTTTGAATAATAGACTGAAAACTAAAACCTGGTCTAAAGCAGTATTGCGCAGTATTTTTTGTGTTATTTGAAGGGCATGTTAGTAATATGGGCCTATAGGCGGGTGCACAACGCACGTACACTCTGCTTATTACACACACAGGGCAGCAGCACACAAACATGCCAAATATTGAAAATAAAAGGATTGCAATGTAAAAGATTATTATTGTGTACATAAAGATACAAATGCCTACATGTCATAATGGATAGTCATTGCATAGTCATTGCAGTAATGACAAATGAAAATTGGCTACTTATTTAACCAGTCGTGGCAAAACACACATGTATTTAAACTGACTCGTCAGATTGAGGGTGTCTATATATTTCGCCACGTAAATAGCAAATCCGCCATGGTGCAAGTGCAACTGGCTTTTAAAGGGAATGGGAGACGAGACTGATTGGTTTATTGCACGTTACGCCAAAAACACACCCATTACTCATTAAGAGAATAGAGACAACCCTTTTAGACCATGCGCCGGGCGCCGACCATTTTCCCGTCGTTAAACTAGCAAAAGTGGATTCGGACACGCCCTAAGTGCACTTGCGCTGTGCGCTTTAGACCATGCGCTTAGATCGTTAAAATAGGGCCCATAGAGTCAGTTTGAGTGCAAAAAACATCACCATTTCCATAGTAGTCTCTGGCTTTTTGGACTCCACTGTATGTTTTGCAGTTGAGGTGTTGTTGTCTGGTTTGAGCTCTGTCCCACCTGTGGTGAGGATGTCATTTTTCACAACAAGCAGAGAGCTGCCTGAGCCTATCCAGACTCCCTGTGGTTTATTGTGCTTGACCGGATGATTAAACCGTGATAGCTGGATCTTACTGATTTTTCTGACAATCTAGGTGAAAATAGGTAAAATGTGATGCTCTAGTCTTGTTGAAACTAGTAGGCCTGAGCCTCATTCCCATAACAACTGGCAACACGTTATAGGCGAGTCACTGCACAGAACTAGACCGCTCAGCATCGGAAGCATAAGTTATGGTTTTTCAAGTGACTCACTGAGGCCCTGGATGGACAAAACACTCTTTTTCACAAGTCCAAAGTCCCAACCAGATATATTGTGATTTTTTTTTTACTCTGTAACTTTATTTCTGAATGGATTTACTTAGAAAGACAGTATAGCGCCTTGCTAATATAAGACAGAGTGAGTTATCGATGTGGGCAGTCCATCTTGGTAAATTGAATCTTATTATGTTGGCCAACAAGTCAATCCAATCTATATATCAATCTATGAACATAATGATCAAAGATGGGTCACATCACTGGGATCTTCCTGTTATGAATGACCTCCCACTTCCTTTCGTGCAACTGTCGCAACAGGACGTGAGCGGTCATTGACAGAATAGGAGGAAACGCAGAATGAGTGAACTTGAGAGTGTGGGAGAATAGAAGGAAGACATTTGAAAAACATTTAAATGCCTGTTCTGGGATTTGGGGATTTGAGAGAGAGGTACTATTTGACCCACATTTCCCTTATTTATCATTTTATCTAAGCCAAATTCCCATAACCTGAAAACTGCGGATAGAAAGCTGATAAAACTTTAATCATACAATACAGTGGGGAGAACAAGTATTTGATACACTGCCGATTTTGCAGGTTTGCCCACTTACAAAGCATGTAGAAGTCTGTAATTTTTATCATAGGTACTCTTCAACTGTGAGTGACGGAATCTAAAACAAAAATCCAGAAAATCACATTGTATGATTTTTAAATAATTAATTTGCATTTTATTGCATGACATAAGTATTTGATACATCAGAAAAACAGAACTAAATATTTGGTACAGAAACCTTTGTTTGCAATTACAGAGATCATACGTTTCCTGTAGTTCTTGACCAGGTTTGCACACACTGCAGCAGGGATTTTGGCCTACTCCTCCATACAGACCTTCTCCAGATCCTTCAGGTTTCGGGGCTGTCGCTGGGCAATACAGACTTTCAGCTCTCTCCAAAGATTTTCTATTGGGTTCAGGTCTGGAGACTGGCTAGGCCACTCCAGGACCTTGAGATACTTCTTACGGAGCCACTCCTTAGTTGCCCTGGCTGTGTGTTTCGGGTCGTTGTCATGCTGGAAGACCCAGCCACGACCCATCTTCAATGCTCTTACTGAGGGAAGGAGGTTGTTGGCCAAGATCTCGCGATACATGGCCCCATCCATCCTCCCCTCATTACGGTGCAGTCGTCCTGTCCCCTTTGCAAAAAAGCATCCCCAAAGAATGATGTTTCCACCTCCATGCTTCACGGTTGGGATGGTGTTCTTGGGGTTGTACTCATCCTTCTTCTTCCTCCAAACACGGCGAGTGGAGTTTAGACCAAAAAGCTCTATTTTTGTCTCATCAGACCACATGACCTTCTCCCATTCCTCCTCTGGATCATCCAGATGGTCATTGGCAAACTTCAGACGGGCCTGGACATGCGCTGGCTTGAGCAGGGGGACCTTGCGTGCGCTGCAGGATTTTAATCCATGACGGCGTAGTGTGTTACTAATGGTTTTCTTTGAGACTATGGTCCCAGCTCTCTTCAGGTCATTGACCAGGTCCTGCCGTGTAGTTCTGGGCTGATCCCTCACCTTCCTCATGATCATTGATGCCCCACAAGGTGAGATCTTGCATGGTGCCCCAGACCGAGGGAGACTGACCGTCATCTTGAACTTCTTCCATTTTCTAATAATTGCGCCAACAGTTGTTGCCTTCTCACCAAGCTTCTTGCCTATTGTCCTGTAGCCCATCCCAGCCTTGTGCAGGTCTACAATTTTATCCCTGATGTCCTTACACAGCTCTCTGGTCTTGGCCATTGTGGAGAGGTTGGAGTCTGTTTGATTGAGTGTGTGGACAGGTGTCTTTTATACAGGTAACGAGTTCAAACAGGTGCAGTTAATACAGGTAATGAGTGGAGAACAGGAGGGCTTCTTAAAGAAAAACTAACAGGTCTGTGAGAGCCGGAATTCTTACTGGTTGGTAGGTGATCAAATACTTATGTCATGCAATAAAATGCAAATTAATTTTTTAAAAATCATACAATGTGATTTTCTGGATTTTTGTTTTAGATTCCGTCTCTCACAGTTGAAGTGTACCTATGATAAAAATTACACACCTCTACATGCTTTGTAAGTAGGAAAACCTGCAAAATCGGCAGTGTATCAAATACTTGTTCTCCCCACTGTATATAGAGACTATGATGCATTTTTAAAATATCAGAATATCAGTCAGTTTTGTATTGCATGACATACAACCACCAACATCTTGCCAAAAATACAGTGTGCGTTTATCCCCTAAATTTACATATTGCTTCATTTTCAGATGTTTATGATTTATTTTTACAGAATGCACTTTTGTAATGAGCATTTTTCATGGCCTGCAGTGAATAATGAAATAGCAAATTGGCATGCAGAACATACAACACATTGGGCTTCAAACAGATATCTGTTTGCTAACAGAGCTATTGCTTATTAGACAACATTACTCATTAAAAATCATTCCCAGTTTGCCGGAAAAATCTCAAATTGAATCACTGTTAGATAATGCAATTACCTGTTCATACAGAAGGGTTACATCCAACTATATAAGCAAGAAATCCCTGTGTGACATACACTGTTCTGTGATTAAGAATAAAAAAAATTAAAATATGATTTTTGAAAAAAAAAAAAAAAAAGATTTCTATATTACGCCATTACATTCACATTCCTTCAGAGAACATTTACTACCTCATGCAATGCTGTAGTGATAAGCTTTGGTATGGTTAAGTTTTCAGTCTGGAGTGAGATGGTAAAAGTGAGCTTTTTTCTTTCGCTGTGAAGTGAATGAAAAGCTAACAGACTTGTGTTCCATGATTTTAAAATTTTTTTCTTGTAGCTCAAAAGTTTTTCTGTCTCTCAAACAGTGAAGTTTGGTGCTAGAGGTGCAAAGGTCATGGGTTGAATTCCCAGGCAATTTAACTGAAAAAATGTGTACCTTGAATGCTGATTTCTTTGAGTTGCTTTGGATAAAATGTGCCTGCCAAAAGTGTAAATGTAAAGACATGCCCAGCCCTCAGGGTCCTAGATTATATCATAATATACAATAGTCTACAAAATAGTCTTTGATTTACCATTGGTGATAATTGAAAAACTGAAAACAGTTGGAGAGGTCACCTGCGACCTTTTGGGTGTACTTCTACTAAATCAATATAAAATGATCCTGCAGAATATCAGAATTTGCTGTGTGTGATTAAATTAGATTACATTTATAGAAATAATAAAGCTTAGTTAAGTACTGTGACCATTTGTCTATAATTTTAGGAATCATCAAATCTTCAACATCCCCCCGAAATTTTTTTTGCACTCATGCCCTTGAGCACAAAATCCCTCTAAAAATGTGTGTACCATCACTGACTGAATATAAGGCTGAAATTGTCTGTGACAGGAAAGAATAAAGTGAAGAGTGCAACAGAGCCTTGTACCTGTAGACTCTGTCTATAAATATAAACCTCAGGGCTCAAGCGGAGCATGTAATGATCTAGGTTGGGTCACCTTGCCTTGAAACATTATTTATGCAGTTCTCTCAGGACCTCACAGAGCCCAGATCAGTCAGTTACAGTTCGTACAGGTAGCACTGAGCGCTTACTTGAACGTCACAGTCAATACCGAGCCTGACTGGTCAAGAGTGAAGCCACAGACTCATGTTCATGTTTATTTTCCTAAGAGAACACATACACATTATTTGTCTTTACATCTCATTGCTGGAAATTGGAAGGTTGCTGGTTCAAGTCCCAAAAGGAGAAAGCCATGATGAGCCATCGCCAATCTTAACCCCAGGCTTTGTCTTTGTAAATGCTTAATTTGTGTTCTATAGTTCTAGGGGTGTGATTTTTTGATTAAATTACAATTTGATTTGATTATATTGAAATATTCTTACTATGCAATGCATCATATGGCAACACCAAGGCCATGGGTTCAGTTTTTAGGGAATGCATGAAATTATAAAATACTTTGAAAGCAATGTAAGTTGCTTTGGATAAAAACTATGCATGCATGAAAAAAGTTTTAAAACATAGTTTGAATAAGAATGAATTATATGTTGGTTATTACATGTAATGATAACCAGTAATCACAATGCATATGTACTTAATAGATATTTTTAGGATTTAAACTGCTGCTGGCTGTAAGAATGTTCAAAAATAAATATTAGAAACTTTTTTGATGAACTCATGATGAGGTAATACGTGTGCTAGTATCTTATGTTTTATATTTGGGGACTGCATGAGGAGCTGAGAACCTAGTAATAGAAAAGTACAATTGCAGAGCATGTTCATTGTTTATTAAGGAGAGACAATTTGTTCTCTCATCTTTTCTGGACTTTATGATTTGCTGCACCAAATCTCACTTATTTGATGTTCATGTAATGTGACTCATCTACAGGTTGTTCATAAAAATAAAATCAACAGTAGGCTCATTTGTGATTCTTTACTCTGAGAAAAAGACTATACTCTTATCTGCTGAGTTTTTCACAAACCATGCACAAAAATGCCTTCGACAAAGCTTCCGGATAAAAAAGACACCTGCTAAGGTGGTCTAGGGGGTTAGGTCTTAACTGGAGATTGAATGACTTGATTTAGAGACCATATAAAATAGGCTATAGCTGCACGGATTAAATCACTGACACTGTCAGTGATTTCCAGCTGTGTCAAGTTATATATATCATATAGGATATAGTAGGTATAGCCTATATATAACAGCCCCGTGATTTTGTCTGATTTACAGGACAATTCGTCACCATTATGTGGAATATGAAGAATTAATGACAGGAGGCGTGAAGGTCTAGTAGCCGCCCCTGAGCAGAATCACACAGCGAGCAGCAGTGAAGTGTTGAGTGTAGTCAGTGCCGCTGAATGATTCAGTGCTCGAAAGTAATGAATAAACGGGGCAAAAGATTCACACAGCAATTGAATGAATCCTAAGGACGTTTTCATCCTCTTGGATAGCGGAGTTTGCTTTAAGTTCGCCTGTACTTAAACGCGAGGATAGCACAAATAACGGTAAGTTTTTTTTAAACCATCACTAGACGCTGAGAGCAGCAGATCACTGTGGATACGCGTGTGTATTTCTGAGGATCTGAAAGTTTCTTAGCGGGTATGGCCATGTTTTGCGATGACATATCATACAGTTGATAAATTGTGTTGCTTTTGGCTACCTTGCAGCGAGTTGCATCTGCTACATTTCACTACAATACTGTAAAAGACAAAGAGAAGATTGTTTGAACAAACCAATTATTACTAACGACTTTTTATTGGATGTGAACATTTGTTTTACTGTAGTTTAAATCGATGAGCTTACTGTAAGTGAACATTTCACGTTGCCCTATAGGTGTATGCATGTACATTGCTTGGAGATGAATTACAGTAGGATTTAGTTGAATCCTCATTACTGCTATTTGTTTGCAGTGAACAAGGTGGGAGTGGCCACGTGATGACCTTAGTCATTTGCTGTCTTGAAGATGGAAGTCTATTTTGTTTGTTGGAAGGAAGGCTATGTTTGTAGCTGAAATGCCTTGCAATCATAGCAGGAGCCAAGGGTTTTTACTTGTGCCTTGGTTAACTTGTATTATCTAATTTGGCAGCTGCCAAACCTAACAAATGCTCTTTGTGATTATGTTGATTATGTTTGAATTAAAGCCAGCCATGTTTCTCCTTCTAAATACTATTCCCATTTCTTATTATCAGTTAAAGGGTTAGTTCACCCCAAAATTAAAATTCTGTCATTAATTACTCATCCTCATGTCGTTCCAAACCTGTAATACCTTCATTCATCTTCAGAACACAAATTAAGATATTTTTTAAGATACGTTCTGACCCCTCCATATAAAGCAATTTAATTAACAATTTCAAGGCCCAGAAAGGTAGTAAAGACATTGTTAAAATCGTCCATGTGACTACAGTGGTTCAACCTTAATTTTATGAAGCGATGAGAATACTTTTTGTGCACAAAAATCAAACAAAAATAACAACTTTATTCAACCATTTCTTCTAGCCTGTGTCAGACTCTTACGCTGTTGACGTAGTGTAAACCGTGCAGCGCTTCCTAGTTCTACGGCAGAACGACTCGTGCGCATGCATCGTGGTGCTCACGTGAACAACGTCGGCCAGTGGTAAGCCGGTGTTCTGGAAGTGCTGCACTGTTTACACTGCGCCAACAGCGTAAGAGAACATTAGTTAAACTTTAACATTAGTTAGAACTAAAGAGAACATTAGTTAAAAACAGACGCACACAGGAAGATTTGTCCAGTTTTATATCATCAATCCGTGATGCGTTCAATGACAGTGAGTTGAGGGATTGAAATGGTGGCTAGCAAACAAAAACAATCTCTAGCGTTAATTTTTATCATGACTTGTCTTGAAAAAAAAGTGTAAAAGACAATGTGCATGGAGTAAGTGGTGGTTTGTTGTTGTCGGACTAATTGTGTCTTCAGGTTCTGTGCTCCTATTATTTTTTTATTTGATGGCTGTCGAGAAGCCACAATACAGGACTGTGCCTCAAAAATGAAATTTCAAAACATAATTTCATCAGAGGTAAAATTTAATCGCAATAGTCTTTAATCGGCTGTCAGCGAACATGTCAAACTAGCGATCAAAGGCTACAGATTTTAGCCTACAATCATCAGAGGAATCGTTTAGGATTTGCAAAATTAGTCTCAATCTCAAGACGGACAAATCGTGGCCAAAATCGTACAGTGTGCACCCGACAAAGTACTTATGTAATTGACCAAATCATCATTTAAAACCCATCATAAAAGATGATGTCCCATTTCTGCTGAACACACCCTACACAATTTTTAGACACACATTCTTCAGTACTCCTAATACCTCTGCAATAATCACAAATCCCTGCTTCCAGAGATTCAGTGGCCATTTAAACTTAAGGTAGATGTCAGGAAAATTCCCCTTAAAAGCAGCAAGAGCCGTCATCCCCTGATATCTATTGTAATTCATCCTCTGGCTTTAGTTAAGTCAGGGAAAGCCACTTAAAAGAAGCAGTCGCACTGGGGAGGAGCTGATTGGCAGGTGAGGGGCTGATTTGGAGGCAGCGGGATTAGAGAAGTGTCTGAAAGAGAGGAGACGAGAAGCTCGGTCAGGACCTGATTCCCCTTCAGTAATTAAACCGATTAAATGCATTTACTGGGTGGAAAAAAAGAGAGGTGTGGAAGAGTTGACGTGCCAACACAAAAACACTTTTCTCACTGTGTATTTGCTGTTTTAGAGCATAAAACCTATTTCACGTATCTCCATCAGAAACAATGGCTCTTGAAAAGGGGCTCAGACAGTTTAAGTCAATTATTCAACCTGTCAGTGTCGAAAGCTGTTGAGTTTAGTCAGGCTTCATGGCTGGCAGGGGGCGAAGAAGAGCAGATCAGCACAGCAGGCGCAGCCCTTGAGTGACAGTCTATCAGTATACCTGTGATGCTAGTTACTGTACAGAATGTAATGCCTACTGTCTACTTCCTTTATCTTGTTTGCAAACATTCTGTTAATGCTAGTCATATAATTATGGTTAAATGTCTGACAAAAAACATAGCATTACTGAACTATATTGGTATAGGGTCTGTTATTTTTTATTCAAGATGATAAATAAAATATTGGGTAACTCATAAAATATTTATTAAGGGATTATTAAGCATGATGAGTGATATTGAGGAAGCATTTCTGACCACATAAAGTCAGCAGAATTGTACATCCTTTTTTTATGTACTAAATTTGTTAGCATTGCAATTTCCCACATTTTCCACATGGACTGTCTTTCTCTCAACAACTCATTGGTTTAAAATTCTCTTATAAGCTGTTTTTCTGAACCACTGGACCAAAAGTAAAATCTGTTATTAACTCAGATTAATGTTGTTTTAAGCCTGTGTGACTTGAAAGAAAGTTGAGATTATGTAGAATTAGAGTCTCAATCACCATTCATTTTCATTGTATCTGCATTATTATAATGACATCCCCTTTTGTGTTTCACAGAAGAATGTTTTTCTAATCATGCAGGTTTGGAACAACATAAGGATGAGTAAATGACAGAATTTTCATTTTCGTTGGAAACATTCAAACTCAAACGCATGTACTGGCCACTGTGCTAGGGTTAAGCAAAATTCAGAATTTAAGAATTGGAAGTGGAATTTAATGAATTACAATTCAACAGAAATTCAACAGGTTATGTCATTCTGGCAAATTAAGTGTTCTTCCTCCCTATTCCATAAATTTGTTAAAAAAATAATGTAGTATTATTTGAAAAATTAAGGACAAATTTCTATGGAAACAGATTTATCTGTTTGCCTGTACGGCCTATATAAAACAGTTTCAAACAAAACTTTGTCAAGCCATCATTCAAAGTTTGTCCTAATGAACCCTCCCTACACAGTTAGTTATATTTCAGTCGAAGAGCAATTCTGCATCCTGTTTGCTTCCTCAGTTCAAATTCAGGAATTTAACTGGAATTTAAAAGCATTCTCGACTGCACAACCCTGCACCATGCAACATGTCAGAGCACATGTCCTTCCCACTAGGCCACGTCTCCAACAATAAAGAATTCCTTTGTCCAGGACTCCACCTGTGAGCATTTGTGATGTTTCTTCCCCCGCCATGATCAATGGCGACCCAGGAGATCCCAGATTTCAGCTTGTAAAGGTTGGGGCCGTGCATTGAGGCCTCGTCTGGGCCCATCTGAAAAGCTTTTGAAGCTTCTGTATGTGGTTGAGAATGTGGATAAAGCCCACAGGTGTCTGTGTTCATTTCTACTTTCTGATGCGAGTCAGGGACCTGCGCCATGCAGCGCAATGGCTAATTAGAAAGCAAAAGAGAGACACAATTTTATTTCACAATGAGGCAGTTCTGTCATTCCACGCTGCATGTATGTAGACTGGTGTCTTTGTGGGGAGTCACGGTGAAATGTCCAGGGACACACAGAAGTCCCATCTGTTCCTGTTTTTCATCTGCAGTCAAAGCTTTCTCTAAAGGCTTAACAGAAGTGTTTGTCTGCATTCAGGTGTTACTTTTGTTCCAGAGCTGTATGTATTCTGTAACATGTATTTGTATACATTTGTATGCTGTGTATATATATATATATATATATATATATATTTATACACTGATCAGGCATAACATTATGACCACTGACAGGTGAATAACACTGATTATCTCTTCATCATGGCACCTGTTAGTGGGTGGGATATATTAGGCAGCAAAGTTGATGTGTTAGAAGCAGGAAAAATGGGCATGCGTACGGATTTGAGCGAGTTTGACAAGGGCTAAATTGTGATGGCTAGACGACTGGGTCAGAGCATCTCCAAAACTGCAGCTCTTGTGGGGTGTTCCCGGTCTGCAGTGGTCAGTATCTATCAAAAGTGGTCCAAGGAAAGAACAGTGGTGAATCGGTGACGGTCATGGGCGGCCAAGGCTTATTGATGCACGTGGGGAGCGAAGGCCGTGGTTCAATCAAACAGACGAGCTACTGTAGCTCAAATTGCTCAAGAAGTTAATGCTGGTTCTGATAGAAAGGCGTCAGAATACACAGTGTATCGCAGTTTGTTGCGTATGGGGCTGCATAGCCGCAGACCAGTCAAGGTGCCCATGCTGACCCCTGTCCACTGCTGAAAGCGGCAACAGTGGGCACGTGAGCATCAGAACTGGACCACGGAGCAATGGAAGAAGGTGGCCTGATCTGATGAATCACGTTTTCTTTTACATCACGTGGATGGCCGGGTGCGTGTGCATCACTTACCTGGGGAAAACATGGCACCAGGATGCACTATGGGAAGAAGGCAAGCCGGCGGAGGCAGTGTGATGCTTTGGGCAATGTTCTGCTGGGAAACCTTGGGTCCTGCCATCCATGTGGATGTTACTTTGTGTTGACTTGGCCTCCAAATTCCCCAGATCTCAATCCAATCGAGCATCTGTGGGATGTGCTGAACAAACAAGTCTTACAGGACTTAAAGGATCTGCTGCTAACATCTTGGTACCAGATACCACAGCACAACTTCAGGGGTCTAGTGGAGTCCATGCCTCGACGGGTCAGGGCTGTTTTGGCAGCAAAAGGGGGACCAACACAACATAATGTTATGCCTGATCAGTATATATATACACTCACCTAAAGGATTATTAGGAACACCTGTTCAATTTCTCATTAATGCAATTATCTAATCAACCAATCACATGGCAGTTGCTTCAATGCATTTAGGGGTGTGGTCCTGGTCAAGACAATCTCCTGAACTCCAAACTAAATGTCAGAATGGGAAAGAAAGGTGATTTAAGCAATTTTGAGCGTGGCATGGTTGTTGGTGCCAGACGGGCCGGTCTGAGTATTTCACAATCTGCTCAGTTACTGGGATTTTCACGCACAACCATTTCTAGAGTTTACAAAGAATGGTGTGAAAAGGGAAAAACATCCAGTATGCGGCAGTCCTGTGGGCGAAAATGCCTTGTTGATGCTAGAGGTCAGAGGAGAATGGGCCGACTGATTCAAGCTGATAGAAGAGCAACTTTGACTGAAATAACCACTCGTTACAACCGAGGTATGCAGCAAAGCATTTGTGAAGCCACAACACGCACAACCTTGAGGCGGATGGGCTACAACAGCAGAAGACCCCACCGGGTACCACTCATCTCCACTACAAATAGGAAAAAGAGGCTACAATTTGCACGAGCTCACCAAAATTGGACAGTTGAAGACTGGAAAAATGTTGCCTGGTCTGATGAGTCTCGATTTCTGTTGAGACATTCAGATGGTAGAGTCAGAATTTGGCGTAAACAGAATGAGAACATGGATCCATCATGCCTTGTTACCACTGTGCAGGCTGGTGGTGGTGGTGTAATGGTGTGGGGGATGTTTTCTTGGCACACTTTAGGCCCCTTAGTGCCAATTGGGCATCGTTTAAATGCCACGGCCTACCTGAGCATTGTTTCTGACCATGTCCATCCCTTTATGACCACCATGTACCCATCCTCTGATGGCTACTTCCAGCAGGATAATGCACCATGTCACAAAGCTCGAATCATTTCAAATTGGTTTCTTGAACATGACAATGAGTTCACTGTACTAAAATGGCCCCCACAGTCACCAGATCTCAACCCAATAGAGCATCTTTGGGATGTGGTGGAACGGGAGCTTCGTGCCCTGGATGTGCATCCCACAAATCTCCATCAACTGCAAGATGCTATCCTATCAATATGGGCCAACATTTTTAAAGAATGCTTTCAGCACCTTGTTGAATCAATGCCACGTAGAATTAAGGCAGTTCTGATGGCTAAAGGGGGTCAAACACAGTATTAGTATGGTGTTCCTAATAATCCTTTAGGTGAGTGTATATATATATATATATATACAGTGGGGAGAACAAGTATTTGATACACTGCCGATTATGCAGGTTTGCCCACTTACAAAGCATGTAGAAGTCTGTCATTTTTATCATAGGTACTCTTCAACTGTGAGTGACGGAATCTAAAACAAAAATCCAGAAAATCACATTGTATGATTTTTAAGTAATTAATTTGCATTTTATTGCATGACATAAGTATTTGATACATCAGAAAAGCAGACCTTAATATTGGTACAGAAACCTTTGTTTGCAATTACAGAGATCATACGTTTCCTGTAGTTCTTGACCAGGCTTGCACACACTGCAGCAGGGATTTTGGCCCACTCCTCCATACAGACCTTCTCCAGATCCTTCAGGTTTCGGGGCTGTCGCTGGGCAATACAGACTTTCAGCTCCCTCCAAAGATTTTCTATTGGGTTCAGGTCTGGAGACTGGCTAGGCCACTCCAGGACCTTGAGATGCTTCTTACGGAGCCACTCCTTAGTTGCCCTGGCTGTGTGTTTCGGGTCGTTGTCATGCTGGAAGACCCAGCCACGACCCATCTTCAATGCTCTTACTGAGGGAAGGAGGTTGTTGGCCAAGATCTCGCGATACATGGCCCCATCCATCCTCCCCTCAATACGGTGCAGTCATCCTGTCCCCTTTGCAGAAAAGCATCCCCAAAGAATGATGTTTCCACCTCCATGCTTCACGGTTGGGATGGTGTTCTTGGGGTTGTACTCATCCTTCTTCTTCCTCCAAACACGGTGAGTGGAGTTTAGACCAAAAAGCTCTATTTTTGTCTCATCAGACCACATGACCTTCTCCCATTCCTCCTCTGGATCATCCAGATGGTCATTGGCAAACTTCAGACGGGCCTGGACATGTGCTGGCTTGAGCAGGGGGACCTTGCGTGCACTGCAGGATTTTAATCCATGACAGCGTAGTGTGTTACTAATGGTTTTCTTTGAGACTGTGGTCCCAGCTCTCTTCAGGTCATTGACCAGGTCCTGCTGTGTAGTTCTGGGCTGATCCCTCACCTTCCTCATGATCATTCATGCCCCACGAGGTGAGATCTTGCATGGTGCCCCAGACCGAGGGAGATTGACCGTCATCTTGAACTTCTTCCATTTTCTAATAATTGCGCCAACAGTTGTTGCCTTCTCACCAAGCTGCTTGCCTATTGTCCTGTAGCCCATCCCAGCCTTGTGCAGGTCTACAATTTTATCCCTGATGTCCTTACACAGCTCTCTGGTCTTGGCCATTGTGGAGAGGTTGGAGTCTGTTTGATTGAGTGTGTGGACAGGTGTCTTTTATACAGGTAACGAGTTCAAACAGGTGCAGTTAATACAGGTAATGAGTGGAGAACAGGAGGGCTTCTTAAAGAAAAACTAACAGGTCTGTGAGAGCCGGAATTCTTACTGGTTGGTAGGTGATCAAATACTTATGTCATGCAATAAAATGCTAATTAATGCTTTGTAAGTAGGAAAACCTGCAAAATCGGCAGTGTATCAAATACTTGTTCTCCCTACTGTGTATATATATATATATATATATATAAATATATATACAAACAACACATGTTGGGTTTCCATGTTTAAATGGGGACTTTCCATAGACAATTATTTTTATACTGTACAAACACTATATTCTATCCCCTAAATCTGCCAATCACAAAAATTTCTACATTTTCAAAAAACAGAATTTAGTATGATTTATAAGCAGTTTTCCTCCCACAGCGTAGGGAATACTTGAACCACACACACACGGACGCACGCACGCATGCACACACACACACACACACGTCTGGTTCACTATCTTTGTGGGGACTCTCCATGGACGTAATGGTTTTTATACTGTACAAACTGTATATTCTATCCCCTTACACTAACCCTACACGGTGACGAGTCCCCATGAGTCTGTGTGCATTCAGGTTGAAGTCCCCACCAGGATAGAAAAACATAAACACACACACACACACACACACATGTTGGGTTTTCATGTTTTATGGGGACTTTTCATAGACATAATGATTTTTATACTGTACAAACTGTATATTCTATCCCCTAACCCTACCCATCACAGAAAACATTCTGCATTTTTCAAAAAACATCATTCTGTAAGATCTATAAGATGCTTTCCTCATGGGGACCCAAAATAGATTTTAGGCATTGCCATCTTTGCCACACACACACACACACACACACACACACACACACACACACACACACACACACACACTCACTCTTCTGCTTGTCAATCGAGCGTTTAAAATTTATGTGGCTAGGCTAAAAGTCTTCTTTTATTTAAAAAAGGACTGTTAACTCTCATTCTGAAGTCAATTGTTATGGTTGCAGACTTTCTTGACGATGTCTGCGGCATAATGAACAATGGCCAGGTGGTGCCAGAAAACCTTCTGTCAAAAACACTTTGATACGGCAGGATATTTAGCTTGTATTATCAGTAAGCTGTGTCCCTCCCTAATTATTTTCCCTAAATTAATTTCCAAGTGAAATTAGTTTTTTACGTCAATGTACATCTCCCAGAGCTTAGAAGTAATAAACTTGGAATCACCATTAACACTTGTGAGCCCACAAGCTGGTAAGCAACTAAAGATGAAAAACAAATAGATGGGGTTTTTTTTTATTGACAAAGGATCAGCATGTCGTCTTTTGAATGCTAGTGACTATCTTAGAATGCAGGTATGCCACGCGGAACCAGCGTGGACATTTATAGTGGTATTATTAACATGGATGGGAACGTGTTTTCTATACAGTTTGTGTGTGTGTGTGTGTTTACACTTTAGTAAAATCTTGGTGATTACCAGAATAGAAAGTGACTTGTATCAAGTCGCAGCAGAACAGGGTGGAGTTTAATGATTTGACATCTTTAGTTTTTCCACTTTGACTGGGCTTTATCTGTTCTCTCTGGTTACCTTGACAACTATGATAGAGACTCATGTTTGCTTTCAGATGATCTAGTTGTAGAAATGTTTACGCTGTTGTTTAAATCAGTATTGAAGGACAAGTAAACTTTTAAACTAGTGACATTAAGACTAGGCTATGCACAGCTTTTTCACATGAAGGTTAATGTACTCAAACTGATAGCAGGTGGTAGAAGCTGTGTATTGAACCTAAGAACATGTGCCAGAACTTTGCTCTTTCTGTGTGTGCTCTCATTATGTGGAGTTCAGCTGATCCTGTGTTAATATATAGTAACTGTTTTGTAGTTGTTCTGAAAACAGGATTGTCAGGTGGGTATATTAATGATTATTTTTTACAGAGTTGGCCATACTATAAAATGCACAAATATTAAAGGGTTAGTTCACCAAAAATGAAAATTCTGTCATTACTCACTCTTATGTCGTTCCAAACCCGTAAGACTTTCGTTCCTCTTCGGAACACAAATGAAGATATTTTTGATGAAATCTGAGAGCTTTCTGTTCCTCCATTGACAGCCTATGCAACTACCACTTTCAAGCCCCAGAAAGGTAGTAAAGACATCATTAAAGTAATCCATGTGACTCCAGTGGTTTAACCTCAATTTTATTAAGTGACGTGAATGCTTTGTTTGCTCAAAAAACATAATTTACCACTTATTAAAATATTATAAAAAAAATATTACAAAATATTACTCTCCAAAGCGTGTTCACGCAACAATGTCTGCTCTCGCATCTACACATCACACATGCGTCTTAAACGTGCGTTGGAGAGTAATATTTTGTAAAAAAAGTGGTAAATTATGTTTTTTTTGCGCAAAGAAAGCATTCGCACCACTACATAAAATTGAGGTTAATCCACTGGAGTCACATGGATTACTTTAAAGGTGTCATGAACTGGCTTTTTTAATTTTTTTATACTGTTGTCTGAGGTCAACTTATTAGGTTTGCGTGGTTTTTACATTCAAAAACATCATAATGAATAAGTAATAGGCTATTTTCTACCCTGGTTTTGAGCCTCTCTCCTGGAACGCTCGGTTTTTATGGGCGTGCCGCACTGAAGACTTGGAAGTAAACGCCCACTGCTATGATTGGATAACAGTTTTGCATATTATAATTAGTTTCAACTCCCCCGTCAGTACACGTGGGGAATTGTTTTGAAAACGTCCAATGTGGAAAAATGGCAACCGGAATGATTCGCCCATACATGTTCGACCCAGAGTCTGATCCCGAATCGCAGGACAATAAACCAAGAACACCTCAAATATATATATTACTCACATAAGTGTGTCGGATCCAATATAGAAGGCACAGCATTGTGTTTTAATCTCAATATGTCTGCAAATCCAGTCTCGACCTGTGTCTTGTTTACAAACGATTCCGCAGTGAAATGATGCGAACAAACGTGCAATGTCTTACGAACGTGAGCTGGAACTTCATTAAAAATAAAGTTCAACCACACATTCCTAATATTAGAATCCGAAGGAAGCTTATGCAGCGACTGTGTTCTTCCACAACCAGGCACAGCGCAATATCTTGCTATCTTCGGCATGTTTATTGCTCGGTAGCGCGATCCGTTTCGCTCTACAAGTCGGTGGGCAGGGCTACAGAATCAGGCGTACTTATTCTTATGTTGAGGCGGCGTTTCACCACACGCTGACGTCAAGGGTTGGCATATTCTGAGATCGAGCGTTTGCTGGGCATGGTGTCAATAAAAGCTTTTCTTTGACTAACAAGGAACTTTTCAGCTCCGAAACTTACAGGATATTCTTATATCACGATGAACTTTTATATATCAAAGGCTGAATGAAAAGTTGATTTCTCAATTCATGACCCCTTTAATGATGTCTTTACTACCTTTCTGGGGCTTGAAAGATCTTCATTTGTGTTCTGAAGATGAACAAAAGGCTTACGGGTTTGGAATGACATTATAGTTTCATTTTTGGGTGAACTAACCCTCTAAAATTCTGACTAATGCAGATAATTAATTTCATATTATGGATAAATGGCAATATAAAAAAATTCTGTACTCTTTTGTCTGAATAAATTAAAAATAACAACTATGACCTAAAGTACAGAGGCAATTACACAAAAAAATTAATCATTTTAAATTCTACAAGTAAATTTAGGCATCACAACTGTAATATACAGTATGAAAATGGATGTTCATTTTAAGATTTAGTAAAAATCATGAACATTAACATTAATATTGTCCGTAGCTTGGACTATTCTGACTCGTAATATTTTTAGTAATACATTGAAATTTTTTCCTGAAACAGCAAAACAAATGAAAATATATTTGGAAGGCTAAAATCATTGACTAAAAATTGAATTATCAAAACTTTATCTCTGGTTTTCAGCTATATGAAAACTTCCATTTCAGTTTTGGTGCTTCAGGAAAAAAATTACTTCCCATTCTCACTGCTTCCCTTTATCAGCCATCAGTCACAAATCGACATCATCAGTCTCTCCACAAACCCCTGCACTGGCTCGGTAATGGTTCCAGTCCCCAAAATTGTCCACTTTTATGTAACCTGGAAATTTGAAAATGGCAGAACTCGCATTATCCCACAAGAATACTTCCGCCGCAGCATATTTCAGTCTCTTTTTCTGCACACACGCCTTTTTATCTGCACTTGTTTTTGTTTTTACACCATGTTCTCAATATGCATAGACATCTTGTTTATCTCTCCAATGAAACAGAATCATCTTTACTTCCAATCTGGTACCCCTTGTGGACTGAAGTGATGTTATAATTAAAAAACAGCACACCCATGATCCATATGCTTGAAATAAAAGCAGAAAGAAGAGGATTAGGGGTGAGGAACTGCTTTCCACAATTCATTATGCTGCTTTACTGCTGTTCACTGTGTCCTACTGTGCTCTAATAGAAACTGAGCTTCATGTTGGTGAAGAGAAACTCTTTGTCATGATTGTGAGGCCCAGATGGCTTGATTGAGAGGGACGTGTTCACCTTAGAAATTCAACTTGCTTGACCACATGCTATATTATACACCAACCCTTAATGAATCCTGCAGAAATGGAAGTGGAGGTCCAATGACCTCCTTGTAATTTCAGTTTCTTTGTGATGATGATTATGGATTGTTATGGTACTGCAACCTTCAGTTACGTACCTATGCTTTAATTTTGCATTCAGGAAGTGGCATGAACTCTCTCTCACAGGTGATTTATTGGGTAGATGCTGTTTGCTGTGAGACTGGAAGAAGTGAAGTCAGAGCCACTGCCTTTGACCAGTCCAGTAATAAATCACATCGACTCCCTCTGGAAGTTCGAACGTCTAAGAAAGTGAAACACGGGGAAGAAATCTGACCATGCGGTAAATAAGTCTGAGAATCCATGTCTGCTCCTTTTCCCTTTAGGTATTGCCTCTTTGCCTTTATAGGTGTCTCATGGTTGCTAGTTTAGTCTTTCATACTGGCATCACTCGAGTTGTAGTAAGTAAGTAAAAATGAAAAGTCTGTGAATGACAAGATTTTCACCCCTTTTCTCCTTTTTATTGCTATTCTGCAACCTCTGACCATTTATTTGTATCCCCTCATGATATAAGCGTAATATGCATCTAAATATCTACAGTGTCAGTGCAGGAAAGTAATCATGCACTTTGAGAGCTTTTCTGGATCATTAACTGTTATTACATTCCTGTTTAGGGCGTTGGACACATAAAGAAAGTAGAAATGTAGTAGTTATAAACAGGTGATTACAGGTATTTAAGCACTATTTAGAATATATACAGAAAGTTCTTTTTTTGTTTATGATATATGTTTTGTTAATCTGATAATACTGAAGGATACTCAGACAAGAACGTGGTGCTCTCACTTCATTTTACACATTTTACAATGTTTAAATCCATTCTGCTGAAAGATGTTCTTCTGAAATCAGTGCGTCAGTGCAGAAAATGTGAAAAATATCTGGGCCAAGGAGGTCTGTAATACGGACTTAGTCGTACCATCAGCGCCAGATCCTGCAACTCCTCCCCTTTGTTCACTATCACCTGAATACTAACTTTCTGCACCTGTCATTACGAACTCCCATGCTGTGTTCGAAATCACCCCCTACACCCTCATTCACTATTCCTTACATTACTCCACTAATATAGTCGACTTGAAGGAGTGAATAAAAACGAGTGAGTGAATTCGGACACTGAGTACAGGTATACTTAAATTTCCGCATCTGGATGCGTCGTGTCCGCACATACTCAACCGTGGACGGATGCGGATGGCAGAGTTCGCGACATGCACAGTACAATTCTTTTTATACTCTACCAGACATCGGAGGACAGCACTGAGTCAACAGGACATTTGCTCGGCAGGATCAAAGAAGAAAAGTAGTGGATCAACCATTGCAACATATTTCAGAAGAAACAACAACGCACAAACTTCGCACAAACGCTGATCAAGTTCGCCGACCATTGTAGTGCTTTCCTCCCGTTTCAAGCTTGTTTTTTGGAGTCGCTCTTTCCGCAGTCTTCTTCAACGACTGCACACTGTGCACAGTATTGTGCGTGCCACCTAGTGGACCCTTCTGTCTTTCTTGCACATGCGTTGTTGTACGCGCACCGTCCAAAGTATATTTTGGGCGTATACTTTGGGCATCCTGAACAGTCCATCCTGAAGCTTCCATACAGTCCCTTACATTCCTTTGTTTCACTATTGGTGAAGATCGCTTCAATAAAAGCTTTGGATTCACTCATTCCATCTGTGACAAATACCTGGACATTATTGATTGCTATTTTATGAGAACAGTAACTGTAATGGAAATTATAAGTAATAGTAAATGGTAATGTGAATGTAAGAAGTCTCATTACTATCAAATCAAATCAAATCACCTTTATTTATATAGCGCTTTTTACAATGGCAATTGTTTCAAAGCAGCTTCACAGTGGTAACAGGAAAATAATGCAACGGAATTTGATTCGGCTCTGGTGAAAACGGTGATGTCATCCAGCTCATTTCAGTTATCATATAGTGTCAATGTGGGCAGATCAGTAATATAGTTGAGTAATAACTATGTTCAGAGGAGTGAATTATATTTTAAAATTTAATGTATTTATTTGCACATAATATATTGTTATGCCTGTTCTGGGTTTGAGTTTGTTTAGAGTTAGGCTGGCCACACACTTGAAGATTTTAAGCCTGATTTTGAGCCCGATTTGCATCCCCAAGCGATTGGGGGGTGGGGGATGGCTTGTCGCAAATGACTTTTTGTCCAATAAACCCTCAATTGTGTCATTACGATTATTTAACTGCTCCCGATCGAGTTGGAGCGTCCCCAGTCTCAAATTTCTCAAAAGACTCTTGATCGGGCTGCCTGACTAGATACCAGCAATAATCAATGAGAGTGAGCAAGCTTCACCATATGTCATACAGTGTCTCAATGGAATAGGAAGTTCAAGTGTAACACCTGTAACGGCTGCATGCATTAGATAACAATTCATTTCCAACTCACCTCTATAGCGTCTTCTCACCCAAGACTTCACCCTTTTTCTCGGTTTCTGTTTCTGCTGACGATGTCGATGGTACTCCATATTTGTTGTTGTTTCTGAAATGACATTTAATCACGCAAGTTTCTGTGAGATCACTGTGAGATTCTGTTTGCAGCAGAACATTTGCCAAGTTGTTTAAGTAAAATCCTGAACACAAAATTTGTAGAAATAATTGACAAAATAAAATTGAAAATTTAATTAAATCACAGCCTTTTGCTTTCAATGGCCATATTGGGACTTTGATTTAGTGAATAATTAGATTAAGGTTATATTAATTGGATTCATTGTACAGCCCTATTTGGGATATTTGGATGGGGGAATGTAACTGCACTGGGCCTGCCAGAAGATGTTGGACATTTTTCTCCCTTTAAATCTTTGTATATTTTCATAAACTGATTTCGACAGCTGGCCCACAAGTCGATTGCCCCATAGGGATGGTGCTTTGTATGACTTGTCCATCCTTGGATGTTTTAAGTGTCTTTTATAATAGCACACCACCCACACTGAACCACTGCAGTATCCAGTGACTTCATGCCGAAGGAATTGTTGAGCCGGTCATTGTTATTGAAACATCCAAAAGACTGATGAACTTAATCGTCATGATAGCTACTTGTGTTTTATTTGATCAAACATGCTGTTGAGTGGATTTAGTGAATGTAAGAGCATTGTAGTGGTGCTAGGTCTGAGGGGATGAAGAGAAGAATTGTGTGTATTAAGTCCTCACAGGTGTGCTAAGTTATAAATTATTATTACCCAGATAAAATATACACAAGATGTTACAACGATTTAAAAACTATATCAGCCATGCATTCCTTCATATGTTTGGTTTGAAGAATAAAATCAAAAGGTATACCTTTTCTAACACAAAAAAATGATAATATAAAAAGAGAGAACTAGTTTTCTGCAGCATAGATGGGCAAATGTTCCATGGCGTGATACTGTTTATTGTCAGGAGTGTTTCTCAAACATTGTGTATGGGACCCCAGGTACTGTATAGCAGCCGAATAGCTTTGTGCTCAGTAAGTGGAAGGATATGGGTCATGATTGATTCCCTTTGCCCCTGCCATACTGGAACGGACTCCAGAGACCGATAGCGAAGCCAGGCTCCTCAGTGTTTTTGCCATGTTCTTTGAAGGTACTGCACATAATTGAGTCCTTGGGGGTATAGAGCTTGGCCTTCAGTGCTCCCCTTTCATGCCTAAGGTTTTCTCTGATAGCTGTCATCTGAAACAGCAGAAACTGAGCTTCTCAAAGCCTGATCTGCATTTTACCATGTATTGCTCCGAGGGACTTGTATGGGAAGGGAATCCTTACAAGTTGTATTGTGGTATTCGTTTTTTTTTTTTTTTTACTTTTCTCTACTATTTGTTTTTTTTTTTTTCTTTTCAGTGAGGTCGACCTGACCAAGGACAACTCATTCCCAGAAAAAACTTTGGGAGGCCTTACTTAAATGCTAGATATTTAAGCTTACGTTAAAGTGCAAACAGCCTGTAGTTGCAGAAAAGTGTTCAGACGGCTTGAATGTCTTGAACAGATCTATCCATCAAATGACACTGAATGGTGCTGTTAAAAGCATGATGTAATTCCCAGTGCACATAATATCAATCTCTTGATGGGTAGGCTGCTAGTAATCTTCTATCTTTATCAGTGAGTGGAGATAACATATTTACTTTTTGCGCTTTTGCCGTTAAGCTGGTCAGAGTGGTACAGGAAGAGTCTAGAGATCAAGTTGTAAAGCTGGAGGTGTTGGTTGATCATAAACAGTGTTGTTACTGTTAACTAAAACTACTGAAATATTTTCTGCAATAAAAAAAACTTAAATTAAATAAAATATAAATATTTAAAGAAAATACTTTAAATAAATAAAAAAACTTGAATAAATATTGCACTGGCAACTAGCTGCAATAAGTTTAAATTTGAAGTACTAAAATTACTAAAATTAAAACTGAAATAAAATAATTATTAAAGCTATATAAATATATATATATATATATATATAAAAGTTACTGACAAAAGCACACAAAAAAACTTAAACTATAATTAAAACAAAAGACTGAAAATCTGAAAAGATAATAAAAATACTATAATAGTGTATAATACTAAAATAACTTTGGTCTTGAGGGCATTAGTAGAATATGAGTTGCTTTCTTTTGCACAAGGATGATTCACCTTCCTTCTATCAGATTGATCTTTACCGTCTAAAAGTTCCATGCGGGCCATTAACAGTTTGCTCTATTTTGTCGCAATGTTCTAGGCCATAGCCTGAATCTGTCACATGGTGTGACAGGTCATATATTCCATAAGCAATGTAACAAGCGCCTATTAAAAAAAAGAAAAAGAAAACATCAAACATACATACTCATGCTTTGGAGTGTATGCTATTTTTTCCTGATAATAGCACAGTACACATCAGCACAATGCTCATCTCTTGAAGTTAACCTTCATTAACCAAACTATAATACATTCATTTCACAATTAGAGACATCACTGATCTCTATACACTTTTTTTTTCTTCCGATATGGTAATATTCATTCATTAATCAATCAATAAAAATAAAATAAAAGTGCATAATGACCCAAATAGCTGTATTACAGTAATATTGTTAAAGTGCAGTGATTCCCAACCATCTGCAGTGGGGTAATGCTTTTGCAGAATAGCTGTAGAATAAAGTCATATCCCAAATGCACATAATATAAGGTACAGTAGTTAAATACCTGTGCAGACATTCCTCTGTTGAGCTACTGACATGTTTTCTGCCCAATTGAGCTGAATCAAAACAGTCAGACTCACTTTTAATATACTACACTACTTTTTAGAATTGCCATTGTAGCCCTTATGACAGCTGGAAACAAGACTTAGTAATGAGTGCTGGTTTGTTTATCACAATTGTGATGAGTTAGTCATCACACTCAGTGTTCCAGCCATGGTAAAATTAATGTGCCGCTCTTTCTCAATCATCATTCAGGATGTAAGTCCACTGTCCAACAGCTGGAAAGTTACTACAGGCAAAGATCAGTATGACTGGAGCAGAATTAATGTTCAGGAAAAAGACAGCACATGTTCCTTTTTTTGAGTATATGTTATTAGATTTTTTTTTTTACACGATATATAACTTAAGCTTGGTCTGCTGACTCGCTGTTCTGGTTCTTCTGAACATTTAATTGCTACTCAATTTGATGTGATCTGGTTGACTCTGTGCACCAGCTCAGGCAGTTTTCTGTGAAATTTTATTGGTACTCCATTTTCCTCTCTGTTTGTTTCCATGGAAACAGATGAACATTTCAGTCCCTTAGCGCCATGCCCTATACGAACTCCCCACCATGGCTAATCTGCTCTTGATGCTCTGTGCTCAGAGGGTACAGGTTGACAAAGAGTTTTCTACAATGCATTAAGTACTCGGGACATAAGTGCCTTATATTGTTTCAGTTGTGTGGCCTCCTAGCTGATAATCAATGTGTTAATGATATTCTCATCCTCAGAAGAATTGGTCATGTGAAGCATCCTTAGGCTTAAAGGTTAACCTGAATAAACTGGTTGTGAGGGCCTCTGGAGAAATTCTTCTTTCTGTGAGTGCAGGCATTATTCATATTAGCCACCAGTGGTCTCTGCTCTGTCTTAGTCGGATGCCTTTGTTGTTGCAGAAGGGATCCAAGCAGACATCTAACTGATCACACTTGAAGCACTAAAAGGATGCATGAATAAAAGAATTTAAAAGAATACACTATATGAAATAATGACTATCTTCATTTTATGCACCTTTATTCACAGTCTCAGAGAAGAAGTGTGAAGCAGATTTCAGAAAAGCATCACGCTTGCCATCAGCTGGAAGGAGAGACATTTACAGGTACATATGGTATGGTGATTTTTTGTTCATTTTAAACATGCCATCAAAATCTGATGGGTCTTGTCACTAAGGTCAGCATGAAAATGAACATTCACTTGGTTCTTAATTTTAACCTCACATTTAAAACTGGGAATGCATCTTGTTTGTGTATCACAACCACTAATGCTACAACTAGGGTTTTCAAAAGTACCGGTACTTAGGTACCAAGTCGATACTGACATTTTAAAAACATAACGATACCCGCCTTTTTGCAGTATTGGTAGTATCACGTACCGGGTTAATCTGGTACCCACGCTCCCGTCTGTATTTGTGTGAGAGTGAAATATACTTAAAATTGCACTTATGTATAGGCTACTTGACTTATACTGACAGAAAGGTATAAGTATATTTGGCCTATACTTGTACTCAATATTTTGATCGAGATGTACTTAGTATAATGAAGTATTCTAAGTATACTTGGCTTGTAGTTGTGTTTAATCTTTTGATTGAGTAGCCTATTAAATACTTTTTTCACATAGTTTTACATAATGTCTTATAAACTCACATTGTTTGAAAATAATGATTAATAAAGAAAAAAGATATGTTCCTAATTCTGAGTATCTGAATTTTTGTGTAGGCTAGTCCATTGGTAGTGTACATAGGAATTTACTTCAAGTACTTTAATACTCTTTACTACTCTTCATCTACTTTACTCTTTCCCCTCCATTGACAGAATTTTCTGGCTATCCATGTTTTCACTGTTATACAGTAGGGGGTGCTATTACGCATCTTCTAGTACAGAATCTCTGGATCAAAACACAGGTGAAGAAGAAGAAAACAAGTGATTGAAGATTGCTTACGCAAATGTAAAACAACGCAATCATCAAACATTAAACAGCATATAAATCTGCCTAACTTTACTGTATGAAATGTTGACCCAGGAAGAGGTAACGAGGTGGACTCAATCTACTCCATCTGTGTTTTGATAATCGTTCTGAATCTGATACGGATGTACGATTTTTTGTTTAAAATGTTGCTTTTTTTTATGAAACTTACCCACATTCAAGTGTTGATAAAAAAAGGATGCATGAAGCTAGAATGAAATGTTTTTAAAATGGAAAGAGTTAAAGTACAGTTAAAGGTATATTTAAAGTATAAAAAATTAATACCTAAATAAGAACATAATTGGTATAGCTACTTAAAGTGCAAAAATAATATATATATACACTCACCTAAAGGATTATTAGGAACACCATACTAATACTGTGTTTGACCCCCTTTCGCCTTCAGAACTGCCTTAATTCTACGTGGCATTGATTCAACAAGGTGCTGAAAGCATTCTTTAGAAATGTTGGCCCATATTGATAGGATAGCATCTTGCAGTTGATGGAGATTTGTGGGATGCACATCCAGGGCACGAAGCTCCCGTTCCACCACATCCCAAAGATGCTCTATTGGGTTGAGATCTGGTGACTGTGGGGGCCATTTTAGTACAGTGAACTCATTGTCATGTTCAAGAAACCAATTTGAAATGATTCGAGCTTTGTGACATGGTGCATTATCCTGCTGGAAGTAGCCATCAGAGGATGGGTACATGGTGGTCATAAAGGGATGAACATGGTCAGAAACAATGCTCAGGTAGGCCGTGGCATTTAAACGATGCCCAATTGGCACTAAGGGGCCTAAAGTGTGCCAAGAAAACATCCCCCACACCATTACACCACCACCACCAGCCTGCACAGTGGTAACAAGGCATGATGGATCCATGTTCTCATTCTGTTTACGCCAAATTCTGACTCTACCATCTGAATGTCTCAACAGAAATCGAGACTCATCAGACCAGGCAACATTTTTCCAGTCTTCAACTGTCCAATTTTGGTGAGCTTGTGCAAATTGTAGCCTCTTTTTCCAATTTGTAGTGGAGATGAGTGGTACCCGGTGGGGTCTTCTGCTGTTGTAGCCCATCCGCCTCAAGGTTGTGCGTGTTGTGGCTTCACAAATGCTTTGCTGCATACCTCGGTTGTAACGAGTGGTTATTTCAGTCAAAGTTGCTCTTCTATCAGCTTGAATCAGTCGGCCCATTCTCCTCTGACCTCTAGCATCAACAAGGCATTTTCGCCCACAGGACTGCCGCATACTGGATGTTTTTCCCTTTTCACACCATTCTTTGTAAACTCTAGAAATGGTTGTGCGTGAAAATCCCAGTAACTGAGCAGATTGTGAAATACTCAGACCGGCCCGTCTGGCACCAACAACCATGCCACGCTCAAAATTGCTTAAATCACCTTTCTTTCCCATTCTGACATTCAGTTTGGAGTTCAGGAGATTGTCTTGACCAGGACCACACCCCTAAATGCATTGAAGCAACTGCCATGTGATTGGTTGATTAGATAATTGCATTAATGAGAAATTGAACAGGTGTTCCTAATAATCCTTTAGGTGAGTGTATATAGTAATCTATTAGTATGATGTTATGTTCACTTCAAGAAAACTTACAAGTGTACTTGTATAAACCGTATATAAAACTACTAAACTAGTAGTTTACTGAGAGTATACTTCAAAGTGTACTTTGACAAATTAAAAAATGTGCTACTATTATTTGACTAGTAAACTATCAGTATACCTGTAAGTTCACTTGTAGTATAGTTGCAGTACACAGGAAAAAAATATTTCTAAACTAGTTGTATACTCAAAGTTTACTACTGTTACACTTAAAGTATACTTAAAAGTATACTTTTATACGCTAAAATGTGGGCCAATTTAGTCCCAAGTAGTATTGAAACAGTACACTTACAAGTTTACTACTAGTACATTGATATTAGTATACTTACTACATAAAGTGTACTTAAAATATACTTGAACTTTACTAAGTATACTTAATAAAATGAACTTGAAGTATGCTTATTTTTTGTAAGGGCTGTAGCCAATCACTAACATGTTTGTTGAGTGCGTAAACGCAATGGCTAATCAGAGGTGTTTAAGTTAGAATCCTCTCAATAGGATACAAATTTCTCTGTGAAATTTTACTGGTATTGGTACCGACTTGTGAAATTTTGGTACAGTGATAACCCTAGCTACAACTATCCATCTAAGTATTCATCTTTTAATAAAACCCTCATCATCCATCAGTTGTTATTTTAATCTTGGTTTCTCAGTGTTCCCCAATATTATTTAGTACACTTTCCATCTCCCTCAACAATGTCTTGGAAAAAATCAATAGTTTGTCTCTAATGCTTGTCAAGCCATATCGACAATATAATGGCAAATGCTCCTCCTAATCTTTTAAAGTTGGCATGAAACAGAAAATTGCCATTGTCTTTTCTTCCCTATTATGACGTATATCCATGTGGAATTGCTCGTAGGGTGGGACTTGAATGGGAATTGATTGGATCGTTGTTGTTTTCTACTTGCAATAATTTTGTGTGAGTGAAAGGTTGCTGGAAGGGAAGGATTGAAACTTGCCTGGCTATTGGACAACTTATAACATTTAAAAAAAAACAAAGAATTGTACAGTGTATATATTACATGTATTTTATGACCTGAAGGTTTTACATGCATTTTTTCCTAGTTACATACAGTGGGGAGAACAAGTATTTGATACACTGCCGATTTTGCATGTTTTCCTACTTACAAAGCATGTAGAGGTCTGTAATTTTTATCATAGAAAAAAAATCCAGAAAATCACATTGTATGATTTTTAAATAATTAATTAGCATTTTATTGCATGACATAAGTATTTGATCACCTACCAACCAGTAAGAATTCCGGCTCTCACAGACCTGTTAGTTTTTCTTTAAGAAGCCCTCCTGTTCTCCACTCATTACCTGTATTAACTGCACCTGTTTGAACCCGTTACCTGTATAAAAGACACCTGTCCACACACTCAATCAAACAGACTCCAACCTCTCCACAATGGCCAAGACCAGAGAGCTGTGTAAGGACATCAGGGATAAAATTGTAGACCTGCACAAGGCTGGGATGGGCTACAGGACAATAGGCAAGCAGCTTGGTGAGAAGGCAACAACTGTTGGTGCAATTATTAGAAAATGGAAGAAGTTCAAGATGACGGTCAGTCTCCCTCGGTCTGGGGCACCATGCAAGGTCTCACCTCGTGGGGCATCAATGATCATGAGGAAGGTGAGGGATCAGCCCAGAACTACACGGCAGGACCTGGTCAATGACCTGAAGAGAGCTGGCACCACAGTCTCAAAGAAAACCATTAGTAACACACTACGCTGTCATGGATTAAAATCCTGCAGCGCACGCAAGGTCCCCCTGCTCAAGCCAGCGCATGTCCAGCCCCGTCTGAAGTTTGCCAATGACCATCTGGATGATCCAGAGGAGGAATGGGAGAAGGTCATGTGGTCTGATGAGACAAAAATAGAGCTTTTTGGTCTAAACTCCACTCACCGTGTTTGGAGGAAGAAGAAGGATGAGTACAACCCCAAGAACACCATCCCAACCATGAAGCATGGAGGTGGAAACATCATTCTTTGGAGATGCTTTCCTGCAAAGGGGACAGGACGACTGCACCGTATTGAGGGGAGGATGGATGGGGCCATGTATCGCGAGATCTTGGCCAACAACCTCCTTCCCTCAGTAAGAGCATGGAAGATGGGTCGTGGCTGGGTCTTCCAGCATGACAACGACCCGAAACACACAGCCAGGGCAACTAAGGAGTGGCTCCGTAAGAAGCATCTCAAGGTCCTGGAGTGGCCTAGCCAGTCTCCAGACCTGAACCCAATAGAAAATCTTTGGAGGGAGCTGAAAGTCTGTATTGCCCAGCGACAGCCCCGAAACCTGAAGGATCTGGAGAAGGTCTGTATGGAGGAGTAGGCCAAAATCCCTGCTGCAGTGTGTGCAAACCTGGTCAAGAACTACAGGAAACGTATGATCTCTGTAATTGCAAACAAAGGTTTCTGTACCAAATATTAAGTTCTGCTTTTCTGATGTATCAAATACTTATGTCATGCAATAAAATGCAAATTAATTACTTAAAAATCATACAATGTGATTTTCTGGATTTTTGTTTTAGATTCCGTCACTCACAGTTGAAGAGTACCTATGATAAAAATTACAGACTTCTACATGCTTTGTAAGCGGGCAAACCTGCAAAATCGGCAGTGTATCAAATACTTGTTCTCCCCACTGTACATTATATGCAAAGAAGTGGAATTTGCTTTCTGCTTACAATCTTGAAAAAGAAAATTACAGCTAAGAGAGAACACACTCTGGTCTTTTGTGACTAATTCTGAGCAATCTGAAAATATGTTTTCAAGGGAGACTGCCGTGGTTTCTGCTATCAGAAACTTCAGACATTCCCACACTGAAAAAATGTCTTGTTCTCATGCTCATGAGTGTATTGTGGCTTCTTACTTAATTCAGCCTCTCTCAGAATGTACAAAATGAGCATGTGTAAATTTAATGTCTTGATTTGTATTCCATAAAATGGCCTTTTCCCTTTGTTAACAATTGTTTTGTCTAGTGCTTTCCTCTTCCTTCCTTTGCAAGTGCAAAATGTGAAGGAATCTGAACTTTACACCAGTATACTAAACTTTCTCAAAACAGAGGCTCGGTCTGAAGTGTTGTCACACTGTTCTGCATTGTTTCATTCATGTTATTGTTAGTATTTTGAGCAGATGGTGCAAGAGGGTTTCATGCTGGCTATTTTCTAATGTTTTTTTAATCAACTCCATCTTTGCTCTTTTTTCTCTCTGGCTTCCTCTCTGTCAAACCTTATCTCAACAGGGTGCTAACAGACATTCAATATAACTAATGCTAAAGGTTTTCCATCAGGTTCACAGTTTTCATTGCTGAAAAACATGTATTTTTGTCATTCCATGCCAGAAAGAGTGTCATGGCAATCTGAAAGTTTATAAGAATGTGAACATTTCATAAACCTAAAATTCCCTTGTTTTTAGGGGAACCAGACACTCACCCTATCTCACGTACATGTTTGTATCATTCTCAGCATGTCGTTGAGAGTACTAGATGTCTCCTGGCAGATGTCTTGCTCTCAGATTGTGACTGGTATCCTCCAGAGACAGAGAAGAACAGCACAGTTCAGTGTCTATCAGTTAGCAGATAGCACTCAGTCGCCTTCCAACACTAACAGCGTCCTTTCCTTTTAGAATAATTAGAGCTGGGAACATTATGGTAACACCCAGAGGATGTTAATGTTCATGCACTGTCCTTTTTGCATGGCTTTCAGACTTGTTATTCTCTCTGTTGTCATAGTGAGGATTTGAACAAAATTAGAAAGAATGAGAGAGTTTAATTTATAATGCACCTAAATTATAAGAAAACTATCACTTGTTGTTTCCAAACTTATTTTAAGTAGATTTTTCCATAATTACTTTATTGACATGTTTCTCGGGCACTAATCAAGTCTAGTCCTTGACATTTCAATGGAGAACAACCATTAAGAGCCTAATTTAGGAATATAAATATTTGTTTGTGTGTGCTGGGGAAATTGCTCACTAACATAATATTTATTGATTAACTGATATTAACTTTAAAATAACCATCTCTAATGACCCTTTGCATGTGTTTTATAAAATTTTTACATTTTTACATTGTGTTTCTTAAATCCTATTAGTTAGACGATTCTCTGAAATTGATTGATTCTGTCCAGATGAAATTATATTTGTTTAGGCTTTATGTGCTATGCTTTGTCCTGACATCACCATGTTTTGTCCCTCACAGCATCATGCTATGGACCTCTACTACGAGGACTGTCCAATACACAGATCTCTAGTGTATTTTAGGGCCAGTGTTTTTATTTTCTTAAAATAAATAAACATTTTGTCATTCTGACCTTACGTCTGAGTCAAAACACATCATTTGAAGGTCATAGCATTTTGTGTGAATCAGAGTAACGGCTCCTGAATACCAATGGGACTGTGCTAGATAAAACATCTCGTATGCAAAACAGTCATTTCTGATTAAACCCCACCTCTTTTTTTTTTTACAATCTAATGCAAGCTCAAGTCTCTAAACCAAGTCTTCGGCCTATTTTTTTCCTGATAATCCGTTGAACTCATTTCGTCACAGTACGGAAAAAAAGATCTATCAATACTTCTGTTACATCACAACTTTAAAGAGGACCTATATTGCTTTTTTACATTTTCAAATTACTTTGGTGTTGCTGTTCGAGCATAAAAAAGTTCTGTAAAGACAAAGCACAAAGTCCACTCCAAAGGGAGTTATTCTCTATATCAGTAAGCACTTGAACTGAACTTTTCTGAACTCTGAAATGCCTCAGTTGTAGTGTTGAGTTTTCTTCCGGGAATGTACAATTCACACTACCCTTCATTTAAATAATTCCCACCCAAGGTATACGAGGCCAGGTTGAGTTGTGTTAGTAGTGTGTTGAAACTCGTACTTACGGTAAGGGATATGAATTTCCAAAACACGCTCGAACTGGTTGACCAATCACAACATACTGGTCCAGCCGACCAATCAGAGTACATTGCGCTTTTCGAAAGGATGGGCTTCACAGAGACCAGAACTAAACAGAGCATTACAGACAGACTGGAAAGAGAGGTGCTGCAACAGTGGAAAAATAAGGTGTTTTTTCAACGTTCAAGCACGAAAACCTATTCTAGTAGACCCCAAAAACAAAATCTTAATACACAGTACTCCTTTAAGAAAGAGAGCGTTCATTGACTGCCTAGTTCTGCACCAGAGAGGTTCATTAATACAGAGGTTATGATGTACACTCACCTAAAGGATTATTAGGAACACCTGTTCAATTTCTCATTAATGCAATTATCTAATCAACCAATCACATGGCAGTTGCTTCAATGCATTTAGGGGTGTGGTCCTGGTCAAGACAATCTCCTGAACTCCAAACTGAATGTCAGAATGGAAAAGAAAGGTGATTTAAGCAATTTTGAGCGTGGCATGGTTGTTGGTGCCAGACGGGCCAGTCTGAGTATTTCACAATCTGCTCAGTTACTGGGATTTTCACGCACAACCATTTCTAGAGTTTACAAAGAATGGTGTGAAAAGGGAAAAACATCCAGTATGCGGCAGTCCTGTGGGCGAAAATGCCTTGTTGATGCTAGAGGTCAGAGGAGAATGGGCCGACTGATTCAAGCTGATAGAAGAGCAACTTTGACTGAAATAACCACTCGTTACAACCGAGGTATGCAGCAAAGCATTTGTGAAGCCACAACACGCACAACCTTGAGGCGGATGGGCTACAACAGCAGAAGACCCCACCGGGTACCACTCATCTCCACTACAAATTGGAAAAAGAGGCTACAATTTGCACGAGCTCACCAAAATTGGACAGTTGAAGACTGGAAAAATGTTGCCTGGTCTGATGAGTCTCGATTTCTGTTGAGACATTCAGATGGTAGAGTCAGAATTTGGCGTAAACAGAATGAGAACATGGATCCATCATGCCTTGTTACCACTGTGCAGGCTGGTGGTGGTGGTGTAATGGTGTGGGGGATGTTTTCTTGGCACACTTTAGGCCCCTTAGTGCCAATTGGGCATCGTTTAAATGCCACGGCCTACCTGAGCATTGTTTCTGACCATGTCCATCCCTTTATGACCACCATGTACCCATCCTCTGATGGCTACTTCCAGCAGGATAATGCACCATGTCACAAAGCTCGAATCATTTCAAATTGGTTTCTTGAACATGACAATGAGTTCACTGTACTAAAATGGCCCCCACAGTCACCAGATCTCAACCCAATAGAGCATCTTTGGGATGTGGTGGAACGGGAGCTTCGTGCCCTGGATGTGCATCCCACAAATCTCCATCAACTGCAAGATGCTATCCTATCAATATGGGCCAACATTTCTAAAGAATGCTTTCAGCACCTTGTTGAATCAATGCCACGTAGAATTAAGGCAGTTCTGAAGGCGAAGGGGGTCAAACACAGTATTAGTATGGTGTTCCTAATAATCCTTTAGGTGAGTGTATATGCTGATGCCACATGAGATGGTATGTCAGACACAGCTGTTTCCCAAGGGCTTCAGTAACTGTCTAAAGAGAAGCGGCAAGTCCTATAAATTCACTTTATGTGTCTGCTTAGCATTCAGCTCACCACGCACATCTTTCCTCCACCCTCTTCTACATTTTATTCCTCTTTCCTATCAATTGAGAGGCATAAGAAGAAAATAATATATATTTTGTATGTATTTGATATCATGCCGTGCCATTCATTTGAGGTTATTTGGTGCAGTGACTAATCATCAAAGGTAAAAGCAAGAGTTGTTTGACCTGAGTATCAGGTGCTCAGAAATGAAGATCTGGAAGAAAAAAATACAATCTACAGTCTCAGTTCAGGAATGCATGCCAAAAATATCATGGTTTCGTGAAGTGGACTAGGTACAGAGAGGTCCATACATCTATAACATTAGATCTTCTTTTGACAATGTATTACTAACAGTTAGACTTTTTATTTGGCTTATTAATGTTAGTGTCTGATTATTGTGTAGCAAAGCATTCACAGTCTTTCAGTATTGTCATTTCCACCTCCTTTTCATCAATGTGAACAATAAGAAAACTGTTGAGGGAGGTTTTAATTTTAAAGTCTAAAGAAATTTGGCACCATTGATTGAAGGGTCCATTAATCAGACTTTAACTTTGACTCATCTCTCACTTTGTATTTTTAAGTGTAAAAGAGAGTTTTCAGTGCTGAAGTGTTTGAAGTTCAATATATTCCACTGAAATCACCCCCATGCTGGCACAGTGATGAGAAAAGTTAAAAGCATGCTGTTTGGTTTATATCACTCAGTAGAATGCAAATCTCTTAAGTGGTTGTCTTTTACAATGCAGTATAGATGGCTTATTTTTTTTATTTTATTTTTATTTTTTATTTTTTTGTCATAGCAAACATTAGTCTAACAGTGTAGTGCATGTCTGTAAGTCAACCATTTTCCATGTAAACAGCAATAGCACTTAAAGAAATAGTTCTGTCAGCATTAGGGGCTTTCGCACCGGGTAGTTCTAGGAACTAGCCACCAGGGTGGTTCCCCGAGAACTAAAGGTGCCCTTAGGACCATTTTCCTGGTTGCATTCGCACCGTCAGTAGGAACTCTAAAGTGACGTAAGCCGTGCTTGTTGTTATGACTTTTATTTTGACAGTGCGGCGGACCTTTAATTTGACGGCGTTGAGAACGGCAGAGGTTGAGCACACAGTGCTCGCATTCTCCGTCTTCATCAGTTTAAGATCTGTTTAACAGTCCTGTCTAATACGTTATTAGACAGAACTGTTATACAAAGAAAGTAGACAGTATATGAAAAAGTATTGCCGTTTGCTGTGTGGTTGATGTCCAATGTCGCTAGCTGAGCAGAAATACGTAATCATGTTTCGCTTGGTCACCTCAAAGTTGTGTTGGATTTTCTCTTTAACGTAAAAGTTGAGAGGTCTGTCTATCACTGTTTTCCATGTTCGTAGAGTTAGTTTCTGGAATAAATATATAGACTATAGTGTGTGTACACTGCTTTTTTTAAAATTGCGGGTGCTGGTGTTTCGCATACGTTCAGCCAATCAGCATACACTAAAGTAGGAGCTAATTTAGTCCCCCCAAAAGGAGTTCTTAGAACTAAAATCGTTCCTAGTTCCTGCGGTGCGAACACGCCAAAAAACAGGTACTTCTGCCAATAGTTCTAGAAAAGTTTCCTCCGGTGCGAAAGCCCCTATTTACTCAACCTTATGTTGTAAACATGTATGACAAAACATCATTGGACTTTCAGTGGATGGACAAAAAAAATTGAGATGCTTTTCAGAATATCTTTTTTTGTGTTCCACAGGGTCTAAATGAAGTTCCGGGTAAAAATTTCCCCCTCAGAAAGTCCCTGCTCGCGAGGTAGTACTTTTTCAAAGTTCAGGAACTTTTGGGGGTGGGACTTGGGCACTGAACATGATGATTGGTTGAGTTCATGCAGCATTTTGATTGGTTGACTCCATGCAGCATTTTATTTCAACCACCATTTTTAAAAGTCTGTTGCGGTGCGTGCAGTAAGAGTTGTTTGCTATTCGAATCAACAGTTTAAAAAATACGACTGATGGACCAACAACGAGGTTCAGGCTTTATTAAGCTTATATGCGGAGGACTAAATCCAGCAGGAACTGGAAAGTCACGTCCTACGTCACCGGACTAATTTGTCTAATCTTTAGACTGCGATGGAAACACAGACAGCAATAGGTCTGGGGGAAAAAAGTTCCTGGGACAAATTGTTCTGGGTAATTTCTGTGGAAATGCAGTTATACAGACTTGGAACGACTTGAGTGAGTAAATGATGACAGAATTTTTGGGTGAACTGTCCCTTTAAATTAATAATTAAATAAAGTGTTGGCAGAACAGTCCATATTTATTTATTCTCGCTGAAGCTGCTGGTAAACATTTACTCTATTGCATCTTAATTCAGGCAATACTTTGTTTGTGGGATATTTCTGTTCCTATTTCACCGAGCTTCAGATTTATTTGCTGCCAAAAGGGGCGTTGCAATTTGTGACAGGGAATCGGAGAGAAATGTCAGCGGCAGGCATTCATTCTGACACCCTTCTTCCATTTTTAATCGGCGGTGAGTGTGACAGACCTCTGACAAAAGGAAGCGAGACTTCAGCAAAAGCAGTCAGTAGGCTAGGTGTGACATCCTTTACCAAAATAGAGTTGTCACCGTTTTTAGTTAGAAAACATGAGTCGTTTAATCAGAAACATCTTTTCCCAATGCTATTTTTTGTTAAGCAGTTTGTACTTTGCAACCAGAAGAAACCGACCAGATGGAAAGATCTTACACCAAAGTTGGATCTCATAGGTCAGCTGAGACCAATATGCGCAGATGGTTTGAAGAACAATTAATGTCCTCACGTCGCACTCAAATAGCTTATAACAAGTGTTTACCCTCAATGTGAGGAGTGGATGAAGAAGATCCTCAATACTGTCTGTCTCTGAGCTGTACCTCCCAGTTGGAGGCTGTCTCGTGATGGATGAGGGGAACGTGAATTCAATGTTTTGCCAGAGCTCTGTGAAAATACTTCATGTGTATTCTACGGTTCCTCCAGGCAGCTGTGACAGGTTGATTTATTCTGTAAGAGGCAGAGGCAGTGTGTGATTGGTTCTCTTCTGTAGCTGGATGTAGAAATCATAGCTCAATCCTGCTCCACTATCTCCTCGGTCATTGACTTTCATCTACTGCTCTAACAGTGCAGTAACAATGTTTTCTCCTCTACAGTTCAAGAGGTCCCTTCTGCAGTAAAAAGACAGATCAGATTTGTGGGTGCTTTTTGAGTTCAATGAGCAAACAACCCAAGAAATTGAAAAAGTGAAATTTGATATGTAGATATTTGAGTTTTAACTGAGCAGAAGACAAATTACTTTTTTATTTGACAAATTGTAGAATCACTGGATTAAGAAGCACTTTAGTTCCTTTTTTATGTAGTGATTATGTAGTAATTGGAGTGATTCTGGTTTTATTTGTGACATATACAGTGTATATATATATATGTCAGTCTGGTTTGTAAGATAATTTATGCCTTTTTCTGTTCATTTCTGTTGATTATGGTTTCAACATGTAACCTACCTTCCAGTTTTACTTCCAAAGGTGCGCTTACAATTCAAAAATTGGACCTTACTATGCAAATTACCAATAATTTTTTTGTGTGAAAAAATGTAATGTTTTGTTTAAAATACCATTTATTACAACAAAACTTGGTTGTGAATATGTATATTTAAATAAGTAACAGTTCCTCATTAATTTCAAATTGGATATAAACCGGAAAATGACTTACATTGTTTACATTCACTAAATTTCGTCAATCCAACTGAATTTCATATTCTGAAAGTTCAGTTTATATGTACTATTGTAATCCGATTCATGTATTTGTTTACATGTGTATTACATCTGTTCCTAACAAAACTTTCATGTGCAATGTGTCAGTCGGCACATTCAGAGAAAGGCATTGCAAGACTGTCACTGGAGCTCCAGTGAGCATAACAGTTTTTTTTTTTTTGCCTTGATGACATATAAAAAAATATATCAGAAAAGCTTTTAAGCAAATATGTAGCAAATATTTCAGTCTCGACCACTGACCAGTTCATAAAATATAAGACATAAATAAACATACACACATTTGTAAGACATTTATAAACATCCACATCATGGCAGTGCATGTGCGCTTGGTATTTTTTAATCTGATTGAGAATGTAGTCGGATTCAGGGGTTTAGATGGCTAAAATTATTCTGATTATTTAAGATCTGCACCACCCCTTTCAATCGGATTGAAATTTCATTCGGATCGAGCATAATAGGTATTTTCAGTCCGACTGAGCCATCAATTCGATTATAAACGGATTATTAGATTGCATGTAAACATACCTTTGAATGAATTGTGAAGTTGGAATGGCTCTGAATAATTCACTGAATGAGTCAATCCACAAAATCATGTCCAAGTTCAAGGCTGATTGTGAATCTTTTGGACACAATGGCTAGCACTGCGTTCATTGTAGTGTGCTGGAAACACTGGCGCAAACCTAAAGACGTGATTTAAAGGTAGAGTAGGCAATGACATTCTCTTCACATCCTGATAGCAATCAATAATAGAAGTGGTCTAAATATTAAAAAATGTACATATATTTTCCGTGGAAGTCTCAGGACCAAAAAATGTTCATCCAATCATTGCATTCGGTCCGAATGCAATAATAGGATAATAGGAGAATCCAATAATAGGATAAATGTCAGCGTAAGTATTTCCATACCTCCACGCACCCTGCTCGTGCAGAAATCACACGTCATCAGCGCGCTCTGTAAGGCTATGCAGAGTTGTAGGGTGTGTCTCAATCAGCTCCCTAGATTCCTAGGTCATGAATCAGTATCTCATGTACACGAATTTGGGCACTGGTAAGCACAGTAAGGACCTGGCTCACTACACATTGGGACACTTATACATAATAACATCTAATAATATGACTCTATTTCCAGTGACATGACAGTGTCCTCATTGGACAACATCACTGTTGGTATTCATGAAGAACAGCAGAGCTGATATCTTTCTGACAATTTTTTTATGTTATTTAAATTAGCCTACATTATGATAAATACTTTGCTTGCAACATACGTGCAACCAGGGCTTGACATTAACTTTTTTGAACTCACCAGCAAACTGAACTGAACTTTGGAGTTGATTGAGACGCAGGGTGCGTCTCAATCAGCTCCCTAGTTTTGTAGTCAGGGCACTGATTAGGGTGTCGGCCATTTTAAGGGCTGTCTCAATCACAAAATCCTTCCAGGGCACTGAAACATTCGCTCCCTAAAAAGTCCCACAATACATGAAAACTAGGGAGCATCGATGCTCACTATGTTCCCTTAAATTAAGTTCTGAAGCGCAACACTTAAATCACGTGAGCCAACTCACTATAACGACACGCAATGTTTTTAAAAATACAAACCATTATTTTATTACATTTCATCATAAACATCGCTAGACAGGTAATTGTTACATGTATGCATATGTATGTTTTCATTGTGTTTTCAGTTCAGTCCCTGTGACCTAGTTTTCCCGAGTCTGTCTAATTAGTTATGTCATTCACTTGTGTCTTGTTAATCATCTCATTTGCTCTGTGTATTTAGCCTTCAGTTCTCCCGCAGTGTTTGTCCGTCTTCGTCAATGCTAATGTGTGTTCTTGAGAGTTTCCTGAGTTTTATTAAAGTTCCTGTTTCCAGTTCTTCATCGTCTTCGTGAGCTTTCATCACTATGTTACGTGACAGTAATGAACATAATCTAGCTAACATTTATAATTTTTTTACGGCTGAAATGTTGCCCGCATATGTAACAAGAAAAGTATATTTACTTTAGTCATCAGTGTCCCAATGTGTATTGAGCCAGCATCCTTTACTGTCCTTGACAGTGCTCGATTTTGTGAACACGATATATTGATTCACGAGTTCGGGAACTGATTGAGACACACCCATAGTCACCGAGCGTTCTACCTGGAGCTGTTCACATCCTCAGACTCGGAATTATGCATTTCTATGGCAATGCTATCAACACCAAAATGAAGCTGCAGCAGTCAGGGGGTACAAGTCAGAGATCTTAAGTTGTTTACGTTCATTATTATTGTAATGTTATGTGCTTTGAGACATGAGGTAATTTAACACAGTCTCTCGTCTCGTAGCGCTTTGCAGATTCTGCTCTGGCTGCGCGCCTTCATGTGTTTTGGAGGAGGTGTCGCTTTTGAGAGCACTGTGATAGGAAGGGTGGGATCTTGTGCTTTCAAAGCTAGCTTGCTATTGCTAGCCACACTGAAATTGCCTACCCTACCTTTAATCACGCAACCTCACAGAATAATAACAAAACGACTGGTGCAAATGGTGACTAGATTTTAAATCATTGTAGCAAATTAGTGTTGTGTAGAATCTGTGACCATTTTAAACGAAGCCTGGAGCCCTTCAGAGGAGGTTTAAGCAAAGCAGCGCTGATGACCAAAGTAAATTAATTACATAGAGTGTAAAGAGACAAAAAAAATCATTCAGGGTACATTAATTGATGAAATATAACTCTTTTGCCCATTATTGGGGTGTCTGGATTGTTGTGGTGAGGTTTAAAGACCTTAGAGAAAAAGGCAGCTGTGGCTCTGTGATAATGGCCTTGAGACTTGTGGGCTGAGCCTTCTAACCTTCTGAGGCGGGTGGTCTTAATCTAAGAAGACTGATACGGCCAACCACCCACCTTTCCAAGCACATACAAATAAAATTGCTCACCGGCCTGCAAGTTAACCGAGTTTAGCAGGGCTCTTCTGACACTTATAACATCTGACTGACTCGCAAGTGTTGCACAGGAAATTACTTTGGAAAAAACAGGCTGGTGGGATTATTGAATTATGCCAGAACTGTTCCGTGAGAGGAGAGGTGGAATTATTTGCTGCCACGGCATCTACTGTCAGCTCCCGTGAAATCACCCAGCTGTTCGGAGCTATTTTTACAGAGACCACAGCTGCAGAAGGCTAGCCGAGACACTGGCTGGTCATAGCAAGCAGAAAATATGAGAGTCCGTCTGTTATTTTACGCACTACTGCTCCACCTGATCCCAAGTGCCAGTTTTTGAGGCAGTAGCACAATCAAAGCTACCTGTGGGAGGTGAGCTCAGGACCCAATGCACTAATGAAGAACTGTACCATCATTAACCTAAATTCCCCTAATGGCCTCTAATTATAGAGAGTGCATTGTCAGCAAGGGACACTTTAGCTTTGCACAGAGGGAGCACTTACCATCAACCTTATTGCTCTAAAAAGGAGAAAAAGCATCAAACATAATATTTTTATCATCATAAAGCTGAAAAGCAGGACACTGAGTATAAATGGAGGGCAGGCTAAAAACGATCATTAATTTCAGGTAACCAGAATCTAATTCGACCACTCATTATGTTGTATTAGCACCCTCTAATAGTGTTTTTGTACAGTGTGCACCCTCTATTGTATCGTAGCGGAGCAAAGAGTTATTTGCATCATTAAAGAAGCGCAGGTGATGGAACACCATTTGAAAACACCTGGAGCATATCAGTAGAAAAGAGCAGAGAGTGCTTAGATGAATTCAGAGAAGGTTTGGGGCACACAGCTTGCGGTCTGGAGTGCTGAAAGGACATGTTTATTTAGCTGGCTGAGTATCACTCCTGGTGTGAAGACGAACAAATGTGCTTCAGCAGTCCTGATGGTGTTTTTAAGCCATGCTGCCCATTTTCAGTACTCCTCCTCCATATTTCCTTTTTGCAAACAACTCATTGTGTACGTCGAGTCAGCATGTGATATGCGTGACCAGTCGGTGTGAAATGTTTTTATTGAGAAAATGTAGTGAATTCTGTTTTACATCCATCTTTGTGTTACATTTCCAGGAATATGATTACAGGAGCTGCCAGTCATTCTGTGAACTACATAATGCGGCATTATTCATCTGGAACGCCTGAACACAATATGTCAGTCAATGTGTGTTTTGTCAATGCCAATGTATTATTTAAGTGACAAATTCATGAAATGATCTCACTGAATGAGCTTAAAAACACAAAAGTCCACCAGTCACTAACAACGCTGACTCATGGACTCATTTTTAAACGGAGCATGTGACTTTTGCATCTTCTGTGCAGTAATGGCTTTCTTTGTTTCTCATGATGTTTTTTCAGGGGCAGGGAGAAGCTTCAGCAAGAGGCACAAGTATGGAGGGGGACTGTCTAAGTTGCATCAAGTACCTCATGTTCATCTTCAACTTCTTCATTTTTGTGAGTGCTCTCTTTTACTTTCTCTTAAATACTCTAAGCTGAGAAGATCTAGACTTGAATGTGACATCATGGTAGTTGTATTTTTTTTCATGACTGATGATTTGCTTTGGTTGGAAATGTGTGAAGTATCAATGTCTGATGATATGCAGGTGCAGATTCTTGCTTTCCTAACAAAATATGTAATTCAAAAGAGTCTGAATGATGCAAGTTGACACTTTGAACAAATACTAAAGTTACGGTATGAAAAAATGCATTGATCTTGAGCCAACTTGTCTTCGTTTTCATGAACTACATTGCATTTCCTTTGTTTCTCAAATGTGTTTTGTTAGCAGCCTCATGAACTTCCTATACTGCCACACTAGTCCTGTGGGAAAATGTGCAGTTCCATAGAAAAGCTGAGCATCAGTCACTATTTGATAAGCTCAATACAGCTATATCATAAAACCACATTTTGTGTTTATATTGTGCAGGGATTTTTACTTAGCCCTTTTCTCCTCCTTTAGCTTGGAGGTGCATTCCTTCTAGGGGTGGGAATCTGGGTGCTGGTGGATCCAACAGGTTTCCGGGAGATTGTGGCAGCCAACCCTCTTCTGTTTACTGGAGTCTATGCAATTTTGATCATGGGCGGGATGCTGTTCCTACTGGGATTTCTTGGCTGCTGCGGAGCCATACGAGAAAATAGATGTCTCCTACTGTTTGTATGGGCTTTTCTTTCTTTCTAGATATAGGCATGGATAGATAGATATTGGTATGGGTCAATATGCAATGTATATCGGTCAATAGTGGATATTTATTGTTTAATGCTCATTTCCCACATGCACATTTTAGATTACCTTTGCTGTCATCTATTTGTCACTGAAATTTAATGTAAAAAAACCCTAATAATTTAATAACACAATAATTTAGTATCACTAAGGGCCAGATTTACTAACAGCTTGCTCCAGCGCAAATCCTCTTTTGGATTAAAAAACTACTGTCAGGATTTACTAAAGACACCCAGTGAAAAATTAGCGCTGAAAAGGCGTTGGACGTTTTTGCGGCTGACCTTATTGCATATGCATTTTTAGGAGTTTCCCTTTCAGATGAAAATTTTTGGGAGGAGACCATTTAAATGAATCATGCAAGGTGATTTGCGCTAGTCAATTTAATGGTATTTGCGCCATTATTTACCACCCCAAAAAAAGCCTTAAACCAGACGCTAATTTGCGTTGCTCTTGGTAGATTGCTTTGGTCATTATGGAAATGATTCGGCTGCGTCTGTGTTTTTTAATTTGAGTGTCGTCAGTAGATCACATGCTGAACTTTCCACTTCCATCAGCGCTTTTTTGGAATTGCGCCCTCACGCTAATTTGCCCTGTTTAGTAAATCTGGCTCTAAATGTAATCTTTAGCAAATATCCAAATAAATATTTTTATATTGTATATTATATTATTGCTGTGATGCCTAAATTCACTTGTAGCATTTTAAATGTTTATTATTTTTCTTTATTTTATTTTAAATTTATTTAGACAAAATAATTTAAATTTTAATATTGGCGATAACATTAAAATTGGCTTGTCAGTATCAGCCAAAATTATATTAATGTTCTGCATCCCTATATACACTATATTGCCAAAAGTATTGGGACACCCCTCCAAATCATTGAATTCAGGTGTTCCAATCACTTCGATGGCCACAGGTGTATAAAAACAAGCACCTAGGCATGCAGACTGCTTCTACAAACATTTGTGAAAGAATGGGTCGCTCTCAGGAGCTCAGTGAATTCAAGCATGGTATCGTGATAGGCTGCCACCTGTGCAATAAGTCCATTCGTGAAATTTCCTCACTACTAAATATTCCATGGTCAACTGTTAGTGGTATTATAACAAAGTGGAAGCAATTGGGAATAACAGCAACTCATCCACGAAGTGGTAAGCCACGTAAAATCACAGAGCGGGGTCAGCGCATGCTGAGGCGTACAGTACGCAGAAGTCGCCAACTTTCTGCAGAGTCAATATCTACAGACCTCCAAACTTCGTGTGGCCTTCAGATTAGCTCAAGAACAGTGCGTAGCTTCATGGAATGGGTTTCCATGGCCGAGCAGCTGCATCCAAGCCTTCCATCACCAAGTGCAATGCAAAGCGTCGGATGCAGTGGTGTAAAGCACGCCACCACTGGACTCTAGAGCAGTAGAGACGTGTTCTCTGGAGTTATGAATCACGTCTCTCTGTCTGGCAGTCCGGGTCTCGGTTTGGCGGTTGCCAGGAGAACGGTACTTGTGCCAAGTGTAAGGTTTGGTGGAGGGGGGATTATGGTGTGGGGTTGTTTTTCAGGGGTTGGGCTTTGCCCCTTAGTTCCAGTGAAAGGAACACTTAATGCTTCAGCATACCAAGACATTTTGGACAATTTCATGCTCCCAACTTTGTGGGAACAGTTTGGGGACGGCCCCTTCCTGTTCCAACGTGACTGCGCACCAGTGCACAAAGCAAGGTCCATAAAGACATGGATGAGCGAGTCTGGTGTGGAGGAACTTGACTGGCCTGCACAGAGTCCTGACCTCAACCTGATAGAACACCTTTGGGATGAATTAGAGCGGAGACTGCGAGCCAGGCCTTCTCGTCCAACATCAGTGCCTGACCTCACAAATGCGCTTCTAGAAGAATGGTCAAAAATTCCCATAAACACACTCCTAAACCTTGTGGAAAGCCTTCCCAGAAGAGTTGAAGCTGTTATAGCTGCAAAGGGTGGGCCAACTCCATATTAAACCCTACGGATTAAGAATGGGATGTCATTAAAGTTCTTGTGCATGTAAAGGCTGGCGTCCTAAAACTTTTGGCAATATAGTGTATGTATTTTCCTTTCAGTTTATTCAGACAAATTATACATTTTTAATATCGGCCATAACATGATAATATAGATGCTAAATAGAAATGCACAATATTAATATAATTGATGAGCCAATTATATTAATATTGTGCATTTCTATTTAGCATCAAAAAGCATATCTTTATTTATATAGCGCTTTATACAATATATATTGTTTCAAAACAGCATTACAGTGATAAACAGGAAAACAACACTTAATAATACATATTTGTTGCATATTTTGGCATCTGAACTACTGATTTGAATATCTCAGAATCCTGTTTTCTCCCACAGTTCTTCATGCTCATACTCGTCATATTCCTGGCAGAGCTGGCGGTGGGCATTCTGGCGTTCATATTCCGGGAGCATGTAAGTATTATGATAGCTGGATATCATCAAGCCACCTGTAATATACCTCTGGCTCTCACTACACTTCTCTATCTGTGGATCAACAGCTCACCAGAGATTACTTCACCAAGGAGCTGAAAACACATTACCAAGGCACCAATAGCACTGATGTCTTCACCTCCACATGGAACGCCATTATGACCACAGTACAATAATACTGAATACCTATGCCCAGCTCTAATAGTACACAATAATGGCATTCAGGACGTTTAACTGACTATTGGTGTCTCCATAGTTTGATTGCTGTGGGGTGAACAGTGCTGAAGACTTTGATGATCACAGCCTCTTCAGACGGCTGAACCCGAGCAGACTAGTGCCAGAGGTCTGTTGCCAGAGAAACGATCTGATGATGAGCAAAGAGGAGTGTCTCAGGGGAATTATGCCAATCCGTAACAAGGTCAGCAATGAGTTTACAAATTAGTAAGTAAATACATGCATCAAGAAATTTACAGTTGATTAAAAGAAGGATGAAAACCAAACATATTTTATTGGAGAAAAAAGGATGTGGTATATAACCCTGTTTGCATAATAGCTCTCAAAATGAATGATTTGAATTTCAGTCATATATGACAATATATATGACATATAAAGTCATATTCTAGCAATATAGATATGTTGATTCGGTCACACTTTAGATTAGGGTCCAATTCTCACTATTAACTAAATATATAAGGCTTTTGCCTCAATAAACTCCTAATTACCGCTTATTAATAGTTAGTAAGGTAGTTGTTAAGTTTAGGTATTTGGTAGGATTAAGGATGTAGAATATGGTCATGAAGAATATGTGTTTATATGTGTTTTGTAAGTACTAATAACAGCCAATATCCTAGTAAAATGCATGCTAATAAGCAACTAGTTTATATGGAGAATTGGATCCTAAACTGATTCTAACCATTTTAGAATGACAACACTATGAGTGATGAATAAATGTGAAATTCAGTATCCACTGAAGCAACAACTTTTTGTTCTCTCATATTGAAACAGGGCTGTTATTCAGCAGTGGTGGACTATTTTGAGACATACATCTATATGGCTGGAGCCCTTGCTATTGTGGTGCTGACTATTGAAGTAAGGTTATGATTTTAATTATTATTATTATTAAAGTCAAAGTATGATGTGATCAGTTTACACTTGGAATGTGAAGGCAAAATGTTGTGCAAGAACTGCGAGTTGTGATCGCCACCTAGTGGAGAGAGTAAGAGTAGCTTTGCCATGAAATGTCAGTCAATGTAGAATATTTTTAAAACTGTATTTTCAGTGAACTCTTTACTAATTTTGTTTGTTTTTCTTTCTCTTTCATCAGCTCTTTGCCATGGTGTTTGCTATGTGTTTGTTTAAAGGAATTCAGTAATTGTCACATACAGTAAGGACATTTTGAGGAGGAAGAACATGGCATGGCATGGACGACAATTTTTAAATAAGAAAAAGAAGACAACACTTGTATATTTGCATCTCTATGTTGTTATGTTGGAATATCTGAGAATTGCCAAAAACGTTTCGTACTTCGCAGCTGGGACTTTGAGGTACTTGTTTGTGAAAACAAAAGTAAAAGTAATTCGTAAATTAAGGGTGGTATCAATGGAGGGACGCCTTGCACTGATATTTGGTGGAATATTTATAGATGACAAAATACTGATTTCTACTAAGATGTTTTACCTCTTATCTACAGTAGATTGTTCATCACTGCTCCAGAGCCATGCTAAAAAACCTACACTGTGTGAATGGATGTGTGTCTATGAAATAGAAAAGATTGGTTTGTGTGTGTGCTTGTGTTTCTGTATAAAATCCGAGAGGCCAGCAGCTTCTATAAAATAATGTTTTGTGCGTTACATTCGTGAATATTTTATGTAATTTTAGCAAAACTATGGTGTATTTGTGTTGTATCTATTGTACGCGACATTGAATGATATTAAAAAAGAAGAAAAGAACATCTAGAGAGCCTGTTTGCATTGCGTTTCCCACCATAGGTGGAATCTGGCTTTTCCAATAGCTAACCTAACCATTCTAGATGAAAGCTTTCAGTAAATTCATTTTGTAGTACATACTGAATACTACATAAACCAAATATGGTTTTAAGAAATATGTTTATAGACTGTGATTGTAATTGAACGATTCAAGTGTAACTCACATCTCCAAAGTGGTGCATAAATATTGCATTAAAAATGAAAATATTATCTAGGAAGCTGGATTTTAAAACCAACCTAATAGGAAAGTGGTTTACAGTTCAAAGAAAACGAAATGAACAGAAAAAAAGCATTACAATCTGCTTTCCCTGCCTCCAGCTATACAAGATAAATAGCCTGGGCAGTGCATTGCTTCTCAAGACTCATGTGACTGCAAGAGGCGCACACACAAGCAGGTGAAGAAGCCTAAAATGCATGTTCTCTAAAATAACACAGAAATTGTTGGACAAATCACTGATTCTTGAATCAAATCAGATGATGAATAGTCCTTGTTCCTTGGGACTTAATTTTTTTTGTCATTAGATTTGCTGCCAAGCATTGTTACATATGTTCCCGGTTTCACAGACAACACGTAAACTTAGTCCCAGACTAAAATGCATGTTTGAGCTGTTTTAACAGAAAACAACTTGCACTGACAGATCTTAAAATATATCAGTGCCATTGTTTTGTCTCAAGATGCACACCAGTAATGTGTTTTTCTAAGGCACATTTATGAAAAGCTACTTAAATGTCCTAATTTAACTAAGGCCTAATCCTGGCTTAATCTAAGCCCTGTCTGTGAAACTTGGCCATGACTTAATAAATAAGATGTCTGAAAACAGTACTATTAAACAGCACTTCAATTGTAAAAACAACTGATTTTGCTCAATGTACTGTTAAATGTTTAAAAGGTAAACAATTTGTTTGTCAGCTATTTTTCATCTACTTGTTAGTGGCTTTAAATGGTAGATAGGTGGTAGATTTTGCATGCCTGCAAATCACTCACAGTGGACACAACCAACACTGGATGATATTCTTATGATGCTTCTGAATTCTTTGGCATAACCAATGTAGGTCATGCAACACTCTACTAATGAGCTAAGTACAGTAGTCGAATCAGATCTATCAATCAGAATGGGGGAAGCAAGATTAATAATCACAGGTCTAATCACATTCTGCATATAAAACAGATGTCCACTGACTTGTTAATGTACATGCTAGGGTCCACTCCATTATAACCATCATGGAGTCAGCTTTATGTCAAGGATTTCAGCAAGGTTCTTGCTACACATAAATGCTGTAACTTGTGAATTTTTAAATATTGTAAGGAAAACAGTGGGTTTATATAAAATGCTTTATTGCATATCAAAGATCACCCTGTAGTGAGAAAAAAAAAGCAGATTTACACAGTAGTTTCAGACAAAAACAAAACAAAAAAACAAGTAATCATAATAAATATTTAGGTAAGTACACCTATTAAGCCCACTTTCAACTTTGAAATAAAAACACATATATACAGTATATAGAATTTTAATTACATTTTTAGTTTATACTTTAAAATTGCAGAAATGAACAGAGAAAACAAATATTTATATTTCATTTTGCCCATCATTTACCGACTAAACTAATAAAAATGTCTGAACACAGATTTGAGTGGGTCTAAAAGGTACACTTTTCCTTTATTCTGACAATCCACTATCAAAACATCACTTACATCCAACTTTCTGTCCAACAACTGTATTTCCTTCTCCACTTTGCGCATTTTTAAGGCTCTGTATGCCATTTCTTGCTTTCTGTTGAAGATCTCCACTTGGAGATACTTTTTGTATAGGGTCTTAACATCTTCCACAGGTTCCTTTAAAAAGAAAAGTGAGCATTAAAACACCTTCATGCATTTTATATCACCAAATAGTACTGTTATGCCCTGCCACATACTCTTTATTAAATAATGTATTAATAATAATTTATAAATGGTATTTATTAAGCATTTATTATATTATTTATTTAATACTATGATAATTGATACCCCATTACAAATTCAAATAAACAGACTTACAGAGTCCAGCTCATCATCTGATAATATAGGTGGCGGAAGGAGGTTCATTCCATGTTCAGTCACTGAAATGAAATGATATGAATGATGTATATTTACTGCAGTATTGATTTAAAGAGACAAAGAAAGAAAGTGGTGCGCATACCTTTGACATAACTGCTGCAGCCAGCCACATCTCCTGGATCAGAGCAGCAGCCGCCAACTATGTGCTCTATGATAGGACCCTCCACATCGTTCTCAGGGGCCAGCTCCTCTTCATCTATGTACTCCTCTTTTGTTGGGACTGGGAGTAGTCCCATCGTCTTCAGGGCAGCCTTTCTCTTGTTAGCTAAATTATGTGCATCCCTGAAGTTATTCAATTCAAAAACACTTCAAAACAAATTCTGAGTTTTTCATATAGATCAGGGGTTTTCAAACTGGGCCCAGGCCACAAGGGGGTGCTAGGGGTCTGCAGAAAATGTCACAGGAAGAAAAGTGTAAAACATGTACAAGATAAAGGTTTGGTCATAATTTCAATCTGCTTTCCAAAGACTGACCAAAGATCATAAGATTAATCTTAATTTATAGATTTATATTGACAGCCATAGTTTTTTAAACCCAGAAATGTCATAAACAAATCTGTGTTGTACTACACATGCTTTCAGAAATAGTTTGTATTCATTCTCAGAGAGTTTCTGCTCACCCCTTGCAAGTCACTTGGGGTTTTAAGACCTTATTATCTCTAAAGCTGTGTGGGAAAAATATTTATTATGTTATATTATAGTGCAATATATGGTTACACTTTATTTTAAGGTGACGTAGTAGTTACAATGTACTTACTCAAATAAGTACTGAGTAATATTAATTAACTACATGTACTATAGAGTTACAGTTAGGGTTTGGTTTAGGGTTAGTTACTTGTAATTATGTATAATTTACTGTTATTGCTATAGTAAGTACATGTAATAATGTGTAACTACATCACTTTAAAATAAACTGTTACCTAATATATAACTTTGAAAAAGTGTTTCTCTTCATATTTATACATTTATACTTCAGGTTTATACAGCTGACATGACTCAAATTAGTGACTAAAAAAAGAGATAGGTAGATACCCCCAAATATGATGACCCTTTTATGAGGGACCCCCTTCCTAAAATCCATCTCTATATTTTTATGTATGGAAAAAACATTTAAACTGTTAGATAAATAGTAAGTGTGACATTATAAATTCAACATATTGTTTCCAAACTTAAATTGGCTATACTTAAGTTGGATGTATAAACCTGAAGAAGAACATTTTTAATTAAAAATTATTTGTATAAGCAACTTTCACAATAAATGTATGTAAGCATGCAGGTTACATACTGCGTTAAGAATACCGCCTTACAATCCCAGTGAGCAAGATAAAGGGGACTATACTGAGAAAAACTCACTAGAAAGATACGAAGCAAACATATACAATACTGGAAAGTATGTATACGGCAAGAATGTTCAGTAGACTTTATCCATTTTTGCTTTGTCTTTTTATTCTCTGAAATTTTCTGGGGACCCCTGGGACCCCCAGTTTGAAAACCCCTGTATTAAAACATATAGCTGCCTTTAGTCTATATTTTAGGAAGGGAGTCCCTAACAAAGGGGATTATTTTATTTACAAGGCCCTTGGGCTGGAATCACAAAAATCGAAAAACCCACGACCTACCACTTTGAACGATGTTCTTGTATTTCGTCTTCACTTGCTGCCACGTTCTTCTGGGTCCCATAGGGTTGGAACTGTAATTGAAATGTGGGCGTGACAAAGAGCAGAATTCGAGAGAAAACTGACTAGATATTAGATTCATACACTAGCTGTCAACATAGCACCGGCGTCATGTATACTGCATAATGAACTTAGTGCTCTCCCAGACTAATTACATGTAAAATATACTTACGCATTTAATTTGATAGATATTTTTCGCCACGCATCCTGACGGACTTTTGCAGCCGCTATTGTATTCCCTTTGGTTTTTATTAAATGTTTAACTTCGTTATATCCTTCAATTAGAAGTTGCAATTCAGTAGGGCTGAAATATGCAGCACGCTGTTTAGACATGATGTTAGTTAGGTTAGACGAACTTCTCAATCCTCACACGAACCCTGAGCTATTTTCATAAACAGCAGTCTTCTTGAAATTAAATCCGAGATATGTGTTGGAAGAACAGAAAAAAACCCCTCAATTTCAGATAGCCTATCGAGCCAGCTCAATCCGGGATATGTAAACTAATCCGGGCTTTGTTAAACCACAGTCGAAGAACAGGACCCAGAGGATTGTTTCTTGCCTAAAAACACCAGACATATAGAAATGTTTGCCCTAATGTTCAAACTAATGCACAACAATTACGTTTAAAGTTATTTACGCCGTAAGAAAAATGGTGGCTGCCTGAAACGATAAGCTGATTAGCTGTTGTGCATGGTTGTGTCTAAAAACACGTGAGCTGGCTATCTAGACACATAAGGAACGTGGCATTAACCATCCCTAAATGCTGTCTAGGTAGGCGGCTCACTAGGTTTCTAGACGCAACCTATGGCTCACAGTCGTTCTTCCTCAACAGCAGATGGCGCTACGCGACCCGAATTACAAGAAGACTGTATGGCACTACACGTAAAGAAGAGACGAATTTCTTCTTTCCTGTCAGCTGTCTCTTTAGCGTAAGGATTGTGTGTTGGGATAATAAACAAAATTCAGTGAAAAATTTCACTTTCAGTCTTTACACCATACTGGACCAACAAATGAGATTATGGTTGAGGCGTGCTGAGATTTAAGGGCCGTAAACTGGACACTGTGAAGGTTAGTTCATAAATTGTAGTGGCTATCTTAACGTTACCTGCTATCGTTAGCGAGTGTGTTTTGGATTTACAGCTCCAGACGGGGCATATTTTGAGTAAGACGCTGAAATATGGCCTGCTTTTATTAATAAATATAAATCATAAAGAAATGAGAGGGACTGGTCATAAGATTAATCATATGATAGATTCATTGATTTGTCGTATAATAAATAAATTAGAATTAGACAAATCAGCCATAAAATAAGTTATTTGTAAGTAAATTGATCAATAATGTGATAAAACATTATTAGAAACGAACAGTAATAAATTGTCATTAGATGCAACAGGTATATAATAAATTAGAATTAGAACAATCCATCACATAATAAATTATTTGGAGTTTGGTGGATTATCTAATATCTAATACCAATTAATTTATTAATCCATTAAATTCCAAATAATTTATTATATACAGTAAATTAATTGGATTTTGGATTAATCATGATTATAAATTGATTGCTATTAGATGGATCAATCGTATAACAAATATCAATTACAACAAACAATCATATATTAAATGTAATTAGATGGATTACTTGTATGATAGATTCAGTGGAATTAATCAGTCGTATAATTAATAAATTAGAAATAGACAAATCAGTCATAAAATAAGTTATTTGTAAGTAAATTGATCAATAATATGATAAAATCACTAGTCGAACGAACAGTCATAAATTGTCTTTAGATGAATCAGGCATATGATGGATTAATCATATCTGATACCAATGAATTTATTAATCCATTAAATTCCAAATAATTTATTATCATATACAATAAATTAATTGGAATTTGGATTAATCATGATAAATTTATTGGAATTAGATGGATCAGTCATATAACAAATATCAGTTAGAACGAACAATCATATAGGATTGAGCCATCTAATTATATTTAATATAATAAATGAGAACAATCAATAATCTGATACGTTAATTTGTAATTAGATGCATCAGTCATATAGTAAATTAATTGGTAAAGATCATGTGCAGTTAATTACATGTTTTTGTGTAGATGTTCATCAGTGCCGTTTGTGTCTTCTGTAGTGGTTTTGGCTCTGGACAGGCTCATCATGTGTGCAGCAGTGAAGTATGGTTCCCGGGGCCCTGCTCTCATTCCCCGCATGAAGACTAAACACCGGATCTACTACATCACCCTCTTCTCTGTGGTCCTGCTGGGGTTGATCGCAACAGGGATGTTCCAGTTCTGGCCTCACTCCATTGAGTCCTCTGCAGAATGGAGTCTGGACCGCCGTAGTGTGCATGATGCGCCTTTGGTCAGGATACCTGTTAGCAGCCCTATTCCTGAGAGGGGTGACCTGAGCTGTCGGATGCACACTTGCTTTGATGTGTATCGCTGTGGATATAATCCCAAGAATAAAATCAAGGTGATGCACAAACAATAATTGTATTATTGGTTGACGTTTATTAGGTTGGATGTCATTCCAGTCAAAATGCATTGATCTATTAATCGTGTTTGTCCACAGGTGTACATCTGTCCTCTTCAGAGATTTGTGGATGAGGTAGGGGTGCCCATCAGTAGTACTGGCCTGTCTCGAGAATACAACGACCTGCTGAGCGCCATCTCAGACAGTGATTTTTACACTGATGATGTGACTAGAGCGTGCCTGTTCATACCCTCCATTGATGTGATGAATCAGAACTCTTTACGGATTCGTGAAACTGCTCAAGCACTGGCCATGTTGCCCAGGTAGATATAATATTTATTCTTCAATATCTGCAAAGCAAACCACTTCTGCTCTACAGGAACCTCAATGTTATTTTAATTACAGTTGTACCTCTCTGCATTTCTCTATTATGGTGTCACTTCTGGCTCTCTTGTATTTATATAACTCTTATATTTTGGCTTTTAGGAACATATCAGCTTTATTTTGAAGTCATAACTGACTGTTTCAAGCTATATATTCAGCATGTTTATATGATACTTTTTCAGGTGGGACAAAGGCATGAACCATCTGCTGTTTAACATGCTTCCTGGAGGACCCCCTGACTACAATACAGCTCTGGATGTGCCCAGAGACAGGTGAGAGTTAGGAGTCATTAATAACAGGCACACAAAATTGTTAAACTTGACAGGAAGTCTGAATGTTCTCAAATAATATTGACATTATGTACAACATAATTCAGAAGTTTGGGGTCAGTAAGAGTTTTAAAGTAATAAAAAGTGACAGTGAAGACTTTCACAATGTTACAAAAAAAGTCTTTTAAGCATTAGGGCTGGTCCGAATACCATTTTTTTGAGCTTTGAAGCTTCGGTAGTAATCAACACCGAACATTTGAAGCTTCGGAGCGAGGGGGCTGAACTATTATTCTCTCTAATAAAGGCAGGAATCTTGAGATTCTCAGCGGCGCACCTCACGTGGGCAGGGCTTATATGCTCCGAGAACGGACACTGCACTAGTGATACAAAACACACAGGTCTGTTACCAGTAACAAGCTCCTATATTTGGCAGTAGATTCATTTAGATTGATAATAACAGGTAGTTGATAATAATGCAACACTGGTTACATCACTTGCCCACCGCGGCACCGCCCCCACCGTCGTTTTGATATTTTTTTTTTTTTATAGTAATACAATAATTTAGTTCAGTTAGAGAACAGACACTACAAATAAAAACTGAACGTGTCTGCTTAATACAGCGTGAGCCGAACGAGAGTCACAGCACAGACCAGCAGCAGGAGTCAGATTTCATTTATCACCAAAGATTTGGTTTCAAAGCGAAATGTAAAAGCGCCTATTTAAGGGAGTTTGTCATTGTACTGTTTTGTTGTTGTGTTTTTCAGTAAGAATAATAGGCTAATGAACCCACCATTCAAGCAACCTGCCCCCGAATTGGCGCTAATTCTAAACCGAAAGTAAAATGCGCACGGCTGCACTGTCATACATTCACGGCCGCAGTGCGCACGCACTGCCATGTGACGGTGAGGGAAAAGGCTAATAATTTTTTTTTCTATTATTCTATTTTCCACAATGTCAGACCGACGCAGCTTAACCCAAAATACAAGCTTAGGCATGCGCTTCTGTCCATTCAAGCTCATGCAGTTGTGCGCTCTAGACAGAAAACACTCTAATTGCAGGGAACACTTTAGTAGGCTAAGAAGAAGCAAATATATTTATTAAGTATAACGAGGTTGGGTTCCTTCAACTGTCCATCCTATTAAAAACGGCTTGGCTATATAAGATAATTGTAAAAAAGAGTATTGTATTTCGCAAGATTTTATAGTATAAACATATTCAAGCGCGAATGAGAACCGTTTCGAGGGGGATGCCAGGCATCTGCAATGGGCATCCCAGTCCCTAAACCCTATAGAAAATGAGTGGGCTGAACTGAAGAGAAGAAGCGCCAACATGGATCTGGGAATCTGAAGGATCTGGAGAGATTCTGTATGGAGGAATGGTCTCTGATCTCTTGTCAGGTCTCCAAACTCATCAGGCATTATAGGAGAAGACTCAGAGCTGTTATCTTGGAAAAAGGAGGTTGCAAAATGTATTTAATAAAAGGGGGCAAATAATTGTTCCCAACGTGTTTTGGAGAAAAACATTTATTTCATAATGTGATTTCTCCCCCACTTTCAATTCTTTTGCTTAAATGAAAGGTTAGATTTTTGCTAATTTTTTAAATAAAATATCAAAAGTATTAACAATGCAGATTTATTTTTTACAGCCATCTTTGTTCATATTTTACAAGGGGGCAAACACTTTTTCACACCACTGTAGTTCATCATAACATTATAATATACATCATATACATAATTCACCCACTATATTGCTAAATTAACCCAATTTTTCATATCAACAACAATACCGGGATAACCTGGCTTCTCTTGAGACTCCCCTGCTTTACAGCATAGTAATGATGATATGCTAAAGCCTTGATATGCCTTATTAGAGCCCGAGCACCGATGGTGTGAGGACCCTATTGGAATTGCTCAGCCTATTATTATTCTTTTCCCAAATGAATCACATTTTTGATGGCCTAAACATGCTTGAAAACTCATGAAACTTTGCACACGCATCAAAAGTGGTGAAAATTTGCGTCTGATATGGGTTTCAGAATTAGGTGTGGCAAAATGGCTCGATAGCGCTACCTACAACATTTCAACGAAGTGCCCCTCCCGCTACGTTTCACGTACAGGTATGAAATTCGGGAGACAGATGTAACAGCCCAATACCTACAAAAAAGTCTCCTGGTACGAAATCTGAAAACCAACAGGAAGCGAGATATTTTGAATTTTCTTTGCAAAATTGTTGCAAATTTTGCCATTTCCAGACGTTGTACATTAACGAACTCCTCCTAGAGATTTAATCAGATCAACATCATATTTGCACAGTCTAATCTAAAGGCCTTTGCGACGTTAAATTGCTAAGATCTTGAGTTTTCCCTGAAGGGCGTGTCTGTGGCGGCCTCACAAAGTTCGATGTTTTGCCATAAAACAGGAAGTTGTTGTAACTCGGTCATACAATGTCCGATCTGCCCCAAACTTCACATGTATTATTAGAGTCCTGGCCCGAAGACATCTACACGCCAATATTCAGTTACAGTTATAGCGCCACCTACTGGCAACAGCAAATGGCATGTTTTACACTGTGATTAACTCCTCATAGTGATTTAACCAGATCAACATCATATTTGGTCAGTCTAATCTAAAGGCCTTTGCGACGTTAAATTGTGAAGATCTTGAGTTTTCGCTGAAGGGCGTGTCCGTGGCGGCCTGACAAAATCTGATATTTTGCCATGACACAGGAAGCTGTTGTAAGTCAGGCATACAATGTCCGATCTGCACCAAACTTCACATGTTTGATAAGAGTCCTGGCCTGAAGACATCTACATATGAGTTTCAGAATTAGGCGTGGCAAAATTGCTCAATAGCGCCACCTACAACATTTCAACGAAGTGCCCCTCCCGCTACGTTTCACGTACAGGTATGAAATTCGGTACACACATGTAACAGCCCAATACCTACAAAAAAGTCTCCTGGTATGAAATCTGAAAACCAACAGGAAGTGAGATATTTTGAATTTTCTTTGCAAAATTGTTGCAAATTTTGCCATTTCCAGACGCTGTACTTTAACGAACTCCTAGAGATTTAATCAGATCAACATCATATTTGCACAGTCTAATCTAAAGGCCTTTGTGATGTTAAATTGTGAAGATCTTGAGTTTTCCTTGAGATCTTGAGATCTTGAGTGTGTCCGTGGCGGCCTGACAAATTTCGATGTTTCGCCATGAAACAGGAAGTTGTTATAACTCGGACATACAATTTCTGATCTGCCCCAAACTTCACATGTATGTGTCCGTGGCGGCCTGACAAATTTCGATGTTTCGCCATGAAACAGGAAGTTGTTATAACTCGGACATACAATTTCTGATCTGCCCCAAACTTCACATGTATTAGAGTCCTGGCCCGAAGACATCTACACGCCAATATTCAGTTACAGTCATAGCGCCACCTGTGGGCAACAGGAAAGACCATGTTTTACACTGTGATGAGTATCCTCATTGAGATTTAACCAGAACAACATCATGTTTGGTCAGTCTAATCTTAAGGCCTTGGTGATGTTAAATTGTGAAGATCTTGAGTTTCGCTGAAGGGCGTGTCCGTGGCGGCCTGACAAAATCTGATGTTTCGCCATGACACAGGAAGCTGTTGTAAGTCAGGCATACAATGTCCGATACGCCCCAAACTTCACGTTTGATAAGAGTCCTGGCCTGAAGACATCTACATGCCAATATTAGTTAGTCATAGCGCCACCTGCTGGCAACAGGAAATGGCATGCTTTACACAGTAATTCCCTCCCAGAAACACATGCCATCATATGCCATCAAGTCCTAAACATGCTAGAAACACATTAAATCAAGCAAAACTTGGCTAAGTGCTAATGTATGCGATTTACGCCACAAAACAGGAAGTTGTTGTAACTCAGGCATACAGTGTCCGATCTGCCCCAAACTTCACACGTTTGATAATAGTCCAGGCCTAAAGACATCTACATGCCAATATTCGGTTATAGTCAAAGCGCCACCTGCTGGCAGCAGGAAGTATGGCACATTGAAGTGACTTTGCCATATTTCTCCTATATTTACCCACTTAAATGCATGTCGCCCGCTGTTTTCCTGAGGCCACCGGGTGGCGGTGCGAGGGCCCTTTCATCGCTGCTTGCAGCTTTAATTGTGCCTTATTCTGCATGACCTTATTCTACACCCCTTAATCCTACCCAATACCTAAACTTAAACGCTACAAAAACTACCTTACTAACTATTAATAAGCAGTAAATTAGGAGTTTGAGGCAAAAGTTGTAGTTAATAGTGAATATGTGTTCCCCATACTAAAGTGTTACCAAAGAAATCTAACCAACCCCAAACTTTAGAACGGTAGTGTTATGTCAGATAATCTCTATACTTGATTAGGTATTATGCATATTGTGAGGACAGTATTAAAATCCTCATGAATTTATTTTTAACTTTTCAATTCACCAGATTGCAAACCCACAGAACTATTTTAGATAACTGTTTCTCATTCTGGTATTTTGGTCTCATTCTGGTATGGTGAAACCTGAGAAAGACTCTCTTACATTTCATTATTCACATTATTGTCATTTTATTTTGTTTCAGAAGCAAGTGGTGTTGAATGTGTAGCTAATATGAAATGATTTATATTTCTTCATTAAAATCAGCCCTGAAAACACTAAACATGAACACTCCCAACAACGCCCAAATTTGATACCAAGACTAAAGTTATTTAGAGCTACTGTTGTATTTGATGTTGATTTGATTTTATAATTGGCAGCCATAATTGTTCAAATTAATCTCAGTTAAGTTGCAGTCTTTGACAAATTCCAGAGGTCAAAAATTGTCGCTGAATACAATGATTAACTTCTGATAGAGTTCGGATGTTATGTCTGCCAGCTGAGGGCAGTGTTGTCTCTATGATTGACATTGTGGCACAGCAATGTCACCTGACTGAGAAGCAATAATTGCTCCCATATCCTGTCTTATATTTTTTTGATCTTAAGATAGTTGCTCACAAAAGTTTGCAACAAAGCACTATTTTATCTCTTTAAGTTAGTGAGAGTGAATTGACACATGGATGTCCACAATGACATTGAAGCTCAGCACTATCAGATTGATGCCATGTTTAAGCAATCCATGTTGGATTTAAGTATTATTTCAGTGTTTCAACACTCATGATATTGAGATAAATTGGAATGCTTGCAATATATAATTAAAATAGACATCCGTCCCAACAAATCCATTCACACAGATCAGTGGCACAGAACTGTCCTTTTCAGATGTAAACCCAAACTGTCATCTTGACTTTTTAACAATTACATTTTCTAATATGTATTTGCATCCATGTATGTATCATCATCCTAGTGTGTTCCTTAGATCAAGAGATCAAAGATGCAGTGAGAGTGATCATGAAAGAAAAGAACACACTACCGCCTAGAGCAGGCAGACAAACATAATCTTCTGGTATTTACTGCAACATAGGCCATGTTTCTCAGCCTATTACTTGGCCGATCTTTTGCTTTGGGTGGAAAAGGTGAGTTTTATGTACTAGAAAGCCCTGAAATGATGAACACTTATCTGGAGCTGTAGGGAATTTCCTGGGCTCATCCAGCTGTGCTCCATTTGGCGTGCAGCCTCATCAGAACCAGCTGCCCGTATGTGCATATGTGTGGGGTGAGATAAAAAGACAGTGTATGTTGCGTGGCCATATTTGCAGCTCTCCCTATACTCGCTCCGTTCCCTCAAACCGAGCAGTGTTTGAAGTTTTATTGACTCATCATATAACTTGGACGCGAAGGCAACTCTGTTAAATGCTTCGGAGTGGCATGTTCGCACATTTGTCATGTAAAAACAGATTAAGGACGTGTTTTATCTTCAGCGCCTTTGCAGATGCTCGCGGCGACAGAGTTGTCATCTTCATTGCGTTTGTTTCACAGAGCCCTGCTGGCTGGGGGAGGCTTCTCCACATGGACATACAGGCAGGGTTATGATGTCAGCATCCCTGTGTATAGCCCCTTATCTGCTGAGGTGGACCTTCCTGAGAGGCAACCAGGGTGAGATCCTGCTCATCGACATTGATTAGCTGGTTTAGATTTAATGATAGAAAATGGCATCAAATAATATGCATTTGCTCCAGGCCCCGGCGGTACTTCATTCTATCATCTCAGACGGCCATCCATCGGGAATACCGTGTGGAGCTGGAGAGGCTGAAGGAGGAGAATGGGGAGGCCCTGCTCCTCCTAGACAAATGCAGTAACCTCTCTCAGGGTTTGGCCTCAGTCAGAAAGCGCTGCTATAAAGGACAGGTCTACGACTACCCACAAATCTTACAGGTTGGTGTCTCTGAACATCCATTCATATTAAACAACATTCAATTCACATGGAATTTGACATAATTGATATACTAGAGTATATTTTAAATACCACCAATTACATTGCATACATTATCATATACTGGTTCTGACTTCAAATTTTATTATAAACAGATTATTAGTTCTTTTTTCTGATGACTGAAACTCTGAGTTTTGTCATATGATAGATCATCCGTGTGTAAATAAAGCCGATCCTGCCTTTTGAGAGCTAATGTTCTTAGATTCTTTAAAGGGTTCACCCAAAAATGAAAATTCTATCATCCACTCACCCTCATCGTCGTTCTAAACCCGTAAGACTTTTGTTAATCTTCAAAACACAAATGAACATCTTTTTAATGAAATCGGAGAGCTTTCTGTTCCTCCATTGACAACCTACTCAACTACCACTTTCAAGCCCAGGAAAAAAAAGTAGAGACATCATTAAAGTAAGGTTTAACCTCAATTTTATGAAGCGACTCTTATATCTTGTGATATAAGAGGTCTTTGTGCCATTAAAGCATCCTGCAAGTTTCATGAAAACGTCCTCCCCATTATAAACAATTCATCTAGCGCGAGACTTTGATGAAAAGTTATACATCATCGCAACATAAGCCCCGCCCGCTGCCACTCAGTCACTTAATGGCTGACAACCGTACTGTTTTGTCATGTCCTGTTAAACAGCTTGTTTGCGCCTCTGGACTTCAGAAGGACACCCACCTGAGGAACAAGTGGATGGTATATTTTTAATGGCATCTCTGAGCGTGTTGTAGGATTATATGTTTGTTCAGAGCATTTGAGTGGCTATTGTTTTGTAAACAAGGCACAGTGTAATGGAGAGTTCGCAAAGAAATTTGTGTTGAAAGATGAAGCAACCAGCTGTATTTGATTTGACAGCAGCTACATCGTAAACAATTTCATAATGCTTTTTCTGTAAGTGACAGTTTTATATGGTTAATGTTTTATAAAATACATATTCACGTGCAATAGTGAGGTGGCATTGATACTTTTTTTTAATGCGACGACGTTAGCCAATCATAACAGTGGCCATTTACTACTCTATATATAATTTTTTTTATACAAATAAATTTTATTACCTCAAGGAATATATTAAAATAACAAAAAAAATCCATGTCATGACCCCTTTAAAGCTTCAACCCATTCAGGAGCGATCTTTACCACCTCAACACATTTCTCCATCAGTGTAAGCAATAGAAACAAACGTTGTTCCTGTCCACCACGCTCATCTCCCGTCCAGCCCTGTCTAGACAGGAAGTATGCTTATCATCTGGGCTGGGTGCTGCACATCTGGGAGACGTTCCACAGTGAGGAGGAGTGGAGGCCAAATCCCTGTGAGAGCCATCACCCCCCCTTTTCAACACAAAGCCCCTCTAGACTCTGATCCTAGCACCTTTCATTACAACCCCTTCATTTACACCACACACCTAGATCACACTACTGTCTATGTTACAGCATCACTGAAGAGGTCTGGGAGTGTATCGTTATTAGAGATAACAAATGTGTCCTCTGTGTGTTCCGTAGGAGTCGTCGTTCTGTGTGGTCCTGCGCGGGGCCCGGCTCGGACAGGCCACTCTCAGTGACGTGCTGCAGGCTGGATGTGTCCCTGTCATCATGGCTGATTCTTACATTCTGCCTTTCTCTGAAGTACTGGACTGGAAAAGGTAAACATCAAAATCCCGGTGTTGTCATGAATAAAGTTAATATGGTCATTTACCTGACTTACTAATCACCTTATAAATATTTAATAAAGAAAATCATGTTGAACACTTTCTTGTATCTTCTGAAAATATTGAGCTATCACTAAATATGTAATGCTTAACAGATCAGTAGTTCATGAACATCCAGATATGGAAATATGATAAGCACATGCACAGCAAACAAGACATGCCGCCATCTTTAATCAGTGCAAGTTAAAAGTGCTGATTAAATCCAAGATGATGGCATCTCTTTTGTTTGCTCTGTTTGTTGTGTATGTGCTTGTTTTTAATATTTGTGTGTGTTACACAAATAATATTAAACATATTAAATATTTTTTAATATTTAATATGTGTGTGTACTTGCAGGGCATCCGTTGTCATTCCAGAAGAAAAGTTGCCAGAGATGTACACTATTTTGAAGAGCATCCCTCACAGACAGGTGGAGGAGATGCAGAGACAGGTAAGAATGTGATTACAGCATCGTAGTCACAAAGAGAATGTGCGTTCATTGTGGTGTTTGATAGGTCATTTTCAGTTTTTGAGCTGGATCTTGGGTCTGTCCAAGGACTGAAAATTAAAGTGAAGACACTTTTTGTACAGTTCACTCTGTCATTTACTGCAAAAGTTTAAGCAGAAGTACAAAATACACGTGGAGGTGTTTGTGAAAAAATGGTCCCTCAACCCGCTGACAGTTACTAAACCATACCAAATGCTGTCAAAACTGATGGCTGAGTTCAATAGCAGCTGAGTCATTCTCAGACTAAATGCAAGCAACCCTCTCAGGTTTAATACAGGATGAAGGCAAGGTTAAAGGAGTCACAATCTCTCTTCTCCACTACATTTTTTCTTCCTTTCAATGGAGTGCTAGCTCCACTATGAAAATAACTGTTAGACAGGTGGGTTAATGCCAAAAACAATATTCCTGGAAGTGTGTGCTTTTGATTCTCTAAAGATGAAATTTCTCTCGCCATAGTAAATCATGATGAAAGCTAATTTTATGTATTGGTGATGTATCTTTATCCAAACAAATTGTTAACCGCACACTTTCGCTTTAATTTTTTCCCTTCAGCTTTTTCAGCTGTACACTTATATTAAACCGCATGGAATACATGTAAAGAGATATTTTGGTTTCACTCTGTTATAATTATGGTCTATATGTTGCCATGTAGAATACACTAAGATAGCCATAATTAATAATAATTGCATCCTGCTTCCATTGGCATTGGCTTTTTGAAGCCAATTGAATATTTCTCAATCTCAAGTTGAATATTTTGTGTGAGGAGAATGTTGTAGTTTAGTTCCACAGGTTTCTGGGTGGTGTTAGGACTTAGTGTGCAGAAACGCATCTTGTGCTGGAATTATGACATGGCACGAAGCCAGTGAGATATCAGCCCACACTTGAACACATCTTGATCTACTCCTTTCTTACTAGCCTATACCACCTCCAGACAGCAGAGCGATTGTATGGCTGCCATTGTACAAAAGAACCAGTTCTTGATATATACCTTACTTGGATTAAAAAAAAAAACCTACTACTTTGTTTTTGATCTTGCCAGAAAACAACCCCCTTGAACTTTCAGGGTAGGACTGCATTTTATGCAGAAAAAATGCAGAAGTATTGTAGACAGTTGTGAGGAATAGGTGTAGTGCAGCTTTTCTGCATTTTGGCCAATAGGGGGAGCAGCCAACTACTGTACTTCATGGTGTCATCTCCAAGTTTTTCAGCCTCCAGTTTGTGTGCGTGTTTTACACAGCGCTTATTACTTTTGCCTAATGGTCATTTAGTATTCTGAGTACATAGAAGGATGTTATTTGTTGTATTGGTAGTTATTTAGGACAAAATAATGCATTAAACTGCTGAATCTACAGTGTGAAATTTACAGCGGGACCAGTATAGTCAGACTCCCATAGCGAATGAGCCGGTTATTTTTAGTGAATCAAAACCATGCACTGCAAACTGTGTTGTCCAACTGATTCTCCATAATGAATGACTCTTATGAACCTGTTTCCAGAACTAATGAATTTTGTGAGCTGTTTTCTTTTTGGTGAATCTCAACCTGAAGTCCAGCCTATTTGTAAACTAATGACTCGTAAGCTGAAACATGTAAAACATTTTAAAACATGTAAATTAACTTTCTGTGTTACATTGGTTTTAAAGTGTCAGGAAACAGTGTCCTTATTTGCACATATATTTTTTATTTGAAGACATGATGCAATATGCGCGTATACACAGTGCTGGTTCATGTTTGGAGCAGGAGAGTATGTGAATGTCCGTAAAAACTTAAAACACGCTTGCTCCGGTCCGGATATGAACTGTGATCCGGGTCATTTTGAAAATTGAGTGTTCATCTGAGAGATAATGGGGAAATGTTTTTTCTTTTTTCCCTCAAATTTTTTCAAATAAAAATCAATCAGTCACAATGCAGACTGCACACAGATATGAAGAGGTTAAATTTGATTTGTTACGGGATGAGAGCATGAGTTTATTCTCTTGAATTATATGGAGAAACTTGACGTAAAAGCGTACTCTCCAGCCACGCCACTCCGAATTAACGCATATACCTCAATTTTGGTGACGTTGGTTCAACTTTGCTTTTTAAACCGGAAGAATTAAATGGCTTAGAAAAAATAACCACTTTTCCTTTAATAATAAGCATAATGAGTGCTAAGGCTTGAGACATAAATCAATGTAGTTACTGGCTGGTAGTTACTGGCAAAGATACTTTATGCCAATAATGTCAGTAGTATTTTATAAAAGTAAATAAATGAAATCTTAAAAAAAAATTGTTTGTGTAATATAATTTAATATAGTTAAGGTCCAATTTTTGGATTGCTTTTATGCCTTTAAAAGTCAGTGAAAAGTCGTCAAAAAGTTTATGTAATTTTATTTATTAAAATGATCTCATCATTTGGCAATAGAATTAATCTTCTTTTTTCTAAATATTTCTTTCTTAAAAGTGCTAAAGGAATTGTTTATGGAACCATTAGAGAACCAGAATCGTTAAGATGAACTGGAACCGGAATCATTCAATTCTTTATGATTCCCATTCGCAGTTATTATAGCAAAAGTTGTTTTATATAGAACAGTGTCCGGTAAAAGCGTAGAGAAAGGAATGTTTCTTGTATGTTCAAGAGTGTATTGTATGAACAACCTTAAGTGTTTCAGAAGAGCAGCCAATGTTTTCTTCTCTCACGAGACTCCGTCTCTTCCCTCCTCATAAAAATTCTTGCAAGCGTTCAAATGGGGCGGGTTCAGCACTTGGTGGGTGCGGTTTTCTCTCTGCCTTCTCCTGGTCAGAAAGGAAACTTTCATCACGAGCTGATTTATGGGCGGCTGCGCTCCCCTTGGGATCAGAAAGTCTTTTTGAATCCTCTTCCCCTCTCCATAAAAAGAAAAGCTGTTTTTGTGTAGTTGTATTTCTTTAAGGTTTAAGAGCCAGGCCCTTGGGGGCCGGTGGAAAGGGGAGTGACAGCGCTCTTCTAATGTGCTGAACTGAGTTCTGGGTTGGGAAAATGACAACAAACGGTTGGAATGGTCAGAGGGTTCCTCTGTTTCATCAGTTCTTTTTAAAGTGCCCCTATTATGCTATTTTAAAGGCCTCTAATTTTGTTTTGGAGGTCTCCTACGACAGGTTTACATGCATCAAAGGTCAAAAAACAGTTTCATTTTCTCATAATATACAGTACATTGCACATCACCGCATTTCACCACACACTGTAAAGACCTTAACGATGACGTTGATTTTACCATATCAATCCGAGCGTGAGTCTAATGATGAAACGTTGGAAGAACTAGTTATTCAACCCAAACCTCCATCGCAAGGACGACTTGAGCAGGACATTTCTCAGTAATACGCTACTCAGTTTGAGGTACATTATGAGATGTTGCAACTAATTCCTCGTCATCAGCATTAAAGGGATAGTTCACCCAAAAATGAAAATTAGCCTATGATTTACTCACTCTCAAGTCATCATAGGTGTATATGTTGTTCTTCTTTCAGACGAATACAATCGGAGTTATATTAAAAAATGTCCTGGCTCTTCCAAGATTTATAATGGCAGTGAATGGCCATAAAAGTGCATCTTTCCATCATAAAACTGCTCCGCACGGCTCCGGGGGGGTTAATAAAGGCCTTCTGAAGCGAAGCGATGCGTTTGTGTAAGAAAAATATCCATATTTAAACTTTACAAACTGTAATCTCTAACTTCCGCTAACTGTCGTACGTGCGTTCACGGGAGATTGGCGTTCCAGCGTATGACGTAGGATGCAGGCGTAGCATAAGTTCCGGTGACGAACGCAGAAGCGCAGAGGATAGAGCACAACAAAATTTGGCTCTCGCTAGAACTAGCATATTCTCACCGGAGCGTCCTACGCCATACGCTTGAACGCTAGTCTCTCGTGAACGCACGTACGACAGTTAGCGGAAGTTAGATATCATGGGCTAATTTTCATTTTTGGATGAACTATCCCTTTAACTAGTGTATGTCCGTCAACAAACCAGTGTGTACATTTCTAATTTATTGCGGTGCACATGTTGGAACTGTATCAATAATAGGGGTGTGAATCGTCACTGGTCTCACGATTCAGTTCTATTACATTATCATGTTAACAATTACAAACCGGATTCCAAAAAAGTTGGGACACTGTACAAATTGTGAATAAAAAAGGAATGCTATAATTTACAAATCTCATAAACTTATATTTTATTCACAATAGAATATAGATAACATATCAAATGTTAAAAGTGAGACATTTTGAAATGTCATGCCAAATATTGGCTCGTTTTGGATTTCATGAGAGCTACACATTCCAAAAAAGTTGGGACAGGTAGCAATAAGAGGCCGGAAAAGTTAAATGTACATATAAGGAACAGCTGGAGGACCAATTTGCAACTTATTAGGTCAATTGGCAACATGATTGGGTATAAAAAGAGCCTTTCAGAGTGGCAGTGTCTCTCAGAAGTCAAGATGGGCAGAGGATCACCAATTCCCCCAATGCTGCGGCGAAAAATAGTGGAGCAATATCAGAAAGGAGTTTCTCAGAGAAAAATTGCAAAGAGTTTGAAGTTATCATCATCTACAGTGCATAATATCATCCAAAGATTTAGAGAATCTGGAACAATCTCTGTGCGTAAGGGTCAAGGCCGGAAAACCATACTGGATGCCCGTGATCTTCGGGCCCTTAGACGGCACTGCATCACATACAGGAATGCTACTGTAATGGAAATCACAACATGGGCTCAGGAATACTTCCAGAAAACATTGTCGGTGAACACAATCCACCGTGCCATTCGCCGTTGCCGGCTAAAACTCTATAGGTCAAAAAAGAAGCCATATCTAAACATGATCCAGAAGCGCAGGCGTTTTCTCTGGGCCAAGGCTCATTTAAAATGGACTGTGGCAAAGTGGAAAACTGTTCTGTGGTCAGACAAATCAAAATTTGAAGTTCTTTTTGGAAAACTGGGACGCCATGTCATCTGGACTAAAGAGGACAAGGACAACCCAAGTTGTTATCAGCGCTCAGTTCAGAAGCCTGCGTCTCTGATGGTATGGGGTTGCATGAGTGCGTGTGGCATGGGCAGCTTACACATCTGGAAAGGCACCATCAATGCTGAAAGGTATATCCAAGTTCTAGAACAACATATGCTCCCATCCAGACGTCGTCTCTTTCAGGGAAGACCTTGCGTTTTCCAACATGACAATGCCAGACCACATACTGCATCAATTACAACATCATGGCTGCTTAGAAGAAGGATCCGGATACTGAAATGGCCAGCCTGCAGTCCAGATCTTTCACCCATAGAAAACATTTGGCGCATCATAAAGAGGAAGATGCGACAAAAAAGACCTAAGACAGTTGAGCAACTTGAAGCCTGTATTAGACAAGAACGGGACAACATTCCTATTCCTAAACTTGAGCAACTTGTCTCCTCAGTCCCCAGACGTTTGCAGACTGTTATAAAAAGAAGAGGGGATGCCACACAGTGGTAAACATGGCCTTGTCCCAACTTTTTTGAGATGTGTTGATGCCATGAAATTTAAAATCAACTTATTTTTCCCTTAAAATGATACATTTTCTCAGTTTAAACATTTGATATGTCATCTATGTTGTATTCTGAATAAAATATTGAAATTTAGAACTTCCACATCATTGCATTCTGTTTTTATTCACAATTTGTACAGTGTCCCAACTTTTTTGGAATCGGGTTTGTAGATTCGATATCACGATGCATTGCATCCTCATTTTTTATATTACAGCACATGGCTACATTTTTGTCAATGAATACAAGCAGTCAGATATATGAATTCCCTTTTTATTTTGTCTGCTCCAAGAAAGTACACTTCCTGAATGTAGCAAACATCAAACACTACTTAAGTCTGAACACCACAGACGACAGGACCATTTTGAACTAACAAACACTAGTAAATACTAAAAGCGAATGAAACTGTCAAGTAGTGTCCTTAAGTTACAATAGCGCTCACACACACTCGCCATTTTACGCTAGTGCAAGAAGCGTGTATGTGAAAAATGATGTCAGAGAAACGCCAGTAGGCAATAACGGCTATAATCGATTATGGTCTATTACTGCATCGATGCAGAATTGTCCACGTCTGCATCGCGATGCATCGATGCAACAATTAATTTCAACACGCCTAATCAGTAACAGTGCATACGTTAGCCCAACACTAACGTGAATGACTGATGCAACATAAATTGCTCCATCCTTTATCTTTACTCAAAGTAGTAAGAACGACAGACAATCTGCATTATTAGACACAGTTTTAGGTAATAGTAGCCCACAGCTGCTTACAACTATTTCAGTAAGGCAGTAATAATGTGAGTTAGCTGGAAACCTACACAATATAAAACACAAAACTACATATTTTGAACACCCGGTAGAAAATATATACATCAATAATTATTCATACTTACAGTTTGTGATTCTGAGGAGCAAGCTGGTCCAAATAAACTGGGTACTGACCCATCTTTCAATAGCAAGCGTTTTTGCGAATCCCGCGTTGAATCGCGAGATTTGAGAAGCAGTCGTCAGTAAAATGACGTTTGAGGGCTGGTCAAGTTGTTTCGCGGGTGGACAACGTACAACATAACATTATGCAAATGTTTTTTCTAGTGACATAACCGTCATGCAGTAGGATTCGAAATACAAACGGCTCATATAGGCGGTTCGATTATTTCTTTTGGAAGGCGATAATTTATGCACTTTCGACTTTACAACATTGCAGAACGTTTACATTCACAAACAGCTATATTACAATACACACTGCATGAAAGGGAATATTTGAAAAACCATAATAGGGGCACTTTAAAAGAGAGACCATTAGAGCTCTCTGACGTTGTTCAGTAATTGGCCCAGGAAAGTGTAGGAAAGCCATTATTCTTTTTTGCAATACTCACCCTGGTCTCATTTGACTCTTTGTAGTTGGACCTAATCTGACACTGTTTGCGGTCAGGCCAGGTAATGAGGCTGCCCCCAGCATGCACTTGGTTGGCCCTGTTAAAGAGAACAGGGTCAAACAGGACCAGGAAGGGTGGAGCTGGGTCACTGCGGCATGGCGCCTCCTAGCAGGAGATAGCACTGTTTTATGGGTAATTAACTCTTATGTGCTCCTCGCCCCTCACTGCTGGAGCCTTGGGTTTGTTAATGGATCGGCAGCGGAGGGCAAAGAGTGTGTGTTCTTGTATTGACAGATTATTTATAGATTATTATTTCTTTTTAAAGAACAGGGTTTCATTTTTAAAGCTTTAAGTCGGGTTGAATTTACGCCAGCTGCCAGACTTTTGTAGTAACTGGTAAAAGTATTGGCTATTTTATTCTCTAATGGTATTATGGAAATTATTTCATATTTTAGGTCGCTAAGATTTTTAAAAATGTTCTAAAGCCCCTTATCCTCACCAAGGCTGCATTTGTTTGATTAAAAATACAGTGAAAACAGTAATATTATCTTTTCTATTAATATGTTTTAAATTTTTATTTATTCCATGTGATGGCAAAACTGAATTTTCAGCATCATTACTCCAGTCACATGATCCTTCAGAAATCATAATAATATGCTGATTTGGTGGTTAAGAAACGTTTCGTTAACATCATCAATGTTGAGAACAGTTGTGCTGCCCAATGTTTTTGGGGAATCCTTGATAAATTTCTTCTTTTTTTTTTTTTCTCCTCAGGATTCTTTGACTAGAAAGTTCAAAAGATTAGCATTTATTTGAAAAATATTTTTGTCGGTGTAAAATTATTTACTGTCACTTTTGATTAGTTTAATTAATTTCTTCAAATAAAAAAAAAAGAAATTTGTACAAGAGTACTATCGTTTTCTGTATACATCAGCATTATAGTAGCATGGCAAATGTGAATACATCGCAGTACGTCCCTGTGCTGGTGTGGAGTAAAATGACCTGACCTCTGCTCTTAAACTTTAGCTGCAGTCTCAGTGCCACTTGAGTGGAAAAGTTAAAAGACTGATAGTCTAAAGGGCTCATAACCACCTGGAATGGTCCCTGCAGTCATGTCACCAGTGTTTTAATGGGCTGTTTTGCCTTTGAAAGTGTGTAGGGGTCATAAAGGCACGAGCAGGATGGTGGGAGTGAAAGGATGTGAGAGGCCTTATCTTTTGCCTTTGGTTTGTATCTTTCACATGGTTTTTGTGTGCGTATATATTTCTGTTTATCAGTTGGTCTGTGCTTTGCTGCTCTTCCCACAAATATTTGAATGCCTTGCCGTTTATTGTTTCCTAGGCCCGCTGGTTCTGGGAAGCCTACTTCAGCTCCATGAAGGCTATTGGCATGACGACTCTCCAGATCATTAATGATCGCATCTACCCATATGCAGCTCGTACCTACGAAGAGTGGAACAATCCTCCTGTAGTTGTAAGTAACCTTTTTGGTCTTTTTTTTTTTAAATGCATATTCACAGTGGATTTTTAAATGTAAAATGAGTTTCTCCAAACTGGTCACGTTATTTAGAGCCGTATCCTGAAGTATAATCCAAATTCTATAAGATTGAAGTCTGTTCTGAGTAATTCAGAGTGATTTATTTTATTTATTCATTTATTTATTTGATTATTTATTTTTATTTTGCACTCTACAATAATGTATACCAGGTCTTTATTGGTGACTTTTTTGCTGTTTGAATAATAACCGGCTCTAACAACAACAAAAGAGATTTGTTGCAGTACTATATTTTGATGTAGATGTGAAGTAGTTAATTGAGATGCATTGATTCATTGATGCATATCTTGTCCTGCATGTGTTCGACACAGATTTAGACTAGGTGTAAATAGGCCTTTACCCAAAGCAAAGTGTTAAATTTTTATCCAGTTCTTGTTCTTTTATAGAAACTGATCCTTGTGGTGTGTAAGGACATTAAATGTTTTTTGCAGAAAACTGTCCATGTTCTTCTCTAAATTTAAAGCCTAATTTGTATGTTAGATCAAGATACAATGTATGGTTAAGTGAGAGAGTGTGCTTGTGCCCTTAAAAAAAGGAGTGGGCCTGTACTTTACAGCTCCGTGTCATTTCACATGGCGTCACTCTAGTAGTGGCAGCAGACAGCTTTGTAAAGACAACATTGCACATTGGTGTGAGCTTCAGAATACTGCAACGTCACATGAAGGGCGTCTGTCTGTCTGTCTGTCAGTACTCTTCTGAGCACAATTCCAGGCTTGTAACTTGCTGTGTGCCAAAAACTGACTAATCAAACTTCTCTCTGATTTTGTATGCAGTCAAAAATTAGACCAGAAATGAGAGAGGCGTGGAGTTCATTAGGGGTTTTGTTGAATGTTGTTGTTGTTCTTCAATAGTTCTCACGAGTTCTCATCGTCTCGTTACCATTCAGATCAGATGGAAGGATCCAGACCCCCAGGAGGCTAATAGTCCCGTCTCTGTATTTTGACCGCTAGCATTACGGGAAATATTAAATACTTTCTGAATGTTCAGTAAAAACATGCTGAGCAGAATCGGAGCAGTACATAAATCTAGTGCATTTCTTGTTCTGCTTCCCTATATCCACCGGGACATAATTGAAAGCACATTTCTCCAGCTCTGCCTTAGGAGACGTCATCAGGACAGGCAGCTTTTTGTGCTTGACTTCTGAGGGAACTCGCATTCAGCCTCTGCTAACCAAAGAATGCTTTATGTTCCATCATACATTTATTATCTGTGAAGAATTCTTAACATCAATCGTTTTTGGGATGCCAGGTTGAATTTTTAAATGCTGAAATAACTGGAAAGGTTAATAGTGCTGAAAAAATAAGCTCCTACTTCATATGTGTGATTTGTAAATGTGCATCTTTCATGTGCCCCAATGATGTATACATTTCTCATCCTATTTCTTCCTTGCATTGAAAAAAGTGCAGGCACTGTTCATCTGTTTGAGGGACGAAAACTAAAGCAACGTGACCTCTGCCTGTTCTCGACAGTTCAAATCTCCAGGAAGCCGCTGCCACTTAGAATGCAGGTCTTATTTTAGCCCAGTTTCTGTGATGTTAGCAATCGCTGCCCATCAGCTTCAATGAGAATCTGGAGGTAAATGTTCTGCGCACTGAGCCTTTGCAATTGAACAGGCGTCCATGCTTTCATCTGGGTTCCATTTTCGACTAATCCCAAAGCTGTACTAGTATGATCCCAGCTGCAAGACTCGCCAATCCCCTTCGGCCCACATGAAACGGCCTGCAATCCCTCACCGTCACTCGAGCCGCCTGTAACCTCCTCTTCACGTATGACAAAAGAATACTGTTGCCCAATAACAAGCTTTTCATGAGTAATTATACCTAACCCACACACTTTCGTACCCGAGATAATAACGGCCTTGTCTTTAGGTGGTGAAATTCCTCTTCGTACCATGTATTTCAAAGTATAAATGAAGAGATTCAAATGGGACTTTTGGCATGGAATTTCAGATCTTGGAGAGTCTGGCTGGCTTTGGTTTGAGCAAATCTGCCTTTACAGAAACAAGCCAAAAGTTGAGAACCCGGTCATTTAAGGCTTGTTCCAAATAGCAGGTGAACACTGACTAACCGCAAGCAAATATTCTGGCATTGATTGTCGGAATAAAAAATTAGTCTTGTTTTCCTGCTTATTTACTTTAACAAATCACAAAGACTCAACATATGCCGAACCGCACTGGAGCCTGCCCAATTAGATCAGAGCGTTCTGACCGAGCTTATACGCACCACACCCCAGTGTTCTTCTTTATTCTTCTTACCACTTATATGTCACAGTGGTACTTTAATTATTTCCCCCTCTGCTTTTGGTGTCCATGTCAGGCACCTCAAAGAAATTTCCATTGGCGTATAAAGTTTGTTTTTTATTAGCAGGATGGTTGACTGATGTTGTATGAAGGACGGCTGTGTCCATGGTGACAGACCGTGGCGGACGCTACGAGGGAGCTGGTTAACCACGACTCTCTATTTGCGGGCACCTTCAGCAGCTGCTGTATGGGAGGGTGAAATGGGCCCACGGCCTTGCTGTAGGCTATCAGTGCCATAGAATCTCTTCTTGCGGGTTGCATTTTGTGGACCCTTTGAGTTTTTATTTTAATTAAATTCACGCTTTGATTAAAGGAAGTGTCATTAGTACTGTTATTAGGAAAACTTGAGCAAAATTTTAAATGAAGGCCTCACACCAATAGTGAGAATTTTACATAGACGAATTTAAAGGTTTAGTGTTTTTTTTTTGGTAATAAATAAAAACGTAATTGCAACTTTTTTAGCCAAATCCAGTCTAAATCACTTCAAACCAAGTCCAATGCTGAATTTTCCGTATGCGTTGGTGAGTTTTTGAAAATAAAAATTGAATTAGTCTTCCAATTAAAAGTGAAGCAGTCTGTTCTTTTTTTTTTTTGCTGGAGTTACAGGAGCTTTTTGTTATTTGTCGCTTTGTTTTGTGTCTCTTCTCCACTGACAAAGTAGAAGAGACCACGAAACGACAAAGAAAGTCTGTGTACTCGGTCTACGTTCAGTCCTTATCCTTCAGGCCAATAAACAGCAGTCTTCATGACCGCATCAGAGGCCCTTTAAGCACTCGCAATATTTACTTTACAGCGTCACTTGATCTGGGTTCCAGTCCGTGCATCTTTGGGAGTTTACGGGCTGTTTTAAAGCGGGCCAGGAAGATGAGCCAAGCCCCACACTGGCAGGAGACAGCCGCTGACGCCGATAGCGTCCCAGCACCCCTGCTTCACCCCGGTCCTACCAGGACTCATCTGCACCCCTGCTGCACCAGAGTTCACTGGAGTGCAGTCATAAAATTCCACTCTCGACAAAACGGCTCAGGATAAATGGCAACAAAAGAGATCCAAATTAGATTCGGAATTGTGCTCATTAATAGGTGTATCACTTTACATTAAAACCTGAGCTTGCTTTGGTGGTGGTCTAATGGATTAACAGCCACAGTAAACAAGTTTTATGCATACTTAAACTGTTGAAGAAGCATACGGAATTCAGAAGGATTAATATAAAATACTAATTTTAGACAAAATGCAGTTAGCACATTACGAGAGCAAGTTTAGATCTTATATCTAACTATTTACAGCTCATGGCTTGAGTATGTCCATAAATAGTTCAGAATATCATGAATTGGTGAGAAATTTTTGGTCTGAAAAATATTCTCTGTAATAGAGATCTCTCTTTTGGAGCGGTGTAGATCTAGCTCATCAGTAATAGACAACTATTGTTGATGGTCTCTTGATAAGATTAAAAGTACTAAGTTGGTGTTGACTACACCTAACGGTAATGGCAATTGCTGTTCTATAAATGCTTTACACTGGTATTAAGTTCTCAGTTTCTACTTGTTTTGTAGGAAGGGAAATATTAAGGCCATTGATGTTTTGACCAAGCTTCAGAGGATACCATATGTTTGCATTTTATTTCAAGAAGAACACAAGGAATTTTAACATTCTAATCAAATTCAGATACATAACAGTTAACAGGAAAAGGATGGATGGATGCCATGGAATGACAAAGAGCCTGAGGCGAGGAAGTATTTAATTTAGCTCTTAATATCTGACCAGAGTGTATTGGATCTTCACATTGTCTTCATTTGCTCTCCGCCAGATTTCACTCAGGTCAGCTAAGGAAAACATTCTCTCTGAATCCATCCACTTATTGAAATTTAGTCTACAAAGAATGTAGCACCTATGCACACAAAGCCTTTAGTGGATTAAACTGCGATAGGCGTTTTACAGGACTGTCATGATAGAGATGCTTTATTGGGTAGCTTCAAGTCCTTGGTTATAGAGTAAAATTCTGGCTGAAAGTACTTAATCTTATTTTACTTTTTGCCAAAGACTGAAGGAAGTGGGCGAATGCTTTGGCACAATGAAAGGTCATGGCATGCTGCTCCAGCTGTTTGTTAACTCTGCTCTAAACTTTGTTGGTTATGTGCTCGACATTCCATGCCACTTTTAATCACCTACCCACCACTGCTGGTTATTAGCATTCTCAGTAATCTTTAAATTTTATAGCCCATGCATGTTTCCAAATAAAGCCATGTTTTGGCTGAGGCTGCTGATTATCTTACTGCACTTCAGGTCATTAAAAAAGTCATGGAAATGCTTGCATTTATTGTAAAGATAAGAAAACCAGTGCATTGAATTGAGTTTCCCACTGATTTATTTAAATTGGTTGTGTTTTTTCCCAACAGAAATGGTCAAGTGTGAACAGCCCACTTTTCCTTCCTCTCATTCCGCCACGCTCACCTGGGTTCACGGCTGTGGTGTTGACATATGATCGAATCGAAAGCCTCTTTAGGGTCATCACTGAGATCTCCAAGGTGCCAAGCTTGGCCAAACTACTGGTGGTGTGGAACAACCAGAACAAGAGCCCCCCTGAAGGTTAGTGTCACGTTGTTTGAACTTAGGGAGGCATTATATCTGTAACATATTTTGGTGTTTCTGTAATTTTTGTAATTTACAATGTAATTTAATGTTAAATCCCTGAAAATAGAGACATATTTCAATCTCTGTATTTTACTCTGTATGTAAAATTAAGACTTTTTTTTAGTTACTATTTGTAAATGTTTTAACTAGTCCCCTTTTCTTTGTGTTATGATTTGATGAATAGTATGTGTGCAATGGTGTTTGTATGTCTTCCAGGAGATTGTTATTCTCCTACCAGGCTGTTGTAAATAAGTATTTGTTCTTAACTCTTTCCTCGCCAGCGTTTTTAAAAAAAAGTTGCCAGCCACCTCCAGGGTTTTTGATCATTTTCACAAAAATGTAATGGCCCATAGAATATTTTGTTGTATAAATATCTGAGCATGCAATATATCAAAAGAAAGAGCAGACCCACTGCTTTTAAACAAAAAAAACCGTTTTATTCTAGCTTCATGCATTCCTTTTTTGTCAACACTTAAATATGGGTAAGTTTCATTAAAAAAAGCAACATTTTGAACAAAAAGCTGAGAAAATCACGTTTTTGTCAAAGACTACATCCAGATCAGATTCAGAACGATGATCAAAACACAGATGGAGTAGATGGAGTCCATCAACACCCCTAATGCTTGCACAGTCCTATAGCTCGTTCTGGGTCGACATTTCATTCAGTAACATAGTTTTGATTTATATGATGTTTAATGTTGATGATCACGTTATTTTACATATGCATCTGCTTACATACGATCGCTTGTTTTTTTGCGTCTTCTTCGCCTGTGTTTTGATCAGGAGATTCTGTACTCATTCAGAAGATGCGTAATAGCGCCCCCTAACGTATAACAGTGAAAACACGGAAACTCGGAAAATTTCGTGTTTGGCAGGGATGCGTTTTCTCACAAATAACGGAAAATTCTGTGTTTTTGGCGGTGGCTTGCCTGGTTAAATAAAGGTTAAATAAAAAACAAACATTGTGATAGCCCATATTGGCAGGTATTAGATATTTAATTGCTCATGTCCCCTATTTTTACTTTTAGATAACTTTTGTTATTATGGTAACACTCACTTAAGTTAATCTTTAAAACACTAAAAACTTATTTGAGCAAATATTTAACAAATATAAAAAACAATTAATATCCCTTGTTCATACTGTATATGAAAATGTTTTGATGCCTAAATTAACTTTTAGCATTTAAAATGATTGATTTTAGTTTGTATTATTGATATTTCTTTTAGACAATATAGAACATAGAAACAGTATAGAATTTTAATATCAGACATTTTTGTTATTGGCCATAGCATGAAGAAAATTGACACTATAATAATTATTATTTCACTGAAGTTCACTGCCAGAACTTCAATATCAGTGCCATAACTAAAAGAGATAAGAGATAACTAAATCTACACTGCTGTACTGACAGCTTTAGTTATTAAAGAATGAAAATGTGACACCAGTATGAAATGCCGTTGTGTGGCTCTCACAAAAGACATGAAACCCCTGATATGGAACAGATGAATGATAAGCTAGTGAGTTGCCAAATCGTGTTCCTCTTGAGGTTGGAGAATTGAAAGCATGATGTGCCTTGGTCTGGGGCCAGACCTTTCTGGTTTATCTTCAGATACAGAGTGAGAACCCAAGCCTTTGGTACATCCACAGGCATATGGCTGCACGTGAGGAGACAGCAGAAATGTGGCTTTTCTCATCGACTGTCTGTAAGCTGTTGATGTCTACGAGTCCTCTTACACCAGACTAGACGAATTAAGTGTATTTTAATTCATTTTGATATATGGCCTGTTTTCACCAGATGTCCACCCTTAAACTTTATTGTCAAACCGAAAGGATCATTTCAATAACAGTCTTCCTTTCCTACAGCTGTGGTCAAATTTATGGCCCATTAGACATGTCAAAATAAGCTGATATTAGTAGTTATTTATTGTGGCTCTGCCTCTAATAATACTGCTTAACAAGGCGATTAGGTATGCGTCCGTTTATGAAGTCCCTGGGAAAAAAAGAGGAATGGGGAATTAAATATATTCTCTCTATAGATTTGAGTAATGCCATTATGAAGGGAAATACTTTGAAGTAGACTAATGGTTCTGTGTTGCCTTTGATTAGAGGCGTCAGTGAAGCCGGGCTCAAGCTTTGTGACCCATTAGAATTAACAAGGTCTGTTCACGGGTCAACCCGGGGCTCAGGACCTGATGAGGATGGATTTCCTCCACACCCTTTTCCATCGCTGATTATGTTTGTTTATTTCGAGCAGCCTTAGCTGCCCAAATCTTGACTGTTTGTCATTTTAATGAGGTGCTGGGGAACTCTGACAAAAGGATTGCGTCTAGGGAGTTAAACAATTGACTTAATACACTCGGAGGGGAGAAGAACTTTTATTTGGTGGTGTCACAGGGGATATAATTTGCTAAAGCTCTTTTAAAATGTTCATATATAAAGTACAGCCCAAGTGAAATTTCAGTACCGGGCAAGGAAGTGATTACTGGCCATTAAAAAAAAAACACGTTGTTCGGTGCAGTCGAGATTGCTGCTTGTTCTTATGGTGGAGCTTTATGATGTGTGAACATCTAAGTTTGTGCATTGTGCCGCTCTGGATTACGCCAGTTAGGTTTAGTTGTTAAAATGTTTCTTGTCTTTGTAGTCCATCTTGTCTGTGTTTGTCTTTGTCTTAGTTGAAAACACTGTGCCTTGGATGTGGTGACAGTATCAGTTTACTTGCATGTGAAGATCTGGCTCTTCTTTCAGCCTTCGTCTGGGGCCAGGAAGGTTTTCCGGCAGTTAGGAAATACTTTTTTTTTCCCCCTTCATAGTTTGTTGTGTGATCTTGTGGAAGTACACTGTAGGCTGAAATGCTTCGTCCTAACGGAGATGAGCTCATTCCAGATCTCCGGAGATTTCCAGGGTCTATACCCTGGCTTTGGGGTAGCAGTATAATTGCAGACTCTCCTAGTCTTAGGGTCTCTGTATTTGAGTTCCAATAGACTCTCTCTCGTCAGTTTTATTAGGTGACACCGTGCCCCATCTGTCTTATGCGTGCTCTGAACTCTTCCCAAGCCCTTACACAACTGAAAATAAAGAGCGTTGTCTCTTCTGCCCTGAGAAGAATGTAAGTGCGGTCAGATTCATATGTGCTTTTACTCAGTGATGTGTTTAGATGTATCCACCCACGCTCTCTTTTCCACAGTTGCTGCCATCTCTCATAGTTTGTCATCTTCTCTGAAACCGACAGTGTATTATTATTAGCTCACTGTTTTCTTTTTCTCCTTCGCTCTGTAACAGAGTCGCTGTGGCCCAAAGTCGCAGTACCTCTTAAAGTGGTCCGCACCAAAGAAAACAAGCTCAGCAATCGCTTCTTCCCCTTTGATGAGATCGAGACAGAAGCTGTTCTGGCCATTGATGATGACATCATCATGTTGACCTCAGATGAGCTTCAGTTTGGATATGAGGTAGTGAAAGCACCAAATCCCTGCTTCCATACTTCTACTTGCTACGAAAAACATGAACTACACTGAACATTCCTCTAACATGGCACATGCACTACTGCTTAAAGGTTTGGGGCCAGTAAGATTTTATTTTTATTTTTTTATTTTTTTAAAATAAATTAATACAGTAAGGATGTATTATGCATTTTTTTCAGCAAGGTTGCAAATCATTTTTTTTTAAAAATACATTTTAATGTTACAAAAGATGCTGCTCTTTTAAACTTTTTTCAGGTTTCTTTGATTAATAAAAAAAGCATCATCGTTTCCACAAAAATTGTAAGGAAGAAATAAATACATTTCGCCCTAGATACTTAGAGTTTGTTTGGAGCATTTGATGTTTGCTTCGGAACTTGGTGCATTTTCCCCCTTAGTTCGGTTGCACAATGATGATAGAGCAGAACTGTGATCCCAGAACCTCTTTGGGTCACTCCTACTTAAAATTGAGATTACATGCATCGCAGGATCCTCTATTGCCTAAATCTGTGCTCGGCATCTCAAAGCATTCCTTACAGTTGAAGTCTCTATTTTTTATAATTTAGCTTTTTATATGTGAAGGATGACAGGAAAAGCAATGCTGTCCATGGCTACAGGCTTGCCTTCAACTCACCTGCAGGCATTTATACACTATTGAGCGAATGAAGTGTAATTTATGGATAATTGTATGAAATGGAAGACAGCTTTAGACATGGCTGCCTGGCTAAAACACTAGCTGCTTATGCCACTCATGAATGACATTCAAGAATTTCTACATCATAGCCTGTAGGCCTGCCTGTCATTTTTGGGATTAACAAACCATTAGATTTAAACTTCATTGATTTAACCTTTGATATCCATGGTTTAGCATCCTTTGAACCCAGTGTTATCTAAATGACTGTAATTGTTGAACAATTTACTGATCTTTTATGGTCTTAGCATTTGTGAAGGCTTATATTATGTCTCAGATATACTGTGTGTCTGTGTGTAGGTATGGCGTGAGTTCCCAGACAGGCTGGTTGGATATCCCGGACGGCTCCACTTATGGGACCATGAGATGGGCAAGTGGAAATATGAATCTGAGTGGACCAATGAAGTGTCAATGGTCTTGACTGGAGCTGCGTTCTACCATAAGGTACTGCACAAATCCGTCATAGACTCTGTCACCTCCATCCAGGGTTGCTTTCTGACAAAATCATTTTCTCAGTGTCTCCATCCTTCCTCAGTGGTGTCCTTCAGAGATCAAGAGAGGTTATCTCATTTGTTATTCAAAACCCTCAATGATGTTCAGCTTTCTCTTCTAGTATCCATTTCTTCACTCATCTCTACTCAGTTTTTTTTTCCATCAAAATGGCTGATTATGCTTCTCGTCAAAAAATGTAACGTTTATTTTTCCTTTCCAGTACTTCAACTATCTCTACACGTATAAAATGCCTGGAGACATCAAGAACTGGGTGGATGCTCATATGAACTGTGAGGATATTGCCATGAATTTCCTTGTCGCCAACATCACTGGAAAAGCCCCAATAAAGGTAACATAACCTCAGAGTTCGATATTGTTAATGCCTGTTGTTTTGGTTCTACTACAAAGGGGCTATCATGGATTTTTCATGCTTTTTTGAAATAAGAGTACACATAGTTTTTTTTTAGTTCACCCAGATCACTAATGAAAACGAATATCAAAAACCGCAATCTTCACTGTATTTTCCTACATGTACTCCCATTCAAAAGTTAGGGGCCGGTAATGTGTTTTTGAAAAGTCTCTTATGCTTAACAGGGCTGCATTTATTTGATCAAAAACACATTAATTTAGTGCAATATTATTACAAGTTAAAACAAATAATTTAAAACCACAATCATCAGCCATTACTCCAGTCTTTAGTGTCACATGATACTTCAGAAATCATTCTAATATACTGATTTGCTGCTCAAGAAACATTTCTCGTTTGTTATCAATGTTGAAAACAGTTATGCTGCTTAATATTTTTGTGAAAATGGTAAAGCTTTTTACTAGATTCCTTGATGAATGGAAAGTTCAACAGCATTTATTTGAAATAGAACTCTTTTGTTGTAATGTTATAAATGTAATAATTACTGTCAATTTTGATTAAATTTAATGCGTTCTTGCTGATTTTTTTTTTTTAATTAATTTCTGTGAAAAAAAATAAAAATAAATACTGAAAGCCAAACTTTTGCAACCATTGTGAGTGCATTAACACAATGTTAATATTGCAGATTATTAAAGCTTACATTTAAAGAGTCAGACAAATTGACAAATAGGTTATTAGATCATGTTTTGGATGTAAAAAAAATATGATCACTTAAAAATGAATGTGGGCGTTCCCTAAAAGAATGCGGACATTCTGACAGTGTGCTCTGTCTCTGATCAGCCTTCGCCCTTCTCCTCCAGCCTCTACAGTCTGTAGTCTACAGTGACTCTGTCCAGGTTCTGTTCGGCCTGTAAAGCCCTGGCCTTAACCTCTGTTATCTGGGTGTCACTGTCTGCCTCTCTCCTGCTCGCTCTGTTTTCCTAAGCTCACTGGGGCACATTCATTCTGCAGTCAGTTACGCCATGAACCTTCTCCCCTCTCTCCTCCACATCCCCACATCACCCACACCTCCTAGTGCCCCAACCCCAGGCTCCCACTGTGGAGAGTGTCAGTCAAGTGTGTGTGTGTTTTTGGAGGAGGAATGGGGTAGAGGGGTCGTACATCATTCGTCTAATGAGCGCGGCAGATACGGTCGTTTAGCTAGGCCACGGGCACCGACGGTTCTCTCATTACATCTGACTTATATGACCTGTCATCAAGTCTTCTCCTCCCACCCAGCTCCCAAACACACACACACACACACACTCTTCACAGAGGCCCATCATTGCAGCCCCAGCTCATTATTAAACAACCTTATCGATGTTGTGTCAGATTCTGTTGTTTTTTAATATAAGGAGTGTGTCATGATTTCTCAGCATTAAATTGTGAGCTACAGACACATGTAGGTCAGATCATTTTGAGGTAAGAACAGATAAAACACTTTTTTTGTTTTGTTTTATGCACTATGTAAAAAAGGAAAGTCTCTGCTTCCTTATAATATAAGTGCCATAAATAAATAATAAATATTCCAAACAATTTTCAGGCATTTTTTGACAGTTACATTTATTCAAACATATATCAGTAACAGGTTGAATAAAAATGTATAGCATTTATAATATAGTCTATATATTTAACATATATTTATATATGTTCATATAACACATATATATTTACAATTGTAGCTTTATACTTTTCAAAAGTAGAGTATAGTCGAGCTAATCAGCTTTCCTGAGATAAATGTTTTGTTGATGCCTTGATTAGGCAATTGCAGTACAACTTACTTGAAAAGTATGTTCTCTCATGTATATTTAATTATTCCTTCAGATGGCTATTCATGTTTTTTTCATGCTACAACTAGTGATAGAGGAAGAGATTATTGGTTGATGTGCGCTCCTTGTCACACCATGTTAATGAGCATCAAAACGACATTTATTGTTTGTTTGTTTTTTGTTTTTTTCAAAAAAGGCTCTTACAAAGAATGCCAAATGCCACCTTCTGACATCTAACCCTTAATCAACTCATTTTATTTTAGATAAATGGCAAACAAAATGAGAAGAATAAATACCAAATTATTTTAAATAAATCCTGTGGTGGGAGAAATACCGTTTAAATACCATTGCATCTGTATTATGTATTTTATATGGCATTCCAGACTAACTCTTAGTATTTATGCAAGAACCACCAAATGTCAAAATTGTTGCAGCACTTCATTGACTGAAAAACATATATTTGGTCTGTCATGAGGCAATGATTTTTATCAGGACAAACTTTGAAGGATTTGTTTTGTAAGATGGACAACATAACGTTTTACAATTAATTAATTAATTTATATATATATATATATATATATATACACACAAAAACAAAACTTGTGGCTTCCACATAAAAACTAGTGTCACATTTGTTTTTGTTTTTTTTTCTCTTTACTCTAGGTTACTCCTCGGAAAAAATTCAAGTGCCCAGAATGCACAGCGATTGACGGGTTGTCCCTGGACCAGACGCACATGGTGGAGAGGTACAGTATAACCAGGGATTCCCTTTAGTTGGGCAGAGTGGGCTCTGGCTTCATTCTTGGCATCTGAAGCGCATTGTGGGTTTCACCAACAATTAGCTCATTGTAGCTCAGTACAGGAGATACTTTCCTGTGCTCTGAGATCAAAACATACAGATTCACTGGGCCTTACGAAAAACTTTCCTTCTCAAAGAACTGTGACTTTCCTCTCTGTCAGAGGTTCACCACAAATCATTAATTCATTCTGAGTTTCAATTCAAGTATGAACCAAGCGAAGCACGCATCAGAAAGGCTTGAATTGATTTTCCTTGAAAATCACAACCGTTTCCTCATCCGCTGAAGCATAGTCTCGAGTCTTGATGATTGGTTTCATACTTCCAAGCTGTTTTTGAGGAATTAAAGCAATAGTCTGGTGGACTCCGAAGCAGCCTTCGAGAGAGTGTTTGACCTTGAAGTGAATACGGAATGGTGGCAGCCAATCAAGGGCTCCTTTGACTGCTGAACCTTTCCAGGGGTCACACTTGCTTAGAGCCTCTGGTTATGCTTCTCTCTCGATATGTGTCCTGGGAATGCCCGTTGTTTTACTTTGTGCATGTATCTCATGATTCAGATGACTCTAGAACACTGGTTATTTTCTACCATGAATGTTTTTTCTCAACAGAGCCATTTTTGGAAGGCAAATTTTGCTGTATTATCCACGTTGCCCATTTTCCTCCACTCTCTCAGCCTCTTTTTTTTTTTTTTCCTTTCCAGGTCTGAGTGCATAAACAAATTCGCCTCTGTGTTCGGCACCATGCCTCTGAAGGTTGTCGAGCACCGTGCCGATCCTGTACTCTATAAAGACGACTTCCCAGAGAAACTCAAAAGTTTCCCCAACATTGGTAGTCTGTGACACTACCACAATGACTCTTTCCCACCACTTTCATCTCTCAAACAGGCTATGGGCACTCCAGGATTTCTCTTTCTCGTTCTGTATCTGACCTAATGACTTTTGAGGAGTGCCGTTTCAATGGTGGTGTGATGGGAGCTGACACACTGTATAACTTATTACCATGTTTTCACTCTTGAGAACAGTTGCTGAAACAGGACGACACATCAAGGTGGTTGATGATTTCTGTGAGGATGAGTCAGAGCTTGGGTCTGTCTGTCAATCACAAACTGAAACCTTGCTTGTGGTTGACGGTATATCTGTGTGAGGAAAGTGAACACACAGAGAAGTACCACAGCCCACTGGTAAACAGTGGGGGATATATTAATGTAATTTTACATTTATAGTTTATTGTGTTTTTTTTATTTTATTTTAATGACATGCATTATGCTGAACAAATTGTTGCATAACTTTAACTGAATATCTAGGGTGTTGGGATGGGGCTATTAGTTTGTACATGGGATATTGTTTTGCACAGTCACTGATAGTGATTTTAATACTACAGTTTGAGTTATATCAGTTTGACATTTTATTTTATATTCCATTGCTGACTTTTTGAATGTTGCTGGAGAAAAAAAAAAAAAAAAGTATTTTATGTAAATGTTCCTTATTTAGTTAAACTTATGTCTGCCTAATTAAAACATATTTTGTGTATTAATAGATATTAAAAGACACTATTGCAGAGCTTTATATACTGTACAGCTGATAACAACATTGTTATATACCATGATATTGCAAAGAACTAGTCTATACTAGTCACATTTCTTTTTGGTATCTTCATTTCTTCCTTTGAATTATTTTGTTGTTTTTTTTTTTTTTACATTAAGATGTATTATGTAATAAACAGTGTGAAAAAAAACTAAAATACTCAATGTAGGGATGTGCATTTTGGTCATTTTGAATATGATAGTACTTTTTTAGTTGTTAGGAATGTGCCTTTGGCCTTTACATTGCATCTTGCTGACTTTACAGTGTCACAATTTGAGTGCTGCGTTTTTAAGATTCAATTTTAAAAACTGTTATTAGATCCTTCATTTGGTTTCAACAGTTGGGTTCCACCTTGCTGACACAAATCACAGAATTAAAAAATAAGGCCCGATTTGGCACATAGTTACTGGAATTTGATTGGTGTGAAATATTCTGAAGTTTTCATTGTGTTTTCATTCCTGTCACTTCCGAGTATTCAGGTTCTCATGCTCATCCCTAATTCGATGGTATGTTGAATTTTGGATGAATTGTCTTCTTTTTTTTTCCCCCAGCTGCTTCTGTTGTCTGGGCCCAGAAGCAGATGTCTGAGTGCTTTGAATGATTTAGGTTCAGGAGCCTGCATGTATGAGAGAAATTCATTTCATCTCCATGGGGAGTGAACTTGTGAAGAGAAATCTATTCCTGTTCTGACTCTTTCTGCCTGAAGAAAATTAAAATCTGGTAAGGAAGTTTCAGCAACATGGAAATGTCACAGAATGACCAATTACACCCAGAGAGCCAGATTGTCTGCAGCTTGTGAAGCGTTTTATACACTCTAGGCAAAACTGTTAGGAGTACAGCAGTCACTATTACAAAATGTCTACTTTATAAAAATGTGTATGAGAAGGAGCACTTATCTCTGAGCTCAGCATCAAAGTCAAGTATTCAGACCTGTCCAAAATCCCACGGTTACTGATCAAGCGCTGCCTGATTGGTCAAACCTTTGCTTTGCCGTTTATGAAGTTGAATGTTATTAAAACTGTTCAATATCAGCAGTTAAAGAAGGTGCTTTCAGGATTTTTGCCCACGTTGTTTCATGCCCTTTTTTTAGATTGAAATGTATGAAAACAGCTAGTAATATATTGCACAGGGATATTTAATATTAGTTTTTTTTTTTATTCATTTGGATTTAGAGAAACACAAAAAATGAGCACACAGAAAATGTCAAATGAAATGAAACATCCATAATAGAATACCCAGCACTTGTAACGTTAAACTTTTAAATGTAGGCTGTTTTTAACCCATTAAAGGAGAGCCTAGTAAAAGCAATCTCTAGCCAACGGGAACTTCATGTCTTCAATATGTATTTAATGTAAGATGGCTGTTATATCAGGTTCTGAGAACAGTGTGTCAGATGTCCTGGTGCAGAGTGACTCGCTCAAAATCAGTATTCGCAAAATATTTGTGATTTTTTTTGAGAGGGTTTGGGCCAAGTTTAAACAAAATATACAACTTGTTTTAGTTTTTTCAGATTTTAAACAATTTAGCAGCCCTCTGTACTTCACCGTCATGTTCTCAGAGTACTTGATAGTTGATTGAGTGTACACATATTTTATAGTGATATTCCACTTAAATCAGATGTTCTCAAAGCAATTCCAACAATTAAAAAAAAATTGTAAGTGCAATAACTTACGGTTGTAAATCACACAATATATATAGACCGTAGACAAGCTTCAAAAGTAAATAATTATTCAAAATGATTCAAAAGCCATATGTTTAGCTTAAAGCCATCACAACTATTTTACGTTCATTTACATACCAAAAACCCAAATGTATCGCATTTTATCCCTAGACCCACAATACAACAAAAGCCAGAACCCTTAGTCACACATAAAATAATATATTTCTAATAAGGATATTTTTACAAAAGAACGGCTCCAAGGGTATTTTATGCAAGAAAGGAATCCAAAGAAAACTACATGCGACCACACACAAAACAAAGCATTATATTATTCTAGTACTTGGATATGCCTACTTCAGTAGTATAAGTTTTGAGAGATGGGACAGAGACTTAAGCATCTCTGTAACTCGTAGGCATCTGCAAGGTACTGTCTGACAATTAACATTTCCTTCAAGAACAATCTGTTCTTGTACAATCGCTACAGAACCGTCTTGATCTTTTTACATGTTTAGTTATGATTTACCTTTAAATGAAATACAAGAGTATTAAAAGCAAATGTGATGATTGTTTTCTGTTATGTGCAGATTAGCTCATTTTAATGGTAAGTGTATGTGTGTGCTGATACTACATAAACTAATGATAGTGTTGACCTGAGCTTCATCGACGCCCCTCCCGGCTCCACAATAGTTAAAGATAGGCTCTGTTCTGTCACAGAATCCCTCTCTGCAGATGTCTTAGTGTTAATTAAAAAGACTGCCTGAGAGCATGGGTGTGCATGGACTGAGGGCTGATGCTTTGGCCTGGGTTTCAGGCCGGGCCCTGTTCAGCATGGGGCTTTGAAAGAAGAGCCATGACAGCTGAAGGGAAGCATGTGCAAGGCATGTTTGTTTTGCATTTACCCCGCACACAGCTGTGTGGATTGTCCTTTCCCAGAACACCGGAACACTATAGTCATTTCACCCTCTAATTAACCTCTTAAAGGCCAAAGCAATCATGTCAGGACTGGGCTGGAGGACTGGAGGTTGAACTGCTACTCTGGTGGATAGGATGGGTCTTTACATTAACATTATCATTGATTTATTTTTTTTTTTTTTTCCCAACAGGTCCCTTGGTGCTGGGTGATGAGATGCTCAGTCATGAGATGAATGAAGACTTCTGCCAAAAAATGAATGAAGCATGGCTCGAACTTCATGAAGCTCCAACACTTTACATATCATATATCCAGGCCATGGAGCACAAGACTGAGCAGCAGGAAGGAGGTGACCTCTAATTAACTTTATGTAATGAGGTTCTTTTACAAAGTGATTTTAACATGATATTGTCTCCAATGCATTATGCATTTATAGCTAGGGTTTTGTTTAAAAACATGAAGTAATGGAAGCCTAGTTTCTGTCGGTCTGAAAAAGAACTCAATGTGGAACACGATTCTATGTTGTGACCCCCCCCAAACCAGGTAGGTCACTGCTCTGGTATTATAATAAAAAAGTTGTGTGTATATATACGTATCTCCAGGGATCCAGATAAGCTGCACAGCAGAATGAAGGAAAGGAAATGTGGTTCTCATTTACAAATTAGAAATGGCTTCTCAAAAGGGCAGAACGTATCAGATTCAGCTCCAGATTTCAAACAGCTTTGTTTTACCTGATCTAAATCTGACTTGGGAAAGCAGAAAGTTCGTAGTACCTTGAAATGGTGCTCGATTTATATTTCTGTCACCTCAGTGCATGGCAGTGTCAGTGATTACATGCCAAAGTCCAGTATTGCTTCCACCCAATCAGAGCCATAGTGGATGATGCCTAGATTGGCAAGTTGATAGTTTCATTTGAGATGGTGCAATGAGGACTTCTGCCAAAAAAATAATGAAGCATGGCTCAAATTTCAGGCAGCCCCACACTGTACATATTTTATAGCCAGGACATGGAGAATGAGGGGAGAGTAGCCAAGGCACAAACGCTCACTAAACAGTTAAAAAGATGCAATAATATTGTGATCTTCAAAACAGAAAGAAAGCAAAACTTTCTCAACCTATTTTTGTAGATTGTAGTTCTTAGTGAAGTTTGACATTCAATTTGACAGTTGGTATGATGGATCCAAGATTTGTATCTCAGAGCATGCTGCTGTTGAATCTTGCCAAACAGCTTTAGAACAACTCTTTCCTGCTGAGGAATTGATGTGAGATTGCAAATAATAGATAGATTGCAATGTGGACAGAGACCGCCATCTGTTTATTTTATGTTCTTTAACTGTATTGCTTTGGCTTTGCACTGGCAGATTGCACTTGTCTTTTTCCTGTACTAGGGACACACAATTCATCAAGGCAAGAGGAAGCCTCCTTTGAGTGCCTAGTTTACCTGCAGGAGAGGTATGCCTTTCTTTTTCGGCTACTGTCTGGCACCCCCAGGCCTTCTTAAGTCTATCATGCCTGATGTCCCTCTCCCAACAGACTTTTGCTCAAGTGGTTGACCTCTGTTCAGACTGTGGCAAGTGTAGTACATATCTTAAATAGCAAACTTTTACAAGGACAAATGAATTATTATGAACAAATTAATCAATGTAGCAGTAGTGATTGTTCAATGAATTTTGTCAGGTTTTATAGTGGGAACTGGCGATTTCTACTGTATATATGTTTGGATAAAGGCTGCAATGGGAAAGTTTTTACTGTGAGAAACTGTATTGTTTGTCCTTTGGATCTGTCTAGGCAGAAATTGAATATTTGGAAAACGATTCTGTGACAGAACAAGAATTTAACAGGTTTTGATTACGCTGAGATGAAACAAAACCAGATGCGTTTTGATTAATTTATGCGTGTTTACAAATGGGGCGCTAGTGGCGGATAAGTGCAGGGTTTTTTTCTATTCGTTTTTTTTTCTTTTTCATTTAATTTTTGTATGCATTCAAAAGTTTCTGTCGTCTTTCTTGTATTTCTTTCTTGTTTTAAAGCCAGAACATTCTTAGTTTTATGATCTCTGATTTCCCCTAGTCTCTCTAGATTTCAAATCGAAATAAATCTCATGGTTTCTCAATTACTTTTTCTTGTCTTTGTCAATCCACGCACTCCTTGATCCCAGGTCATGCTTTGGTGGCTAACTGATGTTCACATTTGCTGCTCCTTCTCTTGTTTGTTGAGGGACTTCAGAGATAACGTCCTACAGTTGGGGGAGTCATGTAGCCCAAGAGATGGCTGCGCTGTGTTCTTTAGCTTTCATTCGCAGTGTGGCGATGCTGGAAGATTTCCTGTCAGGGTCCATGTTTAGATCGTACCCATTAATGCCAGTGCTCATGCCTGGACTCCCGAACAAGCTGCCCATGTGTGTCTGTCCCATGTGACCTCCAGGACTGGGTACACCCAAGAAGTCAGACACTCCGCTAGCAGCATGTGGATGAGGTGGCATGCAGGAAGTGACTGAGTCGCAGGGAACGACGCAGCCCGGCACCGGAGATGCCGCACTGCTGCCGCCTATCCAAGAAGGGTTCTGAATCTGCAACAAAGTCAAATGCAGATGGTTAAGGTATAGTGCATTTACATTCTGCAATCTCAGCATCAATAACATTAATGTAACTTATAGTCTTGAGAGCATTTATCAAGTCTGACTCCTCTTGTTTTGAAATATTGCATTGGCGAAGGCCTAGAATCCTCAGTGGTACTCGATGTGGAGATTTATCAAGAGCTGTGCGGCATTCATCTGGTCCCGTACTGAGTGGGAGCTGCTTGCCTAGTGTGGAGGAGGAATGCCTGTCTCTGTACGCTCCTTCAACACCCAGAGTAACCTCCTCTGCTGAGCGGAGGGAGCACAGAGTGAATTGATAGGGCTGTATTCTGCTCTGAGCCTGGGGAGGGGGAGGTGGGGGTCTGGGAGGGCTGTGGAGGGAGATGAAAGCCCTCTCAGGGAGATGCCCCAGATGTGAGCAAAGCTGCATTCCACAGCTGCAGGCGCGCTCCCCAAAGAGCCACCCCTGCCCTCCGACCCGGCCACATATTCATAATAAATCCAGGAGATTCTTTGGCTCTCCTGTGAAGGCGTGTCGTCCTCGGGCACAGCCCTGGTCTGACCTGACCTTGTTTCCTTAGGTCTCGAAATTGTCAGTTGTCTGCCTTCCTACTGTTTTTCATTTGAAATTCATCACCAATATTCATATTTCAAGGTTTTAAAAAGTAAACTTAATAATCATAAAGGTAACTTTAAAAAATGACTGACAGTCCATTCTAAAAAGTTCTCACACGTGTTCTTAATACAACACTCTGACAGGGTTTCCCGCACTACGTAAGTGGCGCCGCAACATCAGTACTAAATCTACAGTACAAAACAGAAAGTGTGACCAGTGTAGTCCAATTCCTGAATGAATTGATACTTTTTACGGAATCAAAAACATAAAGCACAATCAGTTCCTGAATAAATGACTCGAGTCATTTGGGTAAAATTAGTGAATCAAACATATAGTTTACAACTTAATGACTTAAATCAGTGAAGATGATGATTCTTCATGACGATGTAATGTATAGTTAAAGATAAACATTTTAAGTTTTTCCAATTCTAAAAAAGTAACTAAAAAGTCTGTGTAAACACATCTTTTGTGAGAATGTTTTAAAAATAAACTTTTTATTTAAATAATTTAGCAATTTAATTGCTTTTTTCCCCCTAAGCGATCCATGAACAGAACTCTATACAAAACAACTGCTAATGGAATGAACTTTTTTTTTCTTAACATTCTTTTTTTATTTATTTTTTTTATTTATTTTTTAACAATTTCCATCCTTAATCAGAATTATTAATATTCATTACTGATATTTCCTTGACTTTCAGCTATTACTGGAGACAGCACTATACCTGAGCATAGTTTTCAGGCCGAGTGAGAAGAGGCAGTTCATAGGCCGTGGAAAAATGTGTCCGGACCTGCTGCATCTGTCCGAAACGCTCTCTTTTCCGCCACTTGGCTCTGCGGTTTTGGAACCAAACCTGCAAGCAAGACATCAACCCTTAATCATGAGGATATCGTATTAGTAAGTGATTAAATGACCTCATGCTAACTGGCCACTTGTGGTGTTACATCATAGAGAGGAAATGTTTTCTTAGTGGAGATTTATTGACTGAGTAATAAACATCTATTATCAAACTTTCTATTATTACATCGTATGTGCACTGAACACACTGTGTAACTCATTTGGTATCAAATGTCCAGTTGCAGTTTTTTTTGTTTTTTTTGGTGCCTAGAGAGTCTGTCACTTTAGTTGTAAGTCTAGAGCTCATGTAGGAAGCCCTTCGGCTGTATTATTTTTCAGCATCTTTTCCTGGAAACAGTTTGGTGAGACCTGGCCATTGTTTGATGTTGTGGGAGCTGACAGATTGTGATGGCCTCCTCTGAGTTTCTTTTCTATCAGAGCCATCAGCAGCAGCAGGGGGGCAGGGAGGGGAAAGCAGGAACCCACCGGGGCCAGAGGCCTCGAAGTCTTCCTCCTGCACTACCACCACACGCTTGCCTTGATGGATTAGGAGATTGCTGCTCAGCTTTTAGAAAGGAAAAGGTGAATTGAAAAATTAAAATCATTGTCTTACCCTTGTGCCATTCCTGACCTACATGACTTTATTTTTTGTGCTGAACACAAATGAATATATTTTGAACATTTTAAAATATCTTCTTTTGTGTTCCACAGAGGAATGAAAGTCACACAGGTTTGAATGACATGAGAGTGAGTAAATGAGATAATTATAATTTTGGGGTTAATTATCCTTTTGACATATAGTCAGTACTGTATTTTATCTGGCAAGTTTCTTTTTCCCCCTCTTTGCTTTTCTATAGAAATATGCATTGTTTCCCTGAATAGATGGTTATTTAGAGATCTGGGAATTAGAGAACAAATTACACAAAGTGATTTCTCATGGTTCGCAGTCTGAAGAGCTGCCAAAATTCCATTCTTTTAATCCCTGCTCTTCTCTGTTTAGAAGTATCTGTTTATTGATTTGTGGAGTGGAAAGTTTTTTTTTTCAAACTGAGATTTTCTTTTGTCTTGCAATCTCGATTCGTCACGGAGTTTGAACTTGGATCTGGGGATGGCTCTTTGGTCAATCAGTTTGTGGTTATTGCATCCATTGCCAGCAAGATGTCAGCCTATCTCTCAGCGTAACTTGATAGCACCTTAGCTCTGTTTGCACTTAATGTGGTGGTGGACATCAATGTCCCTTGGCTCCACATCATATGTTTGTAGAGCTTAACTGCCTGGAGAAAAAAGAACATTTGTTTTGCACAGATTTTTTCAGAGCATCCATCGCTCTTTTGGGTCTCCGCTTGCATCCTTGTATTTTGAAATGATGCTAGGTTTTGATACTATCTGGGCATCTATGAATGCGAAGACGTCTGTTTAATATGCATTGTCTGCACATAATTTTTATTCCTGTTTTTATATTTATCTTTTTCTCAGACTGTCTTCCCCTTCATAAATCTAAGCATGGAAGTTGGGAGATCGAAAAGAAAGATGGAAGAAAGTTCAAAATGGAGTTTGTTTTCATTCTATGTTTAATTTCCTGACTCTTAAGCCCCTGGCTTTCCATATCTGACTCTCCAACCCAGTAGAGGCATGTAGACGATTGGTGGAAAGATTCCCTTGCACCTCTCATACTGATGAGCCAATGCTGATTTGTGTTGTATAATGTTTACACCAAAAGTTCACCTTTAAACTAGCCTGACAGGGAGAGAGAGACCATAGATGGGGAATTATTTGGATCTTTATTTTGGTCAAAAGTGGTTGGCGCAACCTTGGTTGTGCTTTTTGGTTTCTTTAAAATATTTTCAATCATTCTTTTCCTTTAGTGGCTGCTGCCGAATAAGTTCAAGGCTGCCAACATTAACAAGTCAACTAATTTTGACCAGCACCTGTTAGAAACGTAAAAGAAAAAGTCTTTTTAAAAAAGAAAAATCTTTTGTATGTTGTCCATCCGTGCTAGTAACACAGTAATTGGTAAAGACGTTGACAGCTAAAGCAGCTTAGAGGCTTATTATGGAGCTTTATTTATGTTCCAGCACCAGGGGAGAAAGAACAGAAACACTGAACTAAACCCGGCAGAAAAAACAGCTTTGAAGTCCAGAGTAGCTTTGAGGATTGATGGTCTACCTCTGCTGTCACTCAAGCTCACCTCTTCTACTTCAGAATCATTCTTTTTTTTTTGTTTCTTGACCTCCAGAACTGTAATTATAGGAAGTGCTGTTTATAGCATTTTATTTCTATTTTTAAGTAATTAAAGCATCAATATTTTAGGGATGCACGATATTGGATTTTTGCCGATATCCAATATGCCAATATTTTTATAAATAGCCGATGCCGATACGATACCGATATACATTTTTTTATTTATTTATTTTTTTTCTTCCTCCCTTTGCCTGGAAACAACACCAAGTATGTCCCGTGCAAGAATTATAAATGAATTATTTTTCATTTCAGTTAGTATTGAGCAAAAACTTTTTTTTTTTTCATTCTGGTTTCAGAGTTCTGAGGTCTCCTTACCAAAAGGTTTCTTGTTAAAGATAAATAAATGTTAATAGAGTATTATAAATGTTTTATAATAAGAGTACATTAAAAGCTCTCAAAATAACAATAATAAAGTCAGTCAAATCAATTTCTCAAATCATTTCAAATTTACTTTATTTTAGAGTTCTTTGGATTCAAGTTATTTTCATCATCCATTTGATAAAATGTTATTACATATTAATAAACTGTATATAAAATAATTTAATTTACAAGTGTTATGCTTGTGATTTATGACATAAATGCACACGCGAGTTATTGCAGGCGCATATCAACGCGTTATCATATCGGCAAGGCATATCAGCATCATTTTTTCATATCCGATTTTTTTATACATGTATGCATTACCAACTAAATGTTTTGGGGAATAAGTTGACTTTTAAGCCCTTAACCTTTTACCAGATGTATCCTGACATATTAATAATATTATCAGATCTTTCTTTTAGAAAGGCAAAGAAAAACCAAACAATCTCAGCCAATTTGTGTAGACATTACACTACTGCTTAGTTGATTGTCTGTTTGTACATAAGTGCTGTTTCTTTATAGACTTATTATTATTATTATTATTATTATTATTATTATATGGGACTTTTTGCCTTCAATAAGATGGGACAGTAAAGAAGCAACAGGAATTGATTGGGAAAAGAAAGGGTGGAGGGGTGGGTTCAGCAGACGATGTGACGGCGCACATGTAACTACCTAAGCTTGCTTTTTGCCAAACGAGTAATTAGTTTTTTTAATGTTGCTGTAAAAAATGTTATGGTTAGCATTAGGGTAATGTACAGTAAAAATAGGTAATTTTTTTTGTGCTGTCCCAAAGTAGACAGTAGAAGAGAAAAGGCTGCACTTGTAAGTTCCAAAAAGGTTTGACAGAGTTCATTGTCCCTGGAACTGAACCATTGTGGTTCTCTGGCTATAACTAAAGAATAATTGGAAACATCCAGTGTCGTGTGCATGGGTATAAGTCATAAGCATCCCTCACCATGTGAAGGAGCTTCAGGCTAGCATCTCTCACCTACCCTTGAGAGCAGGGAGGGACACATTCTTTCCTGAGTGGGACATTAATGAAAGACAAACAGTGTAAATCCAGGGCTTCTAAGTAAAGCGCACATTTGGGGTCGGGTAAATGGATCTCCCGGTTAGTCTGTTGGTGCAGGAATGCAGCAGTAGTGTTGGAGGGATTATATGCAAATGTAGGGGTGGGGGTGGGTCACATAAAGGTTCTGGTTTTCCAGAGCTAGGCTGAGTTTAATACAGCTGGGCTCAGAGGTTCAGGTAGAGGCTCGAGATGAAAGCAGACCCTGACTTGTCTAATCTGAAAGGCCCTTTTTTACTTTATGATCTCTTGTGACTGCCAACTTCAACAGCTTTTTCCTCTGTATTCTCTATTTACATTTAATAATCTTTGCACTGAGTGTAATCACTCTTCCTCCTGGTGTCGCTGTTCTTTTAGCAACTCTGAAAAAGAATTGTTGGTCTATATTAGCTGGACTCCCATCCCTCATTTTTCAAAGCTCAAATGGACTAAAATTAGTAGAGAGAGACTTCATTGTTGATCTACCCTCATGGTAAAATGTAATTCTAAACATGTTATTGAATTTGGTGATGGATATGTGGAGTTTGAAGGGGCTCACACCTGAACACGAGCTTCTGTCAGGTCAGTCCTCAGTGCGAGTTGTTCCCGGGCGTAGACGTCGGGATAGTGTGTTTTCTGAAAGACTTTCTCCAGCTCCTCTAGCTGATAGCTTGTGAAGGTGGTACGGTTGCGTCTTTTCTTGCCCTTGTTGCTCTCTCCCTCAGCCTTGTCCAACGGAGAAGCCAACTCTGAGTTTGGCTGCTGGGGGCTCTTCACTCCTGACTCCTTTACGCTGAGGTAGCTGCCATCCATCCCTGCAGGATCACTGTTTTGGGGCAACTCAGAATCTGTCAGCCCTGTGCTGTCTTTACCTGTAGACAAAGAGACATTTGTAAAGGGTCATTATGTGCATTACTTGAATACATATGATTATGAAAGTGATGTGAGGGAAGCAATTCTGCAGAACCGTACAGGACTTGCAATTAGATCACCAAAATATTAAAACATTTCATTTTTTAACAACAATTCTTCTCCTATCGTCATTGTGTTCTTTATCCCAAGTCACTCCAGTGGGCAGTTACGTTGGATAAAGTGTTGGAATAACTTTGCAATAACTTACGTTTATTTTCACACATTGTTGACATTTTTGTCCAGATGACTTACTGTAAATTTATATTATAAGGGTAAATCCCTCTGAAGCAATTTGAGATTAAGGGCACAATTTTGATATTTCATGTTAATTAAGCCAAAACCTTTTTCTGTTAATAATTAAGTAATGTTTGCAGTTATGTGTATTATATTTTATTTTGTAATGTAATTTATATATGTATGTGTATGTATGTATGATAAAGTTTTGGAATGACAAAAAATCTCTTCTTTTAACTAAATATTTAGATTGTACAGTAACACACAGAGGGGAAAAGTCATTAAAACATGGTGTAATTTAATTTTTAATCCCTATTTTTACGGTGATGTTTGGAAATTAACAATAAAGGTAATACATTTGGGTGTCATGATCTGACAATGAACAATTTTTATAACTTTTATTAATCTAGGTTAATGTTAATTAATATGCTGTTGTTCATTATAAGTTAATGTTTGTTTAATACTTTAATGTTAATTAATAATAAATGTACTATCAAGCATCAGAAGTGTAGAAATTACCCTACATTAATAAAGTATTGTTCATTGTAAGTTTATTATACCTGCATTGCATTAACTAATGTTAACAAATTATACAATCCTGTGGTATCTTATCTAAGTGTTAGCTATAATGTTGGTCTATTTAATATAATATTGCATGCAATATAATATTGCATGCAATATAATATTGACCAAGGCAATGCAGTGTTGTCGTTCATAGTTCTTCAATCCCAATATCTTGATTATTCTTTATTGGCTCTGTAGTGAATGTGTGGAATGAGAGTATGTAGGTTCCGTGGCTTGGTGTCAGACTCTCAGCAGTAACGGCTGCCAGTCTCAGCTCATAAATCAGCTGCTCATGTGAAACCGACACCGTGGCTGTAATTGCAGACTGATAGAAAATTACAGGTTTCCCACTTGTGCATAATCTGAAGACTGCAGCCCTGCTTGAGCACAGCCTCAAACATACACACGGTCTGTGGCAAGGGTGCAAAATGGCGCTTGGCTCGTAATGAGGCCGCACTAGCCCAGCGACAAGACTCTAGAGTGGTAATTTTCTGCGTCAAGCCACTGGAAACACACAGCAGCTCAGCTGTGAAACCCCAGTCAGCGTGCCGGTCATAAATTCAGTCAGATCAATGAATGTGAGGATTCCAGTACATTAGGTCATTTCTCCAGCTCTCTCTCAGTGCTCATTACCTGTCTGTGCTTTGTGGAAAAGCTGTACTACTAAGACTGGCAGGCTCACTCAAAACAAATTTGATGTATATGCAGACTTTTGGCCGTTTCGCCCTCTTTCACTCACTTGGCTGCAAGGAGGAATAGGGTGTAAAGCTGGATTAGAGTTCCTTTGGGAATGTTCCCTTCTTATGTGATCCAGTGGTGACCCTGAGCTTTATGTCTTACTTTAGCTCAGCACTCAGCGACAGAAAGTTATTTTAGGTGATGCAGTGTTGAGATGTGTTCATTTTCTAATGTGAGACTTGATTGAAGCCTTCTCGGGTTTGAGCTGAGGGGCAGATGGGTAAATGCTACTGGCACACATGCTTTTCTCAGCACAGTACACCTCCTTACAGACCCATGTTGGGTAGTGTACAGAGCCGGATTAAGGTATTGCGGTGCCCCTGGACACACTGCTGCTCACACAGTGAAAAAAAATTGTGCAAAAGTTGTCAACGGCTTATCACTGGTGCAGTACACTCAGAAGTACTCCTTTTGTATTTTATCCCCAACAGGGTGCATATTAGCATCTAAATGTTCTATATTAAGGGCATAGTCCGCCCAAACATAAAAATTCTGGCGTTACTTACTTATCCTCATGCCATTCCAAACCTGTATGACTTTCTTTCTCCTGTGGAACATAAAAGAAGGTATTTTGAAATGACATGCAAGTCAATAGGGTCTAAAGTTGTTTTGGACCCCAATGACTGGTTAAAATATTTTTCAAATAGCTTATTTTGTGTTCCAAGTAAGTAAGTCATACAGGTTTGGAATGACAATAATGACAGAAGTTTAACTTTTGAGTAAACAATTCATTTAGGGGTAGATAAGCCACACATGTGTACCTTTTTGAAGGTACTGCCCCAGTGACAAGCTAGAAGTAAAAGTTTTTTTTTTTTGTTTTTTTTAATAAACTCTCCCACTATTTGAAACCATTTGTACGGCCCTGAATTGTACACGCCCTAAACATGTTGCCCCTAGGCACATGCCCAAATGTCCATGTGGTTATTCCGGCCCTGGTAATGTGTGCAACAAAACATGTTGGCACAACCAGCCTTTCATTTCTCCATCAAGTTCTACTCTTTCAGTTGCCAATAACCATGTGAACTGTGATCAAGACAATGTTTTGTGGCTTTGTGAATCTCGTGTGGTGTCAGTGATTTGAAAATGGACTCTGCCTAGGGAAAAACATTATCTTGATATATAACACTCCATAAAATGGAACCAGCTTTTTTATGACATTTAACGTTTGGTTGAATCTCTCTCTTAAAGGGATAGTTTACAAAAAAATTAAATTAGTCTCCCTCGTTTCATTCCAAACCTCTTCTATGAAAGACAAAAGATATTTTGAAGAACGTTGGGAATGGAACCGTTTTGGTGACTGTTGACTTCCATTGTATGGACAAAAACAAATCTAGGTATGTTTACATGCGCTAATTTTCGTCAATGAATCAAATCCGATTTCAGATTCATAAAGCTCTGTTTATAGGAATCCTAAACTTTGCAATTCGATTAACATTTTCATTTACGTGTGCATTTATATTTCCAGAAAAAAACTTGTGCATGTGCAGTGCCTCAGTTACCGCATTAGGGACTAGAGAAAGCCATCGCTATAATGTCACAGAAGCTACCGTGTGTATAAATGTCGTTTTTGCCTTAATGACATACCTGAATGGAAAGTTGACAAATATGTCAGAAAAGCTTATTTTTAGCAAATATTTTGTAAATATTCAGTCCCCTCCACTGACCAGATTCTAAGACCTAAATAAACACAGTTTGCACCTTGTATGAAATAAAAAGTATGTAAACTTATTGTAAAAGGGGTCTGGTAAACATATTTATATTATTATTATTATTATTATTATTATTAAATATTGATCATATTATTTCAGGTATACACCACCCCTTTCAATCTGATCGATTGAGATGTTTATATGAAGGCTTTTCAATCTGATTGAGCCATTCATCCATTTGCTAACGGATTATTTGGGTGCACGTAAACTTAGCTACTGAGACATTTCTCTTCATTTTGCACAGAAAAAAGAAAGCCATACATTTTGGATTGACATTAGGGTGAGTAAATGACACAGTTTTCATTTTATGTGAACTATCCCTTTAACTCTTGTTGTTTTAATTTAGATTTAGAGAGCAAAGTAGAGACTTTCAGCTTGATAAATATAGCATATCTGTCTTTACCTTTTGTAGGTATATGCCTTAGGGACTGCTCCTGTTCTTGACCGCATAGCAGGTTGTATATGCTTCCTTTTGGTTGTCTCCCTATTTGCCTTTTCCAGGCACCATGGGCTCAACCATGACAGACATGGAGCCAGGCCTGGGGGTATAATGGTTCCCACATTGCCTCTTGCCCACGACTGACACATCTTGTTAAGCAAGTGGGAGCAGCGTATTTACTCAAACATAAATATTTTCAGCTTGTCCCTTCAGATGCCTCACGCCTTTTGCCCCCACACGGAAAAGCTGACAGCCTGTTTGAAATCAGGGCCTAGCGATCAAAGGCTCTTGTTTATACCCTGTGTCACTGATGGCTTTTGGCAGACCTAGTATTGTGACAGTCTCGTAGTCCACAAGGGTTCAACCCAGGCTCTCCGCTGCTCAAGGTGAACAGAGACTTGGCTGCCTCGAGTAACATGACCTGCCTTCTGGACAAGAAATCTCACGGCAAAATGTTTCTGTCAGAATAGAAAAGTTTTGAACTAGAGCTCTGAGGGGGGTTCTGGTTGAAGATTGCAACAAAAAATGCAGAGCAGAACATGGTCATGCTGTTTTGTGGTGCTGTTAGACACTGAAGTTTCATGAGGTCATATATGGCTTTAGGAAAAACATCTACCACAGATGATACCAGAAAAGTCAACTACATTTTCCAGTGAATTGCATGACTGAACATTATTTTAGCAGAACTGAAGAAATAAAAGTTTTTGAATATTGCCCAAACTGAATTTTTGGCACTTCCTGCAAAAGCCTAAATTGACTGAACAAGGGATCTATTCACTGTCCATTTCTTACACTTTTTTTTTTTTTTTTTACACAGCTTTAGGCTACTTTTTTAACTTCGCATTACCCATTACTCTGTTTGCTGTTCTGTACATGGTGAAATGGTGATGGTATATATGTTTGTGTATAACAGTGTATATATAGTCCACTGCTATTGATCTCTATTTTTACTGATTTATTCATTGTATTTTAAATGTGTTTTGCTTGATGTTTTTGAATGTCTAACGTACACTACCATTCAAATATGTGGCGTTGGTAAGATTTGAATGTTTTTGAGGAAGTCTCTTATGTTTAACACGGCTACATTTATGTGATTTTAAAACGTATAACATTCTAAAATATTATTAAAATTTTAAATAACTTTTCTATTTTAATATATTTAAAAAATGCAATTCATTCATGTGATGGCAAAGCTGAATTTTCAGCATCATTACTCCATTCAGTTTCTCATGATACTTCAAATGAGGAAATCATTTTAACATGCTGATTTTGTGCACAAGAAACATTTTGTGCTCATGAAAACAGTCGTGCTGCTTAATATTTTTGTGGAAACTTTTTTGATGTGTATATAAAGCTGAAAAGAACAGCATTTGATTGAAATGGAAGCCTTCTATAACATCATGTCTTTGTCACATTGTGACTAAATTTGGTGTCTTTGCAGAATAAAAGTATTAATTTAAAAAAATCGTACTAATCCCAAACTTTTGAACGGTATATGCATTAAATATTACGCATGTTATGTAGTATGTTTTTGCGAGCATTGGTAGTGTGTGGAATTTTATTTCTCTTCTGTTTATTAGTAGACATCCTGCACATCCTTGGGTGAGCGAGGTTTTTCTATTTATTGCATTTTCCATGAGGACATATAATGGTATTTGTGTGTTTTCCATTTAGTTATTTGTGCGTCAGCTTTTATAACACTGGTTCCAAGATAGCACATCCATTTCTCCTTCCTTACAGAGCGAGGGATGTGTAAAGTCTTTTACTTTTCCAGTGCAATGAGGTAAGAGTCATGGCATCAGTTGCCAGGGCAGGACAAGAAGTTCAGTTCTAGGTTAGGAGACGGTGAGGTTCAGGAAAAAGACTAATTGGCATTTTAACCCGAGTAGATTCACACCTCTATGCGTAACAAGAATGGGGCTTGTAAACCTACTTTACAGCATCTACTTTTACCTCTAACTCCAGAGTAAAATATCTTCAAATGGGTCACCATTTGATATATCCTATAAATCAAGAGAAAAGGGCACCACTATATATTTTCATAAAATATGCATGAATGGCTTGCACAGTGGTTCCAGATCCATTTGCGCTAAAAAGGTGCCTTGCCTTCGATGGGAGACGCCAGTGGTTCCTGGCTTTGTAGGATGTCGGTGCTCGACCCTGTGAGTTAGCAAGGGTCAGATCTTTACAAGGGGCAGTCATTTAGTACCAGCTGAAAACGGGGGAACACATCAAAGTGTAATTTAACTAGCTGTAAAGCAGCAGGGCATCCTCTATGCTTTTTTACAGAATCTGATTGTTAGGGTCAGCAGCAGGCAAATAAAAGAAACACTATAAATTAGGCTACCTGGGGTCTCTGTGAAGGGTTAATGGTGAAATATGCCAAAGCCCCTGAAAATGAAAAATTGAAAAACTGAAAAATTAAAACGCATAAATAAGATGTAGTCGGGCCGGTTTCATCGTTATTATGACTGAAAGCAAATGGTAAATGAAATCGGGGAAGACTGTTTGCTCATCTAAGCTTTTATTTCTATCTGTAATTAGGTTTGTTTTCTGTGCTTAAAATACGGATTGAATTGTAATAGGCAGCTTTGTGCTCTGAAGCCAGGCCAACAGTCTGAACTTCCCTTCCGCCATCTAATTATTTCAGGCTCTTACAGACGGACACGGCAAGGATTGATAGGTTGTGATATGAAGAGTGGCTCTGGCTGGTGGCATATGGAAACGGTGAAAGATTTTTTTTTATTGGTGATTGTGAGCGTGACACCACAAGATATTAGTAAAGGAGCCTCATTAGTAAATGTCTGCACATGCAGCCATTTGCAAAACCAGAGCAAATCACATACTCAAAGGCAGATGTGACAACAGCAGCGTGATTCTAAACATAGCCCAACCAAACCACAGGGACCATCTCCTCCTTTGACTTGCTTTACGTTTTAGGGGTCACCTCTCGTTCTTGAAGTTGTGGACTTCTGAGTGACTCTATTCAAAAGATGTTATACATGCACAAGACAGCAGTTATTTCAGAGGGAGAGTTGCATCTCAGCTGGTGCAGACTGAAAAAAAGCCCGGTAGTGAGAATCTGATAGGTATCCGCAGAGAAGTCCAAACACACCGCTAGTCCTGAAGGACGATTTATCCCAGCAGGCTGCAGCAAAGAGCACATGCTGGGCAAGAAAACACAGCATTTCCTTTAAGCTGCTTCTCGCGATAAATCACTCGCTCGCTCAGCTCGTCCGGCTCCCTTTGAGTGTCGGGACAAAAAATATTTGAACTCAAGACTGCTTAAACCTGAGGGTGTTTATCAAATGCAGTTTGAATCCATATGCACCATCAAAAAGAAAACGTGGGGTGTCAGATCAAAACTCTTTGAGCTAGTTTTACTAACACCACTTGGTTTGGTTGCTGCCTTTCAAACAATTATGATTATGGAGAGATCAGATTTGGTGGTTTTCTGAAAAATATATGGAGTTAAAGTACTAAGTGCAGTATTTTGGTGATTTCGGCTGTTGCTTTTCTTTTGGAACGTCTTCGGGCATAAATATATCTCTGTTTTCAGAGGGCATCACTCTGGTGCAAGGGTTACAGAATTAAATCAGTTTAAATATGTTGCAACAGCTTGCCTTGTACCGTTCTCTTTTTATTTTTTTATTGTACTGTTTTGTTTGTTTAGCAGATGACATTGCATTTCCCAAACCCTCAGTAAAGTTTGCAATCTCCTGGATGGCATTAGAAACCACATTGGTTAACAAGCACTATGGAATGCTGTAAAAACCTAACTAAATCTGTCTTGTAAGATGATAATGTCAAGAAAAAATACAGAAGAGCCAAAAGCTAAAGTAGCATAAAAGCATACATTACAGTATTAGAAACTTTAGAAACCTTTTTAATTTTGCTTAAAGGGTTAGTTCACCTAAAACTGATAATTCTGTCATTTACTCACTCTTACGTCATTTTAAACTCATGCCTTACTGTATACTTTCTTCTGCAGATGATATTATAAAAAATGTCCATACAATGAAAATCAGTGGAGTCCAGTGGTGTTTGTACCACAATGTTCTTCAAAATATCTTACTTTGCAATTCACAAAAACACAAAGGTCAATGACAGAATCTTCTTTTTTTTTTTTGTAAACTATCCCTTCGAAAAAGAATGAATGTGTGTCTACTTTTATTTTATTTTCATATTATCAATAAGTTCCAAGTCAATAGTAAAGACTTAAAGCAACAAATTTCCATATGCTCATCTCAAAAAATTGCTTTCTCTTTTGATCAAATGCTCAGCTGTTCACTAGTTGAGGACCCATTAGAGGGAATCTATTGGGTTCGATTGTGCTGTTTAAAAAGAGGCCTTGTCTTTGAAGCCTTCTGCCGGCTTGCCGCATTCAGGCAAGCACACTGAGGCTAATGTAAACTGTAAAGCCAAATTTTGAGCTACCTGGTAAAACGATCCCAAGTCCTTGTCACCTCTCCTTAGATCAACAGACTATGGGAATATGCCTTTTTTTTCCCCCTCAAATTGTGCAGTACTTCTGTTTCACTATGACTGTACCCATGGTTATGTTATCATTATTTCAATTTACAATAGTGTAGTAATACAGACATTGTAGATTATTACTAATGTAAATTCATAATACATAGTGATAATTCATACAGTTGATATCATTAATTAAATGTAGCCTATACTTCAGATGTTGTGCAAATTGATGTGATGTTCTTTAGAAATTATAATATTTCAGTACAACAAATCAAACTGTTATTTCTTTATAGCATGTCAATATATGCATGCAATATCTAATTTTTAATTTACTTTGTATGATAAAAGTGACTGATTTTTTTGGAACATTTTAATTTTTAGAATCCTTTTTTTATCCCTACCTGCAGAATTTAATAGCGTTTTACAACCGGAAAAAGGTCTTGCTGCTTGTGAATGCTCATTACAGAAATACAGCTGAGCTACTTCCTTTCATATAGTTATTCATCATATCAGCCAAACGCTCATAAAAAACATAGTTTGCTATTTAGTGCATAAAAATGTTTTTGCAAGCAATGAGAATATGAAAGCGTACAAACAAAACCTAGAAATATAAAAGGCTCTTAAAGTCGCTATTATTTAAATTGAACCTCCAACTATTATTTTGCGCACGTTTAATAATTTGAGACGTTTTTAACTGAGAGCACAAAAGTCCACTGAACAAGGATCAGTAGGACAACAACTTGTCTGATTTGTTTTGTAGTTCTCAAAAACTGATTCTCAAAGACTTGAAATACTGCGTTCCCCCACCTGCTATGAAGAATATTTTGTATCTTTGTTGCTCTCAGCAGAGCCAGTAGAAATAAACTATGAGCAAGCTTGAGCCTAAATGATTCACACAACCACCAAAGTACACAATAATACTGAAAAAGAAGTGAAAAACCAAACACAAGTTGTGATCTGTTGCAAGTTTTGCCTGTTGCACTAGGTTGTCAATCAAGCTAACACCATTAACTCTACTGTAAACACTAAATGACAATGTTTTAGCCCATGAATACTGTCTAGCCTATTCATTTCAAATATCAATAGTCTATAATGCTGAAAAGCCTAAATACCTTCTTCATCATGACCTGATCTACAGCAAGCACTTTCACTGTGAGTGCATTCTTAATAGGTGCCTTTTAATATCGATATTACCAAAAGTTTAAGTTCTCAAGCCAAATGCAAATGCTGTGATGGTGACACATTGTGTGTTTCTCCAAGGCATTTGTTTATATGAAGTCATCATTCTTTAGCATTTCATGGGCTCCCTTAGTCTTGATTAACAGTGACCTTGTCAGTGTATGTCTGACCTAGATAGTGAAATTTTTTTTTTTTTTTTTTTTTTGTAAGGACAATTCTAGTGTTCATGTTAGCGAATGCAGGACAATACTGTGGTAAAATTGGGGTTTCACTGACGAGGCGATGAAGGGCTCCCTTTTAAGAGTGTCGTTTTCTTTTGTTATTGCTGCTGACCACAAAGGAGGAATTAGTCAAAAGCTTGTTTTGAAAACCACATACTCTTCGACATAAAATAGTCATGCCCAGGGGAAATGTGACGTTGATGCAAGTGTTAGTCTGTGACTGCAGAATTATGTAAGCCACACAAGTATCCTGGTTTAAATTGGCATTTATTTATTCATTCTTTCACTAACTTATTGACATTCCTCTTTAGGCATCACACATCATAAAATGCAACTTTCTTTTTGGCCTGACTAATTTCTCTGGCAGGACACTTTGTATGTTGCGCTTTTTGAGTTGCTGTAATGATGTCTATTTGAGAGCAGAATGAATCATTACATTTTAACAAGCTCTTGTAAATTAAATAAATTGTAAATTATGATTTACTATTTGGTAATCAAAATGTTTTTTTAAATTAGACCACATTTTGTAATTTCATTGCCCTAATGAACGGTAGTTATCTGTATCGGCCAACCTCACCAGAGTGAATTGTTATTCTTTGTGCTTCGAACTTGCTTTTTCATAATTATATGAGTGACATACTGTCTCAAAAAAGGCTACGTTTATTGCAAATATATTAATATCACACAAACAGTCATAAACCCATTCATCTGTGTAGATATGAATAAATGGATGAAATGTGTTTTCAATCTCAGTGTTCACTAACCTCTAGATCAATTACAGTGATGCATTCATTATCCCTTATTTAAAAAAAAAAGCTATCCCTTTGAACTGGGACTCTGGATATGCTGTTATTTACAGGATGCCACCAAAGGCATGCATTCTGCAGAAACCCATTTACTAACAGTCATGAATAAACAGTCAGGAAATGAAGAATATCATCACTCCCTCACCCTTGATTCGGATTAGTAGGCTACTACCTGCTCTAAATAGACAGACATTATTTTTAAGCGGACAGGTAAGTGTTTTGTTTTTTTTTTATTCTATTTTCTGTTGTGACACTTTTTGCTGTATTTTTCATGAACAGTGAGCTATATTTCAAAGCCAGCTGCTGATGGTAAATCCATCACTTTACCACTGACACTTTCTACATATTACAGGCAGTAATATTATATGTGTGTGAGCAGATCAATTAATTATTATGGTATGTGCTGGAGGATTAATTGGAACTGTTTTCTTACCATCACTGACTAACACTTTATAATAACTTTCATTTATGAACAAACATCATTATATAATGTAGCAGGTCTTTTGTTAATGTACATATTTTAAAGTGTCATAACACTTATAAGATTCAATTAGGCCTTTATTAATCAAATTAGTTACATCATGTCATATTAATAATGGCATATTGAAGGTAATGTAAAGTGTTTCCAAAACAGGTTAAAATTAAACTGGCTAATTTTGCCATTCACTTGTAAGGTTCTGTTAATCAACTCCTATGGTCTTTTTTGTGTCAGAGAGGTTTTAATTATAGTTTGGGAAATAGGACTTTTATTTGACAACATCTGCACAACAGACCATTATTAAATCTAATGTATCCTATGTCTATATCTCGTTGCGTCATCCGTTTATTATGTTGCGCGTTCCCGAAAGCTGCAGATGTAAACGGATGATGGCTTTTGTAGGCTATTTTGTCGTTATGAAAGTGTCAATCCGATCACGATTCTAATTATTTTATCTGTAAAAGTCTTGCTATTAATGCCGTTGTTATTGTGTTACTGATGCTTCTGTTATTTTTTTTATTATTTTTTCCTCTCTTCGATGTTGCAACTGACAATAGCATCGCCATGTTCTCTTTTGTACTCCGATCTTTGACAACAAAAGATGAATCCGTATTGCATTCTTCCCCCATATAAACTTTATATATAAAATTTCTTAATCTTAGGCCTAGAACAGATTGAGATACAGCCTATTCGTTTTGCCCTTTCTTATTGCAGCCAGTGTTATGTGTTTTTATATGCTATATCGAATGATTATCAAAGTCTGTTTTATTTAGGCTACTGCAAGCTTTGGTCATTTAGGGAAAAAAAAATACCATCACACGAAAATGCGTATCAATAATACGAGTGTGCAATGTCGTGGAATGTATACGCCAAAATGAGTTTTGGCGTGTATATGGTACGCAGTTTTTCGCTTGCATATGATACGCACTTTGTGGCGTATTATACTCATTTTGGCGTATACATTCCACGACATTGCACACTCGTACTATTGATACGCATTCTCATGTGATTGTGTTGCAGCCGAAGATGAATTTTTGCTTTACTCTTGAAAGTCGAATCATGTTTTTTAAATGTTTGTTTATAATGTTATAATAGTAGTTGTTTATTCACTCGGTGTTTTCCCAAAACAATTTCCTCTTCATTTTTTTCTTAAATGGGGCAATATATTTCCTCTTTCGAATAAGCCAAAAACAATGCAGCCTTAAACTACTTATTTGGTGATCATAAGCCTTTTTTCCCTATTATTTTAAACTTCAGACAGCTCATACGCCATTAATTGTCTATTTGGTCGCACAGCACACCTGACATTTTTCTTACGTCGATAAAATTCGTTTAATCTCAAACACATTAGTGTCAGTTTAAAATATGTGCATTGTTAAAAATGCATTAACTAAAACAAACATTTACAAAAGACTTTTATGGACATATTGAAACATTTTTCCAACCTCATTATGGGCTACCGCTACCAACTCTTTGGCTTCCGTATCCGGAAATATTTTTTAGATATTTTAGACTTTATATTTTTATAACCAGGTCCTTATTATTGTTAATAATCTTTTTTTTTAAAGCATGCGGTAGTGATGTATGTCAGAGGACGGGAATCCTGAGAAAGGCTCTAGCTGTCTAATGTTGAACTTTTGTTTCCTAACTTCCTTACAAGTCCTCAGGGCCGTTCCCATCCACGAACACTAGCTTCGGATTGCTAGAACGTGTTGAAATAAACATATTTTTGATACATTTGTAGAAGATCAAATGCCTTTCCAGTTTATTATTGAAGCTGCAACATGAACTACCAATTCCAGTAGCCTACCCTCATTTTATAAGCTATTGATTAAAGAAGTGTTTTAATTTAGTTGCCATTTAATTGTATTATTTTTATTTATTTATTAAAATATATCTCGCGTCAGTGTGTTTTAGCTAATTCCACATACAAGCACATCACTTAATTTCCCGAGTGCACGAATAGCTACATTCTTGTGTAGCCTATTATAGTCAAAATGTTCACCAAGTCTTGACTTTGTTAGCCCAGAGGGGTTTCATATTGCTATACAGATTCGAGCCTGCAATCATAGGCTATAAGTGAGAGAAAATTTCAAAATCCTTAATGTGTCGTCGACAACTTGTAAAAGCGTTTAGAATTAGTAGCGTTTGCCTTCCAAAATGTGTTAATTCAATTGTCTGCTTCAGATCCAGTATTAAGAATTGTAATTCAGATTATCGCATTAAATATAATTTGATTCAGTCTTCAAAGGTAAAATGTAATAACGGGGGAGGTTATGCCTCTTCCTAATTGTGTTACTGCGAGAGCTGAGCCAGTTATATTGGTAGTAGGCTAAGTTGTGAAGTCAATTGCATTTGCTTTGTAAATATTAGCCTACTGATAGACTTTACTCTGATGTGATTATCAATATGAATAACCGCCTCTCACGTAAAATAACCTGGTCTAATTGTAGCTTTTTATTGAAGGGCTTTGCAGATTATCCTGATTTAACAGAGTCATAAAAACATTAATGTCATTGCAGTGCTCACTAGAATCTGGTTGTACTCTTGCTGTGCATGTATTTGCCTCAAAACGAGAAAGTCGCTTCTCTCTGCATAGCCTACTACAAATGCTTCATTTTAAACTCACCATAACACGCGATGAGCCCTCCGTTGTGTCCGCTGTCCTGCTGGAGTTTGCTGCTGTCTGGGGGAGTTTTGCAGGAGGACCTCTGCATGAAGAGGTGGTATTTGTTAAAGGTGCCTTCCCCAGCAGTGGCATCCAATGACTGGCATTCCTGCTGGAACGGGGTCCCAGATTTTTCCCCGTACGCCTGACCTTTGTTGGTCAGGAAAGCGGGGCTGTATTTGGTGTCACTCGCCTGGAATGTCCTGAAAGGGTTCGCTTGGTGATCCCTACCTTGCGGTGCAGATGGGCTATAATATGAATCCATGGATGTCATTTCGCAGTATGAAACGCACGTCTCGGCGTTCATTCCTAAAAAAAAAAGTTTCGGAAGAAAAAGACGTCCAAGCGATTTTTTTTCTTTCCTCCTTTCCTTTTTGGAGAGCAAAGCGAACAGATACTCTCACACTCTCTCCCTCTTCCTCGTACAAACGAATACACACTCACACACGCACGCATAGACTTGTGCGGCAGCTGGCTTTGGTTATAAAATGATTCAGATGTTTTCCAGAAACGGATAGCTAACCAAAAGCTAAAAAGCCCCCTTAAGGTTAGAGGAGTAACGAAAAATGCGTCTTCTGAAGATGCAGCCCAGATCTCCTCGGTATAGACCACTACGCACGTCAAGACCTCTCCTCGGTTATTATGTAGATGAAATGAATGGGTGAGGTCAGACCTTTGCTAAGAAGAAAAAAATGTTTTGTTGGAAATATGTGGGGGGACTTAACACATGACATTAATGTCATTAGGATATGAAATATATAACTGATTGAATGTGAAGGGCAACACGGAGGGAGCAATTTAATGGTTGATTCGCAACGCTTTTTAACTAAAGACTTTATCCTGCCAACAAAGAAACGCGCTTGAGCTCTATAGACATTATATGTTTGTTGTGTTTAAGCCACTGCATGTTTCACTGTTAGAATCTTATGCTTTTCTTTTCTGTTAAATATATTTTCACATTTTGACGTTATCTTTTTAATCAAGTCAGATAATGCCCTTGCCACTCACGAGATTGACTTCATATGCCTTTTTTTGTACATTTAAATATTTTAACGCAATTTGAGAGCAATATTAAACCCGAATAAAATATTATTGCTGTAAAACTTATTCTAGATAGAAAGTTTCAAGCCAAAGTAACTTCTCACTGAATTCTCATTTGTTGTCAGGAAGATGTTCTTGCAAATACTAGGCTAAATCATATTTCGTGTAGCGTTGTTGGTATGTGGTCTGCCAGATCTTTTTGTTTGATGTTTTAACAATAAGCGTGAAATTTTGTAGTTTCCAATAAAAAATGACGAATGTTTTGGCTTCCATTGGAATAACAATCCTTGCTGAAGCAACATCTCGTATTTGGTCGAGGTGGCAGAAAACCTGACGTTAGCTATGATGACGAACAAGTTTGTCATGTAAAACACTCCACTTTTTGTCATTTAATTATGCAAATGAAACATTTATTAAGTGCGTACAAAATTTTGATTTCATAAGTTCATGTCACTTCATAAAAGTTCATGTCGTTTTTGCTTAGTGTATTCTCTTTTTTTCTTTTTATTCTGCTGTCATTCTCGGGTAGGCCTACATTGTGATTATTATAAATTTGCGGTGCTCACTCTTTTTTAATTGAAGTTGCCACCAAGCCAACATTTACAACAACGCCTGTGACCTTTGCAGGTTATTTTTTCTTAAGTTAGAGGTTAAGACCCATTTTTTTCCCCCCAAATCCACAGAAAAGAGCAATCCCAAGGCCTATTCATAGACAGCATGTTTTGTTTGTTTGCTTGTTTTTGCTTTGTTTGAGTGAGAGGTCTATTAATATGCGACCACCAAAAATTAATTTTTTTTTATTACATATAGGCTGTGTTCTTTATTCAAATTTCTTTTCAAAACAAGCCATACAATTGCGAGCCATCATTTTAAGTTGGCTAAATAAGGAGTCGAGTATAGCGTGTGACGTCTAATTTATTGTGTGATTGTCTTTAATGCTTTAATGTCTATCCGTCATCAAGCATGCAACTCAATGGTGATGCTGCAGTCGTATGTTAAGCACGACTGCATTAAATTATCATATAAAAAGCTGAGAGGAAGCTTGGGCAAAATAACAAACCTGTCTAAATTAGGCTACACACATATTCAGAAATGGCGATATGCAGGGCCCTGTTTGATGCAGAACTGATACAGCAAAGTGAAACAGCTGTGAGTAATTCGATAAAAGTGCATATTTCACAGCAATTTGTGTCCAAACATATAATTAAAAATGTGATTAATTGTTATGTGATCAATGTAATTTAAATGATCGTTTAAAATAGTAGGTTACACAAGTGTTTGTATTCAGTGGCATTGGAAGGCAGCGCTTTAGCTGAAAACGCTAGTGAGGGGAAATAAAGAACATCATAAAACAGTGTCAGCTAAAGCTGCGTTCCTTGTAAAATTCAATAGAGCATTTATTTCTGGTGCTGCATTGAAGTTCTTTCTTAGCCTACATCAATTCTAGAAGTGAGGAGAAGAAATAGAAGTGACCATTCTGTCCACCGAAACCTAATATTTGACTTAATAAAGGAAATATGAGCTTAATTGGATTTCTGCAATGCACCGCGTGGGTTGGTTGCTTGCAGTTGTAACAATACTGAGATGAGCTTTTCTACTGCTAATATTAGGCTACTTCTTCTATCTGCCACTGATAATAAAACATTTCAACACATTATTTTTTATTATTGTAATGTTTTAAGTTTCACTGATTTACAGTTAAGCTTTAACTGGTGTAATATAAACGAAATTCATTTTTCACTTAATTTAAATATTGATTAAAATCGTTTTGATCATTGTAAATATTTTATGTTCTCATAGCTTATTTTATAATATTTTCCCAAATATTCCAATTACGGATTTTTAAAACCCATTGTTGGCTTTTCACTTGTCAGATTGTGTGTAGTTTGAAGCATGTATACTCTCAGAAAAAAATGTGTAAAAATTGTACCTTTAGGGGTAGGACAGTACCCTTAAAATGACATCTTTGTATCTTTTTTACCCTTAAAATGTGCATATTAGTACCTTAGAGTAGCAATGCGTACCCTAAGGTACTACTATGAACCTTTTAGGGGTAAAAAAGGTACAAAGATGTCCTTTGAAGGGTACTGTCCCAGTGACAAGCTGTTGTACCCCTAAAGGTACAATTTTTGCAACTTTTTTCTGACAGTGTAATCCAAAGTCGTCTGTTTAACCTGCGCAGATGCAATCGAATCAAACGGGGTTTCGTTTTTGTTTTTTGTGCACTTTTCAGTTCGCAATGAGCAGACTCTTAGTTCATGTGCAAATATCTGTCGCAAAAGTTCACTTTCAGAGAAAAGTGCATTGATTAAATTCGTTTCAAACCCAAGGCTAAATGTAATTGAATTAGCTCAGGTTTAAAGTTTTGGGTCTCGATTTTCAGACTGCCCTCGTGAATGATAAACATAGAACCGTCAGAACCGCTCCATTTTCATGTCGAACTCACTTGGATATTTTTTTTTTTAACATGTTTGGGCTATTATCTCTTGAGTTATTTATGCCTGTCAAATGTCTCAACACTACGCACGTGTCTGGATCATTTCATTAGAGCAGGCTATTTTCGGAATAGCCTGATGTATGATTTGTTGCTAGTCTTACATTTAAATGTCATTCTTTTTAATATAGGCTTTGTATTACATTTTCATGTATTTTCATGTACTTTAAATTGGTTAATTTTTATTAAAGGGAAAATATTTAATTCAAAATGTGAATCTTCGTTAATTTGCTTAACTTAGTGTTTCAAATATTAATATTTTAAATCTTTAAATCATTTCACTGCTTGTATAATCATACAAGATCATGCCAAAGCATTGTCAAAATTAATTTATAAATGAATTAATGCAGTAACATAATAGAAAAAGTGTATTAATTTTCGTTTGGACTGCATTCTGTTTTATAGTCTGTAACTTAATAGATACGGACAAAACAGCGCCATTTCATGTTACTCGATATGCTTGTTAATTTACCGAATCTAATATTCATCGTCCTGCGATCATAATAATTAACGCAAAGCAATAAGTCGACTGCGATACAAGCAGACATACTGAAGCACTAAAGGCCACCCTTTTTATTGTCCGCGCATCATGTTAACAATCATTTATACGCTGAATAAAGCAGAACAGATTTAGCCCTCTTTATACATTTTTTTTTTTTAATTTTTTTTTTTTATCTAGTCTCTCATGCCCTGCAGAAAAGCACAGCTGCGCTGGTACAAACAAAACTGGCATCAGATGGAGAATAAAACAGTCGTTTCAATTGAGTGAAGCATCTCTCTGAACCTGCCTCCACATATGGCTCTTGGGCAAGATGAACTAGAAATAGAAAGTCTAAGGAGGGTGTGCAGGAATAATGTTGTGTTTGCGTCAAATGATGGCTTTCAGGATGTGGTTGCCCCTGTGGACAGGTATTATAGCAGACATGATGTCACGTGTATTTTTACATCAGCTTGTGTTCCAGTGACCTGACATTTACTGTGGTAGAGATCAGTCGCTGCGTCTCCTATCCTGCGTGTAGAGCACATGCCACAGCAGAACAAATGTGAACCAGCCCCATGCAGTCTGTTTCCAGCCCTCTCTCCTTCTGATTGGAAATGAAGGGCAGTTAGTCCACTGAAAAGGTGCCTGTAAATTTATACATCACTGTCTGCATATGTCAGGGCAGATCATTCTAAGCACACTCTGCCCTCACCTTTCATAAATCATTCCACCCATTCAACTGATTGTTAATTTGCAATCCAACAGCATTTAGGGATTATTAATATGGTGGCTGATGGAGCTTATGCCAGTGACTGTTAAAACTGCTGCTTTTGTTTATTTGTCATCTAATCTTGTTAGAAGTATCACACAGTGAATTGTGGAATCACTTTACGCTGCTTTCAATTTCTTACTCTTTTACAATTAAGTGAAAAATACTGTTTAAAATAAACAAGTTTGACTTTAACTAAAAAATTATTTACATTTGACAGCTTCTTCTATATGGCTCCTTTGTAATGATTAGCATTTAATTCAGAATTCTTGTCTTTTTGTAGGAGAGCAGTTACTAAAATATTTCTTTGCTTAATTGTAATGCATTTTACATGCAATTTGGCTGCTCATTCTTTGCGAAAATTGAACAAGAACATATTTAGACGATGCGAATATATATCTTAAATAACATTTCGTATCATTTTACATACACATCTGTCTTAGGCCATGTAGATATTTAGTGCTACACTCACAAGTGGTTTGTTTTGCTCTCATGCCCATCTCCTTTCTCTGTAATTGTTTTATGTATCATGCTCTATAAATGCGAATTATAGCCTAGAACAGAAATGTTGCAAATGGCTACAGTGAAAGATAACACAGTTTAAAAAGTGTCAGTTTTCTGGAAAGCTTAGGCTAAGCCACATATCCACCTGCCTTCAATAATTCAGCGCTTTGAGCATGGCATTTTAGTGACGCAAAATATATGCAAAATCATTTTTGCAACAGTATTTCAGTGGCATTTTATGGAAAATTAGATATGTGTATTATGCATAAGCCATCAAAAGCTTAAGTGAATGATTGTTGTTAATTTTGGTCATATATATTTTTTAGTACATGTGAAAAGTTTGCTTTAATTATTGTTTCTTGTTGTCCAATGTTTTATGTGGATTACTTTAAATCAAATACATTTTGTGTAAAACATTCATAGCAAACATTCGCTATTCTCTTTTCCCTTAATTAGTCGTTTTTCTTTTTCTAATTATTAGCTCTTTTATTTGTCATCTCCTCAGTAAGTCTTTAATTAACTGAATCTGTTTTTAAGTGTCAAATAATTTGTTCAGGAACAATAGAAATTCTTCAGCCTTAATCATGCATAACATTAAAAAGACTGCTTGGTAGAAATGCTGTCAAATTTGCTGATATATTAAAACTAGAAACTTCTTTGTTTGAGCCACACAAGCGACAAACCATATCCCTGTGGTTGCGCACAACCTAGTGAAAGCCTTGATCCTGGAATTTCACTCTGTCTTCTGTGGATTTCTTTGACAAATATCAAAAGATGAAGAAATCTGTGACTTTTTATCAGCCTTTGCAAATAGAGTGAAAATACATGTTTATTAGATTTATTTAAATCACAGTGAGGTCTGGCAGAAGCACAGAAATGTTAACACCATTTTTATTTTCATTAAGACGATATTATTCAAATCATTGCATCACTAAAAAAAAATATTTATTCTCATTCTTCCAGATTCATTATTTTCATATTTTGCTCCAAATAATGTGACCTTGTTCTCTCTAAATTCTTCATGTCTTTAGAGCTATTTAAGTCACGGTCTATATAAATGTTAGATTTTATCATGGTGCAATTTGTGCAGCATGTGCTTTTGTAGGCTTGCACAATATACTCAAATTCAGAGCCTAAAGTTTCAGTTTAAAGAATGTTTTAAGTAGGCCTATAATCACAAATTGACTGTTTCCAGGATACCTGACAATGAAATCTGACAGTTTTACTGAAAAAAAAAAAACACAAGGTGGAAAAAAGCGTTTACTCAATCACAGTTCGGGTCAAGAGTTTCATAATAAAAAATCAACCTTGTGACATAAAGATAAAGAATGGATTCAGGCCATGTTATGATTCTTGTATTTATAGACAGTGCTCTGTGGAAAACCTTAGCATATGTGTACTAGAACTTGCATATAAAGCATAACAGATTTGCTTCTTATTGTTTGTGGTTTTCACTGAGGTAAAATAGTCTAGTATGTTGCCATGGGTTATTATATTATATGCTCTGCCCTCAACTGAATGTCTCTTTTACAACATGAGATTTCTGACAGATGTGCTCAAAAGCTGACAAATTTAACTCTCCTCTAAATTTAATGCTTGTTGCACCTATTTTTATAATATTTATGCTTTCCTCAATTTGATACAAGAGGGGTCACTATGTCAGCAAATGACCTTTGACAGCGTTTTTCAATGGGACTTATTTAAGTAAATTTGGGGGTCATCTATTTCTGTATTTTTCAAAACATATTTAAAAGTTATGGAAGCAGTTTCAAGTTGACCATTGATGAAAATACATTATCGGTCACAGGGGGCACTGGCCTGTGGCGAAGGCAGTGGATGCTTCCGTTTGAAGATGTTAATTTGGTGTGACAAGTGAGTCATAATTGATGGTTTTGTTCAGTAACAGCAGCCCACAATAACTCACAGTGCAGATGCAGCGAAGACAGACAGCAGGAAAAACAAGCAAGGAAATGATCTTTGTCATTTTATTTGGAAGAGTCACTTCACGCTTTATTAATCGATTTGGCTGATAACATTAAAGCAGTTCCTCACTTTATTTTAGTACTTGTGAATCAATCTCAGTTGGAGTAATTTGCCCAGGGCATAGGAAATAGGATGCCATTGTGCTTAAATTGCCCCTATATCCCTGCTTTCTTTCAACAGTTTTCAAAATGCATCTCTACCAGAGTCCTTAGTACAAAGTGCATCTCTACCAAACAGGCCTCTACCATCTAGTCCAAACATGCCTTAATTCCAAGGCAATAAACAACACTAATTGGCCATCAAACAAACTTGACATGCGTTTCAATGTTCAGATGAAGTGCAGGCCCCGTTTTAGTTTTTCATCCGTGCATGTGCATATGTGCAATACACGTCATGCATTCATTCAGAACATGACCAAAATTTGCTCTGATTACTTGTGCCCGCTCTGACAGCGTATACTGATGTGTGCACCAGTTAACACCAACAGTCCACACAGTAATGTTTGATTACGCACTTGGATGAAAGCTGAATGTCAATGTGTTGTGCGGCCCTCTGTGTCAAATTAAATAGGATATTAAACAGTACAATGCAAAAATGTGTAACTTATTTCACTTTTTCAAAGAGAGTGTCTTTATATTTCTGTTTTACCATAGCTAGTTGCTAAATATAAGATGCCATTTTAGTATACATGTTTTATCAACCTTAACCATAATAGAATATTTTAAAGTAAAAAAAAATTCCAAACGAAACTTATGTCCTGATGACTCTCACTGTTGCTTTTCACACTGTTTACAGAAAACAACTCTTGTAACTTTGTTCCAATGGGTGACAGCAGCTCTTGAGGTGAAGGAAGCTTGAGGAAACAAGCTTATAAATCATACAGAATGAGTTTTTTTTGAAAATGTAAAAATGCAGAAAGTTTTCTGTGATGGGTAGGTTTAGGGGTAGGTTTAGGGGTAGGGTTAGTGTAAGGGGATAGAACGTAAAGTTTTTACAGTATAAAAACCATTACGTCTATGGAAAGTCCCAACAAAGATAGCGACATGGTATGTATGTATGTATGTATGTATGTACATTTAGGGATGCATTAAATTGATCAAACATGACAGTAAAGACATTTATAAAGTTACTAAATATTTCTATTTCAAATAAATGCTGTTCTGATGAATTTTCTGTTCAAGAATTTTGAAAAAAATGCATCACGGTGTCCACAAAAATATTAAGCCGCACATCTTTTTTTTTTTGGCATTGATAATAAAAAGCAATGTTTCTTGAGAATCAAATCAGCATATTAGAATGATTTCTGAAGAATCATGTGGCACTAAAGATTGGAGTAATGGCTCCCAGGATTAAATTACATGTTAAAATATATTAAAATACATTTAAAAAAAAAGTTATTTTAAATTGTAATACAGCAGCCTTGGTGAGCATAAGATATTACAAATCTTACTGTACAAAATGCTAGCTAGAGGACACAAATACATTGAATTACATTGCCTTGATGCAAAGTATGCATGTATTAAAGAGATAGTTTACCTAAAAATGAACATTGTCATCATTTAGTCACCCTCCTGTCATTCCAAACATGTATGAATTTCTTGCTGTGTGACTGATAGAAGATAGATTGATAGTGTGATATTTAGTGTTGTTTTGGTCTCTATTGACTTTCATTGTATGGACAAAAACAATGGAAACATTCTTCATAATATATTTTACATTCCAAGTCATACAGGTTTGGAACGACATGAGGGCGAGTAAACAATGACAGAATTTTCGTTTAGGTATGAACTGTCCCTGTTTGCCTGTGATAATGTCACACTGGTAGAGCAGTTCAACAACATTTAACACATAGGGACTTTAACTATGATCAGGAACTGGATTACTCTGGAATCATTCGAAAGGCAATCTTTTTCCCATCAGAATTATTCCTATGTGAGAGGCAAGGAGAATGCTTGGGAGAGAGGAGTGGAATCACTGCCATCACCTCTCCATGGTAACCAGATGGTGTTCTTCCACCACAGTCATGCTGTGGTCCTGCTCGTATGCAACATGACGCACAGACTTGGCTGTAGGCTTGTTTATTTCGTTGTGTGTGTTTTGTGACGGTGTTTGTGCACTCTGAGACGCAATCCCACCAATGCTGAACCCAAGCCTGCTCAGGGTCTGGCTCCTGACCCCTGCACGGTCACGTGGGTATGGAGCTCTCCGACTTGCCCAGACATGAGAACATCTCCTGGGCAAGGATGAGCCATGTCTATTTGGAGCTCTGCTCCAGATTTTTATGTGTAGCTGAAATTGGTTTCACATGAGTTGGGGGCAGCCTGCATCAGCAGATTTTCTGATCAAATTAAACAGAGAAAGAGGGGGGAAAAGGCAGCGGTTGTACTGATCTTTAATTGAATAAACAGGACTTGAGGAAGGGTGGCGAGAGAGTCATCAGTACTCGTTCTCACCACTGTCCTCATGGTCAAAGATAGTTTAACCCCCAGCGGCAGATCAGGCCTTCAATACTCCGGCTTCAGCCAGACTTTATAAAGTTGTGGTTAAGACCAAAGAGCCATCAGATGTGTGCATGATAAGTGTCATCTTTCATCCGTGGAGAGAAATTCAGGAATTAAATTTTTCCCTTTCAATTTTTAGACCCAGTGTTGGCTGTTTAGTATCATTCACTGGTGCACAAGCTGGAGAATACAGAATCAAACAGTTGTGATTTTCTCATCCTTTTATCCAAAAAAACAGGCGTGTTTTTGTGACACCTCACTGGATACAGATCTGCTAATCACATTGGAGGTCTCGTGCTTGTGCCCGGGACCCCCTTAATCTGTAGATGAAAGTTTATTAAGATTTATAAAAATGCTTCCCATATGTGACTGATGCTGGAATCTGGTTTTGATCTTACAATTGCTCCTTTAGTGATATGATCAGTTGGGTGAATTATGCCACTTCATCAAATTCAGAGCACACCCGACATGAGCCATACGGCAGTTAAAAGAGAGGAAAAAAGTGCAAGAGAAATGAAGAGCGATGGAAACGAGAAAAAAGATCACTAGAAATAAAGCGAGAGGGATTATTCACATCATCCCGAAGCAGGATAAGAGAAGCACCACAGTTTCTTCTGGATTATTATTGATCAAAATAATTACTTTGAGTATTCCGAAGAAATGGAATGAGAGCCCTCAATGCTATGGAGAAAAAATAGACACGTTCCATGAGTCTGTGTCTCTCAATTATTTGTCATTCAAACATGTTTGGTTCAAAACAGAGAATGTTATTGTATCAGCAGTTCTCTTTGGGAAATGCAGAGATGCACAAAAAGTTATAATCAAGGAACACCAAAAGTATCCAACAATTGACCACTGGTATGTAAATAACTAGCGTTTCTCATGCTTGGGCAGAATTATGAGTGCTGTGAGTGTCTTGCATTTAATTTTTATCCCATGGCAGCCACTTCAGCATCATGGGTTAGATGACTTTTACCAGTATGTGAAAGCAGAAGAATGCCAAGCAAAATATTTAGCAACATACCTTTTTTATATCTGTGTTATATTCATTTATATTAGTTTTCATTATTTTATATCTTACATTTTAAGAGTAAATGCTACAATTTCCATTCTGCTGCTCTTTGAAAAAATTAATAATAATAAAAAAGTTTATATTAAGGTCTGTATGAGTGCATGACACCCCAAAAGGCTGTAGCAGAGGGAATCTCCAAACATTTCTCACAGATAATTCTGTGCAAATGGCTTACAGACAGCAATTTTGGTAGCAATTTATTCTGAATAAATTACACAAATGTCCAGCAATTGTCTTCTTTTTTTTCTCTTCCCTCATTCCTTTGGGAAAAGCCAGATGTGGGAGTGTTGGGTGTTGTGGTTGGTTCTATTATGTTTGAGCGTCTGATAATAAAACAACAGTTGTGCTTCTGTAGACATTTATTATGTTGATTTGGTAGCTATTTCTATTGTAAAAAGATCTCTTGCTTTATAACTAGCTTATGATGTTCTGCATTGAATTATCTTTGAGATATAACCAATCAGAACCAGTGCAATCTGGTATGTGTGGAGGTTTTTTTTTTTTTTTTTTTTTTTATGACTGTAGTCGAAGGCAAAGCCTTGGAAAACCACTGCAGCACTAGGATTTGAATTTTCTTTAAAAACAGATTCAATCCCAAGGACAACTAATTGGTTTCAATTTGAAAACGGGACACATGGCTTTCTCAGCTCTATCTGTACATTATAGAAATTGTGAAATCCATCTGTTGTCTCTCCTCTAATCTTTTACTGTCTTTTCATCTTTTCAAACAAACACTGATCTATATCTTATCTATATATACCACTATGATGGCTTTATATTTATACTTATTGTTAAGCCTTAAATGCATGAACGTTTTGCCAATCATTATTACATATTCGGGTCTTTAGCGACCCGGATCTATATCTAACACGGATGGCTCTCTACCTGTCGCGATAATATAAAAAACTCTTGATATTAGAGTAACACTAATGCGTTCAGTACTTGCTCTGCATTAAATCGCTCAGCCATTTCAAGTTTTGCTGATGATTCTTCCAGTTTTCTTGTTTTCTGCCTGTGGTAACTATGAGTGAAACTTCATCATTGTGTATCAGACATTGCAACCTTGTGGAATAAAGGTGAATTGCACTTATTCAGTCATCAAAGATTCAATTATTGTTGTGCAGAAAAAATATACTTACACTGTTACACACCTCGGGTCTTTAGCGACCCGGATCTATATCTAACACGGATGGATCTCTACCTGTCGCGATAATATAAAACTCTCCTGATATTAGAGTAACAATTGCAGAAGAATAAAATAAAGCATATTTTGTTACCTTTTGGAGCTTGGAAGGGTTCAGTTTGAGCAGATGTTTTATACCATCATCATTGTCCTCGTCAGAGCTCATTTCCCAGTACATTCAGCATCTGGCTCATATTCACCATCTCAAACACATTCTCAAAATATCATTTTCAACATCTTCAAAATCAATATTTTGATCGTTGCATTTTCTACACCACATCCACCGTCAAGTGACAGTAACACTAATATTTGATTGCGTTCAGTACTTGCTTTACAGTAAATCGCTGAGCCATTTCAAGTTTTGTTGATGATCATTCCTATTCTTTTGTTTTCAACATGCAGTAACTGAGTGAAACCATTGTGTTTCAGACATTGCCACCTTGTGGAATAAAGGTGAATTGCACTTATTCAGTCATCAAAGATTCCATTATTGTTGTGCAGAAATAATATACTTATACAGTTACACACCTCGGGTCGTTAGCGACCCTATACAATTTTTACAAAAAATGAATGTGAAAACAGTCATTCTTTTATTGTTTTACTATTTTTTTTCTTGTTATATTGTTTACAATGAATTGATTGTGGAATTCTAAGTAGTAGATGTCTAACTTTAAAAAAAATGAATGAGGAGGAGGGTAGTGAATGACGTCCCGGGCCACTAAAGACCCGAGGTATGCATTTAAGGGTTATAAGCAATAATTGTTTGCTATGATTTCAAATGCCTAGACAGCTGCCATTGTCACACTCCTGTTATATATTGAGGTTCTGGAGGAAGGAACTATATATATATATATATATATATACACTCACCTAAAGGATTATTAGGAACACCTGTTCAATTTCTCATTAATGCAATTATCTAATCAACCAATCACATGGCAGTTGCTTCAATGCATTTAGGGGTGTGGTCCTGGTCAAGACAATCTCCTGAACTCCAAACTGAATGTCAGAATGGGAAAGAAAGGTGATTTAAGCAATTTTGAGCGTGGCATGGTTGTTGGTGCCAGACGGGCCGGTCTGAGTATTTCACAATCTGCTCAGTTACTGGGATTTTCACGCACAACCATTTCTAGAGTTTACAAAGAATGGTGTGAAAAGGGAAAGACATCCAGTATGCGGCAGTCCTGTGGGCGAAAATGCCTTGTTGATGCTAGAGGTCAGAGGAGAATGGGCCGACTGATTCAAGCTGATAGAAGAGCAACTTTGACTGAAATAACCACTCGTTACAACCGAGGTATGCAGCAAAGCATTTGTGAAGCCACAACACGCACAACCTTGAGGCGGATGGGCTACAACAGCAGAAGACCCCACCGGGTACCACTCATCTCCACTACAAATAGGAAAAAGAGGCTACAATTTGCACGAGCTCACCAAAATTGGACAGTTGAAGACTGGAAAAATGTTGCCTGGTCTGATGAGTCTCGATTTCCGTTGAGACATTCAGATGGTAGAGTCAGAATTTGGCGTAAACAGAATGAGAACATGGATCCATCATGCCTTGTTACCACTGTGCAGGCTGGTGGTGGTGGTGTAATGGTGTGGGGGATGTTTTCTTGGCACACTTTAGGCCCCTTAGTGCCAATTGGGCATCGTTTAAATGCCACGGCCTACCTGAGCATTGTTTCTGACCATGTCCATCCCTTTATGACCACCATGTACCCATCCTCTGATGGCTACTTCCAGCAGGATAATGCACCATGTCACAAAGCTCGAATCATTTCAAATTGGTTTCTTGAACATGACAATGAGTTCACTGTACTAAAATGGCCCCCACAGTCACCAGATCTCAACCCAATAGAGCATCTTTGGGATGTGGTGGAACGGGAGCTTTGTGCCCTGGATGTGCATCCCACAAATCTCCATCAACTGCAAGATGCTATCCTATCAATATGGGCCAACATTTCTAAAGAATGCTTTCAGCACCTTGTTGAATCAATGCCACGTAGAATTAAGGCAGTTCTGAAGGCGAAAGGGGGTCAAACACAGTATTAGTATGGTGTTCCTAATAATCCTTTAGGTGAGTGTATAATGTATGTGTGTGTCTATATATATATATATATATATATATATATATATATATATATATATATATATATATATATATATATATATATATATATATATATATATATATATATATATATACAAACCCGATTCCAAAAAAGTTGGGAAATAAAAAATTGTGAATAAAAACAGAATGCAATGATGTGGAAGTTTCAAATTTCAATATTTTATTCAGAATACAACATAGATGACATATCAAATGTTTAAACTGAGAAAATGTATCATTTTAAGGGAAAAATAAGTTGATTTTAAATTTCATGGCATCAACACATCTCAAAAAAGTTGGGACAAGGCCATGTTTACCACTGTGTGGCATCCCCTCTTCTTTTTATAACAGTCTGCAAACGTCTGGGGACTGAGGAGACAAGTTGCTCAAGTTTAGGAATAGGAATGTTGTCCCATTCTTGTCTAATACAGGCTTCTAGTTGCTCAACTGTCTTAGGTCTTCTTTGTCGCATCTTCCTCTTTATGATGCTCCAAATGTTTTCTATGGGTGAAAGATCTGGACTGCAGGCTGGCCATTTCAGTACCCGGATCCTCCTTCTACGCAGCCATGATGTTGTAATTGATGCAGTATGTGGTCTGGCATTGTAATGTTGGAAAATGCAAGGTCTTCCCTGAAAGAGACGACGTCTGGATGGGAGCATATGTTGTTCTAGAACTTGGATATACCTTTCAGCATTGATGGTGCCTTTCCAGATGTGTAAGCTGCCCATGCCACACGCACTCATGCAACCCCATACCATCAGAGATGCAGGCTTCTGAACTGAGCGCTGATGACAACTTGGGTTGTCCTTGTCCTCTTTAGTCCGGATGACATGGCGTCCCAGTTTTCCAAAAAGAACTTCAAATTTTGATTCGTCTGACCACAGAACAGTTTTCCACTTTGCCACAGTCCATTTTAAATGAGCCTTGGCCCAGAGAAAACGCCTGCGCTTCTGGATCATGTTTAGATATGGCTTCTTTTTTGACCTATAGAGTTTTAGCCGACAACGGCGAATGGCACGGTGGATTGTGTTCACCGACAATGTTTTCTGGAAGTATTCCTGAGCCCATGTTGTGATTTCCATTACAGTAGCATTCCTGTATGTGATGCAGTGCCGTCTAAGGGCCCGAAGATCACGGGCGTCCAGTACAGTTTTCCGGCCTTGACCCTTACGCACAGAGATTGTTCCAGATTCTTTGAATCTTTGGATGATATTATGCACTGTAGATGATGATAACTTCAAACTCTTTGCAATTTTTCTCTGAGAAACTCCTTTCTGATATTGCTCCACTATTTTTCGCCGCAGCATTGGGGGAATTGGTGATCCTCTGCCCATCTTGACTTCTGAGAGACACTGCCACTCTGAGAGGTTCTTTTTATACCCAGTCATGTTGCCAATTGACCTAATAAGTTGCAAATTGGTCCTCCAGCTGTTCCTTATATGTACATTTAACTTTTCCGGCCTCTTATTGCTACCTGTCCCAACTTTTTTGGAATGTGTAGCTCTCATGAAATCCAAAATGAGCCAATATTTGGCATGACATTTCAAAATGTCTCACTTTCAACATTTGATATGTTATCTATATTCTATTGTGAATAAAATATAAGTTTATGAGATTTGTAAATTATTGCATTCCTTTTTTATTCACAATTTGTACAGTGTCCCAACTTTTTTGGAATCGGGTTTGTGTATATATATATATATATATATATATATATATATATATATATATGTATATATATATGTGTGTATATATATGTATGTATGTGTATATGTATATATAATGTATGTATGTGTGTGTGTGTATATATATATATATATATATATATATATGTGTGTATGTATGTATATATGTATGTATATATATCTATATCACTGATTCTTGAGATAAGGGACAAAACATGTTTTAGATGTTAAAAAATAAAAACTAACACTACATTATTAAAAATTTGTATTTTTGTAGGCAAAGGTCTCAGATAATGAAGCATGTAAGGGAACAGGCTTATTTCTAAATATTTTTAAAAAAAAATTATATTTATTCACTCCATAACTTAATTTGCGTCAGACACACTAAAAAGCATGCTAATTTAATTGAATCCATCCAAAACAATGTAAAATCTTCAGTTATGTAATATTGGTTTTCAGTAAAGGATCTAAATCATGAAATACATTGTTTATTTTTTGTTTGTTTTCACACTATTATGAACAAACCAGTTTCTAAATTCCTTAATTCTCCTTCCTCCTTTTAATATTAAACATATATCACCAATGTTCTTAGGTAATTAAGACACAATATCATGTAGTTCCATTGATGTTTTAACATTTTTACACAATAAATTGAAAAAAGAATAAGACATTTCTTTCAAAATTAACAAAAACCTTCACCTGACGGTGTAAAATACTGATGGAGTTGACAAATACTGACGGTGTTGACAAAGGTTGAGCTGAGGCCAAATATACAGTATATGTAAATAGAATCATGAAAGAGCATTAGAAGAATTCCTCATATGCAAAAAAACTTATTAAATCACATTATACAGACTTTTTGAGACCACTTGTCAACTATCAGACATAAAACCTGACGGAGTTGACAAAATATAATTTTTTTTCCACCTTTTAGTTAAATTTAGTTTTTTTCCTCAGTTGTAGCTGCCTTAATAAACATATAAAAATGGCAAGATTTATCCTACAACTATTTACAGAAACTATTACACTGCGATGACGGAGTTGACATGTTAAGGCTATGACTTCAATATTGTGACATGAGACTTCAATATTGTTTGTTTAAAATATTTAAAAATCTATAACTTCCAGGACTGTGTCCTACTGTGAGATCCACAATGAGCAGGAAATAGTAAATGCTCCTCAGAGTTAAAGCTGCCCATGACACTGCCTGATTTATTCAGAATTATAAAAAATCCTGACAGAGTTGATGCAAAGTGAGGACACAACTTTTATAGCTGTTTTTTAATGGAAAATACACTCACCTAAAGGATTATTAGGAACACCTGTTCAATTTCTCATTAATGCAATTATCTAATCAACCAATCACATGGCAGTTGCTTCAATGCATTTAGGGGTGTGGACCTGGTCAAGACAATCTCCTGAACTCCAAACTGAATGTCAGAATGGGAAAGAAAGGTGATTTAAGCAATTTTGAGCATGGCATGGTTGTTGGTGCCAGACGGGCCGGTCTGAGTATTTCACAATCTGCTCAGTTACTGGGATTTTCACGCACAACCATTTCTAGAGTTTACAAAGAATGGTGTGAAAAGGGAAAAACATCCAGTATGCGGCAGTCCTGTGGGCGAAAATGCCTTGTTGATGCTAGAGGTCAGAGGAGAATGGGCCGACTGATTCAAGCTGATAGAAGAGCAACTTTGACTGAAATAACCACTCGTTACAACCGAGGTATGCAGCAAAGCATTTGTGAAGCCACAACACGCACAACCTTGAGGCGGATGGGCTACAACAGCAGAAGACCCCACCGGGTACCACTCATCTCCACTACAAATAGGAAAAAGAGGCTACAATTTGCACAAGCTCAACAAAATTGGACAGTTGAAGACTGGAAAAATGTTGCCTGGTCTGATGAGTCTCGATTTATGTTGAGACATTCAGATGGTAGAGTCAGAATTTGGCGTAAACAGAATGAGAACATGGATCCATCATGCCTTGTTACCACTGTGCAGGCTGGTGGTGGTGGTGTAATGGTGTGGGGGATGTTTTCTTGGCACACTTTAGGCCCCTTAGTGCCAATTGGGCATCGTTTAAATGCCACAGCCTACCTGAGCATTGTTTCTGACCATGTCCATCCCTTTATGACCACCATGTACCCATCCTCTGATGGCTACTTCCAGCAGGATAATGCACCATGTCACAAAGCTCGAATCATTTCAAATTGGTTTCTTGAACATGACAATGAGTTCACTGTACTAAAATGGCCCCCACAGTCACCAGATCTCAACCCAATAGAGCATCTTTGGGATGTGGTGGAACGGGAGCGTGCCCTGGATGTGCATCCCACAAATCTCCATCAACTGCAAGTTGCTATCCTATCAATATGGGCCAACATTTCTAAAGAATGCTTTCAGCACCTTGTTGAATCAATGCCACGTAGAATTAAGGCAGTTCTGAAGGCGAAAGGGGGTCAAACACAGTATTAGTATGGTGTTCCTAATAATCCTTTAGGTGAGTGTATAATTCAATATTTACTTGTTGTATTGTTTGATATCTTAAAGATCTCCGCCTTTTAATGTAACTGTATTTTTTAATTTGTTGCATTTTTAAACACTTTGTTTGGCAGTTTTACATTGTGACCTCATGCTGAGGACAGGTTAAATTACATGTGTTTCCAAGTATAGTGTGCTATAGAGTGTGCTTTTGAAATAATACGAAAGAAATGATTTAAAAGAATAAGCAATAAATGTCCTGAGTGTACAAATTTCCCTTAGATGTAACTTTTTAAGTATTTTTATTGTGTTGACATTCTTACTTTTTAACATAAATAGGGCTTTTGTGTTTGGGACATGTTTTGTCCATTATCTCAAGAATCAGTGATATATAATCTGTTGGCATATATTTTTGTCTGTATTTTTTTTGTTACAGGAGGTTTTTTTTAGCTGAAGGATGCAGGACTGGAACTTTATAAAAAAGTTTTTAACTCTTTATTTTTTAAGAAATATACTTGTTATTGTGCTCATATGAGGCTGTTACTCTCTGAAGTTTATTATTGTTCTGCGGCATTTTGCCCATTCCCCTCTGTTTGAGAAAGAAAAACAAGCCCATAATGTTCAAATGAGCCCAAATTTGGTTCAAATTGTGTGGAATCAGGTGAATAAAAAGGAAATGCTATTAAGACACTGACTGTTTTTAGTCTGAAAAGATGGAATGCCAGTTTATTGGAAAATAGGTTTATTGGAATCAAGAACCTAAATGTTTAAGTAAACTTCATTTAGTCTCATGAAGTAGTTCAAATGTGTGTGTGTGTGGCCTAATGCACGCCTAGCACAGTTTAACACCGCCTCCTCACTATAAATTAGATTTTTTTTTTCCCAGTTGAAGTAAAAATTAAGATAAACAGTGGTTCATTTACTATTATGTGGTGTTGTTTTTCCACTTGCCGAAAACCGAATCTAACAAGAGAGAAAATATCATTAAGATAATATCATGACTCATACTGAACAAGATTGTTAATTGTTAATAAGGTTCATGTGCCCTTTTCAGAAATTATAGGCCCCATATGTATGTTACATACTGACATGCTTTAATTATTGTCTATAAATAAGAAAAAATCCAAAGTCCCCCATAAGAAAAAAAAAAAAAACTACGAAATCTATATTTTATAGATGCTTGTCATAGTTGATAATGGAGTCATTATACAATATATTGAACACAAAAATGATACCATTCCCATGCTCTGACATGTCTTCACATCTGCTCCATAATGCAATATAAAACCTCATTGGAGAGGAGGAATCCTGGCACAAAATTATATTACCCTGCTATTTCCATGACCACCAGAAGGACTTTCTTTTTCAGTTAGAATGAATTTGTCTTTTGGTCAAACGTCATTATAGAATTGCCTTTCAAGAATTCCGGTTAAACCGTGAACAACTTTGACTATGTTCAGAATTAAACTTTTTTTTTTTAAATGTATATTTTCATTTACCACATTACAATTGCTAATATACTATAGAATTTGAAAGGTATCATGCAAGAACATTGTCCATTGAGCTGCCAATAATGGGTGTGTATAAATATTGTGCAAGTGCTTTTATTGTGGGCTAAAGTCGGGGAGGTCATACATTTGTGGCACATCCCAGAGTAGAACTGGCACTGCTTTTGAGACCACATATTCAGGGCACTTCTGTCACAATTAGGGATTTTATCCTCAAACTTTCCTACACAAGTTTATAGAACTTGATTTTTTTCTGACCTGTTTCTTGACTCCCTCAGATTTGACGTTGAAAATCTACATGTGGAACATCCATGTGAAGTGGAGAATCACTTGGTTAAGCATCTGTAGCTCTCTTAACGCAATCTTGCCCATTGAACATCTCCAAATCCTTAGAAGAACCCTGGTCTTTTGGAAGAGTTCAACTAAACAAACATTGGCTTTGATTTGCTGTGTTTATAGTTGCAGGAGGACACACTGTATAATATGCATTGAGATTTGTTTGAATTCCCAAGCAAACAATGTCAGTGAATGAAGGTGAAAGTGATGTCCATTTCATTTTGAATCACAATATCAGTTCAAGATAATTTTCTCTGTTTAATCTTTCAAATGGAAGTTTCATGAATTTGGCAAATGCCTGGTTATGTTGTAAAGTAAAGTGAAGAATAAATAATTTGTTTCTGCCAGTGTCAAACATGATTCCGTTGCAAGAAAAACAGGGTAGGTCTCTCCAGGCCTGGCTGAGGCAGCTTTCCTTCTCAGTGCATTTGGAAAGGGATGAAAGCTCAGTGTGATCCCAAAGGTCATCTGGTGACCCTGTCTCTGTTTTCACAAGCGGAGGCCTGATCCTCAGTTCTGCTCTTGGAAGTTGGTGAGCAGATCGGCTGCTGTTGTCTTAGTGAGGTGGGCCACACTCTCACAGTGAGGTGCCCGCTGTCATCACTGTGACCTCTGAACTCACTGATGGTCAGACCCAGGACTCCTTAGGGTGAAGGCAGTATTGTAGATGACCAAGGATTGAAATTCATATAGGGGTCAAAGATCAAGATCTGTGGACATATTTGTATTTATTTACTTTTATTTTAGCTCTCTGTGATTTCTATTAAGGCAGAACAAGATATTATTTTTGGTCAGTTTTTCTTATCTCACAGTTTGTTAATTTTCTCACCAATTTTGGTAATTTTTTCCTCACTATCTGGTGGCCTTTTGATAGTGTATAGATCTACACTAGCATTAAAAAAAAAATCGAATTTTCAACAGCCATTACTCCATAAACAGAAACTAAGCCCAAATATACAGTATATATATTGTGAAATATTATTACAATTTAAAATATTTTTTAATCTAATTTATTCCGGCCATGGCAGAGCTGAATTTTCAGCAGCCATTACTCAATTCTTCAGTGTCACATTTGGTGTTCAAAAGAATAGCATTAATTTGAAATATGAATCTTTAATAACATTATAAATATCTTTACTGTTACTTTTGTTCTTTGCTAAATAAAAGCATTATTAAAAATCTTACTGACCCCACATATTTTAGCTAAAATATTCACAAATTTCCTCATTTTGAAGTATTTTCATTTGTGGTCTCTGCTGAAATGAAAATCTGAGACTTTTGCTAAATTAAACCTGCAATCTCTCCTCGTAATGAGCGAATCAGGTGAAGAGGTTTGAGTCTCAGAATCTGTGCTGCATGTGTGTTTATGCATGATTTTACTTCATTCACTCCATGTAGAATTTTGGTCAAACTGTTAAGTCAGTCACAGAGCTTTAAGCCAGTGCCTAGATGGATAACTTTCACCATACACACAAACAGACCTGTTTGAGACGGGTCACTCACCTGCCTTTTGGAAGTTAGACATAAACCAGATTACACTTTCTCTTCCCTTCCGTGCCCTTCTCATGCCCCTACTGCCACCAGGGCTGCAAGTGGAAATGTTATCATTGGGGTTTGTGTCTCCCCTTTGTCCTTGCCTTCCCCTCGGGCTCTTGACCATAATTTAATTAAACATTCGTTTAAGAGGATCACGCAGGAAGAGACAGGCTGGTCACAGACAGGTCAGGGCAAAAGAATGCAGCCAAACTGAACTGCCTCTGTGTAGAGGAATTCAGCTTCTTTTTGGAATTGCACAATATTTTATATATAAATACGTGTTACTTGAATATATGCTTTTGTCTGGTAAATGATAATAGCCTGCCTTGTAAGAAGAGAATGTTTTTCATTTACACTTTTTATTACATTAATGTATTTGGCAGATGAACATTTTTTCAATGTCTTCAACCCACACAAATTTATCCTGTATATTGTGGTCACTCACTCCAGGGCTGGACTGGGGCCTGGCAAATTCGGCCCTGGCAAACCCATCCGGCCCATGACTTCCCCGTGAATGTTTTTGCTGGGGTTAGGGCCTTACATTGGAGTAAATAAATAAAACTAGGACAGGGACAAATAATGATGGATATTATCGAATTTACTGCAAATGCAGATAACATACTTAATATTGCACCTTTGTCACACAGAAATGCACTTGACAGTAAAGCACTGATTTTGAGCTAGGATGCAGTAAAGTACATTTACTGCTTTTAAATGCTGTCATCATTTTCTCACCCTCATGTCATTTCAAACCTGTATGACTTTCTCTCTTCCATGAAACACAAAAGAAGATATTTTAAAGAATGTTGGCAACCAAACCATTTTGGTTAGGCTACCACTGAATATTTATGGACAAAAAAACAGACTCAAATGATTTTCTTTTATGTTACACAGAAAGAAATTCATTCAGGTTTGGAATGGCATTAGGGTGAGTAAACGATCACATATTTGGGTTGAACTACCCCTTTAAAAACAATAAGATTTTTCAAGAGTTGACACCTAATTCATGTAAGACACTGATATCTATCTTTCATGAGGTTCTCATTGAAATAACATTTAATTACATTTCATTAGATCTATTAAAAAGTTCATAAAACATTTAAAGAGAAAAAAGCTTCATGGGATCCAGGCTTTAAAGCTGTTTTGTTGAATTATCCTTTAATTACCCTAATGACATCTTAACTGAGTTTAACTGTAGGCCAGTTTCATTTAACTGTAAGATCATGGTAGTCACAGGTAAAACCATGCTCCTCATTACCATGGGTATATGGTTTCTAAAATAAATAAATAAATAATAATAAACTACAATAAAAAAATATTGTAAACACATGTAGAAAATACGAAAACAGCCTCTATAAAAGTGATTTATATTCCGCAATATTTAATGTAAGTAATAATAGCAACATTTTTAATAAATACATTTCTGCCAAAACACCATATTTCTTCACTGTTAGTAGCTGCAAGGTAAATTGTGGTTGTGCTAGAGTGACAAGTTTGTAGTTGTGTGTATTGCCGTTTTCCAATTTACCTCGTCATGTATTTACATGCTCGCGGCTGTTTTCAGCTAGATTCACCACAGAACCTGTAATGTTGCCATATCACACGACTGTATAAAACAAAATTCGGAGTCAAAGAGCCGTTCATCACTTCATAGAGCAGCAGAAACGCAGCGTACGTTCGTCAGCGTCAGCGCTGTGCGGGTATTCGCCTTTTGCAGTTTCCCATGCGCTCAAATAAAAATAAATAAATAAATAAAAAACAGCGCCTAATGTGGACACAGTCTATGAATATGGAGGAGGGGAGGTCTCTCTCGCTTTGGCCTGTAAATTCAGAAGACAAACCAATGGGCCGCTGTCCCTGCATGATGGGCCAGTCCGTGGCAAAAAATAAACAAATAACCTTGTATCGGCCCCAAAGTGCGTCTGCCCACCGGGAAAATGCCCGGTATGCCGGATTACCAGTCCAGCCCTGACTCACTCTTCCTATCTTTTACGGTGTAGTTTGCATCTATGATATGGTAATCATTAAGCCTTTTATACCCAAATTGTTACATATAAAAAATATTATAAATTACTATGCTTCACTGAAGATTCAGGGTGTTAAGAAATCTCTTGATAATGACTCATTTTTGGTGATGGTTGGCCAACATTAAGAACAATTGTCAATTACAGTCGTCCAAATAAAAAATTAGAAATGTTACTTTGCAATGTAATTTTATTGTATTAATGTCAACTTTTACTTTTATTCAAATGATTACTGATGTCGTTTTAGGATAGAAATATAATATTTAGAATTACTGTATGCATTGTTTTTAGTTTTGTGTCATAGCTTCATTGCTGCTTCCCTGCTTCATTTCATAGGAAGAGCAAAGGGATGTCCAGTGGAATAGATGCAGGGTCTGAAAGGGTTAAAGCAACAGAGAAGTCAGTAAGGTGTCCCTTTTTTTTTTTTTTTTTTTTTTTTTAAAAGCTCTTTCTGGCTGTGTTCTTGTGGGAGATAGTTAAAACCATCTATGGTTTATTGAATCTGGACCATCTGATTTTAGTCTCTCTTTGAAATCTTGTCTTTTACATAAATCTGAGTTCTGCCATGGAATTCTGGCTATGATAGTTAATTTCCAGTAATTTCCAGACTCTAGTCTCAAGCAGGTTTCCAACAACCTCATTAGTTTTGGAAAACAGCAATTTTCTAAGGGACCTTGGTTTTTTCCCCCCTCATTTTAAGATTGCCCTGTTGTCTTGATTCATTAGTATCCTCATTACAATAGCATGTCTTCTATTATTGTATATTAGTCTACTGTCAATGTTGATCCTGGTAAAAAAAAAATATGTCTGATTGCAAAAGAAAAGATTGATTTAAATTTCTTTGTTTTTGTCTAATGGCATCATGCTCAAAAGAATAAATATTTAAGGCTGATGATTTTGGCAATGTCGTGCTATTTTTATTTATTTATATATTTATGTTCTCTACCTTTTATATTTTTAATTATGGGGCTCAAACTGTAAAACCAATAGTTTTGTTAAGTGAGTAATTCATCATAAGTCCACTTCATAAGATAATAAATTACAAAATCAGGAAAAAAATCGTTCTTTCTTGATCCTGGTGAATGTTGAGCTGAAATCTTTTCTTTTCTTTCTGAAATCTGCTCTTTTTGTGTAGTGGTGAGAGAGACGCCTGTCTGTCTTGCATCTGCAGTAACACTGAAGGCTTGTGGACTCTTTCTTTTGGTCCTGCTGTGGGATAATTACCATGACCAAAAGAACATTTATTTTGAAAAAGAGAAACAGTTGTTAAAAGCTCTCAATGACAATCTCAATTTACATGGCTTTCCACATGAAAAAATTTCAAAAGTGATGCCACAGAAAAAGGCTTTCAGGATTTGGTGAGGAGTTGGAGATGGAGATTTGGCCAAGTGGCATCAGACTGGGGTGTTTCAATACTGTGCTCTTACTTGTTCACCAGTTTAACAAGCGTTGGACCACATCACTCACTTTGCCGGGTTAATTTCAGCGGACCAAATGCAGCGATATTATTGGGTCTAGACTGAGGGAAAGCCCCAAAAAAAAAAAAAAAAAAAAAAAAAAAAATAGGTCTTCCCAGAGTGTGGACACAGTGAAAAGTTGCTGCTCCATTTTAGGAGCTTCTGTAGGAAGCCCAACAAGCTGCAAATTTTATGGATATCTTTGCCTGTGTTTTAATGATAGAGTGGGTGTTTCTGACATAAAACACTGCTATTAAACTCTTCATGATGGTAGAAGCTGTTGGCCATGGTTAGTGGCAGTTTTTTATTCTTACAAGCAGTTAAAGTACACTTTCAGAAGCAAACGTTTTGTTGTTTGTTGGGGTTTATATACTGGCTGGAGTGAATTTAGTGTGTGACATCAAGGTTGTCTGGTGACTCAAAATGGACCACAAGTCTTTCTGGTCAGCCACTGCAAATGGTGCTGACATCATTTTGCCATCATGTCATCACAGATTTTTGAAACTAAGCAAGGCACTGTCTGGATACCCTTTGGGTCTGTAAAGTATCGCTTACAATTCCTCAGCAATTTAACAGCATATAGCATATTGAGTATATATGGCCCCAAAAAGTATCTGGACACAAGTCATACTTAAAAATGTATGATTTTTTTTAAATCAAAAAGTTAAATTAAAAACCCTTTTTGTTTGTCAAACTTTAGAGGATCTTTAGTTAAAGGGGTCATGAACTGCGTTGTTTTATTGTTTTATGATGTTTCCTGGGGTGCACTTATAATGTTAGAATGCTTTTTACATCAAAAATTGTCATAATTTATAAATAAAAGGCACTCTTCCTACCCTGATTTTAGCCCTCTGGTTTGAACGCTCTGTTTTAAGGGGCGTGTCTGCTGTGAGACTTCAGTGTAAACGCCCACTGCTGTGATTGGCTAACGTCTTTCCATTTGAAATAGCTAAGTATTACTCTCTCTTTTAGCGCGTTTTTACTATTACAGCTCTCATGGTTAATTAATCACGAAAAGTGTTGCATTACATTTAGATCTATGGCATTATATTTAGATCTATGGCATTATATTGAGATCGTGGCATGAAAGGTTGCAGAGATGAACATTGTAGTCGATCACAGACATGTTGAGCGCATGAAAGCAGTGATCTCGTCATTGCAACTCAGTTTCTGTACACTATCGAATGCTTTCATCTTCACTAACAGTGCAAGAGATTCGTTGAATAAAACGGGAGTCACTGATAAACACGTCCCTGATAAACTCGCTGTTTGATTGACAGCTGCAGCGCGCGCTGCTCTAACGATTGCAAAGGGAGCTTTCTTTGATCGCTTTTTTTATAGAATTTAATCACTGTTAAATAACAGATTATTTTCATCCTACTAAGAGAAATAACGCAAGTTGACATTTAGTCACTGGTTTGATTTACTAACACACAGACAAAGATCATCTGACTGTACATTAATAATTACATTTCAGATCAGGCATTAGAATTAACACAGTTACTTACATGTTGCATTACTGTCGAGCCCAGGCACTGCACAATATTTTGTAATCCTCAAAGGCATGTTTATTGCTTGGTAGCTCGATCTGGTTTAACATGTAGGCCTATGTTACTTTTAGGCTACCTATTCTATTGCATGTCATGCGTGAATCGGTGGGCGGGGCTAAACAGGCAGTGATGAAGTAGGCGTTGATCTTCTTCTGCAGAGGCGGTGCTTGCCTCCCTTTGACGTCATAGATTCCCACTTTGAAAAACCTGTCATTTGCTGGGCCTGGTGTCAATAAAAGCTTTTATTGGACTAACAAAGAAGTTTTCAGTTCTGAAACTTACAGGATATTCTTATAGTATGGTGACCTCTTATATGTCAAAAGCTCAATGAAAATTTGATTTCTCAGTTCATGACCCTTTTAATGCATTGTCGAATTTCATACATTTTTAAATACTACACTGTAAAGCATAACCAACCAAAATTAAAACTTAGGGTACATTGTATGAACTGAATCTCCATAATGCCTTCAGATTCATTTCAAACACCTGTTGGTTTTCTAATTATGATATAGTCACTTAAAATAATATTAATATTGTTAATATTAATAAATTAACTCTAAAGGCCAATAACGATATCATTTAAAAATTGTTCAAATGTGTATCTGAATAGCAGAGTCCTTACTATGATTATAACTATAACGGCACAGTGGAACGATATCGTTGGCATCGTTGGAATATTTTCCAGCGGATGAACGATAAAAAACATTGATAGCCAATCAGAATCCAACAGACCTGCGCATTTAAAGGATAACTACAAAACTCCAGCATGTGCTTATATTGTTGTGGACGCTAATATTGTTAACGCTGTAGCTATAGTTACCCTTATAAATGTAAATATACTTCAAGTTCATCAAGTATACTTAAGTAAAATTCAAGTATATTTTAAATGTACTTAATGTAGTAAGTATACTAGTATCAATGTACTACTTGTAAGTGTACTATTTCAATACTACTTGGGACTAAATTGGCCCACTTTTTAATGTATAAAAGTATACTTTTAAGCAGTGTTGGGGAAAGTCACTTTGAAAAGTAATGCATTACAATATTGAGTTACTCCCATAAAAAGTAACTAATTGTGTTAGTTACTTTTTAAGAAAAGTAATGCATTACGTTACTTTTGCGTTACTTTTTTCACCTGTGCCGGGCTTGTTTTTTTTTATAACAAAAAAAGTTCTGTTTTTGGGCAAATGTAAAGGCCCTTTCACACCAAAATTGAAATAATGAAGCTGAAGGAAATGCAAATTCACGCCTGTACAGTACAAACGAAACTTTTAGCTGTGCTGCCATTCTGAAATGCAGAAGAATAGGATGCAGGATCCTATTATTTAACATATTTAATTATTGGAGGTTTGTGTAGTATTCTGAGTTTGCATGCACTGACTTATTCATTTTGTGCAAGTGAGATTGGTAAATGCATGCTCACATTTAGTCTAGAACTACAATACCCATCATGTTCACACACAACGCCTCTGCACTTACTCACAATTTCTTTCAACATAGGGTCAAGAGAACTGTCAGTCAATAAATGGGAAAACAAAGTAACTTGTGTTACTTTTTTGAAAAAGTAACTCAGATATTTTGTTGTAAATTTAAAAGTAATGCGTTACGTTACTAGTTACTTGAAAAAAGTAATCTGATTACGTAACTCGTTACTTGTAATGAGTTACCCCCAACACTGCTTTTAAGTATACTTTAAGTGTAACAGTAGTAAACTTTAAATACACAACTTGTTTACAATTACGTTTTTCTTTTGTACTGTAACTATACTACAAGTGAACTTATAGGTATACTGATAGTTTACTAGTTAAATACTTAATACTAGTTAATACTTAATACATAGTTTATGAAAGTACACTTTAAAGTATACTCCGTAAACTAGTTTAGTAGTTTTACACTACTTGTAAGTTTTCTTTATGTGAACTTAACATCATACTTAGTTTATTTATATATTATTTTTCACTTTAAGTATACTACTACTATGTCCCTATTTAGGTATTAATTTTTACATACCTTTGTACTTTAAGTAGCTTTTAAGTACATTTCATGCAGTGAACTACACAAATTTCACATACTTAGAATTAGGAACATATCTGCTTTCTTTATAAATCAATATTTTTAAACATTGTAAGTTTATAAGATGGTATGTAAAACTATGTGGAAAAAAAAAGATTTTATAGGCTGCTCAATCAAAAGAGTAAACACAACTACAAGCCAAGTATACTTAGAATACTTAATTATACTTTTAAGTATATCTCGATCAAAAGATTGAGTACAAGTATAGGCCAAATATTACACTTTTCAGTCAATATAAGTCAAGTATACTGTAATTTTAAGTGTGTTTCTAAGAAGTACATAAAAAGTAGGCTGAAAGTATACTTATTTTTATTTTAAAATAAGTATACTAATAGCACACTTGAATAAACTTCTTTTTTTGGAAGGGTTCTCTGTGCAAACAGGCCTTTGTACTAATAATTATTAGAGTTGATATAAAACTTCATTGTTTAATTTTGCTGCTTTTTACATCTGAAGTTCAAAGCGAAGTTCATTAGTTTTTGGCTTAGACAAGAACAAAAGCATTTATAATATAGCTACAATAGATGTGGGATGGATCAAATTATTTGTATTTATTGTTTGTGTCATAAAAATATCTTCTCCTGTTTGATTCTGTCTAACAGATGCTGTTTCTGGCAGTGTATTAGAAAATACAGTCTTATAAACAATGATTCCAGGAAATTCAGTCTCTGCTCTGAATTTTAGACTGTGTGACATGGATCACCTGCACCTGAGTCAAGTTAACCCAGAATGTTTTGAAATGCTGTTGTTCGGAAGCTCACCTGGACCACACTGTGCGGCTCATGCAGTTATTGTGGGCTCGGTTGCCAAAGTTTTACCAGAGCTGTCAGGCTTGCAATAGCGCCAGCTTCCATGGCAGAGGTCATCCAAAGCAGGAAACAAAGGGAGTCTGTCTGCCACTAACATACCAGAATGTCCTGGAAGGGACAGAAAGAAGCTCTTTCAAATAGGGTCCTAATCAGAGTCATGTTCCTTATTTAATTTAGGAGGACACTTGCATGGAAGAACTTGCCCTTTCTTCACAGCTCCATTCATTCACAGAGGACGGCAATAATGAACACTTGGTTCTACTACGCCCATCTACCATAAAACTATATTCATCCCAGATGGTACATATTCTTCACATATTCTTCACATGGCACACATATTTATTTTGAGTTGTTTTCATTCATTTCAGTCATTGCATTATTTCATTCTTAATGTTTAAGAGTTCAGGGTAAGAGCGCAATCTTGAGTGTCAGGTGAGTGAGAGCTGCTTAAAATAAATGGATTTGTATACTCATTTTTGTTTTCTAAAATTCTAAAATCTTAAAGTGATAGTTCACTCAAAAACGATTTTTTTTTGTCATCATTTACTCACTCTCAAACCCGTATCTTTCTCTTTTCCAAAAAACACAAAAGGACGGTTTCTGCAGACTGTACTGATTACTCTTTTATTTTATGAAATTGCAATAAATAAAAAGAAGAAAGTCAGAGCTTTGGATTGACGTGAGGGGACGTGAGGCTTTAGATTATTAATATGTTCTTCACACTAAGAAGAAAATGGTTCTGCACTCTTAAAAATAAAGGTTCCAAAAGGGGGTTTTCGCAGCGATGCCATATAGAAGAACCATTTTTGGTTCCCCAGTTAACCTTCCAGTGAACAGTTATTAAAAGAACCATTTTTTTCATAGTGTGAAAAACATTTAAATACCTATATAAAACCTTTTGTGGAATGGAAATGGATGTTAAAGGTTCTTAATGGAACCATCAATGCCAATAAAGAATCTTTAAGCCCAGGACACACCAATCCAACGTCAAAGAACAAGCGGCGATGAAAGCTGACTGTGTTGTCGCGTCTTGGCCAAAAAGCTGAGCTTGAACACACCAAAAGGACTAAAGCACATCAACTAGCACGTGCGTTCTGCGCCTGCGTGTAAGTAGATCTGTCTATATCAGCAGGTATCAATAATCTAACCAAAACTAGGACTTCAGATATACAAACCGTAAACAAAGCAGTGCTTGCATTTTGAATATCAATCACGCTGATCACTTTCTTCAATCCAGTCGGATCATGTTATTGTGAAAATATTCGTGCATTCGAATGCTCAGGTAGGATGACCTAAAATTATAACAGCCTTCTTCTGTCTGTTCCGTCTGGACTTCTTTGCTCACTTTCATCACATCTCGTGCACTGACTCGTTCGCTAAGCTGAACAGCCAATCAGAGTTCTCTATCACCAACAGCATGCTGAATCGTCCCAAAAAAACCAGACGCCATCTGACTAGAGCCAACGGTGCGGAACACACCGAAAAAACTAAGCCGACCAACACTCAAAAACGTCCCAACGACAGCCGACTGTTGGCTTGGTGTGTCCCGGCCTTTAAAGAGTGTGTTCACTGAAAGGTTCTGTGGGGAACCAAAAATGGTTCTTGAATGGCATTGTTGCGAAAACCCCCTTTTAGAACCTTATTTTTAAGAGTGTAAATGATGACAGAATTTTAATTTTTGTATGAACTATTCATTTTAATATGCAACAAACTTACTTTGTCCTTTCACAGTGTGAACAGTTAGAGGGATCTTTTTCTTTTCTTTTCTCACTGATATGATAAAAATAGCCTTCGGCTGGTGCATCCTGCTGAAATAATGCAGGTAGTGAAGAGAGAGATCGCTCAACATAGCTCACTTCATTTCGCTTAGGTGCAAGTGATTCCAATTATAGCTACAAGTGCTGTTTACTGGCTGAGGTCGAAGGGTCATTTGTGACCATGTCTGATCCTGATAGTAGCAAAGAGCACTGGAACGGGGCCCTTGCTGGAGAAACCGCTTCTATTGAGTTAGATAGATAGATAGATAGATAGATAGATAGATAGATAGATAGATAGATAGATAGATAGATAGATAGATAGATAGATAGATAGATAGATAGATACATAGATAGATAGATAGATAGATAGATAGATAGATAGATAGATAGATAGATAGATAGATTGATTGATTGATTGATTGATTGATTGATTGATAGATTGATTGATTTAAACAATGCAGAAAGTGTGCTTATGTACTAAAGAATTAGTTTCTTACTATTTCTATCATTAATGTTCCACTGTAATTGCTTCATAGAGACATCTAGTATATCAGACCACATCCTCCAGAAAAAGAAAAGTTTCAGAGACAGATTCAGTTGACCTTTCACCCCTGCTTCCCAAAAGAACTCCAAACCCCACTTCCTCCTTGAAGTATATGTTGAAATATAACCAACATTCCCAAACAGCACTAGAACAATGTCAACCAATTAATCAGATTAATATGTGACCTCAGAGCACAAGAGGCAAGAAAAATCAATTTGTTTTAGCATGCAGAGAGTTCCGCCAGTGAGGCGGGAGAGGTGGGATAGCCAGAGAGAAGAGAGGAAGCCGGGGTAAGGGTCTGCCGTGCCTGAAGGCTACAGGCCTTCCTGTCAACAACAGAATATGATGTGGCAGTCACAGAGGACCCGGGGCATTACAGCGGCAGAGTCTGAAGAACTCCCTCAGGCTTATCCTGTCCACTTAGCCGCCAATATAACAATTTCTGTATAGAGCTATTGTTTGGTGATGTGACATGTATGCGATGCGTTGATGATCTTTAGGGCATTTAAAAAATGATTTTTACATTTAGAAATGTTCAAGCTTTGTTTTAGAGTAGAGTTTTCTTGCAATTGTACATTATTGAGAGTAAATGCAAAAGATTTCAGCTGGAGCAGACAGATCAGGTCATTTTAGAATATGCAAGGTTATTTCTTATTGAATCATTTTCATCTTTTGAGGGGGGAAATGCAAAAGATAATTGCAACTCACAATGTAACTTTGTCTTACAGTGTGACTTCATATCTCACAATCTAGAAATTGAATTACTTATAATTGTGAATTTACATCTCCAATGTGACTATATATCACGATATAACATCTTGTAATTGCTACTTTGTTTTTTTTCATTTGCAATATTATATTTCGCAATATGACTTTATATCTTGCAATTGAAGACTTAAGATGTAAGTCTGTCTGAAATGTTTCTTTTAAATGAGCATTTTTATCAGGCTCCTATGTTTAGGTTCAGTAATTTGACTTTAATCGCAATGAAAAGGTTATATTGGTCAGTTATTAAAATGCCTTATTTTCAAAAATGTCACTGATAAGAGTAAAATTAAACACAAAAATGCAAATTTAAAAGAAAAATGTCTGATTGACTTAGAAGTTTTTGCATCTGAAGTCTTCAACTGCAAATTTGTTTCTTATAATTGCAACTTTCTTATTTTCATTTTTTTTTATTTTTATGTTACTACTTATGCCGCAATTACCTTTTTTGTCTTAAAGATTGAGAACGTTTTTACTCTGACTTAGAAACAAGGTTCCATAATTTCTCTCTGTCTCAGGACAGGAAAATTAAGCAGAACAGCATGTGGTGCCATAGCACACCACTTTGCCCTCTTCCTTTCCTCACTAACTGTTGTAACAAGCCCCACTTCCTGCTTGGGAATCAGTGGCAGTGATTTGAAATAAAATTTTACTGCCAGTCAGAAAAACCAAGTCTTTGCCGTACACATACAGACACAACAGGCTTTACTTTACGTGCTGCCTATTACTGTAATGAGCTATACATCTAGAAACACATGTTTTCACTGTACAACTTTATGATTTAGTAAAACAGTGACCAGTAGTTTAGAACTTTATATTGCCATAATGACTGCTTTTTGCCAGAAAACTGCCAAAAACTGTCTCTGTTTTGTTTTTTTTATTAATGGATTGGTCGTGTTTTACACCTTGATAAATTCAGTGGGGCTCCTCTTTGGATCTTCTCAAGATAACATGTTAATTCACCAATTAAATACATGTAGATTCCTTTAATGGCATAATTCAGACTCGTATAAGACTTTGCACGTGAATCAGTGTGAAATCAAAGCTGTCTACATTCGTTAGCTGGATGAAAGTTTAGTCAAATGTTAATTTAATACTTTGCACAAGTTAATTGGACTTGTAAGTATGAAACACGATTACAGAAGACGCGCTCAGATGCGGGCCGTCTGTGTGTGTGCAGCAGCAGAGTCATTAGTAGATTAGGCCTGTATAGGGGGTGCAGGGGCTGTGCTCGAGTGTAGCCGGTCATCCTGGCCATGTGCCCATTAAGACTTGTGACTTGCGCTCAAAGGTAACGATTGTGACTGGGAGACAAAGGCTCCACTCAGCACACTTACTTTTATTTTCTCCCTTACATCCATGCACTCTGCCCTTCAATTGCTAATTCAATAACCGCTAATCACACAATTAAAATCACATGCACCCAGCAAGTAAATAAGGCCTCTCGATGGGCCAGAAACCCGCAGACTGAAAACTGTTGTTTTCCTCTGAAACATTCTGCCGGTGGAATGTTAAGGGAACAGCTTCAAGTCATTGTTCTATCTATAGCACCAGTCAGTACAAAAACATCCCAATCTGTACAAAACTATTAAACTTAAAGACATAAGGTTTGCTTTAAATGCTCATTAAGCTATCAGAATGTCACACCAGCGCAGAGAACCTTTAGATTCCAAATGCTTCTCAGCGGCATTTCTGCTGTTATTTATTTATATATTTTTAATTCCCTGTGTCTCTTAATTTACTATTTGTTCAAAAGTTTGGGGTCAGTAAGATTTTTGAAAGACGTCTTTTTTGTTTGCCAAAGCTGCATTTATTTGATCAAAACTAAAGTAAAAGCACTAATATTGTGACAAATTATTACAACTTAAAATAACTGTTTTTTTATTTGAATGTATTATAAAATATAATTTATTCCTGTGATGGCAAAGCTGAATTTTCAGCAGCCATTACTCCAGTCTTCAATGTCACATTATCCTTCGAAATCATGGATCATTTGATTGTTGTGTTGAAAACAGTTGTGATGCATAATATTTTTGTAGAAACTGTGGTATTTTTTTTCAGGATACTTTGATGAATATAAAGTTCAAAAGAACAGCATGAAATAGAAATATTTTGTCTTTACTGTCACTCTTTATGAGTATAATGTGTCCTTGCTGAATAAAAGTATTAATTTCAGTTAAACTTTATTTTAAGGTGTAGTTACATTTTACTTACTCAAATAAGTACTGAGTAATACTTCATGTACTTAGTATAGAGTTACGGTTTGGCTTAGGGTTAGTTACTTGTAATTATGCATAATTAACTGTTATTAATATAGTAAGTACACCTTAAAATAAAGTGTTACCATAATTTCAAAAAATCTTACTGACCCCAAACTTTTGAATAGTAGTGAAATATATGTGGGCATACGTACAGTATATAAACTGTAGTGCTAATTCACAGATTTTTCAAACGCATAAGTATGACTGAGGCTCGCTAAAGGCTAGGACATAAAGCTCACAAAAAAGCCATAAAACTCCTTAAAAACCACAGTTCTAGTGAGAGATTGCTGAGAGAAAAAGCGAGGAGGAAAAGGAAATGGGGCTTGGCATGTTGACTCAGGAGAAAATCCCCCAGGACCCCTCAATGGACAGCTATTGAAGTTTAATTGCTTGCCTGTCTTGCCTGTTTTGGAAGGTATCACGTGTTCACGTGAAGTCAATAGCAGTTGCTATCTAGAGGTAGCAAGCAACAAAAAAAAGAAAAAAAGAAAAAGGCTGAGCACAAGGTTACCGACACCTGTCTGTAATGAGCATTCAGCCCAGTCCTTCACCATAACTTCAGTAATTACCAGGCAATGTCCTGATGTTTTTCAGGGAACATTGCAGATGACAACAGCTCTGAAAATTTCCACAGTCAGCCCCATTTCCCATTCCCGTAGACAGTGTCTGAGCTTTGTAGCATTACCATTTGCATAATTCACTTTGATGGCAAGATATTAGCCCTCCATCTTTGCTCTCTTTTGTATCTGAAGATTACAAAGGGACTATTTCCAGCGCCACGCAGACTACCAGGAGGAGACTATCAAAGGAAGGGAGCAGGCTTTCAAGTTAGGACACTTCGATTGTGTTACAGATTGGTTCCAGGTGAGGCGGTTTTGGGAGGCTCCGCCAGAGGAAAATTGCCCTCCACGAAGTACCGGGTGAGAGGCAGAAGGGGCTTCACGGTTGGGATGGCATTCCAGAATTCCAAAACTACTCACGTTTGGAGGGATTTGAAAGGATGAAGGCCGGGCCTCAAAAATCTTGTTGTGGTGATTGCCTACATATTAAAACTGAGGGGAGTTTTAAAAGCATGCTAAATAACCTTTGATTGTCGCTGTGATACTGCTGAACAGACATTTGCCAGATCTGCTCCTTATTTTTGTTGCATGCTTTTTTCATGTGGTTCTCGATAGTGACAATTGTCGGTATAATCCTACAATCTGCTGAAAAACAACTGCATATATGGTAATAATGTTGCTACTTTTTTTGATGTTACTGAGAGAAAATGAGCTTCATAATAGATCTTGATCATTTTACTTCATTTGCTCTCAGTCGTCAGAATGCAGTTCCTTTACTAATAAGAAAGGTGTGAAATAGGTGCGATATACAGTATATATATTTTTTTCCGACAGAGTTTTCAAACATTTCAAGTAAGATTAAAAAGTTAGTCAAGGTCATCTGCATTTTTTCTTGACTGCAACTGTACGCTTTCAAAGCCATTTTTATTAGGATTTTATTCATAAAAAAAAAAAATCATTGACAAAACATAAATACTTTAATTATTCATCACTTAGATACCACAAATATAACATAAAAGGATTAATTGTTTATCTTTAAGAGAGTCAGTTTTTTAGTAGAAATAACTTTGTATGTCAAAAGATTTTTATACAAAAATTATTTATTATAATTATTTCATCTTGAAAATCTGTTAATCTTACAAGATATCATTTGTTAACATTAGTTAACTAGGGCCTATATTATTTAACATGAACTAACTATGAAATAGAGTTCTACATGTTAATTTCAATGTTTACTAATACGTTATTAAAATCAAAAGTTGCATATGTTATTGATTTATTATTTAATAAACCTGAGCTAACATGAACTAACAATGAACAGTTTTATTAAAGGGGTCCTATTATGCCCTTTTACGAAGTCTTGATTTTGTTTTTGGGGTGTACTAGAATGTTTTCATGCTTGATTGTTAAAAAAAAATGCATTCTTTTTCACATATTTTACATTATTACAGCACCTCTCTCCCCAGTATGGCTCGAACACACCGTTTAGTTCCTGTTTCAATGAAGCTCCTCCTTCCGAAATACGAAATGTGATTGGTTAGCTGGCCCAGTGTGTTGTGATTGGCGCTTAGAGCGTGTTCGGGAAATGTCACGCCACTTCATAACAGTGAGTTCTGCTCTGGTGTAAATAATTAAGGATGGCGTCCAGAACGGATTTCACAGGACATTTCAGAGTGGTATGGTTTTTTGTAATTTTCTTATAGATTATAGATACGATGTTATCCTTTTAATAATCATATTTGTCGGAAAACTATGATAATACAAACAGTAATCGATCACAAAACCATGGTTAATTTTGCTTAGGGGCGGTGAACAGCATTACAAAAGCTACAGTAAACACTATATCAACACTAATGTTAGCTAGCAGGCTAGCGGAGGCAAAGCTTTGCCCTTTGTTTTTATTGTAGCAACAACATAATACTTATAATTTGTAACTATTAATAGAAAACACAACTACAAATAATAAGACATACTTACAAATTGTGATCCATAAATAATTGTCCCGACAAAGTGGGAACTGCTCCATTTTTAGGAGAAGCTTTTGTGCGTAGCCTGCATACTCTGTTAGTTTCTGGAAGCTGTTTTCCGTAAAACATTGGGGTTATAATGTTTAGGAACCGTGTTAAAAATTAATTTTAACCACTCTAAGTTTGTCCTCCTTATGATAAACTTTTTCCGGGTTGGAAAAAACAGTGACAACACTCTTCATCTTCTCTAGCGCAGCTCAACCAGGCCTTGTCCCCTTTTTTACGTATTCCGTGGGCGGGGAGTAACATTATGATTTCACAAGATCCAGAAAAAATGCATTGTAGTCCAAACAAGCCGTTCGTTGTAGTTCTTGAAAAGTGGATTCTGTTAAATAAAATATCAAGGTCATTGTATAATTTGCACAAAGGATGATATGTCTAACATTTATGTAAATTGAATTTTACAGAACAATATTTTTGTAACATTTCATTTACATTAAAGCTATAATGCTTGCCTGGAGGCAGGTTGTTCTTGATCATAGCTTTCAAACCCTAGCCTGGCTATAGTGAAATATGATCGATGGACATCACTTAACATTTTTGCTTCTACTGTAATACACTAGCAGCAGTCATCTTCTTTCAATAGACTGGAGCCTCTCATGCCAGATTTCAGAGCCAAATTCGCCTGCTCAGTTAAACGCATCATAAACCAATTCTCACTGCAACTGTGCAGATCTCTAAATGTCTTGAGCGCTGAATGTGTAGAGATGGGCTCCTGTGTCCGCCACCGCCGCTCACCGTTCATCATGTCAGGCTGATCTAAAGCAGACCGCCAGTGGGAGACATGTTCGAATCAGCACTGTGCCAAACATAATTGAGCCTGCCAAGATCTTTCCTTTCATTCACCTGATCTTCTAGCTCACTATACTGTATGTAAAAGGTACAGTATTATCAAGGAGTTAATTTGTCTAAAAATCAAACAAATCTTTGAAACAGGTTCTTTTTACAATCTTTTTTTAAGAGCTAAGAAAACACAATTTTTTTGTTTATGTTAACTAATCTATATATACTCTCCTCAACTGTCCTCAAAAATGATTATACTTATTATCAAGTTAAAGCGGACAGTTGAGGTTAAATTTGCGCAAAGTGGGCCAGGAAAGATCCGGTCTTTAGGAGTTATTAACGTGGGAAAAAATGAAATCTTGTAATGGTTGGCTGATTCTCCACTGATTGAGTTTACACTAAGAGGAAAGATTGTTTCCACCTTCAGCGAGGGATGAGGCACAGTGAAGTGGATCCGGCAGGACCTTAGCACGCCGCCACGATCCCTCCGCCCTCTGCAGGGCCACATAGAACAAATAAGCTGTTATTCCACTGTTGTTTGAAAGGCTTGAGGAGGGATTGGTCCTGTAATGAAAAGAAAATAGAGATGATGTTCCCATGACGGATATGGTATAGTGAATAGTGCCGGCCTGCACTGCAGTGTTCAGTTCACACCTCTAATTCTCGGAGCCCCCGACAACACTCGTCCAAACTCCCTCACCCCCTCAGCTGAAAACCTCATTGCCTGACTCACTTTCCCAACAACATGATCCGGCCCAGAGGCCCATGCCATCACTTCCTGTGCCTGATTTGTTTGGGAACTTTAATCCATGCCCCTGCCCAGCAATGCTTTGTTTGTCTTGCAGAACAACCAGCAAGCATGAGCTGGAAACCCAGAGGCCTCTAAAACTCTCAAGCAAGATAGCTGGGGATAGAAGTTAATGCTCATGTAATCTGTCTTCAAAAGATATTATTTTCTGATGACCTCTTTTAGAGATTTTATTTGAAGAAAAGTAATTTCTGCTCTCATCTTTGAAGGCCATTTTCTTAAAACATTTGGGTGTTTCTTCAACATTGGGCAGTTTTATATTAATTTGAATAATAGTAATAATTTTACAATTTATATATATATATATATATATACATTTCATTTATGTTCCACCAATTCAGGCTCTAGCAAGGCAAAGAAGTTTTTGTGGAAATTGGTGGAATATAGTAGAAATTTCATGACTATTGGAAGACAAATTTAAAAAAATGTATTTTCTAGACCACAGGGCCGAAATGGCCAAAGTTAAAGAAATGCTCATTAATGAAAAAAAGCTACTGTGGGTATGTGGAGTTTGTGGACACCCAAAAACATTTTAAAGGGACACTTGTACGCCTCCTCTATCACGTTTGTTCACAACAGGCCCATCATAAGGTTCCGCAAGGGTGCGTATTTGTGTATTTATGTGTCAGAGGTCACTTAACTTCAGTATGCCCTTAAGCTGATCCACATGTCAGGGGACTAGCTGCATTGAGAATTAAAACCAGAGTATGAGAGGAAGTTCTCTGTTTATGCTTTTCGTAGACCTTCTTTTTTATTTTCAAAGGAAAAAAGCTCTGCTGGCAAGCGGGTCATCCTGTGCATTCTCTACGCTGCACAGATTGCCGCTGGCCTGGCTGAACAGTGCCATATTTAAAACTCTCCTCCACTCTTTGGGGTCTGAACTCGGGGGCCCTCGAAAGATTTAACTTTCATCATGGTGTTTGAGCTGAAACTGTAGTGATTAGACATTTACATGCAGATCATCCTTGATCCTCATCAGCATGTTGTAATTGGATTTAGTTCTCATTTGTGTACACTGATGATTGTCAATGAAATCCATATGCATATAACCAATATTTTCAGAACAATTAGATATAGAATACGCCTCACAACCTCAAGCAATATCTGAGACAAAACAATGAAGGCATGATGCCATTATGTACATATGGTGAGGATGTTTTGCAGAATTTTGATTGATGTGAGGAGCCTGTGAGAGTATGTAATGGTTGCTGGCATTTTTTTCTCTGAGATGATGCACATTTTATGTCCTTTTTCCAACATGATCTGGGAGACTGCACTATGTTTATTTGCTGATTGTTAGTTTTGTCTTGCCATGACAACAGCATGACACATCCTTATGTCGGCTTGGATGCGTTATATTTTTTCTCTTTTTTTTCTAGTGCAATAGCAAAAAAATGTCTCTCACTTATTTGTAATTTTAAAAAAAATTGAATAATCATTTTTATAATTTATCATGATAAATAGTTTTGAAATACTTGTTATTTATTGTACAACTGAAGTAGGTCACATTAATAAGGATAACCAAGTGATCTATTAAACATTGTTATTTCATATTCGTCTGATTTTAATATGTCACCAAAGTAATGTTATCCAGCTGGATATAAAAAATGAGGATTTGTCGAAGATGTGAGTGTCTCTGTTGTGAAAAATATCAATTAGACAATTTGAAAAGCATAAACAAATGATTGTATGTTTATGAGTTTATAACTGTTAAAATTCCAGATTTTTTTGCAAAATAAAATGTTCAGCAATTTAATTATTTTTAAGTATTTTGTATTAATATATTTTATATTTTACTCTACATTATTAAATAACTCTTTATTTTTATAAAGAAATCATGTCATGTGAAAACGAAAAGAACATCCTATTGAATTCTGGTTTTATGTATCAAGACATAATAAAAAAATCATCTGGTCCTTGGCAGGTTTTAAAATTAGGTAAATACAACCTCAGATGAACAACAACACATGACATATTACACCATGTCATTATTTATTTAACAAAAACTAGTCCAAAATGGAAAAGCCAAGGGTGACAAACTAAGTACATCCTTTGCACTGTTTGCTGGTCTGGAGCATTCAGGTGTGTGTTAACACAATGCCAAGGAGGAAAGACATCAGCAATGATCCTAGAGAAGCAATTGTTGCTGCCATCAATCTGAGAAGGGTTATACGGCCATTTCCAAACAATTTGAAGTTCATTATTCTACAGTAAGGAAGATTATTCACAGGTGGAAAACATTCAAGACAGCTGCCAAATGTCCCATCAATTTCAACCCAAGGTCAGACCGTGCAATGCTCAGAGAAATCGCAAAAAAAAGAACTACACCTCAGATTCTACAGGCCTTATGTTAAATGTTAAAGTTCATGGCAGTACAATTAGAAAAAGACAGGACAAGTATGGCATGTTTGGAAGGGTTGCCAGGAGAAAGCTTCTTCTCTCTAAAAGGAACATGGCAGCACGGCTTAGGTTTGCAAAGTTGCATCTAAACAAACCTCAAGACTTCTGGAACAATGTCCTTTGGACAGACGAGAACAAAGTGCACAGCACCAAGTTAGACGAAAATTAAAGACAGCATATCAGCACAAACACCTCATACCAACTGTCCATCACGCTGATGGAGGGTTGATGATTTTTGGATAGTTTTGCAGCCACAGAACCTGGGCACCTTGCAGTCTTGAGTCGACCATGAACTCCTCTGTACACCAAAGTATTCTAGAGTCAAATGTGAGGTCATCTGTCCAACAGCTAAAGCTTGGCAGATATTGGGTCATGCAACAGGACAATGATCCCAAGCACACCAGCAAATCTACAACAGAACGGCTGAAAAAGACAAGAATCAAGGTGTTGCAATGGCCCAGTCAAAGTACAGACCTCAACCCGACCATGTTGCGGCGGGACCTTAAGAAAGCTGTGCATAAACAAATGCCCGCAAACCTCAATGAACTGAAGCAATGTTGTAAAGAAGAGTGGGCCAAAATTCCTCCAGAACGATGCGAGAGACTGATACTGTCATACAGAAAACGATTCCTTTAAATTATTGCTGCTAAAAGTGGCTCTACAAGCAATTGAATCATAGGGTGTACTTAGTTTATCACCCATGGCTTTTCCATTTTGGCTTTATTTTTGTTGAATAAATAATGACACAGTGTAATATGTCATTTGTTGTTGTTCATCTGAGGGTGTATTTACCTAATTTTAAGACCTGCTTTTATTATGTTCTGATACATAAGAAAACATAAAACTCTAAAGGGAATCCTTTCTTTTTCACATGACTGTATCTACACACACACACACACACATATACATATACATATACATATACACTATATTGCCAAAGATTTTAGGACGCCTGCCTTTACATGCACATGAACTTTAATGACATCCCATTCTTAATTCGTAGGGTTTAATCCGTAGAGTTGGCCCACCCTTTGCAGCTATAACAGCTTCAACTCTTCTGGGAAGGCTTTCCACAAGGTTTAGGAGTGTGTTTATGGGAATTTTTGACCATTCTTCTAGAAGCGCATTTGTGAGGTCAGGCACTGATGTTGGACGAGAAGGCCTGGCTCGCAGTCTCTGCTCTAATTCATCCCAAAGGTGTTCTATCGGGTTGAGGTCAGGACTCTGTGCAGGCCAGTCAAGTTTCTCCACACCAAACTCGCTCATCCATGTCTTTATGGACCTTGCTTTCTGCACTGGTGTACAGTCATGTTGGAACAGGAAGGGGCCGTCCCCAAACTGTTCCCACAAAATTAGGAGCATAAAATTGTCCGAAATGTCTTGGTATGCTGAAGCATTAAGAGTTCCTTTCACTGGAACTAAGGGGCCAAGCCCAACCCCTGAAAAACAACCCCACACCATAATCCCCCCTCCACCAAACTTTACACTTGGCACAATGCAGTCAGGCAAGTACCATTCTCCTGGCAACCACCAAACCCAGACTCGTCCATCGGATTGCCAGACAGAGAAGCGTGATTCGTTACTCCAGAGAACATGTCTCCACTGCTCTAGAGTCCAGTGGCGGCGTGCTTTGTTACTCCAGAGAACATGTCTCCACTGCTCTAGAGTCCAGTGGCGGCGTGCTTTACACCACTGCATCCGACGCTTTGCATTGCACTTGGTGATGTAAGGCTTGGATGCAGCTGCTCGGCCATGGAAACCCATTCCATGAAGCTCTCTACGCACTGTTCTTGAGCTAATCTGAAAGCCACACAAAGTTTGGAGGTCTGCAGATATTGACTCTGCAGAAAGATGCCGACTTCTGCACACTGTGCGCCTCAGCATGTGATTTTAACAGTTGACCATGGAATATTTAGTAGTGAGGAAATTTCACGAATGGACTTATTGCACAGGTGGCAACCTATCACGGTACCACACCTGAATTCACTGAGCTTCTGAGAGCGACCCATTCTTTCACAAATGTTTGTAGAAGCAGTCTGCATGCCTAGGTGCTTGGTTTTATACACCTTTGGCCATGGAAGTGATTGGAACACCTGAATTCAATGATTTGGAGGGGTGTCCCAATACTTTTGGCAATATAGTGTATATACACACTAATTATATTAAATCTTAACTACTGGCAGAGAAAAATCTTTAAAGTTGAACTGTGAAATACATAGGGCCTACTTAAAAATGAATAAATCTGCACAAAACTAAACAAACTGAGGAAACCAAAGCTGTGGATTTTTGCTGCGAAAGAACTGAGGTTTGAATTGCTCTGAAATTAGCTTGTTCTTTTCCTTTACCTGTTGGGAACAGCAGGCCACAATGAATGCACAGTCACAAGCACAAAAGAGTAACAAGACTCTAACCAAAGCCATAATGACATTATTGAGAAAAAGACCTCTGATGTTATGCCATACGGTTTTCAAGCATGCACACAAACATGATCTCACAGTGCATGCTCCAAACAGTCCTTACGTGACATCCATGTACAATGCTTTCTCTGGAGAGTCATCGGACCTATATTGTTCTTGCTCTGAAGTAAACCTTGATGCCTGCTGCACTGAGCGGTGTCATGTTCATTTCAACAGTATCAATCTGAAGTAATCTTGACAAGGCGTCTCTCAAGATCACCCATGTCGTGTCATACTCAGTGACCCTGTGGCCTGTGGGGGTGTTCTGCACGTCTGGATCGCTCTGCTCTCTTACCGTGCTGTAACGCAGAGCTCTGTTTGAATCATCACACTCAATCGGCCAGTTGACCCTAGATCGTCTACAGAGCCCTGGTATGTCAAGCCACATCCCCATTAGTAAGCCACAGTCTGCTGCCCTGCTTTGCCTGGGCTGGGTGGAGAAGGAGACAGGGTTCTTCTCGTCATTTCAACCTGAAACCTGCTGGGAGGATGAAGGGTTTATATTTTGCCAGGAGTTCAGCAACAGGCCCGGTTGATTGAATTAAACATGCCTCATTACTAAACTTTCTCTGCAAGTGACAGACTCCAGAGACTCTTTAGTGACAGACACCACTGTTGGTATGACTTTTTCCTGAAGTCTGAGGAAAACATTGGATTTGCCAATGTTGACACTCTCGTCAAACACAAAAACATTTGGCATCTACATTTGGTGGCCTGTTCTTCAACAGATAGTCAAATATACCTTAAATTTAGATTCAATTCTGTCAGCTGGACTTTAGTGTGCTTTTTTGACCCACTTAAGCAGGACTTAATATGTAATTTCATAATCACCACTATTGTCTTTGAAATATCAAAAACATTTGCGGTAAACTGAAATACACTTGAATGTAATTTCTGTTGAAACTTATAAGTTATGTATTTAAATATAATTGCAATTACACATTTGTAATGATGAAGCTGCGATTTAGTACATTTAAAATATATAAAATACATTAAATGTAATATTGCATAACACTACAGTTCAAATTATAATCAAGTACTTTACATGTGATTTATTATGTTAGTCAACACATCAAAATAAGTTTAATTCTTTAAAGCATGACATAAACATTATTACAAAGTGCACATTTAAAAGTGTACTTCAGTGTGTTAAGAAACATTCATGAATGTGTCTCCTTAAGTACACTTAAGTGGCCTTTGATTTCATTAATATTATATTATTTGCAAGTACAGTTTCCTAAAAATATAATTTGCACATCCAGTTAAGCACATTTATTTTTCACATGAGTCAGAATGCAAGGATACTTATGAATGGCCATCAATGGAAAAAGATATTTGCCTCATAGTCCTATAGTTACAGCACTTAAGCAGTGGCTAACTGGACTATACTAACCAACAAAATCTTGCTCCACTGTCATTGCAAAGTGGAATCATTTATTTAGAGTCTAAACAATGTATTGAATCCATTCCTTCCAAGTTCATCCCTTTCCCATTTTGTCCTAGATCCCGTTACAAAGATAGATCGGAATTTTGGCTGAATGCTCATTCTGACGTAATTGTGATTGGCTGATACCATCACATTCAGCAGGAAGGAGGAGACATCCCAACATGTTTCCAGTTTGTGTTGTTTGGATGAAATGTCCATTTCTGTTATCTCTTCATCAGTTCCTATTTTGCTTTTCCAATATGGATAGATTTCACCCTATAACAGTGGGAGCTTAAAACCCTCCATAAAGCCTAAAGACAAACATGGACCTGTAGTGCAAGCGATTATGCTCCAAGTTTGGGTTTAGATTTCCATCTAAACTGATTTTCATCTGAATTCAGAGTAAACATGGCGGACGCCATCTGTTTCTCTGTAGAGTGGAAAGAGTTTGATGAAATTCTTGAACGCTTTAAAGAAGTCCTTTGTTAACAACTTTTATTTTGACTTATCCTGTCCTCTTAAGCATAGATCCTTGTGTTTGCCATTTTTTCTAAACTCTATGTGCATATGGCCCTTAACTTTTCAATTAAAAATGATTCCTACTCTATATATATTCCATATATTTCCAGATTCATCACTCACATTTTTAGGATGCTTTGAGGACATTTCGGTGAAGACTACTTCTTAATTTTATATATTTATTTCCTTTTGATTGATCGAATTATTTTTCCACAAAAGCATCATTAAATTCCAAGCTTTATTAATAGCCATTATTCATGGTCTTGTGTCTCAGTACAGATTAAATGACAAGTTCATGATACAGAAGCTAGCAGTTGATATTAGAGTAACATAACCTTGAAGGACATTGTGATCCTAAGTGACAGCTGACTATGAAAGCTCAGCTCAAGTGATGTCACATGACTCTAGACATCTGGGAAGCGCCATGCTCAAGAAAGAGTGTCCCAGGAGTTCCCAGAATGCACTCTGTGCTTTGGTCCGTTTTAGCAGACAGTCGGGTGTGCTCAGGTTTCGTACTGGGCGATAAGATCAAGTTTGTGTGAATTCTGTGCAGCAACAAGCGCTGTTCAATGCTAACCCCCCAGAGTAGATGCAATATCGCACCGTCTGAGGGCCAAGTGCATTATAGTCCAAACTACAGCCAGTCACGCTACACAAAAATAGGATCCATGGTCAAAGGTTTGAGTCTAAATATTTTCAATGAATCAGTCAAAGGAATAAACAAAACTGTGTGAATCGCTAACAGTATATTCACATCAGCATGGTTTCCTGGTAGTGTATTTTATTATTTAATGTTTATTAAAAAAAATGAAGAACTGTAGCAAGCTAGTTTAAGTAGCTTATAGTGTAGTCTACTTTTTAGTTTAGTTTAGTTTAGCTATATGACTCTGTAGATTAACTGGTAACTCAGCTATGTTTTTGAGTATAGTTTGTGTAACACTAGCTTCTGAGTAAAAAAGTGTATGTTTGCAAATGTATCATGTCTGAACTGAATTATGACTGGATGGCCCATTTTTAAATAGGCTAAGTGCTGAATATGTAAATAATATGCAAAATCATTTATTTCATTGTGTCCATTTTGCTTGCAGTGATGAATCAAGAGTACTTTCTCTCACTCTCTCTAGGTCACGAGGAGATGGATGCGCTGCTGCTGTAACTTCACAGCCTCACAGAAGTAGCAGTCTGCTTTCTGTCAGTCTCAGTCCTGGGAGACTGCTTCAAAGGAAGAAGATCAGCTGCAGTAACTGAAAGATGGAAAGAGGGAGGAATGAGTGAAGAAGCGAGTGAGTGCGGCCTCTGCAGCTTTTTCCCTCGGAGGGGAGGAGTGGTAGAGAGAAGAGGGAGGTCACGAGTGAGGTGCACACACGTGCACAAGCATTAGTGACTCACATCTCCAGCATGTATCAGCTCCACAACTGTACAGTAGCTCACCAAACCAGCATTCATAATGTGTTGAACAGATACGACAGTTGGACTCCTACAATGTGTCAGGCACTGAATGATGTTTTTATGGCTCTTTTTACTGTATTTTTCAACAAATAAATTCAGCCTTGGTGAGCATAAGAGATTTCTTTTGAAAACATTACAAATCTTAATTGTTTCAAACTTTTGACTGGTAGTGTATACACACAAACACACACATACTGTTCAAAAGTTTGGGAAATTGTGGGATAGTTCACCCAAAACGAAAAATTTGTCATCATTTACTCACCATCATTCCAAACCCGACTTTCATTCATCTTTGAAACACAAATGAAAATATTTTAAATGAAATCTGAGAGATTTCTGTGGCTTCATTGACAGTCCATGCTTCAAAGATATAGTAAAAATAATCCATATGAACTGTGGTTTAGTCCAAATTTTCTGAAGAGACTGGATTGCTTTTTATGATAAACCGATTGAATTTAGGCTTTTATTCACATAAATAGTAGCTCAACCGTACTTGCTTGATGCACGAGAACAAACCTCATTGGTTCTTGCGGAAGCTCAAACGCGCTGAGTAACACACGAGAATGAACCTCATTGGTTCTCGCACATCAAGCAATGTGTGCATTGATGAACCTCAAACTTTTGAATGGTGGTGTATTATATAAATATGATAATATATATAAATTGCATTTGTGAAATATAAAGTTTCAATTAAAAGAGAAATAAGCAATATAAAACAAAACTTATATGTTATTATTATGATAATAATAATTATTATTATTATTGTTATTACTGTTGTAAAATTGTCTATATATATATATATATATATATACACCAATCAGGCATAACATTATGAAGGTAAACCTCTGAAGTTGTGTTGTGGTATCTGGCACCAAGATGTTAGCCGCAGATTCTTTAAGTCCTGTAAGTTGCGAGGTGGGGCCTCCATGGATCGGACTTGTTTGTTCAGCACATCCCACAGATGCTCGATTGGATTGAGATCTGGGGAATTTGGAGGCCAAGTCAACACCTCAAACTCGTTGTTGTGATCCTCAAACCATTCCTGAACCATTTTTGCTTTGTGGCAGGGCGCATTATCCTGCTGAAAGAGGCCACAGCCACCAGGGAATACCGTTTCCATGAAAGGGTGTACATGGTCTGCAACAATGCTTAGGTAGGTGGTACGTGTCAAAGTAACAAGACCCAAGGTTTCCCAGCAGAACATTGCCCAAAGCATCACACTGCCTCGCATCCATGCAGCCCCATATGCAACAAAATGCGATGCACTGTGTATTCTGACACCTTTCAATCAGAACCAGCATTAACTTCTTGAGCAATTTGAACTACAGTAGCTCGTCTGTTTGATCGGACCACACGGGCCAGCCTTCGCTCCCCACGTGCATCAATGAGCCTTGGCCGCCCATGACCCTGTCGCCGGTTCACAACTGTTCCTTCCTTGGACCACTTTTGATAGATACTGACCACTGCAGACTGGGAACACCCCACAAGAGCTGCAGTTTTGGAGATGCTCTGACCCAGTGGTCTAGCCATCACAATTTGGCCTTTGTCAGACTCGCTCAAATCCTTACGCATGCCCATTTTTCTTTGAGGACAAAATGTTCACTTGCTGCCTAATATATCCCACCCACTAACAGGCGCCGTGATGAAGAAATAATCAGTGTTATTCACTTCACCTGTCAGTGGTCATAATGTTTTGCCTAATCGGTGTATATATATACACATTAGAAATGATTTTTAAATAAAATATTCTCTGAAAATTCTTTTTATCTGAATATGTAGCAAGTGCCCTGCTATCTGGTTCATTTTACAGTGCATGAGCTGTACATGTTTTATGCGACAGATCCTTAATGTACAGGTGGGCCCACGTGACCCTATAGTGAGAAAACAAGGCTTTCACCATGTGCTCTACAGTGAAGTGTTCCCTTCTTTAATGTCAGTCTCTCCACTTTTACTGCCAGTGGAAAGTATGCACTCAAGGGCCGCGGATGAAGAGTGCAGGGCACATGGGGGACTGTGCTCGCAAAACCACACTCAGCCAACTCATCTGGCAAACTTTGAGTGTCTTAACAGCCTTATCGAGATGAGTGCTTTTTAAAGCACTGTAGAACTTTCATTTAGGCCTGGAGTCCATGCTCAGTGCACATCAAAAGTCCCAAATGGTTCTCCAAGTCTTCAACAACATTTTCCACAGTAACAAAGAAACCTAACCATCTCTAATAAAATAGGTGCTTCTATTCAGAGCGAAATGCCTTTATGTTCCATCCTCTCCCAGGCTGTTATCTCACCATGTGTGAAAGAAAGTGTCATTGAAGTTTACATGGCACATGTTGTGAATCATGGCTGTAAGCAAAGACCTTTCACTAAATATCAAATGGCCCTGATTTAAATTGCAGTCAGCAGGCATGCAGGCCTACACTTGTGACAAACAGGGCCACCAAGGAAAGCGAGCTGACCAGATTGTTGAGGTGTTGGAAGACCCCTGAGTAGTGTTGAATAGCAGATCTGCATTCATTGCAGCTGGCGAGCAGACGTCTAGTCAAAACTCCAGCTAGCGCCTCTTTTCTCCCTCTCTCTCTCGTTTGCCGTTCTGTCTCTCTTTCTGGTCCCTCCTGGGAAAAAGAATATTTCTCTCTTTGATTTCAGTCTTGGCACCAAATACAGCTCCTTTCTGTTATATGGGTAAACATCCTCACACAGAAAGAGAAAGGAGGAGTAAATAAAGATCCAAAAAGAGCAGCACCAACAACAAAAAAGGTAGCTGACCAATAGCTGACCATCGTTTCCACCTGTGCATGGACAGATGTGCGTCCTGATAAATGTCCATGGTAATTATGAGCAGTCATGACCCCCACAGCTGGATGCAGTGACATCTGGACACACACAGACTCATAGACCTCTGTAGAATAATGCACTGCCTATGCAGAATTTGGATCGGCTATTGTTATGACTGGCCAGCGGTTCGTAAAAGATATGAATGAAAAATTATGTACACCACCTTCAAAAGATTGGGGTCAGTAACATTTTTAAAAATACATTTTTGAAAGAAATCTCTTATGCACAACAAGGCTGCATTTCTTTTTTTTTTTCTTTAAAAAAAACAGTAATAATGTGAAATATTATTACAATTTAAAATAACTGTTTTCTATTTTAATATATTTTAAAATGTAATTTATTCCTGTGATGGAAAAGCTGAATTTTCAGCATCATTACTCCAGTCTTCAGAGTCACATGATCCTTCAGAAATCATTCTAATATGCTGATTTGGTGCTCAAGAAACCTTCTTTATTATTATCACAGTTGAAAATGGTTGTGCTGATTAATATTTTGTGGAAACCATGATAATTTTTTCAGGATTTTTTGATGAAGAGAAAGTTAAATACAACACCATTTATTCTAAATAGAAATCTTTTGTAACATAAATGTATTTACTGTCACTTTTGATCAATTCAATACATCTTTACTGACCCCAGTCTTAGTGTTCATTTGGGAGTCTTGGGTTCAAATCCAACCTGTGTAATGTTGTTTTCCTCATTATTTCCTCATTATTAACAGAGAAAACTAAACATTAGACTTAAACACCCCCTGAAATCAAAATAATGTTTTGTGGTTTTTAGTCTTTTAGCTTTAAGGCCATCTATAAACTAGTGTCCTCCTAAATGCTGACAACATTTATTTTGCTATAAAATGCATTTAAAATGTACAGTTTATTTTTATGTCATCCTTATCATCCTGCACAGATTTTGTCCTATAAAATGCACTCTAGTCTTTTTCCCTAATACCACCTCCACCTGCAAATCATGGTCCGTGACTGACATAACTAAAGAATATTGGATATTTTTATGTTTCAAAATACAATATGCCAACAAAGCAGCAAAACCAAACAATTTCCTGGAGTCTTCAAGAACTAATAGAGCATGTAGTGTGAATTGGTGGATTAAGAAGAAAGAACAAACCACATCAGATTAAAGAACAGAAACAGATAAACGAAATAAAAACTATAGATAACCCATCAGAATATAGATGTGTAGTTGAAACCAGTCGAGCTGTGCTGCCAATGATGCACACAGATAAGGAGACAGGCCCAGATGGATGGCAGGTCAATGGGGGTGAAGTGGACAGACTAAGAGGAAAGATGGAAAAGGAGAGTGAGACATGGTGGGACACTGAGAGAGAGAACGGATGAAGAGAGTGCAGAAATCAGAGGGGCATCTGGAGAATTCCAGTGCTGGTCTGCAGTGCAGCGGGAGTGAGGCTTCAGCTGAAGTGTTTGTGGGGCCCCTGTGGTTTTTCAACCAATAAATCCACTGCATGTCTTTAATACGAGCAGAATGTGCAGGCAGAGAAGTGCTGAAGGATGTATGGCCATTACTCAGCGGCCCACATCTGAGAGAAGAGCTTGGCCCGGGACGGCGCAGTCAACTCCCTCCTCTTCCTCAGTCTGCGAGCAGACGGTCAGCTCTGCCGAGGTGTGAAAAAGAATGGATCTCCTGAAACTCAGGCCACTGACATATAGCCTAAATGACAGCCAGTGCTCACAGGGTGTTTTCTGAGTGGGGCTAAGGACGAGGGAGAGAGCATGTCTGTATTATACTATGAGAAGCAGGATCTCTTGAATTTGTCTATTCAGACGGCTAGTTATTGGTTTAGATTTTGTTGTGTTCACGTAGCACCATACAACAGTTTAGTTCCGGTGCTAAAGTGACAGGCTGTCATGGACTCTATGGACTCCACATTCAGTCTCTGTGGCCTATATCTGTGATATAGGACAGAAAGAGTTTGCTACTAACACAGTATGCTATTGAAGAATACTATACCGGAAGCTGGCGTAGAATTGAGATTTTAGCGGAAATATACAGACAGCGTGCATAGAATCGATTGTAGTGTGTATTTGTCACTGACTCTTTCTGCAGGTTACGTTGTTACGCCAGAAGGTGGTGACAACCGACCATCTTTATAAGTCATTCATTGAATAATTTACTCAGCAGATTTATCCAAAACACAGATTCACTTAAGAATGAAACAAGTGACTCTTTATGACTGAGACATTGAGCATGTTTACATGCACATTCTTAACCCGATTATGCTTAATAAGCCGACAATGCATCATGTAAACGTGTTAACCCGTTTTCCTTCCCTATCCCTAACCCTAACCGGAGTAAGGTCATAAACGGCTTAAGAATAAACCGATCGACACAGCTGGAGTTTTGTCCCCTTACCCTGATTTCTCCCAGCATGTAAACACATTAACCTGCGTTCTTTTCGCAAAGTGCCGCCACCTGGCAGAATCGCCCGCCTCTCCCATCCAAGGCCTGTAAATTTCTCTCCCATGCTTGCTGCCAAGGCTTACAGTGCCACTGGACAGGCTGCCTCCACCTTGCATGCCATAGGGTAGTTCTGAGCCGGGGTTGATGCAGGAACTGCACACGGCAACTGACCTCGCCTTCAGGGCGACGAAAGTCACGGCGCAGGCCCTCGGCCAGACGATGTCCACCTTGGTGGTCCAGGAACATCATCTCTGGCTGAACCTGGCTGAGATGAGGGATGCCGACAAAGTTGTCCGGGGGAGTGGCTTGGCATGCAAATCTCACTCGCCAATCTTCATTGGCCCGTTTTCTTACTGCCTGAAGGTGATTGGACTCCCAAGTGAGACCCCATAATGTCAGTATCGACGTACATCTCTGTTCTCTCCTTCAGGGAACAAGGGTTACAAGAGTAACCGAGACGTTCTCATCTTATACAGCCGAAGTAGACGTGGTTCAATCAAAATGCTGCATCTACATGTACGTCCGTATTTTTTCCACTGGAATACTCTTTGGTTTTTAATGCTTTATTTAACATCACAACCAACATAACACATAGAATACTCTGAGTCTGATAAACAAACGATTACATTTTGACATCACTATAGGGAAATAACCTGATTTCTTAATAAAGTCTTGTAAACGTGGTTTACTTGCATTGGCGGGTTATTGGTTTGCATGTAAACCTGGACAATGGGCTATTTCAATAAGCTGACTTTTGGGAGTTATCAGCGTATTGGTTTGCATGTAAACATGTTCATTGAATCATTTATTCAACCGATTCATTCAAAACACTGATCATTGAGGAATGAAACACACTATTCCTGTGTGTTGTTCAGATCACTGAATGACTTTACTGTCACCAAAGACTTTTTGAAATTGACTTTGACTTTGTTTGGGAGTGGAACTGTTTTCTTTGGTGGAGCAAAAACACACAAAGTAGCCTAACTGGCAATATTGTGCTTAAAATGTAAGTTACTCAATATCAATTTAATGTTTATTCAACTGTTATATTAAAACACTATCACTATTGCAATGCACCATTGGTCTAATATCAGCACGGCTGTCATTACCTGAACCCAATCACATATGCAGGAAGTTATTAATGTTTTCCAGGTCGTGACTCATGACCGACAGGTTGTGTTCTGCTTCTCGTCTTTTATTAGTCACTGTTAAGCACAAGTATCTTCCCTTGACCCGTTTATTTGCTGGTAGCCTACCAGCTGGTGCTAGCAATGCATCTTAAATGCAAAGGCATTTGTTTAGGATAAAAGTGTATACCAAATGTGTTTATATTAGTAAATGCATAAATGTAATGCAGTGATTCTTAACCTTTTTGACTACAACAAGGCCTGACTGTCCACAACAATATTCAAAGCCCCCTTAATATCTTGAATTAGTTTTAATTTGTTTTAATTGTCCATAGGTTAAAATAACTAAAATAATTATGATTTAAATGTAAATAATTAAATTGTTGAATTCCAGAAGTTTGTGGGTGAATTAATTTAAGAAATGTCTTCATTTTAAGGTGTTCCAACTGATTTTAAAGCTTGTATGATCTGAATGTTTGCTGAGGGCCTATTTGGCCCTGGTCCAATGATTGAGAACCACTGATGTAATGTACCTGCACCAGTGACTCTTCAAGTCATAAAGTATGTATTTTTCTTTTACATTTATTTACTCTCCCAGATCATAGACTTTTTACCCTGTTGCTCATTTGTTTACAATCTCCCAAAGTAAATGTCTTTTGAGAGATTAGCGCCATCTTCTGTTTCAGATTACACTTCCTGTTCTCTCAAGGTGTGCAACTTCACATCTGAGTATCTTCATGCAGTGAACAACTGCTCACCGATAAATGGATACTGTAATAGGACTGGTACTACAAGAAGTCTGTCTTTGATATGATTAAGGGGATACCGGGTGAATGGAATAGGCATTGAAACCACACGTTCTCATGCAGTTTATTAAAGGTTTCTTCTCTGTTTACATTCAGGTTGCTAAGATAAAAACAGCTCTCACATGGCTGCATATTAGTTTGATAAACTCCAGTGATTATTGTATTCAAGCAAATCCGTGTTTGGCTTGTGCAATTGTTTTGTGTTCAGATTTGAGGCCAGTGTTTTCAAGGACACGCTGAATACAGTATCATCACAGGTGGACACAATTGTAGGCCTGTTGACAACACTGACAATCTTCAGTGCAATCAAAACAGAGAATAGTTTTATGATTCTATGAATAAACTCACAATTTTCGAACTCGCTGCGGTGTCTCTGTCATTGTCTGTCTCTCGTCTCCCATGTGAAGCATGAAGCAAACATTTTTGGACACAGTGCTGATTGCCATCATAACTCTCTGTGTCTGGGACGCTGCTCCTGGCTCAGGCTCAGAGTCAGGCTGTTTGTAGCTCCATATGTCAATTCGCTGCCTGGAGATTTGTGGGCCATCATCAAGTCTTGCTTGCAAGACATTTGCTAGGAGTGGCTTCAACGACTTTGCATTTCTCGCTTTTTTCATTCCAGCTTTCACTTTACTTTTTTTCTGGGCTCATCAACTGTGCAGAGAGACCAGTAATCATGTTCTTTCATGTGGTTGGGATCCTTTCACAATCCAAACGCTTACCATTTGTTTGTGTCTTTTGCTGCCATCTCTCCCACTCCTGACTACGACAGATTTAAATGCTCTCTGGGACCTCACACGCAAATGAAATAACATGGCGGCGACGGCTGCCATGGATGCAATTATCCTCCTCTTCAGTCTTCCAGTATACAGATCTCTCCCGTCGGCTAGCATTAGTGAAAATAAGATAACAGAGTGAAAGAAGAACGGCTAATGAAGTTTATCCTTGGTTGTTTTGAGTCTATGGGCCACAGTGCCACTCTGTTATCACTGTGGTCCACCAATTATTGTCTGATCTCAAAGAATTTTTATCATAATATGCATTATACAAAAATTCAATATAAACTTATATTGAATTCATTTAATTTTCATTTATTTTAAAATGTAATTTATTTTTGTGATGCAAAGCTGAATTTTCTGCATCATAACTCATAATTATGATGCATAATCATAACATAACATAATTCTTGTTGCTCAAGAAACATTTCATATTTTCTTATTATCAAAGTTGAAAATGGTTGTGATGCTTAATATTTTTGAGGAAACCGTGATTTTATTTAAAAAATCCTTGCTGACACCAAAATTCTGAACAGTATGTGTTTATACTGTGTATATATATTATATATTATATTTATTATATTATTAATTATTTTAATACTATTACCTATCTTATTATTGGCTATAGGCTTTAAATGCAACCTTCACTTTTTACCATTTGCCACTTCTTTGTCTCTCGAAGGAGTCCTTGAAAAAAGTTGAACACCCTTGTCTTAGAATCTTATCTCCTACTAAATTTCTAAAATGTGTCGACCGATTTATAAATATAAAATATAATTTATATATAAGTTCTGGTTTGTTGTCCTACATTAATGTTTACGTAAGCCCTCATAGAGACAGTTTTCTTCACCACTTACACTAACTTTTCCTAAATGACTAAAAATACATGCCTTGCTGCAATGTGCCAAAATTGCAATCGAGATTGTCTACAAATTTTATGTGTACGGTCTTACCATAAATAACATGTTGATGTCAATAATGACAGTAGATCCCACACACAGCTCTTTATATCTCAAGCAAGCAGTCTTCTTCAGAGATGAGACCTTAAGAAATAGTGAGCCAAAACCAGACCATATTGAAGAATAACAAAAACATAAATTACTGAATTATTGAAGAGATCCAGAGCTGTTCAAATCCCCTGATGGGATCATCTTTGAGCTTTGAGCTCAATGGAGAGTGATTTATCCTAGCATTATCAACATCACATTGGTGGGAGTTCTCTTAGTGTCAATATGATTCACCAAAGACAATATCTGTAATATCACTATAGAGAACTCTGTGTAAAAAAATCAGTACAACCACTCTTATAAAAAAAGATGCAGACACAGACAGAGCTGTTGAATAACATGTGGGCCCCAGAAAGAAGCTCACCAGCTCTTCTGTAAAACACCATTGATCTTCATGGTGCCAAACTCGGTATTGGGCCTGGCGAAAATGTGACCTGATATAGCTGAGTGACTCTTGAGGCTGATTGGGGCTTTCGACTGATAAAACAAAGATGAGTCTTCTAAAAATTCAGACATCCACATAAAAGATTCAGTTTAGGAGGCCATACATGCGAGACACATGCATGTGTGCAGCCTTGCGTGTTTGTGGGTGGCTACATCACTCTCAGTTGTCATTTTTCTACAGGCTAAAAAAAAAATTCTCCTTTCCCGTCAGTGCAAATAAATTCCTTAGCCCTCAGACGAAAGGGTTCTCTTACCACTCCACTTTGCGGCGAGACTATAGCACACTAAATGGTGGGGCAACTTAAGCTTGTGGCCATCAGACATACCGAATATAGGAAAGAGAGTATCCCTGCAAATAAAGCAAGACATGATTTTCATAGAAGATTTCTAATATTTCAAGCCACTGAACTATATCATCTCTGAACACTGATATCATAATAATACATGTTTTGTGTTATCCTTAGACACTAAAATGATAATAATATATATTTATTATTAGTATCTATGTGAAGGAGATTGCTTTGGTGGAAAGTGAGAGTGTACACCCTGTTTCACTTACACTCCAAATTGGTTATTTGTCACTGTAGCTTGTAGCCAACATTGAGAAACGTTTACTAGATGAGCTCTTGCCTGGAGTGCACATCTCTTTACAGCTCAAGTCTGGCCTCTAGTGGAGGAAACTTATACTACAGGTTGTATGCAGCACGACATAACTTTTAAATTGGTTTTATTTTTATTATTGTATTATTTTATACTGATGTATCCTGATCTCCAAGGAGAAGGAGCTGGATGAAATATTCTGAATTATATCAATCCACAATCTGACTTTTGATGCAGCCTGGAATCATAAATCACACCATGTTCATTCATTTGGCCAGAAGAGAACTGAGCCTGGTTTCTACCAAGGTTTTTTCTCCATTTCTGTCACCCAATGGAGTTTGGGTTCCTTGCAACTGTTGCTTTTGGTTTGCTTAGATGGGGACACTAAATATTCAGCAATAATATTGATTTAACTGCAATGACCAACACTATTGGATGAGAAGTAAACTTGAACTAAATTGAGCTGGATGGAACTGCTTTATCTGAATTGAACTCATTTCATATGCTATGAACTTTACACAGTTACTGAACTAAATTGAATCAATATGAACTGACTTGAGTTGAATAATGACAATATTGTCTTTCTTTTTTAGAGCTGTTTTACAGCAGAATCTGTTTGCACTATTGATCATCTTCCTATTTATCACTGTAAAGCTGCTATAAACAATCTATAATTGTATAAAGCGTTATATAAATGGTGATTTGACTTACAATTTGTATTTTCTAATATGATAGATAGAAAGAAAGAAAGAAAGAAAGAAAGAAAGAAAGAAAGAAAGAAAGAAAGAAAGAAAGAAAGAAAGAAAGAAAGAAAAAATATTTTAACAAAAGAATTTTGTTATGAACTTGTTTATAAATCAGGGTTTGTTTCTAAATGATACCTTATTTTGGATATGAGTTCAGGCACAGACACAGACACCTATAAGGGTCCTTCAGCGCTTCTGCATTGTTAAGACGAAACTCGCGGAGCTGCTGGAGTTGCCGGGGAGCGTCTGTTGTACTTATAGAAAATAACATCTAAAACACTTAAATCCAACTGCGTTATACAAATATATCTTTCAAAACATTGAAAGTAAAGGTAAGACGCCACGATTATAGGAATTGTCCATGTTCTGCATCCACGAAAGCGATGACCAGCTCAAGCTAGCGGCTAACGCTCACAATCCGTTAAGTCAGAGAATCTAATAGCACGCGATTAAAGTTTAATTCTCTAACAGCACTTTTGTGTTTATATGTTTACATCTATGTGTTATATGACGTCTGATTGCTCAGTCATTCTGGTGTGTGTTAATACGTGTAGCTAATAGAGCTGAAGGTGTGTGCTGTTAGCCAACAGTCTGACCATCCGGCCAAAAAGAAAGATTGGAGTCTTTTAGACCTAAAAGCGTTTTAGGATGACGCCGAATTATAATATAGGTGCTGCAAAGATATCGTTCTCCTTCTGCTTTATTGTGGATACGTGGCAGTTTGTTTATATAAGAATTTATGGATTTGGAAAATTGGGGGTTCATCCCAAACAAGTGGGGGTTTCAATGTCTTCAATTGGGATAGCGGATAGACCTTTGTTTGCTCTTTTGACCAAAAATGCAGGCTTAAATTTTAAGTTTTAAATGAGCTGAATCTATATCTTGTTTCTTTTTGACCTGTGTAATTATATCATTGAATATCTTTAGATAAAATATTATTAAATTTCATGAATACGCTTTTTTTTTTTTATGTAGTTGATTCTTTGGCATCTGAAAAATGACAACAAATCATCATTGGCTTTATCTTTACAGATGCCATCAGTGACCACTGGCGACAATGCTGTTCACTCCTCCAGTCCGGATTTGGGCTCTGCGCCATCTGAAGCCCTCAAGCAAGTTCTTGGTGTAATTGACAAGAAGGTTCGCAACATGGAAAAGAAAAAGGTAACTTAATTTCACGATGATATCAAGCTCAACCCTATTTGTTTACTTAATACACAATCCTCGTATTATTGTGCACAATTTATCAGTGCATGTAATTCCAAAGGAAAGTTTTGTCTTTGAAATATTTCATCAAAAATTACCAAAATCTTGCTAATATTTAACACCGTTATCTAATTCAGACATTAAATGCAATTAATGTTTTGGCAATAAAAGCAAATATTGATGTGTATAATGGTTGACCTTCAGCATTCATGTATGTTCATTTGTAGTATGGAATAGCCATATTTGATAATCAAATCAAGAAAACAAGTTTTTCCAGCAGTTCAAACAATGAATAAGAACGCAAAAGTAACTTCAGGACTAGGCCAGGCCAAAATAATGAACAAAAAGTAAACTACATTAACCCAGAAACTAAATGTCCTATCAGAAACAAAAGAAAACAAAAGAAAATACAAGACCTTCCCTGACTCCTTATCTAAACAAAAACAGGGGAAAAGTATGTCAAAAATAAATGACACCTAGCCCCTACAGCGTTCATGATTCAAAGGCAATTTGTTTTCAGGTTACGCAAGTGGCCAAACAACTAAAGAAATGACGATGAGGGAGAGAAAAGAAAACATTATCACAGAATACATTACATATCACTTCATATTACTTTAAGACAGCATTGGGTTTCTGAAATTTTAGTCTAATAAAGTTTAATGAATGCAAATAAAAATAGTAAATTAAGACGCATCAGTCATGTACAATGAACCTCAACCAATAATATAATGTGAAAACTGCTATGTGTGGTATATGCTGTGGTATTAATGGTATAAAATATGGTACCGACGTTACAAAAAGATACTCGTATCTGATCGGTTTTATGGAATTTGTATTTTAATCTGCATGTGCACATGTGCCTTCTACTCCTCACCATTAATATGAGTAAACTCTCTGTTAAGAGCAAGCTGGATGATTACCAGACAAGGAAGAACAAAGGAGAACGCCTCAACCAGGATCAGTTGGTATGTGGCCTATATACAGTGCTGGTTTTCTGTGCTCCAATATATCAGCAGTTGTTGTTGTATGTATTAAATGCATATGCTGCTTTGTTTTATATGTGTAGGAGGCTTTATCTAAAGCGCCGGAGGTGGCTCACAACTTGGACTTTGCCCATGAGTTGCAGAAGAACTTCCTGGCTTTAAATGTGGAGGTAAGTGTGTTTTTGATTGAAGTTTGCCTCGGTGTCATCTCAGCATCTACATTCACTCTAACTCCCACCATCTAGCTGATGCAATGCAATATTTCTGTCCTCACAAAGCAAAAATTCTGCAGGACACAACAAAATCAGTCTCGTCTTGACCTCAGCGCAGAGTTTCAGTTTGTTTCAACCAGTTGATATTACATTTTTTTTTCGTTTGTTCTTTTGCAGATCCAGAAAACGGCGAAAAAGGCGACACGACGAGAGCAGTTGAAGAGGGAGGACGCAGAGCGCAAGAGACTGAAGGCAGTGCTGGAGGTGCAGTATCTGCTGGAGCAGCTGGGGGAGGAGAGCGTGAGGCAGGACCTGACTCAGTCCAGTGGGGACGCCCCCTTGCTAACAGAGTCAGAGCTCACGGGCCTGGACGAGTTCTATAAGCTGATTGGGCCTGAGCGGGACTCTAGCGTAAGGTGAGGACAGTTCATTCGTGTTAGTAAATTTAGCGTGTTGGGATATATTTATCAAAATTACTTTTGATTCCAGGTTGGCGGAGCAGTTTGAGGAAGCATCCGTGCATTTGTGGGAGCTTTTGGAAGGAAGGGATAAAGCTGTGGCTGGAACCACATGTAAGTAACTCTTTCTGATGGTGTTTGCCATATGAGTATCATTCTGGGGGTTATATATGATATTTTAAGTGTCATTATTTATTATAGAGTAACATATATATTTATATTATACAACAAAGCTCTATTGGGAATGTTTATCTTTACTAACATTTAATAACACTGTCATATGAACAACTAGTTAGTAAAGGGTGGTGTGTAATTTAGGATTGTGGGACTTGCACACATTAACAATCCTCACTTGAACTGTTCACAGGATGAGCGAGTCTGAGTTTGAGGCTGTTTCGTAAATGTTTTAAAAATAACCATTTCGTAAGTGTAATTTTTTTTTCACTGCTTGTGGTGTTTGTTTCAAAATTGCGTTTGTAATTGTCAGAATGGTCTTGAGCCATGTCAACTGTATAATCAAACTAATATTTGCTCTCCAGTGAGTCTGAATACCAATGGGGCCATCCCTCGCTTGGCCTCCCTGTGAATGGTGGCACTTGCCATGGCTTTTGAAAGCTTTGCTCTGTCTAGGGCCCATGAGGGTCAGCAGTGTTTCATGCTGACTTGTGACCCACGTCAGCAGCTGGGCAGGCAGCCAGTGGTGTGCACAAAGCCTCTCTGCTGGAGGTTTCAATGATGGACAGGGCCTGCCTGCATGCATATTCCTACACAGAGGGTGGGAATCATGATAGTATCAGATTTTGCAAACTCAGCTTATGAGACATTGCTGTATTTGTTTGCTAATATTGTTTCTGAAACCTTCAATGAAGAAAGATGCTTTTTGAGTCCAAATGATTAGAGACTAAACCTTGACCCCTTGCATTTTATGTGTCTTTAACAGACAAAGCCCTTAAGGAAACCTTGGACAAGATGCTGCTGAGTGGGTACTTTGATCGTGCACCAACACATCAGAATGGCGTGTGTGAAGAGGAGACGGGGGCCGCAGCAGCAGCAGCGGCGGAGTCATCCGAGAGCGAGGACCGCCCCACTGAGCCAGGTAAAAACAAAAGTCATCAAATTTCAGAGCAAAGAAATGTTTCCTCACACAGCTTGTGGCTCATGTTGATGTTCTTGTCTTTACACAGAGGGATCCACTCAAGAATACACAGAAACTATTGAGGTTGAATCAACAGAGGTGCAAATTGATATTACCATACTTTTTATGTACTTGCTCGGAGTAAATCCTGATTTTATGGAAACATTTCCCTTTTTTCCTAATAGTTTGTAAATAGACAGTTCGTTCCAGAAACCACCTACTGCAGTAGTGACAAAGAACAAGGAGCAGAGTGGAACACAAGTTCTCAGGTACGATGCACTTCATTTGTCAAAGAAAGCACCAGAGTTATTAGCAACTTTGGCCAAATGGTGTTTATTTCCTTTCTTTACACCATGTGACCATTGCTTTTCAGGCGGTTAGTGCCCTTCAGCAACCACAGCAGCCACCTGCACCCATGAGCCCAGCTCTGGTCAGCTCAGAACCACACACGCTGAACGCCGTCCTCCCTCCCCCTGCAACAGATCCCGTGGTCCGAAAGCAAGCAGTCCAAGATCTCATGGCTCAAATGCAGGGTACCTTCAACTTTATGCAGGTAAACTGCAGGATGTTTTATTCATCACACTTCAAGTGTAGCAGTGGCCTTTTCTAACTTGTGTGTAACATGGACAGGACTCCATGCTAGAGTTTGAGGGACCGCCTTTAGATCCTGCAATTGTGTCGGCACAGCCCATGAAACCTGCTCAGATGGTCTGTCCACCAGGTTGGTATACGAACTTAAAAGTAATAGTGAGCTCTAAAAGCAAAAAATGGTTGAACTCATTAAACTCAGATGGGAGTGTTTTTTTTTTTTTTTCATATATTTCAAATCAAATATGGCAACTTTAGATGCATCATGTCAGGTTATGCATCATTGACATCATCTGATGCCATTGATTTTTTTGTGTTTTGTGACCAAATGATGTTGATGTTCAATGCCTGTCATCATATTTGATTTGAGAGCTATGGCAAAGTCCAAAGATTCATTGCACCTGTTATGGTATTTAATTACTATTATAGCATTTATTAATATTTGTTTTATTGTTTATAATAATAACCAACAAATAATATTGTTTATAATACAAAATAATTTAAATTTGTAATTTTTGCAATATTCATTTAATTAAGTTTTATTAATTTTATGGGCTTTGTCTTTTTTTCTTTTTTTTTTTTTCTGTAGATGTATGACTTTCATGCCACTAATATCCTAAAATGTTACTACTTCAATGTTTTCTGCTGATACAGAATCCAGACTCCCCCAACACAATGCTCTTTCTGTGCAGCCTGAACACACGCAAGTAAGTTAAATGACCAAAAACATGCTTTCGAACATGCTTTCAGGCATTCCTGAAAACCTTTTCGTTTTGGTTTCCAGGTCCCGATGGTCTCGGCTCCAAAAGAAGCTTACTCCTCTACACCTCCTCTCTATCAGCCCCCTCATAACTCTGAGCCTCGACCGCAGACTGACTCTATTGACCCCCTGCAGGTAACGTCGTACACCACAGTCTTCGCAGATGCTGTGTGTACACTATGGCTTAGATATATGAGTGACATAGGATATACACCCTAGGTCTCCATGCCCCTGTCGTCTGAGCAGCCCCCCACCCCTTCCTCTCAGCCCCAGGTGTTTCAGCCTGTCTCCAAACCCCTTCACAGCGGCATCAACGTTAACGCAGCTCCATTCCAGTCCATGCAAGCGGTAGGCCTCAACCTGTCTACCCCACCCTATCCAAATTCACCCCCTCAGAGTTTGTCTCTCCATTCTGCTTCTGTTTTGTTTGTCATGTTGGTAAGGGGCCGTTCACACAGAACGCATTTTTGCATTACGTTGTGCTGCTTTTCCATTGTCTTTCTATGTAAACAAGTGCTTTACGGATATGTTTGACCATTGCGATCATGTCTCGCATCTCGAGTTAAAAGTTCAACTTAAAAAAAAAAAGCATCTTTTAGACCTTTTTTTTTTTCCCTCGTGTTTTTAATAAACAAAATGCATTCTCTGTGAATGGCCCTTGGCAGGCTTGTTTTGTTTAAAAAGATAGATTTCTATCAACTGTATTTGAGTGTATCATGTTCAAGCCTGTTGTCCACCGTTTGTGGATAAGCCATTTACTTGCATGACTATAACTAAGTCAATAATTTATTTTCAAAAAATCTTTTCTTAAAAATGTGTTTTCTAAAGTGTCAACATATGCACCTTTTTTAATATGGTTTTTGTGTAGCTAAAAATGATGTATCCTGTTTATCTCTTATCTCCTTTTAAATGTTTAATCATTTACCTTCTTTTTACTGGGTTTTTCTCTACTCAAGCCATGAAACCTGCCTTATCGTCCAAATAAATAGATGCCAATGCTAGTTTTGGATATGCAAACATGTTCTCTCCTCCATTAGGTGTTCAATATGAATGCTCCAGTTCCTCCAACCAGTGAGATGGACTCTCAGAAGATTTCTAGCCAATATCAGAGCAGTTACGGTCAAGGCTACAGCACACAGGCCAACCTTCCAGCTGAACAGCAGGAAATGCCTCAAGAAGCCCTGCAGTCAGGTAAGAGATTTGTGGCTAAAGTTGTTCCATTTTACAGTTTCAATAGTGTAAAATACTATATAACTTTTTTGTATGTGTAAAGATTTAAAATATATAATAAGAAATAAATCTTATGTAGTAATTTTTTTTTTTCTTAGTAGTTGGGCCTTTCCATTCTCAAGACCAAGGTATTCCGTCTGCAGGGGGACACCAGCCAGCGCCTCAGCAGCCTTCGGGGCAGGGCACAGGGTTTGGGCGGCCAGGTCAGTCCTTTTACAGCAACAGAGCAATGCCACGAGCTGGACCCAGAAATCCTAGAGGGGCTTTGAACGGCTACCGTGGACCATCAAATGGATTTAGAGGTGAGACAAAACTGCTTTAATCTGTGCCAAGACATTCTAGTCTGAACTCCAGTACAAAAACATACAATCACAATCACATTTTTATCTATATATTTAGGTGGATACGATGGGTATCGTGCTCCATTCCCCAACACTCCTAACACTGGATATGGGCAAAATCAATTCAGCACTCCGCGAGATTACTCCAACAACACCTACCAACGGGTAACTTTTAAGAAAATGAATACCATGGAGTAGGGATGGGCGATATAGACTTAAAAATATATCACAATATTTTCTGGTATTTATTGTGATAACGATATCAATGACGATATAAATTTAGTACCATTCCCCATGTTTTTGGCTACAAGTAAGAGCTGCATGCATTCTTGAGAGCCTCAGAAAAACAAACAATGATCTAAAGTAAAACGTACCCATCATCAATAATAAGCAAATTACATAAAAGAACAGTAAAAATCCAAACACAACATTTCAGAAATGGAAAAGTTGCAGATAGACTTTTCTTCTTTAAAGGTGCAGGTAATGTTTAAATAGTGCAACTGTGCTGAAAAACATTGCACAATACAAACAATAATAATTCAAATCAATGACAAGTTTGAAATGTAAACACAGATTCTGTATTTATTAGAGATGCACTGATGTATCGGCCGATTTTTGATCAATTTACAACCATCGGCACATCGGCTATAGCATGAAAAAGCCTGGTATAACAAACTGATGGTTTATTAATTAACTGCATGAAGGCACTGAGCTGTATAATGTCTGTTGCATAATCCAAGATTATAATGTAATACTCCTGCTGCGCTGCTGTCTGCGTTTTAATGTTAATCAAACATTAAAATAATCAAAAAATAAATAAATAACTTTTGTAACTTTCAAAAGGATTAATTTCCGCAATGTGGAAAACGCAGACGCAATCCAGTCATAAAAATGGAATTTACTTCATAACGTGGAATGTCATGGAATTTGTCAAAGTTTTGATGAAAAAATAAAACGTAGGTCAGTACACCTAAATCAAGTCGTGATATATACTGGTGTCTGAATATTAAGCCAAAAAAAGACTGTTTAAATATGAATCCTGCATGTTTCTGTGTGTCTCTGTGTGAATGAATGGCGCAGACGCGCGGTTTCATTTACCTCACACACACTGAAATTTGCAGTGTTTTTCAGCCTCTGCCGCCTCAATATATGAGGACATGAATGCATGAACCTCATCTGCAGTCACTTCATGAGCATTTTACCATTTCATTCGACAAAATCATAAACACACACACAGATACTCTAAGGTCTGACAGAAATATATTAATGTTGTACAGTAGAATTTAGCTACGTCTCAATGTAATAATAATAATAAATGTATTTAATTTATACAGTGAAGAATATGCAGTGTTATATAACATTTGTTTACTTTATTTCTGTACCTGGAAACTGTTAAACTTAAAAAAGCACTGTTTATTTCATATGTATCTTTGTTCTGATGTATTTATGTTGGCCTGCTGAATGTTAAATGGATCCAGTCTATGTTCATTAGAAATTATTTGATAATGCAGCACTAAACTAGCTAGTAGGCTATAAGTTAGTGTGTGTGTGTGTGTGTGTATATATGTGTGTGTATATATGTGTGTGTGTGTGTGTGTATATATATATATATATATTTTTTTTATTTTTTTTTTTTTATTATTATTTTTTTTTACTTTGCTGATTTAAAACATGATCAAAACATCATCTATTTTAATGACAAAATTTCAAATAAGAGGGCAAGTGACAAATATCGGTATCGGAATCGGCCAATAATTGTTTGTTCAAATCGGTATCGGCCCCAAAAAATCCTATCGGTGCATCCCTAGTATTTATTCATATTCCCATGGTGCAAACAGTGGCAAAAATAGTGCAAACAGCAAAAGTAATAATCCCAACCATGTCTTCAGATTACAGAAAAATTGCAAATAATGATTTAATGATAGAATTTAAGTAATTTGAACTACAACTTGGTAATCATGCACCAATGAAAAATGTATGAATGCATATTTGTCATTTTAACTAAACTTAGGCCAGGTGGTAGTGCTTAAGACATTGTTGGTCATTCCGTGTTTCTGTAAAAAAAACTAACAATAATACTGATAAGATAATACTACAAATTCTACTACTAATAAAAAAATAAACCGCACTAAAGATTGATGAGCTGCTGGGTTCATGAATATTAATCACGTTGTCAGCGTTCGCTCGAACTGATTTGCTGAAATCAAAACAGGTACGTGCGCGCCAGCCAATGAGATTGCCATTTGCGCATTAGTTTCTGCTTGTTCATAAAGGTTAAATAATTCCAAATGAACTCCATTATTTTTACAGGAAAATACAACAAAGAACATCGTTTACATGTAGCATGTCAATTCTGCGTGGTAAAGCCTTGTTTATACTTTCGCCTGGCTCCGCAGCGTGAGCTCCTCTCCAAACGGACGAGGCGTTTATACCTGACACGCTCGCCGTTGTACTATTCTTTGAAACGACAGAGGGCGACTCGGAGTAATTGTTTTAAAAAAACTTCAGGTAACAGCGGTGAGAAGTGAGGTACACACGTGACAATATTTACTTTAGTCAATTTTACCAAAACCACAATACAAAAGAATCGTGTAAAACCCAGTAAACCTTGAGATTATTACTTGTGACATTAGAACAAAATATATGGATAGGAGAACATACTATTAGTATACAACTAAATTAACGATCTCTTAAATATTTTCTAATTCCACTAAACATTTTCATTTCGTTTTGTTAACATTTTCATTGAAAGGGCTCATTTCTGCTTTTGTAGGCTCATTTTGTAAACATAAGCAACTCATTTAGACGCGCAAACTGGGTGCCCGTGTGATGAGACGTCATGCTCGGCTAGATTCGCCTCGATAAGATATCGCCCATCCCTGCCATGAAGATTTGAGAAGTCCTATGTGTTTTGCTGTAATCGATTATGTATTGAAGTTCTGTGTGGTTTCTTTGCAGGATGGATATCAGCAAAGCTTCAAGCGAGGAGCTACCCAGGGACCTCGAGGTTGCTCTCGAGGTAATGCTCAAGCGATGCGTTCCTAAAATCTTTGGGAAGACTTGTTTCTTTTTGGCCACTTTGAACATTCAGTTATTGAGAATGTTTCCCCTAGCCCATATTTTTACTCCTATCAGTGGTTTTGTTATTTTTTTGGCTTATTGATTCAAGTAAGCCCGCTTTGATAGTTTTAATATACTAATGTGTTTTACAGAGACACAGTGGAGAGCTGAAACTGTCAGTGTTGTGATTTTTCAGCCAGGTCGTGTTTAAAAAATAGATATTCCTGTAAACTTGAAAGATTTTCATTAATTTATTTTTTTTATAAAATAAAATGCAAAAAGTTAACTGCCACTGTCGGTCCAATCCATAGGAGTGTTTTGGATATTTTTTTGGCCTGTCCCCCTTCCCACACTTGGTTCTTGCCTGTGTATTGGGCACTGAAGGCATTAATTGTTTGTTTGTTTGTTTTTTTTCACCCCATTTCATTTGAAGTTTATTTTTCTGCTGTCCTGCCCTTTGTATGCTCATGTCACTCCTTGAGAGAATGTTTCAATAAAGATGTGTTGCATTACCTGCTTGTCTGCTGCTGCTTTCTTTTTGCTCTCCATGCTGAGAAATCCTCTCACCTGTCCTGTGACCCTTTGTCTGCTAAAGTGTTGGAGGTTGACTTTGTTGGCAGGTGATTGGTCCGCTTATCGGTCCGTTTTCTGCAACTCTGCTGTTTGCTTTTCTGCCCCTTGCGTCATTTATTATATCCTGCTTTTCAACAAGATTAAGTGTTTTAATTGGGTGTGAAGCGTTGATCTAACAAAATGGCTCTCAGATTGCCTCCAATCAGGGAAGTGATATTTGGCATTGCTCCAAATCAATCCATAGCTGATGCACTGCTTTTCCTGCTTTAAATTAAAAAAAGTTCTGTCATACCAAACCTGTATGATTTCTTTATTCACTGGAACATAAACATGTTTAGCGCAATGTTGACACTACTGTTTTCTGTACAATGAAAGTGATGGTGACCATGACAAAAATATAGGAGTGCTTTAAATATGAAGGCCTGGTTTCACAGAGAGGGTTTAGATTAAGCCAGGTTTAGACCTTAGTTCAATTAGTGGATTTAAGTATCTTTTATAAATGTGCCTAAGAAAAAAACATTACTGGTGTGCATCTTGAGACAAAACAATGGCACTGACATATTTTAAGACATGTCAGTACAAGTTGCTTTCAGTTAAAATGGCTCAAACATGCATTTTAGTCTGGGACTAGGCTTAAACCCTGTCTGTGAAACCGGGGGTTAATCTAAAAGTTGCATGGACTACTTTTTTTTTTTTTTTTTTTTTTGATCAGATTTTGGGTTGTTTTGGATCTTGACTGTCACAATTCACTTTCATTGAATGGAAAAGAGCTGAAGGAGAAGAACACTTGGCATAATATCCCTTTATTGTTGGCATATTGGCACATACCCTGTCAACACAAGAAAAAAATATGGGTTTGGAATAGTATAAGGGTGAGTAAATGATGCAAAATGCTTATTTTGGGGAGAACTGTCCCTTTAAATGGTCTTGCGTGACCTGAACATGTCATGCAAAATTTCAGAGAATCCTGCTGAGCATAGCTATGTTGCTACTGACATTTTCTCTAACTGCTACTTAAGATGATTTAGGTTTATTAAATTTGCAGAGCCTTTTATCTGTATAATGTCATTTCATTTTTTTTCTCTTGATGTCTAGTTAAGAACAGCAAGACTGTTGCACACTACACTACAGTCAAACTTGTCATGTGAGAGTATTTGAGGTCTATAATGATTTCTGGAGCTGTTCGGATGGATCTCTTGTAGTCTATAGGATTTAGTTTACATTTTAATACATGTATATAATGTACATACTTTATTTTGCTGCTTGGTGATTTTGGAACAGTTTCTACCATCTCAAAAGCACGGAAAGTGCTCATTGAAATTGGCACTGAAATCATTGAATGCGACTAGATTATTTAACTCAGCATTGATTTTCTGATGTATTTGGGTTTCAGGACGTGGGGGATCATATCGGTCCAGCAGAGGAATGGGTCCCATGGCTGCCCAACAGACCAGCTAAACCCAGTCCTTTAGCCATTATCAGCCCTGTTCCACCCTTTTATCCCCTCCACCCATGTGGACTCTCAAACTCGAGCCGTGCCACTCCAGACCATGTAGTTAGATGACTGCATGTTAGCAAGTAAGGACACAACCAATGGTTTTGGGAAAATACAGTATCAATGAGACTATAGCACTCTTAGCACTGTAATTGCTCAGAGCTCTCAAAGCTTTCTCTCAATCATATGCTATTGCACAACCTTTACACATTTGAGATGGAACACATGCCTTTGATTATGGGTGTCTGGATTTTAATTGATCTTGGTGGAATAATGACTTGGTAGCTGGGAACAGCCACTAGATTTTGAATGTGAAGTACACCGTATACCAAAGGCACTTAGTTTTTGGCCAAACGAACTGTTAAGTGAATGTGAAGAATTTACTTGTACGTACTGTATTGTATCATGTTATTTTCTCTTTTTTTGGCTCAGCCAAATGGTTTACAGGAAATGCATTGTACTGTATGTGGCTGAATGACTGCTTCATTGTATTTCTTCCTATTACTGTTGATTAGACTTAATGCTAACAAATAAATGATTTTTGAAGGACAAGTCAAAGTTATTCTGCACGCATTTTATATGAAGAAAGAGCAGATAGAATCTTCTCTGAAGCCATAATACATTTAAAATGCATTTAATATCTTAAACTCAGCCAATTTTTAGATTATTAGTGCTTGATTGATATGATTACAAATGGTTTTTGATGGGTCAATAGTATGGACAGAAGATGTGCATCCTAATCCTTTTCTGTGTAGTTATATCCAATGTTATGCCATAAACCCCCCAAAAAACCCATGTCAAAATGATTATTAAAACATATTTACAGAGCAAATAATATGTAAGATTTAACATAATTCATCTAATTAATCATTTGTTAAAAGTGCCTCACTGGTACCTTCATTTTTGCTTTTGATTGAGCCTAATTTGTACTGAACCTGCACTGTTCGTTTACATAAAGTAAATATTTGTTTGTTGTTCATTGAAAATTTTTTTTTTTTTTTTTTTTAGATTTTTATTGATGTCTGACTTAACTCTCAAAGTTCCCACTTAAAATTCAGAGTAACCCTAATCAATTAAAAACTTCCAGTACAATTCAACAATATTCTGATACCACACACTAGGTTTTAAGTAGCTTTTCATGGCCATTAAAATTCCAGAAAACTAAATGTGCAAAACAAAAGCGTATACACAGACATCCAATCCACAGTGTTGGAAAATATCCACAACGTATGAAAAAGACATTTTCAATAATAAAAAGAAATCAAACACACTTATACCAAACAGCAAAGTCTGCATTAAAAGTTATGAAACCAGCCACTTTCTTACTAATTAAAACCGCAGCACACATGAACGCAAATAATCATTGACTAGTACTGGACAGGAGGTACTGTTTGTTGAAGTCTCTGTGAGCCTGGTGCTAGGTAAGTTTCTCCACAAAACCAAATGATGGCTCTATGGCACATTGTTGTGGTCGAGGGACATCTTTGGAGAATCTTGGGGTGGGCTGTTGTGTCCTGGAGGCAGTGGCTGGTTTTCATGGGGTATATTTTGGTGTTCCTGTCCCAGATCCTGTTGATTCTGGGGTACATGTTGTTGTTGTTCTGGAGGGATATCTTGGTGTCCTGGGGGCAAAGGCTGGTGCTCAGGGGGCACAGGAGGCTGGTCATGTCCTACCGACTCAGGAACAGCATTTCCCTCCACTGTTATGAGAGATTTAGAAATTGTTGTAGCATTGCCAAGAATGTTACTTTTAAAATAATGTGTTGCATCTAAATTAAAATGTTTAAAATTAAAATATTTTTGCCAGGAATGTTGCTATTAAAATAACACATTGCACTTAATTTTTTTTTAAATAAAAATATTTGCCAATGTTACTTTAACCCTCTGGTGCTCTTCAGTCATTTTATGTTTTTGTTTTTTTAGAATTTTTTTTACTTCATCGGAATGGTACGGAACTTGGTAAAGTTTTTGGCAATTGCTATGTGAACACAAACACACACAAAATAATGGACATGATTTGGAAATGTTAAATGGCCCTGGAAAAAATATTCACACTTGTACTTGCAGTCAACAATTACAGCATTGGAAATGAATGGGAAGCGAATTTTGTCTAGTGGAAACTTTTGGTACTGTGCCCAAACAAAATCTTACTGAAAGCTAATTTTTTGAGATATCCGCCTCAAATTTGAAACACAACTTGTTTAGATTTCTGGCTTTGATTTTCTCACAGAGTAAAACATGTTTTAGAAAATATATATTTCATATAAATATTGAAAATAGTATTTTTGTGCATTTTTCATAAACAAAATATATTAAGTTTACTTTTTAAGTTCACTTTCGCTTTCAAATCCCCTAAAATACAAAATATTAAATAAAATACAAAATATTAAATAAAAAAAAACATTATTGAACTAAAATATATTAAATTAATTTCACTGAAATGAAAAAAAAGGTCATTTTTGACAGCTACGTGAAGAGCACCAGAGGGTTAAGGGTCACACTTCAATTGCCTGGTCCGAACCCAAGTTCGCGTGCTCAACCCTCCCCTGCCCCCGCTGGACTGTGCTCACATTATATTATTTGGGTCTGAACTGCGGTACATTTGCGTCATCAAAGCAGCAGCTGTTTAGTCCTGTAACAAGGACGTAGAAGGCAGCAGTAAAATGCTTTGCTCACCTCACTTTTATATTTTGTTCTTTGAACCTTTGGTTTTGTTTTCAAAGCATCAGCACATAACGGCATTTGTGTCTATTCTGTGCGAATGTACAGCAAATGTTCTAAAGAACGTGGGAGTCCAGACGAATTTAGATATACATTCTCTGCTTGAAGTGCGTCAGTCACGCTTGTCAGGGAAGTGAGTGAGAACACACACAAACACACATTTTTTTCGAATCATCCGTCATCAATAGTGGTTCACTTTCATGTTCACTTTCATGTTCACGTTCATATCAGCAGTTAACCGCACTGGGGTTCACATGAACAGTAGCCCAGACCATCCTTTTCATGTAGACTCAGGTACGATTTGCAGGTAACAGCGTTCACATCATCCAAACTAACCGAACTCTGACGTCAAACGAACTCAAAATTGGAAACCCTGTTAACCCACTGCATAGAATTACCCATATAATGTTTCTTTAACCTTCTCCAGAATAATGTAAAACTAGAAAAACATGTCAGGTGATATCACAGTTTGTATGTAATTTACAAATGAAAATATTACTTACAATGCATCTCAGGTGGAGACGGTACCTTCTGTGTTTTCAACCGTTCCATATGCTCCACAGCCTGATAAAAAAGACACAAAATATGTTTTCATTCACTTGTTATAATGATTTTTTTTTTTCATCAAATGAGTAGGTACAAGACAAATCAGTTGAGTTACCTGCTGCAATTCTATTTTCTGAGAATTGAGTTGCTCCTGCTGTCGCTCTAGATCCTCTCTCTGCTTCTGAAGGTCAGCTGCTTTCTGGTTTAAGTCTTCCTCCTGCCTGACCAAATGCTCCTCAAACTCTCGCATCTCTTCGTCAGTATATGCCTGGTTCTGTTCTAGAGTCTGAGGTCATCCAATAACCCAAGATAATAATTATTACTTGGAAAACTTGAAGGTTAAATGCCATTGTTTAAGACACACACACGTTTAAAATTATTGGCACCCTTGGTAAATATGATCAAAGAAGGCTGTGAAAATAAATCTGCATTGTTTATCCTTTTGATCTTTCATTTAAAAAAAATAAATCACAATAATTGTGATCATTTATTTCATAATGAGATTTTCCCTCCATTTTCAATTGTTTTACTTCTATGAAAGGTTAGATTTTTTTGAATAAAAAGGTCAAAAGGATTAGCAATGCAAATTTATTTTCACAGGCTTCTTTGTTCATATTTAACAAGGGTGACTGTACTTTGATACTGAGACAAACTTAACACAATGAAAGTCTGTTTACCGAATGCATGAATTAGAGGATATTGATCAATGGTCTAATAATGTATCTGTAGGGTGTCACACTCACTTCCCAGCTGTCTGGTTCAAGGAACTCTTTTTTCCTTGTGGCAACCAGGAACTCGTCTAAGGACACCAGTCTGTCTTTATTGGAGTCAACCTGTAAAGGCCAGATGATTACAGATTTAAAAACTTTTTTTTGTCGATTTGTCAATTTTCCTTAAGTTGCCAGGTCATGCAAATAGAACTAGTCCATTATTTATAATCATCATTTAACCTCATTCATGACGTGTTCTCTCATTCGCAGCCTCTCCTCCTCCATTTCAACCATGTCGTCCTCTTCATTAGTTGGATCATAGATCTTCTCCAGCTGAAAAAAAATAATCACAAAATAATTTCATTGCTACTATATAAATTGCAGAGCATGTTATAACTACAATATTGGCATGGTTGTTGGTGCTAGACGGGCTGGTCTGAGTATTACAGAAACTGCTGATCTACTGGGATTTTCATGCACAAAATCTCTAGGGTTTACAGAGAATGGTCCGTAAAAGAGAAAGTATCCCGTGAGTGGCAGTTCTGTGGGGGAAAATGCCTTGCTGATGCCAGAAGGCAGAGGAGAATGGCCAGACTGGTTCTGAGCTGATAGAAAGGCAACAGTAACTCAAATAACCACTCGTTACAACCAAGGTCTGCAAAAGAGCATCTCTGAACACACAACACATCTAACCTTGAAGTAGATGGGCTACAGCAGCAGAAGACCACACCAGGTGCCACTCCTGTCAGCTAATAACAAAAAACAGGCTATTCGCACTGGATCACCAAAATTGGACAATAGAAGATTGGAAAAATATTGCCTAGTCTGATGAGTCTCGAATTCTACTGCGACATTCAGATGGTAGGGTCAGAATGTGTCGTAAACATCATGAAAGCATGGATCCATCCTGCCTTGTATCAATGGTTCAGGCTGGTGTTGGGGGTGTAATGGTGTGGGGGACATTTTCTTGGCACACTTTGGGCCCCTTGCTACCATTTAAGCATTATTTAAACGCCACAGTCTACCTAAGTAATGTTGCTGATCATGTCCATCCTTTTATGACCACAGTGTACTCATCTTCTGATGGCTACTTCCAGCAGGATTATGTGCCTGGTCACAAAGATTCTGAGTTTACTGATTTCTTGAACATGACAATGAGTTCACTATACTCAAATGGCCTCCACAGTCACGAGATTTCAATCCAAGAGTCCTGTTGGAATGTGGTGGAACAGGAGATTCATATCATGGATGTGCAGCCGACAAATCTGCAGGAACTGCATGATGCTATCATGTCAAAATCTCTGAGGAATGTTGAGCAGCTTGTTGAATCTATGCCACAAAGAATTAAGGCAGTTCTGAAGGCAAAAGGGGGTCCAATCCTGTACTAGCAAGGAGTACCTAATAAAATGGCTGGTGAGTGTTTAAATATTATCTTCTGTGGTGATGTATGCAGTTGTTTACCTCCTTCGTGAATAGGGCTTCCAGCTCTTGTTCATCAAAGAATCCATCTCCGTTTGTGTCTGCACAAGATTGCAAAAATGTTATAATATTAAGTATGTCATTTTTTGGCTGAGCTATCAAGTATATTTTACCATGCAGATTGAAGAACGTTTTTGGGTCGAAATCTTCAGGGTCAAGGCCATCAGCCTCCTCCCACACTTCTTTTAGCTGATCCTTGCTACCCTATGGACCGAAACATCAGAGAAACATGAGTATATCTTCAATAAAATCACAAACATCAACAGAAGTTCATGCTTGCAGACTTACGGGGTGGTTGACTTTGGGGTGATCAGCATGTTTTTTCTTCATCTCCTCATAGTGCTCCTCCTCTTTCCTCCTGTCATCCTCATCAAGTGTCTTCAGGTGTTCTCGTCTCTCATGCTCTTTCATCATCTCGTACCTTTTAAATTCTTCATGCCGTTCCTTGTCGTAGTTCTCCAGATCTTTTGTAGCCTATTTTGCAAGATCATGAATGTAACTTCATGTGTTCTGGTCTTCAGTTGTCATATGAATATGAAAGGTCTTTCATTGCTGTTGATCAGTGACCAAATGAGAAGGGAAATGCATGCTGCATGCTGACCTTGGATTTACAACAGAGTATTACATGATGCTCTTTTAAAGTGCGTATGGAAGATTCCAGATATCTTTGAGACTGTATTTGTAGGACACAGTTACCAACACATTCTGTTATTTTTAAGGTCAATTCCCAGTGTCATAGAAAACTTGAAAATATTAAGGAATTTTAAGGGCCTGGAAATGTCACAGACATTTCTTTACTGATTTTTCTAATTATGTTCAGCTCTAGAATAAAAACCGTTCTTTGTGCGTGCAATCTCTATTAAATGATTTATAAAAATCTTTATCTTGTAATCACAAATGACTGTAAAGTCATGAAAATGTATTTATTAAAACCTTGTATTATTTGTCCTTTTTGCCTCAATTTTATGCAACATGAATTGTATTTTAAATGCAAAATATATTATTGATTTTATGAGGATTACAAGCACAAAAATATTCAAAAGAAAGGAACATTCAAGCATTCAAGGTGACAGAATCAAATGAAGTATGATTATGAAAGCTAGGTAACTGTAAGTAATGACATACCGATTTGATGAGTCTGTCCAGATCCTCAACCTCAAATGTGTGCGGGTTCATGTGGTTCAGATATTCAAACTGTTTGAGTAACGCCTGGTGATCTACCGCAATATCTGATAAACATGAGAGAGAACTGTGTTCAGAGAATGTTCCGACCCATTTTAATCAAGACCCATTTACTTAAAAGCTCTTAAAAGGAAAAAAAATATATATATATATATTTACTGAATCTACAAGACGTTGTCTTATTTTTATAAAAAAAAAACTCCCCCTCGCTCTTGCAGTGACATCTCTTCTCTGATGACGGGGGTTTTTTTGGCGTGAGGGTGGAACAACTTGTCACTCACATGAGATCCGGAAGTTTATTTTCTCCATTAGGAAATTGATTTTGAACGATAATATATAAACCTTAAAAACAACAGACCTACTGTGAGCTACGAGGTTGTTAATCCATGGTATATGCTTCTGCTGAAGCATCAAACCGCATTATTTCAGCTTATTTTTTTTGTTAAATAATCGTGTTTAACAGTGGAATTCCTGGCGAAAACTACATTACCCATGATGCTGTACAGAAAAATGACACCAATCAGTGAAAAAAGCAACAAGCTCCAAAATAGCTCTTTAGCTCTGCCCACTCCCATGAAGCACTGCGAATGACATAATCGAGTCCATCTCCCTATGCTCTCAAAACACTGAATGTTTGTAGTATATATATATATATATATATATATATATATATGCATATTTTGCAAAAAAAAGTAAAATATATTGTTTTTATACATAATCAACATTTGTAAATGAGTAGTTTTATATTTCTCCATTTCTCCTTTTTAATTTGATTATGCTGTTCGCAATGCTGCATGGGATTGTAGTTCTTTGTCTCACTAAAACCGTTAAGTACACAGTCTTGTACCTTTGTCTTTTTGTCCAATTTTCAAAAACTGTTTTGGTTTTGCCTCAAATCAAAGTTTGTAGTGTTGTGATTCACCTCGTAGCTGATAGGCTTGGTTTATGGCTTATAACTCTTTAACTGAGATTATTTTAAAATCACTATGGGAAAAATGTATGAAAAAAAATACTTCCGGAACCAGCACCACTGAAAATGTGGGGCAGGCACAGTTGCACTCTATAGCAAACCACAGCAATCCAACTATCCCATCAATTCCAAATGGACAAAATCATGTCCTGCCCTACATTTGTTGCTATTCTGTTGCCATTTTACTCGGATATACGTCACAATAGGGAAGAAAAGGTGATTGCAACTCCCGTTTCATGCCAACTTTAATATGGAATTACACCGTATGTATGTGAAATGACCTCAAGCATTTATTCAATTATAATTATTATAATTTTACAGCCATTCTTACCATTTCCTCCTTCGATGTCCTGCTTGGCTTTGATCAGGGTTCTCAGACGGCTGACCTCTTGCCTTTTAAGTTCATCCAGCTTGGTTCTCACATGGTGGCTGACAAAGTCAAGCTCTTTAGCCAACTTCCCTTGCTGAAATCAGCAGGAATGAACAGATTAGCTCTGTGACCTTTGTATTATACAACACAAATAAAGCCATGCTGTTTCGTACCTTTATATCTTCCATATCTGTGTTGTGGAGCTTTTCTCTAAAATGTTGATCTTTTTCAAGGAAATCAATAACTTCCCTGAGATAGCGGTCATAGTGTAGTCCGGTGTCCTAGAAATATATATTATACATAAAAATAATATAAATACATAATAATATAATGTAAAATATAAAAGTGTGTATATGAATTGCTTTTTTAGAATTAAGAGCTTATTGCCCACACAAAAATACCCATGCATATTTATGCAACCTGACACTCTAAGGCTACTTATAAACTTGCTGCCAAAGCTTGTTATATAATTGGCTGATCAAATATTTCTTACCACACTCTGTGGAGGCTCTTTGACGGTTTCCTCTGGGAGCTTCACCTTAGTTTTATCTATACTTATTGGCACTGCCTTGGCCCAGGACATAATACTCGCCAATATAAGGCAGCTGGCGAGGAGCCCCTTTAAACAGGACATCTGGAAAATTCAACAAACATATGGATTAGACGGAGATGACAGCTCTATCATATTAGATATTGGTTGTATCGCAAAGTCTTGTGAGCCGACCACCATTTTTGGAAATCTGAACGTTCAAATCTAAGTATTTTTTAATTGAACGTTAAAAAAAAACTGTCGTACAGCTCACTAGTGTTGTAACACAGCCACTGATTGGCAGATCAGCTCTCCAATAAATCCGTTACTAAGGATAAACAACATTAACAGGCAGTTAGTTGGTCACTATATTAAAGTGACACTCCAAATATACGCGGTTTTGCTATATTGTAATACAGAGATGTGGTTTGAAAGGGTTGCTGATCTCGATACATAGAGGCTAATTTCATTAGCTTTCCTTTGACAGTGAAGTCTATAGCAGACGTTATAGCGAAAACTCGCTGTCCATTTTATGAGTGAAAAGTTGAATTGTTGATGCTGTATTTGAGTTAAGGTATCCGGAGCGATGCACAATTAAATAATGGCACTTACGGTGTCAGATCGGTTTGTATCGAGCTATCTCGGGTGTTTTCTGCTTCCTTTCATTACCGCTGGCTTCCTGACTGTCCGCTATCTTGGACTGATGATGATGATGATGACTTACAGCGAGCTAACAGTACAGCAGCAGGAGGAGACAGAGAGCTCGTCCACGTAGATCAAGCGCGGTGCTTGACTTACATTTTGGGCTTTAGTGGTATTGTTTCTTATGACACAAACAGAAGACTTCCTGAAGGGGGCGCATGGCGGCTCAGAAAGGCGAATCCTCAACTGAGTCGCATTCAAATATCATGGCGTTTTTTTATTTTGTACATTTAAAGTATTCTAGATTAAAACGTGTTAATTATACTGTTTGCTACACGTCAGTTTCAGAACATTCTATAAAATATGTATAGAAAAATCCTTATTCATTCATCACAAACGTGTGTGATTGGTCCGTTTTGACAAGCACTGAAAAATGTAACAGATAAAAATGATCTAACACCGTAAATGTGTGTTATCATGTCTTTGGATAATAATAATAATAATAATAATAATAATAATAATAATGGATGTATGGATAATAATTTTAAACCGAATAAGGATAATAAGTATATTAAATAACTATTGAGTTAAAAAAAAACAAAAAAAAAAACACACACATTGGCGTTATACGCTCCACCCATTTTAGAATTCTGTTGGACGCTCCAGTTCAATCCGCTTGTTCTATTTCTAGAGACTTTACAGCCATGCTTACAGCAGTTGGTCTTTTCTTGGAGCGCCACCAGCTGGTGGATATGAGAAGAGTGAGGAAAAATATATATATATTTTTTAACATATTATTTTACATTCCATATAACATAGGACGGCAGCAATAAAGTAAATTCTGCAAAACACAAAAATAAATAAGACTGTAAAAATATGAACATATTACATCACATAATGTTAGGACAAGTTTTGAGTATGGCAAAGAACTTTGGTAAATGTAGATTGAACCCAAAAATAGAGAGAGGAAAGATCATGCACTGACTCATGATTAATATTATTACAAGTACAATTTTTGAAAGTTGTTGAAAATTATATGATCACTGAAATTTATTTGTATGCAAAATATTAAGTACTTAACTGAATTTATTGGAAATAAAAAATAAATAGGATGTATCTTTTTCAGTTCAAACATAGATGACTGCAAAAAAATGGAGAATATATATATATATAAAAAAACCAATAAAATACATAGTAAATAAAAGGCCAATATGAGGCATTCAAGATCTATCTTAATCCTATCTCCATAATCCAAAGGAATTTTACACCAGATTGAAACAGGCGGTTGATAACTAACAAGTAAAGATTAAGTCAAAAATATTATAATCAACATACTAAACAACATAATAATATAAAAATAAAATTAAAAAAATATACATTGAATAAACAAAAATTAGACACAAACACACAAATAAAACACAACAGTGACAAAAAGTTAAATAACTGTGATTAAAATATTTACAAATAGAAACATTTCACACAAATGATCTTTGAGTCAACAGACGGAAGGTGATATTTTACATCACTTCCGCCACCATACTTCACTTCCTCTCGGCCTCGGCTCGGTCTTTCTCTTTCCTCGGTCTCTAAACCGCCATCATGGGTCGTATGCACGCTCCTGGGTAAATGTTTATTTTACGCTAAAAACACGTTCTGTGGACCACACTGCCAACCCAAAATACAGTTAACACTTTATAACATAGTCTGAGCCTGGAATATGTATTTCATTGGTGCTAGAAAGGAATTTTTTAGAGGTCGGAATTTAGTTCCACGTTCTCTTCCTCTGAACGTGATGGCAGCACATGTAGTATGAGGCGCTGCAGGGTGGATAAATGAATGATCTTTACATACTGATTCAGTTAACATTGACAGTTTGTCGGTGCGGTCTGGCTGTTCGGGTATCGTGTTTAGTTTCACATAACCTACGTTTTGGTGTCAAATGTATTTGGCGGTTCGTTAGGGCTTATAAATGCTGGTCTATTACACATGAGTATGTAATGGACCAGCTCATCAAGTTTTTTTTTATTTATTTTAGAAGCTCTTTACATTTGCTTATCATTAGTTTATATTACATGCTGTCAGTTAACATGTTTACAGCTTCGCTTACTGTAGGAGTGAAATTGTTTAATAAGTTGTCATGTTTCATTATAGAAGACATTTTTAACTATTGAATGTTTTCTTTTTCAGCAAGGGTTTGTCCCAGTCGGCACTGCCCTATAGACGAAGTGTCCCCACAGTAAGTCTGTTGATTCTGATTCCTCATATCTGGAACAATGGTGCCTTTCTAAATGGTCAAGGCTCTTAAAATATCCTTTTACTTTGTCTTTTAGTGGCTCAAATTGACATCCGATGATGTTAAAGAGCAAATCTTCAAACTGGCCAAGAAGGGTCTGACACCCTCACAGATCGGTAAGTTCTGACTGATATAAAATGAATGTTGTGTTGTATTTCACTTGATTCTCTATAGCACATTTCATACAGAATGGTCATGCAAAGACAAGTTTGAAATAAATTCAGAACAATAAAGGAAAACCTGTTTAAAAACCAACAATGGATTAATGCAGTGGAATTAGTAAAATGTTTAAAGCTGAGGTACATTTGACATTTGTAAGCTGATTTCCAATAGAAGAGTGCTTTCCTGTTCAGTTGTCACTTTATAGGCTTGTTTATGCCTTTCAATGGGCTTTTTTCTTTTCATGTTTTCATATTTGTAAACTGGCTGTAGCAGTCCATATTGTGTCTGTATGCACAATTTTTATTTAAGGAGCATCTAACATCTCTTGCTCTTCTCATTAGGTGTGATTCTGAGGGATTCCCATGGTGTTGCTCAGGTGCGTTTTGTCACTGGCAACAAGATCCTTAGGATCCTAAAGTCCAAAGGCCTGGCCCCTGATCTGCCTGAGGATCTCTACCACCTTATCAAGAAGGCTGTTGCTGTGAGGAAGCACTTGGAAAGGAACAGAAAGGTAATGAAACATTCACATTAAATCCCGTATTTGTACATGTACTGTGAAGACATTTAAGATTTTTGAGATTTTTTTGAAAAATCCATTCAGTACACTTCAGTTTTCTCACCATTGTCACTTGTTTTTCAGGACAAAGATGCTAAGTTCCGCCTGATTCTGGTTGAGAGCAGAATCCACAGGCTTGCCCGCTACTACAAGACCAAGAGAGTACTTGCCCCCAACTGGAAGTAGTGAGTGTCTGAGTTGTTTTATAACAATAATTAAAATCCCCCCTGTATGTGTACTGCACATTTCATTGTCCCATTCTTCCCTTGTAAGAACTGAGATATTTCTTATGTGCTAGATGAACTTTGGAGGTAAATTAGCAGTTTGGCTTTGTTGTGCCACCACTGCCAGTCCCCTTCACACAAAAAGCTGCTTTGTCTTTCAAAATGCATTTTTTTTCCCCTTCCTGAATCTTTAACTGATTCATTTGTTTTCATCCACAGCGAATCCTCCACAGCTTCTGCACTGGTGGCATAAATTTACAGTTTTTTTTTGGACAAATAAAGATATTTGGATCAATTAATGTGTTTGTGTTATTGCTGTCAGACTGATTTTCTTTACTCAAGTTGGGTACAGAACTGTTGTGGTCCTAATTGATGTTTCTGAGTAGAATTCAGCTGTCACATGCCTGTGTTCATTCAAATCTCATTCAGAATCCATTGTAACTGAATATTCACTTGTATCTGTGCGTGTTCTGACTTCTAACAAAGTTCATTTATGGGTGATGCAGTTGTGAAGATTCAAAGTCAAGCTATTGAAATATATACTTTATCACTTTGCAAACATTAAAAGTAGTGTTGTGGCAACATTGTGTAGTGCATGTTTTTGCATTAATGGCAGTGTTAACCGGTTTTCTGCACAGTTTGGCAAAGTATGGAATTTGAGTAAGTTCCAGGTCTGGATAAGTATGGAGAAATATTTGTGTTTCCAAACTATTGCCCTATTCAGTTTTCTGAAATATAAAATTAAGAATTCCTTAAATGTATCATACAAGCAAATTTTTCATGGCAAAAGTTTAGTGATTGTTGAATATGAATGAATTCAAGGTGCACATTTTCATTATGCAAAACTGTTTATCTTTACCTTAAGTGAGTCTCTTGAACTTCACTAAATGAATGTGTGTTCTGCTCAAATCAGCAACAGATAAAGGAAAAAAAAACATCTAAATTAGACTACTTTGCTGTGTGGTGATTGTGCAACATCCACATTTACAGTATCAAACTGATGTGTCAGACGTAAATATATGCAGGTTATAAAGCGTTTTAGGTTTCTTATGTTAAGCTCATGTTATCACTTAAAGAAAACCAATGAAAAAAATAATTTACAGATGACTATATCAAAAATAATACTGTATGAACCGTTTGTTAAATATGGTCTGTAAAATGGAGGAGGTCTGGAGAAGTATGGAAAGAAAGCAGGGTATTCCAGAAAGCAGGTTGTGACATACCTGGGTATGTTTAAGAGTAAGCGGATAACCTCAACTTTCGGTTCCAAAAACAGATGTAACTTTCAGGGTATGTAAACAGCCATAGCAACTTACTCTCTGAACATAACCTGCTCCGGGGTTAGTTTGATTCAGAGGTGTTCAGCGCATGCATGCCCTATTGATGAGACACCAGTGGGTGTGACAGATTGCGCACAATATTATATATTATTACAAGTTACAGTTATATAATATACAATATTATATTATGTAATATATATATAAACAACACACATATATACAGCTCTGGAAAAAATTAAGAGACCACTTAACATTGATTTCTCAATGTTAAGTGGTCTCAATTTTTTCCAGAGCTGTATGTATGTGTATATATATACCGATCAGGCATAACATTATGACAGGTGAAGTGAATAACACTGATTATCTCTTCATCACGGCACCTGTTAGTGGGTGGGATATATTAGGCAGCAAGTGAACAGTTTGTCCTCAAGTTGATGAGTTAGAAGCAGGAAAAATGGGCAAGCGTAAGGATTTGAGCAAGTTTGACAAGGGCCAAATTGTGATGGCTAGATGACTGGGTCAGAGCATCTCCAAAACTGCAGCTCTTGTGGGGTGTTCCCGGTCTGCAGTGGTCAGTATCTATCAAAAGTGGTCCTAGGAAGGAGCAGTGGTGAACCGTGTGGTCCGATCAAACAGACGAGCTACTGTAGCTCAAATTGCTCAAGAAGTTAATGCTGGTTCTGATAGAAAGGTGTCAGAATACACAGTGCATCGCAGTTTGTTGTGTATGGGGCTGCATAGCCGCAGACCAGTCAAGGTGCCCATGCTGACCCCTGTCCACCGCCAAAAGCGCCAACAGTGGGCACGTGAGCATCAGAACTGGACCACAAAGCAATGGAAGAAGGTGGCCTGATCTGATGAATCACGTTTTCTTTTACATCACGTGGATATCCAGGTGCAAGTGCATCGCTTATACCTGGGGAACACAAATGTTTGTGCACCTGTATTGGATTGTGAAACCACTGAAAATTAGACACACACTCCAAACTTTCCATCTGTGCTCACCATAACTGCTATGTCCTGATAGAGCTGAAATGAAAAATGTTACTATTTTCAGCAATATCTGCATGGCTCAGAAAATTGAAATAATAAAAGTTGGCTAGATGATTCATTAGGTGAGTCCTTAGAATATTATATGCATATTATTAAATTAAATTAGATTAAGATTAGTAACTCTTCATGCAGAGAAAGACCACAGAGGAAAACTGCTTTAGAACAGGGCTAGGCAACTCTGGCCTTTGAGATCCACTTTCCTGCACAGTTTAGCTCCAACCCTGATCAAAATCACCTGCCTGTAACTTTCTAGCAATCCTGAAGACCTTGAGTAGCTTGTTCAGGTGTGTTTGATTAGGGTTAGAGCTGGAAAGTGCATCTCAAGGGCAAGAGTTGCCCACTCCTGCTTAAAGATACTGTATGTTTAAAAACTGCCTGAAAAATTGACAGCGTTATGAATCTCATTGTCCACTAGAGGTCAGTGTTCACTCACCATAAGACATTTGTGCTAATGGTAGCCTACTAAAATTCTTCCAAAAGTGTGACATGAGTATTATATCTTCTGCATTAATAGATGCTGTAGAATAAAATATATTCTAATGAAATAGTCACCTGGTGTACAGTATTTTTTTTTAAAAGAGCAAATAGACATTCATTTAGTCTTAAATATGTAAAAAAAAAAGGTTAAGGATGTTTTTAGTCAGCCTTTCATAACCGGCACCTTTTATATGCTTTAAACATTTAACTTAGTTTAATTAATGGAGTCTGTTTTTTTTTTTTTATACAAAAAGCATTTGCTGCCGTTCCAATCATCACTGTAGCAAAGCAGGTGTTTCTGTAAAGCTCTGAAAAGCTGTGATGGTCTATTATGAACAGCACCATAACTCGTTTTCAGTTTGATTACATTCTTTTTAAGAGATGATAGAGGTCACATCACTGAGATAAGGGTAGTATTTTTAATTGTGAAATTAAATAAAATACACTTTATGGAAAGTGTGGTGTAACACTTTATGGTGTAACACTTAAAAGCTGTTTTTACCATAGCTGTACAACAGTGCTAATTTTATTATATTGTGAATCAGCTTTTAATTTTTAAAAGTTAATTTTAGGTGTACTTTTTTTATTTATTTATTTTTTTGGTCATTTTGTTATGTGCTTTTGTCACTTTAAGAAAAAAAAATATTGACATGTAGGTTTAATTTATTTTTCACGTCAGTTTTAGTTTGTTTTAGATTTTATTTATTTCCAGCTAATAATTTTAGTTTAATTTCTAATTTTCATTTAGTTCAAGTTTTTCTACTATTATATTTTCTTTTTATTTCAATTAACAGAAATGTTTTTTAAGTTTTAGTTTTAGTAATTTCATATGACGTACAAAAACTGTTTAGAATGCGCATATATTTGCAAATATTTTCTTTATTTATCATTTAGTAGATTTAAAAACAAGACATGCATGCATTTTGAGATCAAAATGCATGTGCTAGCCTACATGTATCAGTCTATAGCCCAAGCAGGGTTTTTTTTTTTTCTAAAGGTTTAAGAAAACCTAACCAGAGGAAGACGTCTTGAGAGTCGCCCACTGCAGATCACTTTATTCTTCATGCAGCGATTTAACTGCAGTTGCCTCTGTATGAACCTCTCCTAAGAGAGAAAAGTAACACTGAGTCACCTTGCAGCATTATGAGCTGCTGGCAGTGGTGAGGAAACCATCAGCAGTACAATACTGCAGAGATGCGCAGGACTGCACCCTATCCCTGAATGTCTGTGACTGCAAGGGATAAGACGGAAGACCTTTTAAGTGGTATTACAGAAAGCCCCTAATTCAAACAAGCTTATTAGCCAAACATGTGCTCTGCTCTGTTTTAGGCATATGGTGTTTTATTCAGGCAAACTAGGGGGCACAACATGGAACACGGTCAGGTCCCACGGTGCTTGTAGGGTTACAGTTCTGTCAATCACATCTAATCCCAAATCAACATGAACAGTCAGTCAAAGCCAAGGGACTCGGCTGCATAAAACTGCTGACACAATATCAAAGTGCCCTCTGCAGATGTCATTTTTTTTGTTTCATTTTTACATGAACAAGAGTTTTAGGGGTCTTAGAATACAAATATCAGTCTCTTCTTTTGAAATCTATTATTTATGTATTTCAATAGTGGGTGAAATGCTTGTAGCTAAATGCTTTATATTACTAAGATCAGTAAAAGAATTGAGATGATTTGTCAGAAAATAAACCCACAGCAGCTGCTTTTGTAGCAAATACCATAGATGCAGCCACAAGCATCTTTTTCCATTGTGTATCATCAATGTCTCTTTTGTTGTTTTTAAGTCATCCTTAGGGGGGAAACGTTGCATCAAACCAACAAAAGGCTTGCCGACCAAAGTCCCCCCCACCCCAACTCCAAAGGGATTCTGTGCTAAAATATTTATACGGCTCTGAAGTGTTTGATGTAGATACACAACTGGAGTCAAATGGCTGTTCTTGGCGAGAACAGAGTGTAAAAACAGAGTGTAAATCAGGGATACAAGGGAAATTCATGTGTTTTGTACAAAATTTCCATCAATTACTGCTTTTATCCCAGCCAATTCAAATGATATGTGACCATGAATTTGCCAAGTAGGATATGTAACAGAATCAACATCCTTGTAGGTCCTGCAACAACATTTCTTTTATAGTTTTAATTTGATAGATTTTATTTGGATAGTACATAGATATAGTGCCTTGCAAAATTCGTTTTCGAATTTTTCATTTTTTTTCCACATTTTGTTATTTTGCAAACTTATGTTAAACTGCTTTAAATTACTTTTTTTTCTCCACATCATGTCTACACTCCATACACCATAATGACAAAGCAAAAAAACAGATTTGTGATAACTTTGTAAATGTATTAAAAATAAAAAACTAAAAGTAAAAAGTAATTACATTGCATAGTATTCATACCCTTTTCTGGGTTTTTCCTACACTTGAAATTTAGCTCAGGAGCATTCCAATTTCGCTTGTAGATGTTACTACACTTTGAGTGGAGTTAACCTGTAAATTCAATTCAATGGGTATGCTTTGGAAAGTCACACAACTCTCAATAAAAGGTCTAACAGCTGAAAATGCATATCAGAGCAAAAACCAAGCCATGAGGTCAAAAGAAATACCTACAGAGCTCAGAGACAGGATTGTGTCAAGACACTGCAGAAGACTACAAAAAACTATTCTGCTGCATTAAAGGTTCACAGAAGCATGTAGCCTCCATAATCCTTAATGAAAGAAATTTGGAACACCCAGGACTCTTCAGCTGGCCTCCTAGACAACCTGAGCAATCGATGGAGAAGGGCCTTGGTTAGAGTGGTGACCAAGAAGCTAGTTGATTTCCATGATTTTTCATGGACAAACATTACTGCAACATTCCACTGATCTGGGCTTCATGGCAGAGTGGCTAGACTCAAGCCTCTCAGTGAAGACACATGAAAACCCACTTGGAATCCGCAAAAAAGCACCTAAAGGACTTTCTCAGACTGTGAGAAACAAGATTCTCTGGTCTGATGAACTTCAGTTCCAAGCGTCATGTATGGAAACCAGGCACTGCGCAATACCATCCCATCAGTAACGTGTGGTGGTAGCAGCATTTTGTGGGGGTGATCTTCAGCGGCAGGGACTGGGCGACTTGTCAGGGTAGAAGGAAAGCACAATGCAGCAAAATATAGAGATAGCCTTAATGGAAACCTAGTCCAGAGCCTTCAGAACCTCGGACTGGGCAGAAGATTCACCTTCCAACAGGACAATGACCCTAAGCACACAGCCAAGACAATGCAAGAGTGTCTAATGGCCAACTCTGTAAATGTCCTTGAGTGGCCCAGCAAGAGCCTGGGCTTGAGCCCAGTCAAACATCTCTGGAGAAACCTAAAAATGGCTGTCCACCGACGGTTCCCATCCCACCTGACAGAGCTTGAGAAGATCTCACAAGAAGAATGAAATAAAATCGCCAAATGCAGATGTGCAAAGCTTGTCGCATCATACCCAAAAAGATTAGAGGCTGTAAAGGTGCTTAAACTAAGTACTGAGTTAAGGGTACAACTACTTATGCAATGTACTTATTTCAGTTTTTAATACTTTTGCAAGGTTGTCACAAATCTGTTTTTTGCTTTGTCATTATGGTGTGTGGAGTGTAGATTGATGTAAAAAAGGTCAATTAATATATATATATATATATATTTAACCCTCTGGTGCTCTTTGGTCACTTTTGACCACGAAGAACTTGTTTGTTCAGCACATCCCACAGATGCTCGATTGGATTGAGATCTGGGGAATTTGGAGGCCAAGTCAACACCTCAAACTCGTTGTTGTGTTCCTCAAACCATTCCTGAACCATTTTTGCTTTGTGGCAGGGCGCATTATCCTGCTGAAAGAGGCCACAGCCACCAGGAAATACCGTTTCCATGAAAGGGTGTACATGGTCTGCAACAATGCTTAGGTAGGTGGTACGTGTCAAAGTAACATCCACATGGATGGCAGGACCCAAGGTTTCCCAGCAGAACATTGCCCAAAGCATCACACTGTCTCCGCCAGCTTGCCTCGCACCCGGCCATCCATGTGTTGTAAAAGAAAACGTGATTCATCAGACCATGTACACCCTTTCATGGAAACGGTATTTCCTGGTGGCTGTGGCCTCTTTCAGCAGGATAATGCGTCCTGCCACAAAGCAAAAATGGTTCAGGAATGGTTTGAGGAACACAACAACGAGTTTGAGGTGTTGACTTGGCCTCCAAATTCCCCAGATCTCAATCCAATCGAGCATCTGTGGGATGTGCTGAACAAACAAGTTCTTCGTGGTCAAAAGTGACCAAAGAGCACCAGAGGGTTAAATATATATATATATTAATTGACCTTTTTTACATCAATCTACACTCCACACACCATAATGACAAAGCAAAAAACAGATTTGTGACAACCTTGCAAAAGTATTAAAAACTGAAATAAGTACATTGCATAAGTAGTTGTACCCTTAACTCAGTACTTAGTTTAAGCACCTTTACAGCCTCTAATCTTTTTGGGTATGATGCGACAAGCTTTGCACATCTGCATTTGGCGATTTTATTTCATTCTTCTTGTGAGATCTTCTCAAGCTCTGTCAGGTGGGATGGGAACCGTTGGTGGACAGCCATTTTTAGGTTTCTCCAGAGATGTTTGACTGGGCTCAAGCCCAGGCTCTTGCTGGGCCACTCAAGGACATTTACAGAGTTGGCCATTAGACACTCTTGCAATGTCTTGGCTGTGTGCTTAGGGTCATTGCCCTGTTGGAAGGTGAATCTTCTGCCCAGTCCGAGGTTCTGAAGGCTCTGGACTAGGTTTCCATTAAGGCTATCTCTATATTTTGCTGCATTGTGCTTTCCTTCTACCCTGACAAGTCGCCCAGTCCCTGCCGCTGAAGATCACCCCCACAAAATGCTGCTACCACCACACGTTACTGATGGGATGGTATTGCGCAGTGCCTGGTTTCCATACATGACGCTTGGAACTGAAATTCATCAGACCAGAGAATCTTGTTTCTCACAGTCTGAGAAAGTCCTTTAGGTGCTTTTTTGCGGATTCCAAGTGGGTTTTCATGTGTCTTCACTGAGAGGCTTGAGTCTAGCCACTCTGCCATGAAGCCCAGATCAGTGGAATGTTGCAGTAATGTTTGTCCATGAAAAATCATAGAAATCCACTAGCTTCTTGGTCACCACTCTAACCAAGGCCCTTCTCCATCGATTGCTCAGGTTGTCTTCTTCCATTGCTCCGTGGTCCAGTTCTGATGCGTATGTGCCCACTGTTGGCGCTTTATGCGGTGGACAGGGGTCAGCATGGGCACCCTGACTGAGGCTATGCAGCCCCATACGCAACAAACTGCGATGTATACTGTGTATTCTGACACCTTTCTATCAGAACCAGCATTAACTTCTTTAGCAATTTGAGCTACAGTAGCTTGTCTATTTGATTGGACCACACGGGCCAGCCTTCACTCCCCATGTGCATCAGTGAGCCTTGGCCGCCCATGACCCTGTCGCCAGTTCATCACTGTTCCTTCCTTGGACCACTTTCGATAGATACTGACCACTGCAGACCGGGAACACCCCACAAGAGCTGCAGTTTTGGAGATGCTCTGACCCAGTCGTCTAGCCATCACAATTTGGCCCTCGTCAAACTCGCTCAAATCCTTACGCTTGCCCATTTTTCCTGCTTCTAACACATCAACTTTGAGGACAAAATGTTCACTTGCTGCCTAATATATCCCACCCACTAACAGGTGCCGTGATGAAGAGATAATCAGTGTTATTCACTTCACCTGTCAGTGGTCATAATGTTATGCCTGATTGGTGTGTGTGTGTGTGTGTGTGTATAAGATACTAATTTTTTACAAGAATTTTCTAGGACCAGGAAAAGACATCTTTTTCATGACAACCTCATGTTCATCCATATGATATAAGAAATTAAAAACCACACATCTGAACATGCAGTGATGTTTATTGTGTTTTAAATTGCAATATATGGCTCTGCCAGGATGCAAATCTTATAAAGTCAATGAATTTAAAAAATAGGGAATCCACTATGAAAGGTTCCAGCAGTTTGCCACTAATACAGTCCTTGTCTTGTGGTACATTGACATACAACGTGACATATGCAGCGTGACTTTGAGGGGTGCCTCTTATACCAGGATGAAATTATGGATGGCAGGAGGAGAGAGGACAAGTCCAGTTTGGTGCTATGTAAGCATTATTGTAATGTCATGGTTGAGATGGCTCATTCTCAGTTCAGCCAAAGGCGGTCATAAGTAGTAGAGCTGATAGATTGAAACCCTCAGCTGTGTCATTTTTATTCACTCCAGTACACACACAAACAAGAACAAACATCATGACCTTCCATACATTAACTGCTGCCAGCACTGAATGACCTTTAGATGTGCACCCAGTACTTTCTCTGCAATATGTTTACAATGATGTACACTCACATGAGATGAAGATTCCAGTCACATAGTATATAAAAAGTTGCTTTGTTTTACATTGAGCCCATTGCCTTTCAGGGGCGGCCATTTTAAACTTGAATGACCAGCTGAATACTTCTTATTTTTCTCTGTAAACTCATATTATTAGAGACTTTTGCAAGGGGAATAATGAATAAATTAATAATGCCTTTCTGAATAGTGCATTTCTACGATGATATTAGTTTAAAAAACGCTTTTCCTTTTGCATTGCTTTTTTGGGCTTATTTACAGAAAACAGTTATGAATATATGCTTGCTAGTGGTTGATCCCACAGCACAATAACCAATAATAGCAGTTGTGAAATATTATTATTAATCACTTTGTTTCCCTTTGCTTCCACACTCACACTCACACAAAGTATTTTACAGTATAAGGTCAACCATCAACTGTCAGCCAGATGACAGACTATGGGTGGCTATAAATAGCATAGACTATAGTGGAGAATAACCAGCTGTTGTTGCAGTTGGATTGTTTCTTCTTTTGTGACTCTGCCCTGCCTTAGTAGTGAGAAGTTTGAAAGGGTGTGTTCCTGTGATTATCATCAAGAATGTATGGGAGAGAGTATTTAGGTATGAGTTTTGTGTCAGATTTCTCACACTATGAGATGTATTGGCACATTTGCTTTTATCCTTGTCCAAGTATTAGCTCAAGCTCATGTGTTCATTTGCCAGCATATGTTTTAGAGAGATGGTTAATATTAAGTCAGATGACCAGTTATTTAAAGGTCTTGTATAGACAATGCATTTCGTAGTATTTGTCCACTGAATAAAAAACTCCAAACAGAAGTCTACACTAGACTTTTGATGGGGTCTTGAACGGCTTTCATTATTTCATATTGTGTCAAATGTAATGGATTTAATGTTCATTTAAATGTAATTTGAGTTATTATAATTATTATTTTTAACCCTTTCATGAATGAATTATGACTTCAGTCGGGATTTTTTTCTTATGTGTTTTTATTGCTCTTAGGGCATGAAAAACAAAATTTGAACTTTTCTTCTTTTTTTTTTTCACATATTTTTCAAAGAGATTTTCAGATGTCTATACTTGAGTGGACAGTATGCGTTTTTGGTTTTAACTGAAGATATAGGCTACTGTATTAAACAATACAGAAATAACACAGCATTACTGTTTGTATTTAACAAGTAAATTAATAAAATGATATAAAATCGTGATAACTATCAAATACAAAAAATATAATACAGCTTCAATTATTGCGAACGCAATTGAGTTTGTTCCCGTTCGACCAGCAGATAAAGAACTTCATACAAGTTGAACTTTGCGTGTCTTTGATATCAGAACATGAGGATGTGATTCCATGAAAGATCTCTACAACCGTTCACTATGTAGAAAACGCTCACACTGAAAATTATGTTCAAAATGAAAAACCGTAGTCCTCCTCTCTGAGAAAACTTCAGACTGAAAACTACATTGATCTATTGATGTTTTCTGTCTGTGGAAAAACTAGCAATCAGTGTTTTCAATCTCATCTGAAATGAGCAATGATGGTAGTAACGCATTATAAGTAACATGCATTATGTAATCAGATTACTTTTCTGATGTAACGAGTAAAGTAATGCATTACAAGTAACGTACATTACGTAATCAGATTAACTGCAAATGACATTCTATTAACACAATTACATTTATTTAGAGCCAAAAAGTTACTGCAGATGAAGTATTTTTAAGTACAACTGTCACAGTAATAGTATGAATTGGAGCTGAAATATATATTGATGCATGACGTCCAATTTCGTATCAGAATTTCCTCCCAAATTTAAAAATTATATATGACTCCTGTCTCCTAAGATGCTACAACATTTTTTTTTTTTACCTGCAAGGGTCTCTTATAAATGGATTGATATTCCAGAGCAACTTGGCATTTCTGACTGGCCATCTGCCATCTTGGTTTGGAGAATATAAACAAATCAACACACAAATGCTTGTCACTTGATGATGCACTAGAGGTTGATGTGCAACTATGCCATCAAAACCCATGAAACCCAAGAAAATGCTTTTTGAATAGCTGTCCACTGTAGTGACCTCTATGTGTGAACGGGTTAAAGTCAATATCTTGCCTTGATGGGAAACAGTGTAGATACTGGTATTTAGTGGCTACTCTTGCATATGTCCAACTACCACTCAATGAGCTATATAACACACCTAAAAAATAATAAATATATATATATACTATATATAACTATAACACACCTGGTAATCTAAGTACGTGACATTTTCTTAGGCCTGCCATCTGGCGTTTCGAAGAATAACGCAACACGTCAAGAACGCAGGTAGAGTGCCACGAACAGTAAACAAAGCAACGTTGCGTTTATTTTGTTAGCAAGGAGACAGCATGGCTTTCTCAGGATGTCTACAATTCAAGAAAAACATGTTTAATCACCAAGATTTGGTTTCTCAGTCGGATATCTTCGTCTGAGAATCACGCTGGATAACCAACGTTAGGTTTGGAGACAGGTTTAACCTGACTAAAATGATCACTTAACGTTACCTTGTTGTCATTTAAATCATTAGCAACTGTTTGCCTACTTGTTACCTGCCAAAAAGCTCAAATCACTTAAGACTGTTGTCATGAGCACAGCACAACACATTTCCAACGCAATCTGGCTTTAATACAAATCTGACAAGTTGAACAATTATCCAACTGTTTCAGAATGCGCCTGTGATTTGCGGGAATGTTAATCCGTTCAAGTTTAAAAGTGTAACTCCGATCTGTGTGAATACATGCATGAAGTATCTTACAGCATTGGCTTTGCTGTAATAAAAGGTAGAATTTCGTGGGCGACAGCAGCATCAACATCCCGCCTAATTAATGATACCCTCATTCTTTTCTGTCGGCTTATAACTGGGACAAAAGACTTTTTCTAAGTTTGGCCTGCCCCTTTAACAGCAGTACAGCCCTAGTGGTGATTATCGGACTGTCCGATTCCCTGGAAACTCTGCGGCGCAGCTCTCACTTTAAACCGGGATCATGGCGGCTCCGCTCGGGCGGGACACACTACCTGATCACTGGTCCTATGGAGTGTGCAGGGATGGCAGGGTTTTTTTCATCAAGTAAGCAGCCTATTAGGGTTTTAATCACAGTCGTTGTATTCGTAATGCGGTTCTGGCAAATCTGCACATTTTCCTATGGGTCTCGTAACAGGTGTTTCTGTTTTCCAGCGACAAAACTCGCGGCACTACTTGGCTCCATCCCCGCACTGGTGAACCTGTCAACTCGGGACACATGATACGATCAGGTACAGTAATAAACTATGCTTTCTAGTCTAAACTTTGCATCCTTAGTCGGATACAGCAAGTAAGTGTGTTTAAAGTAAGCAGTGGAAACACGTCCTCTGCATAATTGATGGAGGGCTACTTTCTGTTTCATTAAAAACTTAATGGGAGTTTTGTACAAATATTTCTCTCCCCTTAGATTTACCGCGGGGATGGGAAGAGGGCTTCACCGAGGAAGGCGCCAGCTACTTTATAAAGTAAGCGATAGTAAATTTCTGTTTTTGTCCTTGTGAGACCGTGAGGATGCGAGTGCAACTGCAAAGCCCTCCCCAACGAGCGCTCACTCACTCCCGCCTCTCGCAGTGATCAGTGTCCGCTGTCTGCTCGAGCCTTCACGAGTCAAGAAAAGACAGATAAGTGAATCCAGTCGGAGGCTTGAGTGAGTGTTTGAATGTTTACTGCCAGATTGCTCTTGGGTGTGGATTGGGGCAATGAAATCAGACAACTGATTTCCATCTATCAGTCTGTTTATCCATTGGTTTGTCCAGTTATCACTGTTTGTACAGTGATCAATCTGATTATCATTTATTCATTTATCGTGTCCATCCATCCATCTGTCCGTCCGTCTGCCTGTCTGTATGTTCTTTCATCTAGTAATCAGTCAATCCATCCATTTGTCCACATCCATCTCCACCATGTTCAGTAGATGAGGATACTCATAGCCAGCTAGTGAGCAGCAGAAGTGAGATGAAGTGGACTGTGGCAGGGAGAGAAGTACAGCTAAGGGAGCTGCCTGGAACAATTAGCTGAAGACAGTGCTTCTCAAACATGTCCTGGCCCCCACCATTGCACATTTTGGATGTCTCCCTAATCAGACATACCCAAGTAAAGTCTTGCAGTCTGTAATGAAATGATGTGTTGAATCAGGTGTGTTAGATGAGGGAGACATACAAAATGTGCAGTGGTGGGGGGTCCTCAGGACAGGTTTGGGAAGCAGTGTTCCTAAGTATTGGAGAATTGGAGTATTGCTGCAGGGGCTGTGGTTAGTGCTACTTTGTAGTACGTTGCCTTTGCCTATATCGCCTGAATATGACAGGATGTGTGGCCTTGGGATAGCCTGTCAATGACAGATATTTTTTTACATAGATATTGACATTGTGTATATATTTGTTTTTCGACATCTGCCATCCATCTCTTCTGTTGATTAATTTTTAAACAAAGTTGTTCTAGATGCTATTGTGAATTGGTAGCACGAATAGTACAGAAATGAAAGCAAATATGTAAGATATCCTATTTGCAATAAGATGTCATAATTCCCCTAGATAATGTTTCCCAAGATAATGCTATACAAATGTATTAAATACTTTTGTATTAATGAGCCAGCTCATGCTCTGAAAGATGATTTCCCTTGGAACCAGTAGATGCTATTTTCAGCCGTACATCTGAAATGGACTATATTAATGTTGGAATATCAGGAATATTTCAGTATTATATTCCATTCTATTATTACTTTAACATGTTTTTTAAACCGTAGTATATTTTTGTAGAATTATTGCTTATTGGTTGTGTCAGCACTGCATGTTTGTATTATAGCTTTACCTGTCTAGTTGTCTTGGATGACATTACATTACAAGTGATGATGGCAAAGAGATCTGATTGTGTTTGATCTAAGCTATATCATGACAAAGAGAATCTTTGATTTAGATTTTTAGGGCTCTCGCTGTTTACAGTCACGCATGCAGCCCATTACCTCTCTCTGTGCCCACTTAATGGTGAAAATACAGGGCATTACCCAGCAGGACTGGATGGGTTTTCCCATTAAAATTCTCCTCATGTATAGCAATGTGCAGGACCTTAACCCTCCCCATTTAGCGGATGTTGTACTTTGTCTGTACGTGTGTACGTGCGTGTGCCCATATGCCCGTGGAATGACAGAGATATATGGCGAGATCACACAGCCAATTCATGGTGGCTTGGCTTTCCAAAGTCACTTTACCCAAGCGGCTCCACTAATGTGGAATCCGCAACCAGACCTCCATCATCATATCCAAAGTATCTAGTTATTGCTGTTCCATGTGACATATAAAAACATGTTTTTTTGTCTGACAGATAATTAGTTTGTTTAAACTGCGTGTTTAATTGAATTGAGAAATCATCAATCCGGCAGCTGGCAGTAAACAACCGATGTGATTGCACTTTATACCGCACATTAACAAACCAATTGCGGCAGCAGAAGCAAATGAGAGGCAATGTGAAGCTGCTATAAGATTTTCCTCATCACGGAGTGATGTCTATCTTTGCTGCCTTCTACACAATTGCCATGCAATGATTTGCTGCAGCATTGCAGTGAAAAGGATGTTTACTTGTGGCTTATTTTCAGTATTAGCTTTAGAGAGTCCTTGAATTCATTCACCAGAGTGAATATAAAGTGCACGATCCTACAGTGACAGATCTATTGCATCTTGTGGTAACTCGGTTTCTTTATTGAAATTAGATGTTTGTGATATGACCTCCATCTGTATTATTAAATTGTTTTATTCACACAAGTCTCATATGCATTGTACACAGATGCCAAAAAAAACAGGAATCTACCAATGGGAATACTGATAATCACCCAGTTATCTTGATGTGCCACCAACGTAGCCCATGCAATCCAGAATGTATTAGTGTCTTGCACTCATCTTTGCATCCACTTTCCCATAAAGCTGTTTATTTGTTAGTTCAATGCTCCACTGGTGTCTGACCAGAAAAATGCATCTTGACAAAGCCACTATAGTGAGGGGGGTGTTTTAAAGGTCAAAGAAAATGATTTTAGAAATGTGTTATTGCTGACAGTTTTATTGTGGGCCATGTGAAGGGACTCATTGTGCTGCGTCTGGGCACAGTCAAATACTGAACAGTGCAGCTCAGAGGCCTTTGAGAGCTGAAATGTCAAGACTGTTAAGTAATGAACTTATTTGTGGGCTAAATGACATTAGAGTTCCTGTTTTGATCTTGCTGGACATTATCTTTGTGTCATTTTGTGTGAACGGGCTAGAAAAGGGAGCTGATTGTTGTTTTAGGTGAAGAATGCTAGAATAGAAAAGGCTGCATACTTTGTTGCTTATTTCTGCCTTTTTAGGTATGGTGAGTGCCTTCCACTGTTTTAATCTGCCCATTTTGTGGTTTAAATTGCATTGTTTACTGTCTGTGGTTATTTGACTCACTTATGCCAAAGAATTTATCATGCACCATTTGTATCAAGACTGGCAGTCATAAGTGGCTGTGTGTTTACCCTCACTTCAAACTTTATGAGAAAAATATATTTTTTCTTCATCCTCTTGTAGTTTTGTAAATCAACATTAATTTCCGTAGACTGCAAATAGTGTACAGTACTGGATGTTGTTAAATGTGCAGCAGTAGGGAGAGAGTGATGCTTAGACTGTCCTTGAGACAAAGCATGCTTGCGTTACATTAGCTACTTTCAGAGACCATCATTTCTACTGATGTGATTATTTTTTTTGTAGTTCATGGGGGACTGATCTGTATTCGGCATGCTGGATTATTATCCAAATTATATTTGATATACTGTTGGCTTGAATTATGCCAAACATTTAATAAGTCCCATAAAACGTATAGCTAATGGATTACTGTATGTCTGTTTCCATCCAGCATTCATCTAATTAAGTGATGTGAATGGGGGAAAAGGGCTCTCAGATGTTCCCACTCATTTTGAGACGTCGCTGGCGCTGCTGACAGAGAGGCACATGTTCTCCATCGCTGTATGCAGGAGACTGAAGGTGGATCTTCAGTTGACCTTTAAAGAGGTCGTTCTGTAAAAACTGGTGCCTTCTCCAGTTTGATAGGGTGTTTTTAAACAGATTTAAAACATTCTGTTAGTGTTAGGCCTATTATTGTGCAATCTCAAGCTAAATTAATACATTTTAACATGCGTATATGTTGGAATATATGTTGACACACAAACCCGCCTCCCCTCACTCACTGGTTTCATTTGCTCCGGATGAATATTGTTGGTGTTACAGGGCTTGAATTTCGCCGTGTATGTTGAATATTTCTTGTATTGCGCATAATTTTACTCATTCCTGAGATTTGGTGCTCACACTCAAAGTGCATGTACATAAAGCTATCTTGAGTTCGTTTTCTCTGCCTTATTGCACTTAAACAGTCAAGTACATGCAAAATAATGTCAAAATGCCGGTCTTGGCGAGTATTCACGTAAACTCAGTCAGGTATGTTTTAAGTGAGTTGAGAAAGAAAACGCAGAATAATGGATTAGTGAGTCAGGTCTTAAAGTGCCAGCAGGTATATTAGGTCTGTCACTTTAAGACCTGACGCACGGATCCATTGTTCTGGACAAATTTTGAGATTTTTCATATAGAGAAATATCTATATGGCAGTTTTTCCCCGTGGTATTGATGTCAAAATTGTGGCTAGTAACTTTGGAAAACCACTAGTCACAGTGGCTGGTGAGCACAAAAGTTAATGTAATATGACTGTTTTTACTATATATTAAATCAAATTAAATGTTTACATACTGTGTGTAGAGAGAATTATAAAATGTCAGTTTTTATTTTCATAATATATTTTGTTTTTATCACAATATGCATTTAAATTTAGCACATGTACATGTATGAGGGACACATGGCACCTGTATCATAGAATGACCTACCTATATGACTTTATTAGGAGGTTGTGACTCAGGAAAAATGATTTCTGAAAGGTCCTCGAAGGTCAGCACAGCGTGAGGAATGCCTATTGAACTCAGTGGACATCAGAAGGGTTTGGTTGAGTCATAAAGAGTCAAGGTAATTCATCTCTGTAGCCTGTATTGACGTCTCAGCCTCAGTGAATGGCAGGTGGTCTCAGCAGGCCTCCGCTCCAGCCTGGACGATCAGACGTGTGAGGAATAGTACTTGTGCGGCGACATCCTTTCCACTGTACATCTGTCTCGCTTCAGCAGCTTTTCAGAAGGGTCAAGAGTCAGTGTTGTTTATCAGAGTGACAGTCTGTCCTTCCTCTTACCAAGGGCTCATACTGGCAGGTTCACACAGAAGAGATTTTTCCTAGGAGAGTCAGGGTTGCCCTGAGTTTGAAAGCTTCTTGTGCCAGTTGTTCACTGTTTCTCTTGCAACAAGTTCGCCAGGTTATTTGGAGTAGAATTTGTTCTAACGGAAGTCATTTGATTTTCACAACCAATGTTTCCTTGAGTGCTTTGTCTCCTGGTTTTTATTTTTTATTTTTAGAAAGGCATATATTTGATGCTTCGAAAAACAAAGTATTAAACTGCACTTCTGTCACTGGTTTCAGAATTCACATCAAATTAAATATGGCATCTACCCTGATGGTAAGGTCCATGGGGACTCTGTTTGAGGAAGCCCCCCCCCGCCCCCAGACCCCCTTCTTTCACTTCACTGCTCATCCAACAGCCTGAGCTCAGGCCAAGTCTGCATGTCGCTGCCGTGACAACAGCCGCTGCTTGTGCAGCAGGTTTTTTGGAAATAAGAGGAGTCAACACAATGGTGGGACTGTTGAGTGTGAGTGGCCGTAGTAAAATCAAACTCATTTACATGAGCCCCGATGGAGGAAGAAAATATCCTCCTCTTGAGAATATACGCTACCATTCAAAACTTTGGGGTCAATAAGATTTTTTTTTTTGAATGAAAATATTTTTGTTTAATGAGTTGATCAAAAGTGACAGAAATATTTTGTAACATTACAAATGTCTTTACTATTTCAAATAAATGCTGTTCTTTTGAACATTTTATTCATCAAAGAATCCTAAAAGGTATTTCGTCACAAAAATATTAAGCAAGCACAACTGTCAACGTTTATAATAATAATAATAATAATAAGAAATGTTACTTAAGTACCAAATCTGCATAAGGATCATGTGACACTGAAGATTGGTGTAATGGCTGCTGAAAATTCAGCTTTGAATAAATTACATATTTTAAAATATATTAAATATATATGTACAGCATTGGTGAACATGAGATTTCTTTAAAAACATTACATTTAGATGGTAGTGTATATATATTTACACTTGAGTGAATGCCTGTTAGAGCTTCTGATTATTTGGGAATTTGTGTACGAGCACGTGTGAAACGCCCCAGTGGATTGGAAAACTTGGTGGATTGGAAAACTTTGTTTGCTTTGTGAAATGTGAATTTCCCAGTTTTTCCTCGACAAAAAGCCAACAGATACTCAGAAAAGTCATTCTGTACTGAATTTGTGCAATTCTATATCTCCCCAAAGGCACTTAGACACAATGGTGTCCTATTGGGACAATATCCTTTTTGTCATTTGGGTTTACATCCCACTAGAGCTGCAGTGGAAGTGTTGTATTTCCATGAGACTGTAGCCCTAAATTGACCGCCTACAGAGAATCAGATTCCCAAACACCAGCTCTCCGGCACTCCCACAGTTCAAACAGCTCAAACTCTTGGGAAAAAATGTAGAATTTCAGTTTGTGGTATTTTTACCTCAATCGCCGTTTTACTTCAGATCCACTCACGGTGTGTTGATCCCACCCCCCACTATTTTACATGTGTCCTGCAGTTCTTAGGACAGGACACAGTGAGTTAATTAACCATGATGCTTTTCAGTAGAGTGGAGGCAAAACACTTTAAATGTTGATTAAAGAGGATGGATTTCCCTATAGGCACCATCTACCAGCAATATCAGTGGAGCAGCATTTGTGCCAAACCAGCAACCCCCCTCCACGCATCACTGTTCCTGTGTAGATGTGTTTTTAAGTAGTCCCATACCTTTATTTCAGAGGCAAAGCTCACTCATCCTGCAAATGACCTTTTGACTTTTTACTTTCTGGTGGTGTAGAGTCATGCTACATTACCTGCTGTCACATCAGTTTGAAATATAGTGGAGATACACTCCAGATCAGGCTACTGTGTTTTGAAGTGAACTGTCATGTTTTGTATATTAATTACAACCTTTACTGTAGACATATGTGCTCATTTTAACCTAGAGACCTTTTAGGATGGCCCAGACCTTCCTGTGTTCCTTCAGTTAACAGGTAATAAATAATGCTTAAGATTAGACTTGATACATTGAGGATTGATAGTTTGGAAGGGGTGTATTTAGGAGCAGAACGCAAAATAGCTTATTCACTAACCCCCTGAATTCCCGTTCAAAGGGATACTTACACTCATGCTATCCCGATATGTTTGAAAAGAGTGACGTTGTGACATGAGATGTACGTGCATTGTGAAATTCGTATGAGAAGTAACGGGAAGCATGAAGGAACGCCACTACTCAACTTCACAACGCACTTACGCCGCATGTCACGTCTCTTTTGTGAGCACTCGTATGGCAGTATACCGGAAGCAATGATTTATAGTTTAAATGTATTATTAATTTTCTTACACACACCTATCGTAGACAACAGCTATGTTTACATGGACACTTTTTGTTTCAATTGGAATGAAATAATTCTGATTGATGAATCCGAATATAGTGTCTACACGAACTCTAAATAAAGTGATCGGGTTGATATACGCATTTAAATGTCACAAGCTTAAAATCGAATTTAATGTTTAGACATGCACAGACTGCACGAATATACAGAGTTTAACGCTATTGGTGCATACTAACCATCATGCTGCCATCACGAGCACAGTGAAGCTTTGTGCCGTGCAGCTTATATTCATCAACTAGTAAAAACCATAGACTGTATAAAACTATGGACGTAGTGTCCGTGATATCACCCGTAGGTTTCTGAAGAGCTTTTTTGAAGCCCAAAGTGGGCGGACCGCGTGCGTCAACCGAAAATGGGCAAAGAGGCGGGACGTGGGTGGAGCTGAGGTGACGTGATGGCTAACAGACAGCAGACAAACGGCAATCCACCCGTGACTCAAGTTGCCACGTCCTTAATTATGCAGAACTTTAAGGCTTAATATAATTTAAACGGATGAGTTATAAAAAAATGAACCCCCCCACAGTTGTCATGAAGGGCAAAATTAGCTGTATAGTCAAAACCACTTTTTGTACCAGGCTGTAAACATTTTTTTCTGCTGTAAAGTTGGGCATTTTAACATGGGGGAGATACAGATTTGACTCCCTTTTGGAGCCAGTCTCTAGCGACCAGTCGATGACTTAAACTGCAATTCAAAACAAAACAAGCTAGGTGTCTGTGGATGAGAGTCCGAAGCAAGGATTGCTGGGACGACATTGTCCTGCACCACTTCACAGATGATAAGTGGAAAAGAATTTTGAAATGACACAACAGTAATTTATTACATTATAGCCAACTGCAACAGTTTGTTTTGTGCCTCATACGTCATATGCAATTTCTACGTTATTGCACATGTGCAGAACTTTCCAGTTTCGGTTTTTAAACCTATATCGAATGGATTAGAAAAGGTTTAAACCACCCCTTACAGTCCAAATGAAATTCCAATTGGATTTGGCCAATTTATTCTAATTGATGTGGTTACATGTGACTTTTTTTATTTCGACTGTGCTACTAGTCCGATTACAAACGGATTATTAGGGTCCATGTAAACGCAGATACTGATTCATCCACTATTTTTTTTTATGGATTACCGTCACTATCAATGCTCATTCAATGCCATTATATGGACTCGCAGAGATGGATTTTCTTCTTAAAAATCTTTGTTTGTGTTTATCTGAAGAAAGTAAGTCATAGACATTGGGGATGGCATGAGGGTGAGTAAATGATTTTTAGGTGAACTATCCCTTTAAAGGATTAGTTCACTTCAAAATGAATATTTCCTGATAATTTACACAGTTAAAAAGTTTTTTGAGGAAAACATTCCAGGATTTTCTTCCATATAATGTATTTCAATGGCAACCAACGATTGAAGGTCCAAATCAATGCAGTTTCATAGTGCTTCTAAGGGCTTCAGAGGCTCTGCACTATCCCAGCTGAGAAATAGGGTCTTATCTAGTGAAACGATCGGTTATTTTCAAGAAAAAATAAAAATGTATATACTTTTTAACAAATGCTCGACTTCAGTGTTGTGATTCTTCACGGCGTATGACGTCATCATGCCGGAAAGGTCACGCGTGACGTACGTGGAGGTACTGACCCAGTGCCGAAAAACTCCATCTCATGTTCTCCTCCAACTTCAAAATCGTCCGACATCGTTGTTTTACCTTTATTTTTGTAAATGGCTTTTGATTTAGTCTTTGCACGTTCGTTTTAACACTGGGTCGGTACTTCCACGTACGTCACGGCCGCGACCTTTCCGGCGTAATGACGTCACACGCCGTGAAGAATCACAACACCGGAGTCGAGCTTTCGTGGTTAAAAAGTATATAAATTGTTATTTTTTCTTGAAAATGGCCGATCGTTTCCCTAGATAAGACCCTATTCCTCAGCTGGGATCGTGCAGAGCCTCTGAAGCCCTTTGAAGCCCTTTGAAACAGCATTGATTTGAACCTTCAACCGTTGGTTGCCATTGAAGACCGTTGTGTGGAGAAAAATCCTGGAATGTTTTCCTCAAAAAACTTAATTTCTTTTTGACTGACATCTTGGATGACATGGGGGTGAGTAAATGATCAGGAAATTTTCATTTTAAAGTGAACTAATCCTTTAACCAAGCACTGTAAACAAGTAATAGCCCTGTATAATAAGGCTGTTTTTGGTTTCACCTGAGCCTGATATGATTTGTTTCTTTCAGTTTAGATAAGATGTGTTCTTGCGTCAACATTGCTGAAATCTAGATACTACCCAACCCAACATCACCAGTTGACAAGTTTGACTAGTGAGCCATCGTGTCCCATCCATAGAATAAGTGTATTTGTAAACATGGGCAGTCATTGTTTTTTTTTGCAGAAATTCAAGGATATCTGAAAGAGCGGTTTAGATTTCAATGTTTTTTTTTTAAATATTTTATATATTGTGTATATCTCAGTGAAACAGATTCTCGAATAAGAAAATATGTATGATGGGATATGATTTTGCATTTGATTGGATTGTTGGATCATTATTGTTTGCTAATTGCTGTGATCTCATGTGAGTGACAGGTTGCTGGAGGGGATGGATTATTGTCCCGCCCTCGCCTTAATGCACACACCATTAGAGAAGAAATGTTGCGAGGGGGAGGGGAAGTTAATGTTTTTGATGTCTTGTTTTTTTTTTTTTTTTTTTTTTTTTTTTTTAAATTATGATGTTCATGGATTAATCATTTATAAAAAAAACACTGCAATATTACATAAAAATAAGAATTGAAAAATAAGTTTTGAGTTCTGAAATTTCCTATTCTCTTTTGCGATACAAGTTCATAGTATTACGAAAACAGATTTGAATTGTTCTCAGATCTAAAAAAAAGGACAATTTGATTTCTCATGAGACAACCCCTTTAATTGTTTCAGGCAAACTTTCCGTGGAAGTCTTTAGATATATGTCTAACCTCTTTCAACATCTACTGAACTGGATTAAAAAATAATGCCAGTGTTTTGAGAAAAGAGATACCAGCAGATAATCACCTGCAAATTACAGCATATTATTCATCAGTGTATTATCAGCCAGATTCAAATGCTTTTTTTAAGTTACTTGATTTATTTTGTGTGTGTGTGTGTGTGTGTGTGTGTGTGTGTGTGTGTGTGTTTGTGTGTGTGTGTGCGTGCGTGTGTGTGTGTGTGTGTTATTATAGCTATACATTGGCGGATTTTTTGTTGTGGCCTCGTCATTAATACTATGAATGTGTGTGTGACCTTTACTTGTGTGTGTGTGTGTGACATCCGCTCCACTCAACTGTGTTTGTTTCCTTTGTGTAATCCCTAAGTGTGATTGGCTCGCTTTTGTAGTCAGCCTCAGCGCTGAGCAGTGGTTGTGCTTCGTCACGGTACGTCAGACAAAATATTGCAGTGCAAGTAAAATATTGCAAATATTATAGGTGCGGTGGCTCTTTCTGGCTTATCTCAGTCAGCTGTTTCATACCGTAATGTTTACGTAGGATGGATGCTTACTCAGTAGCAGATGTTCACTTCAGTTAGATTGATTTGAAATCTGAGGTGTCTTCTCTTGTTCACTAGCTCCGTTTGATCCCTCAGATATTTCTCAGCATAAGCATGAGGCATTATGAGACAGCATGTTTGTGCCAGTATTACCTCTTTCTCTCTCTCTCTCCCCTTTACCCTCTTTCTCTGAAGAGAATAGGGGATAAAGTGATTATGCTGCGTTTTTCAGTGAGGCAGGAGCCTTTCGCTGTGACGGGACTGCTTAATGTTTTCCTGTTTGGTGGGGGCTGTGCGCAGTGGAGCCGCAGTGGACCGAACTGCTCATGAGAAAGAAAGAGAAATGCTCCTTTTGAACTACCTGCAGCATTAATCATTTATCTTGTGGAAATCGTGTTGTTTGTATCTCAGCAGCAGGGGGGTCTGCTTATGAATCCATGCATGACTGATCATCTTGAGCATTCCAGGCTTGGGCCAAATGTAAGAATTGGCTCCCTTTCAATTCATGAGCAGGAATTAGAATTGAATTGGCCACGTCCCACAGGATGGTAAATTGGAATTTGAATCAGAATGACAGGAAGATAAATATAAACTGTCTTGTAAGTTGAAGAATTTCAGTAGTTCAACACGTTTTGTGACATAAATGTATATTTCTTTTATTTAATTATATGACGTTAATTTTTGTCTGACTATGCCTATTAATTCCTTATGTAGATTTACTTTCACACAATATAGCACATTGTTACATCAAAAATAAATATTGACATCAAAATTGGAATTTTGAGAACTTCACTTCATCAGAGAAATGGAATGTTTTTCCACAATTGTCCCTAAAAATTAAGAGTATTAAAAATTGTATGTTAATGTATTTTTAAAAGGATTATTTCAAAAGGTTGGTTTCGGTAAGAGTCTCATACTCATCAGTGTTGCATTTATTTGATCAAAAATGCAATAAAAAATATTGTGAAATATTATTGCAATTTAAAACAACATTTTTTTTTTATTTTAATATATTTTAAAATCTAATTTATTCCTGTGATGGCAAAGCTGAATTTTCAGGAGCTGTTATTCCAGTCTTCAGTGTGACATGATCCTTCAGAAATCAATATGCTAATTTGGTGCTCAAGAAATATTTCTTATTATCAAGGTTCTTAATGTTTCTGGAAGCCGTGACACATTTTTATGGATTCTTTGATGTATAGAAAGTTCAAAAGAACAGCATTTATTTGAAATATAAATTTTTGTAACATTATAAATGTCTTGACTGCCACTTTTGATCAATTTAATGCAGCCTTGCTGAATAAAAGTATTAATGTTTTTTTTTTTTTTATCTTAATCTTACTGACCTCAAAACCTTTGAATGGTAGTGTATTTATAAAATGAAGATTTTATTCAATATATAAATAATTATACATTTTTGATTTTTAAAAATTTATTTAATGGCACATGGTAGGCTTTTTTCCCAAAAGGTTTCCATTAGTTGGACAAACTCTGGGATGATTACAAAATATTTTGATGGTATCACATTGTTTACACTCTTTGTGCATCCTGTGCTATCTAAATTTAATTCAGACTCTGAAATCAAAATGAATGACACACAACCTAGGAGTACCCGCTGTGAGTCCAGTTTAAATAACTTGCCAGAGGGTAGCCATATTCTGATCTAATCTGAAGCGTAGGAGACCAGTCGTGCTGATTTGCTGTTTACAATTGTTGTATTGTATCCTCAAGTCATCCATATTGTCCAGATACCATATGTTACTTCCTTTGAGGAAGAAGAAGGCACCAGACACAAAGTCCTATGGTACCATCACATCTTCCATGACAGATGAAAGCCCTGACAGGCTAAAAACACATTGTTTGTGCTGGTCGAAACAAATGGGACTTGGTGTAATAACAGGGCATTGACAGGGGGAAAGGACAGAGGAAAAACAATGAGGTAATTGAGAGAGAGGACAGTGGCTGCTTATGTTTTGCAGTATGTCACCAGGGCCATTCAGTCAGACGCAGTTTGACTTGTCGTATTTAACCCTCCAGCCCACGCTAAATTCAGAAACATGGTTGAGATGTAACTATGCGTGTCGCACTACATGAGAAAGTTTGTAGACCGAAGAGACCGCAGACATAGGGGCCGTAGAGATGCTAAAGCCACCGCCAACATGGGTACCTGCTGCAGCTGCCTGCCATTGGGCCGTGTGACCAAGCAGGATGTTGGTCGTGAGGGGACAGAGATTGAACTGGAGACTATCAGAGAAGAAGAGGATGAAACTACTTCACTGGAGGAAAGGTAATGGGAATATTATATAGGTTAATAAGGTAGTTTTAATACTCCAGGGCAAAGTAAACAAGCACTGCTGTTGTAGGATCAGAATTAATCAGATGGCAAACTCGCAGAATGTATAAATGATTATTTTCAGTTTTCCTGACGTTGACCAGTGTTATTTTAGTATTATTTGTATACTATTATAGTATTTATTAATACTTGAATTACCTTTTATTTTATATTTTCTTTTTCATTTTAATTTTAGTTTACGTGCTTTTGTCATTTTTCTTAGTTTTATTTCAGTTTTATTAAAGTACTTTGTCTTGAACTTATTTGTGCCATTTTGATATAATATTTATACTTTATTTGACCTTTACAATTTTTAATAGTTTTACAATAACAACACTGACGCAGACCCAAAAAGCCTAGTGCTGGAGAGTTCTATTTTTCTCTAACTGAACACAGATGTCAGGTCTCCTGCAGAAATTTTTGTTAGAAGCGAGCCAGCAAATGGATATGACTGCAGAACTGCAGTTTTCCCTCGCATTTACTTTACACATAAAAGGAGCTGCTGAGGTGACTTTAGCTTGTAAACAATGTCTTATGCCCAATGCTCCAGACGTTTTAGTCTGTGGGGTTTAGAATAAGGAATTATGCTATTGAGACCATGAAGCTGGCCTCCTTTTTTTTTTTTTTTTTTTTTTTTGAAGGAAAAGGAAATTCCAATGGCTAATACTTGAGATTTTGCTATCGAACTTGATCTTCACAGTCTTACAGGTGCATGTTTGACGAAAAGCCTCAAATGTTTAGTTTATTTTGAACAGGGTTGTGCAGATTATGCTTTTGTTTTAAACATGTTTCACTTCTAAGTGTGAACAAAGTTTTCAAATTAGATGTGACTAGTTAAGATTTTGATACCTTAAATAGTCTGGGCTGTATGTTATGTAGACCTAGGAGCTCTCTGAATAAAAAGAAAATCAATGTGCTCTCTCTGAAATGGTGTGGAGGGCCATTTGTCTTTTTTAAAGCTATTGATGACTACTGCTTTGACTCATCAAAGAAAACATTACATTGGACCATATGTGTAATTAGTCTAAATCATAGACTCTCTCATGAGGATGTATTGTCAGAGTAGGCAGGTGAATGTGGTATTGGTTTCTTAGGAAGGTCATCCACCCAGAACAAACATTCATTTCCTTTTGCAGGAAGTCACGCTACCTGGGATTTATCCAAGTAACATTTGAAAGAGCAGTCTTCCTGTGAGTGAGTCGTTGTTTGGGCAGGACTTTGTTTTGTAATACTGTGTCCTGTGTTGGAGTGATTTAAAGACATGATTTAAAGAGTTCTTGCTGGCAGTGTGATGTAGGAACAACAACCTTTTCCTCAAAGCATCTGGTAATTGATTCTAGGAAGCTGGGTGGAGAAACATGAACCAATCAGTATTAGTAAAACAGTTATGCTGAGTCAACAATACTTCTTCTCTAAACAAGAAAATGCACACCTCAAAAATGCTGAGGAAGGTTATTATCTCAAATAATCTCCTACTTTTTCTGATGCACAGAGTGAAAACATTATTGCCTATTTTTGTATGGCAGCGTTTCTGCCCTTGACCGCAAGGCTCTACAGCAAGTGGTGAAGTTGTCCAAATGTTCAAATATGGACAGCCACACTGAGAGGACTGCATTTTAGTCTTAATGCGATCAGACTAAAAAAAAATACTCTGCTATTTATATGTTTGCTTACTGGAATGTTGATTGTATATGGTAGAAGTTGTGCTTTTATAGTGTTAATTTTGTCAGCTATTTAATTTAGTCTTTGTCCTTTGTCAAATGGTACTTTTTAGATTTTATCACATTTAGTCAACCTTGTTCAGGGCTTAGATGAAGCCAGGATTAGGCCTTAGTTCATTTAGGACCTTTAAGTAAATGTGCTTTAGAAAAAAACATTAATGGTGTGCATCCTGAGAGAAAACAAGGGCACTGACATATTTAAAGTCGTTTTCATTTAAAACAGCTCAAACATGCATTTTAGTCTGGCACTAGGCTTAAAGGCCGGGTAGGTGATTTGTGTTTTGTTATGCCTGTTGAAAGTGTCTTCACATCCTGATAGCCATCACTAAGTTAAGTGGTCTAAATCAGGGGTTTTCAAACTTTTCTGATGCCAAGGACCCCCAAATATGATGACCCTTTTATGAGGGACCCCCTTACTAAAATTCATCTATATATTTTTATGTATGAAAAAACATTTGAACTGTTAGATAAATAGTAAGTATGCCATTTATAAATACAACATATTGTTTCCAAACTTAAATTGGCTATACTTAATGTTGGATGTATAAACCTGAAGAAGAACATTTTTTAATTAAAAATCAATTGCAAAAGCAATTTTCACAATAAATGTATGTAAGGAGCTTATGTACTGTTTTAAGAATACTTCCTTACAACCCCAGTGAGCAAGATAAAGGGGACTATATTGAGAAAAACTCACTAGAAAGATACAAAGCAAACATATACAATACTGGAAAGTATGTATACGGCAAGAAAGGAGAGAAACATTTAAAAATGAAACTGTTAGAATGTTCGGCAGACTTTAACCATTTTGATTTGTCTTTTTATTCTCTGACATTTTCTGGGGACCCCTTAGAACCTTCTGGAGGACCCCTGGGGGTCCCTGGACCCCAGTTTGAAAACCCCTGGTCTAAATGTACACTCACCTAAAGGATTATTAGGAACACCTGTTCAGTTTCTCATTAATGCAATTATCTAATCAACCAATCACATGGCAGTTGCTTCAATGCATTTAGGGGTGTGGTCCTGGTCAAGACAATCTCCTGAACTCCAAACTGAATGTCAGAATGGGAAAGAAAGGTGATTTAAGCAATTTTGAGCGTGGCATGGTTGTTGGTGCCAGACGGGCCGGTCTGAGTATTTCACAATCTGCTCAGTTACTGGGATTTTCACGCACAACCATTTCTAGAGTTTACAAAGAATGGTGTGAAAAGGGAAAAACATCCAGTATGCGGCAGTCCTGTGGGCGAAAATGCCTTGTTGATGCTAGAGGTCAGAGGAGAATGGGCCGACTGATTCAAGCTGATAGAAGAGCAACTTTGACTGAAATAACCACTCGTTACAACCGAGGTATGCAGCAAAGCATTTGTGAAGCCACAACACGCACAACCTTGAGGCGGATGGGCTACAACAGCAGAAGACCCCACCGAGTACCACTCATCTCCACTACAAATAGGAAAAAGAGGCTACAATTTACACGAGCTCACCAAAATTGGACAGTTGAAGACTGGAAAAATGTTGCCTGGTCTGATGAGTCTCGATTTCTATTGAGACATTCAGATGGTAGAGTCAGAATTTGGCGTAAACAGAATGAGAACATGGATCCATCATGCCTTGTTACCACTGTGCAGGCTGGTGGTGGTGGTGTAATGGTGTGGGGGATGTTTTCTTGGCACACTTTAGGCCCCTTAGTGCCAATTGGGCATCGTTTAAATGCCACGGCCTACCTGAGCATTGTTTCTGACCATGTCCATCCCTTTATGACCACCATGTACCCATCCTCTGATGGCTACTTCCAGCAGGATAATGCACCATGTCACAAAGCTCGAATCATTTCAAATTGGTTTCTTGAACATGACAATGAGTTCACTGTACTAAAATGGCCCCCACAGTCACCAGATCTCAACCCAATAGAGCATCTTTGGGATGTGGTGGAACGGGAGCTTCGTGCCCTGGATGTGCATCCCATAAATCTCCATCAACTGCAAGATGCTATCCTATCAATATGGGCCAACATTTCTAAAGAATGCTTTCAGCACCTTGTTGAATCAATGCCACGTAGAATTAAGGCAGTTCTGAAGGCGAAAGGGTATAATAATCTTTTAGGTGAGTGTATATCGCCTGTGGAAGGCGTAGGACCATAAAATGTTCATCCACATTCGGTCCGAATGCAATGATACGTCATACCTGCCTGTCAGTGTATGTATTTACATGATTCCTCCATGCGCCCTGCTCACGTAGACATCACGTCATCAGCGTGGTTCATGCTATGCAGAGTTATGCCGGTTTCACACTGCACGCGCAGCGCAGAAGCTGTGCGTATGGAGAGCGGGAGCTCTGCTAACGCGTGCAGTGTAAAACCGGCCTTAGACAGATGTCAGTTACCGAGCACCGCAACCGAAACAGCAGCCACCTTTTACAGTTCCTCCTAAACCAACACAATGAGCTTATGCTGCTATCACACAATAACTACCGTAATTTGGAAGAGATGAAAACCTGTGATGTTATACTCGGAGCGGTTCGTGACTCGAATTTATGCGTTTCAATGGCTAAAACTATCAACGGCGAAATGAATCTGCAGCAGTCAGGTGGTACAGGTCTGTGCTCTTTAAGTTGTTTGTTCATTATTATTGTCATTGTTGTGTTATGTGCTTTGAGACATGATGCTTTTCTTTGCTCCTTGGTATACAGTGGGGAGAACAAGTATTTGATACACTGCCGATTTTGCAGGTTTGCCCACTTACAAAGCATGTAGAAGTCTGTAATTTTGATCATAGGTACTCTTCAACTGTGAGTGACGGAATCTAAAACAAAAATCCAGAAAATCACATTGTATGATTTTTAAGTAATTAATTTGCATTTTATTGCATGACATAAGTATTTGATACATCAGAAAAGCAGAACTTAATATTTGGTACAGAAACCTTTGTTTGCAATTACAGAGATCATACGTTTCCTGTAGTTCTTGACCAGGTTTGCACACACTGCAGCAGGGATTTTGGTCCCCTCCTCCATACAGACCTTCTCCAGATCCTTCAGGTTTCGGGGCTGCCGCTGGGCAATACGGACTTTCAGCTCCCTCCAAAGATTTTTCTATTGGGTTCAGGTCTGGAGACTGGCTAGGCCACTCCAGGACCTTGAGATGCTTCTTACGGAGCCACTCCTTAGTTGCCCTGGCTGTGTGTTTCGGGTCGTTGTCATGCTGGAAGACCCAGCCACGACCCATCTTCAATGCTCTTACTGAGGGAAGGAGGTTGTTGGCCAAGATCTCGCGATACATGGCCCCATCCATCCTCCCCTCAATACGGTGCAGTCGTCCTGTCTCCTTTGCAGAAAAGCATCCCCAAAGAATGATGTTTCCACCTCCATGCTTCACGGTTGGGATGGTGTTCTTGGGGTTGTACTCATCCTTCTTCTTCCTCTAAACACGGCGAGTGGAGTTTAGACCAAAAAGCTCTATTTTTGTCTCATCAGATCACATGACCTTCTCCCATTCCTCCTCTGGATCATCCAGATGGTCATTGGCAAACTTCAGAAGGGCCTGGACATGCGCTGGCTTGAGCAGGGGGACCTTGCGTGCGCTGCAGGATTTTAATCCATGATGGCGTAGTGTATTACTGATGGTTTTCTTTGAGACTGTGGTCCCAGCTCTCTTCAGGTCATTGACCAGGTCCTGCCGTGTAGTTCTGGGCTGATCCCTCACCTTCCTCATGATCATTGATGCCCCACAAGGTGAGATCTTGCATGGTGCCCCAGACCGAGGGAGATTGACCGTCATCTTGAACTTCTTCCATTTTCTAATAATTGCGCCAACAGTTGTTGCCTTCTCACCAAGCTGCTTGCCTATTGTCCTGTAGCCCATCCCAGCCTTGTGCAGGTCTACAATTTTATCCCTGATGTCCTTACACAGCTCTCTGGTCTTGGCCATTGTGGAGAGGTTGGAGTCTGTTTGATTGAGTGTGTGGACAGGTGTTTTTTATACAGGTAACGAGTTCAAACAGGTACAGTTAATACAGGTAATGAGTGGAGAACAGGAGGGCTTCTTAAAGAAAAACTAACAGGTCTGCGAGAGCTGGAATTCTTACTGGTTGGTAGGTGATCAAATACTTATGTCATGCAATAAAATGCAAATTAATTATTTAAAAATCATACAATGTGATTTTTCTGGATTTTAGATTCCGTCTCTCACAGTTGAAGTGTACCTATGATAAAAATTACAGACCTCTACATGCTTTGTAAGTAGGAAAACCTGCAAAATCGGCAGTGTATCAAATACTTGTTCTCCCCACTGTACGTATTCATGTGTTTTGGAGGAGGCTTGGCTTTGTAGACGCTCTGAAGGGAGGGTGGGATCTTATGCTTTCAAATCTAGCTCGCTATTGCTAGCCTCTCTGAAAATATAACTGCCCTTAAGCCTTGTCTATGAAACCGGGTGTAAATGTCTGGGCATTTTAGTCTAGTTTTAGTCAATGAAAACTAAGTCAATTTCGTCATGCTGCATAATGGTTAAATTATTTTGCTCAAAATTATAATCACAACAATTGTTGTCATTTAAGAAATTTATTTTTACATTTCATCAGAATTATTGCACTTTCACCTATAAACACAAATCAAGAGAACGTCAACTCATACGCATGGTTTGAAAACTGCATTTTGAAAACTGGTAAAACAAGAAAATTCCTAATAGTAATTCCAATAATTCCAAATTGCATTAATGTTTTTCTATTAAAACAACAGCAAAAAAGACTTTGTATTGTTACACAGAGGTTGCATACAGTAACTGCATTTATTCCGCAACCACAATCACAAACAATTATAGTCTAGATCCATGTTTAGATTTATTACAGTTCATCACTGAGAAGCTTTGATCACAGATTTAGTCGCATGAACACAGACTTGCTGAATGACATTTTTATTTGAGCAGAGTATCTCAATGGAGATCGCTAAACTCCAGCTTACATGTTTGTCTGTGTTTTCAGATCAGCCTTCTTCTGCAGTGCAGAGAGAGCATGTGCACATGGTTGCCTGATTGCAAAGATTAAGTAAAACACCGGGCAGAAAATGTACCTTTTTAAAATAAATGCTCTGATTGGAGGATTTAAAATCTTGACATCTGGCGACTGCAAACACAAGCTTGTAGTGTCTTGTCAAAAACAGTCTGCAATATTTGGATGTTATTGTTTAATGACGTTGGTGTTGTCTTGTCATTCTTGTCAGGTCATTGACAAACATTTTTGACGGAACAACGGGCAATTTGGTTGCAGCATACAAGCATAAGACAATCACCATACAGTCAATACAAACATATAAAAACACATAAGATCGTCAAACAACTAAATTTTACCTAACATTTAAAAATTTGACAGCTGAGGGGATAAATGAATGTCTAAACCAATTTGTTTTGCTAATAGGAGTTCTAAAATGAATACCAGAGGGGAGGAGGTGAAACTCATGGTGCATGGGGTGTGACTCATCTAACAATATACTCTGTGCTTTTCCCAACACCTGCCTTTGATACAACTGGGCCATACTCATCTGCTTCTTCCCAATTATTTTACTTCCCTGACTTACAATCTTTTACAGACATTTCTTATTTTTCATGTTTATGGAATTAAACCAGCACAGCAATGAAAAAGATAAAAACGACGCAATATACGATCTGTAAAATATGCACATCAATGTTTTATCCACATAAAAAGACCTTAGTTTCCTCAAGAAGTACAATCTCTGTTGCCCCCTCTTACACAGGGCTTCAGTATTTGGTGAAAAAGTCAACTTATTATCTAAAATGGTGCCCAAATACTTATACTGCTCAACACTCTCAACACCCATACCATTTGTAGTTGTTTGTTTGTACTGAATAGATTGTCAATAATCATCTCTTTTCGTTAACAAAATTAACACTATGTGAAAATAATATTTGGTTACACTTTAAGGTGACATAGTTACATTGTACTTACTCAAATAAGTACTAAGTAATATTAATTAACCACATGTACTTACTATAGAGTTACGGTTAGGGTTTGGTTTAGGGTTAGTTACTTGTAATTATGCATAATTTGCTGTTATTACTATAGTAAGTACATGTAGTACATGTAGTAAAATAAAGTGTTACCTAATATTTTTTTTCATGATAACATTAGTCATATTGTCATTCAGACTTAAGTGACCAGAACTAGATTTTTACATTTTCTGAAGAAAATTTGAGTAGTACTTGCATGTGCAAAATCACAGGGTACTAGAGTAGGGTGTTGTGAATAGTTGCTAAGGTGTTGCTGTGCAGTTGACGGTTCTCTGTTGTTTTTAACATGTTCCTATGTGGTTTCAAGTCTATTTTAGGTGGTTGCAACAAACGTATACAATGTAAAGTTAAAGTCTCTTAAAACATTCTGGGGACTACAGCCTTCACTTAGGGGAGACACTGATCTAGTCTCTAGTTCTAGTCTATTTGACTCATGTCTCTCCTTTTTTTGCCTGTTTTATTGTCCATTAGGTGATATGATATTATTAAGTCTGATAGCATGCCTCATCGAGCTGTATTATTTGAACTATCATTCATATCTGTAGCAGAAATGATGTGGGAAGAATTACATGCCGAAGTGTGAACAATAGTAATAGTGACTAAGAAAATACATTTTGTCAGGTTGATTCAGTAAGTCTACACTACCGTTCAAAAGTTGGGGGTCTGTAAGATTTTTTTTCTAGAAGTCTCTTTTACTCACCAAGGCTGCATTTGATCAAAAATACAGTTAAAAAAGTAATATTGTGAAGTATTATTACAATTTAAAAAAATATATTTTCTGTTTTAATGCGCAGACATCACACGTCATCAGCATTTCATGCTATGCGGAGTTAGACAGATGTCAGTGACGAGCACCGCAACCGAAACAGCAGCCACCTTTTACAGTTCCTCCTGAACGCATGACCATATTCTACATCTCTTAATCCTACCCAATTCCTGCCCAGTACCTAAACTTAACAACCACCTTCCTAACTAATTAATAAGCAGTAATTAGGAGTTTGAGCTGTAGTTAATAGTAGTGAGAATTGGACCCTTTTCTAAAGTGACTGAAATTTCAAAAGAATAGCATTTATTTGAAATAGAAATCTTTTGCCACACTATAAATGCACTGTCACTTATGATCTATTTAATGCTTAATAAAAGTACTAATATCTTAAAAGAAAAAAAAAAAAAACTGACCACAAACTTTTAAACGATAGTGTATGTTAGAATAGTTTTCTCCCTTGTTTTTTTTTGGACACCGCTTTTTACCATTACTTCACAGTTGTGCCTACATAGATTATACATCTCTTTTAAATATAGTATGAATTTATCGATTCAGAATATATATTTTTACGAGGGACTGAAGTAAATAATCAACTTCATTGGTATTTATTTTCTCCTTGCATTTTTCTGTGTTCATTGTGGAGCATACTAAATCTAGCCATACGTCCTCAAGTCTGACTGCTTTCCATGCTAGAACAAGCTGTAATGGTGACATTGATTGCTGCAATTTATTTGCCTAATTATAGCCATGCAGTATATGTCTGTAGCTCACTCAGGTCCACCAGCTATAACACACACATACATTCTTAACTCACTCTGCCAGGAGTGATCACAGGACATATAGCCCCGAGCACCAGTTACGGCAGTTTCCCACCTTGTCCACATTAAAGCCTGGATGAAATATCTATGGTGAGAGGATGAAGTTATTTCTGACAGAGTAAATGATCCTCTGCTGGGCCTGAGCAGCGTGAGAGCTGCGCTGTGGAATGTAGTAACACACTGTTGTGCACAAGACAACCACCAGGGAATGCTGTTGAATCTTTGACTTTCATAGGTCACACGTGGACCGCACCAGAGAGGTGGGGGATTAGTTTCCTTTCAATGGACTGACTCTCATTCAGGATTTAAATGGACAGCTTGTGGAGGCTTTTCCATTTTCCTCATTTATAATTTATATCCAATTTATTGAATTCAGTTAGTCTGTGTTAAAGTCTTTCCCCCTTACCTGATGAAAAAGTAATCTTGGATGATATTTTTTTCTCTGGCTCTCTTTCGCATTACTGCCCATGCTATAGTGTTTACATGACTGAAAGCAGACCATCAAGTTATCATGTGTCCTGGCTTTGACCTCTGGCCTAGTGATGCATTTTAACAAGTCCACGTGCTTTTCATAAATGCTTTTTTTTAAATAATGCTCTGAGTCACCCCCTCCCCATTTCTCTTTTTTATTAGTTCCACTTTCAAGCATCTTTCTCCTTTGACACCTGATTAGAATTAACTATGTAAATAAATTATACTATATTAAGTTAAATTACTGTTCAAAAGTTTGGGGTCAGTAAGATTTAAAAAATAAATAAATAAATAAATACTTTTATGTAGCTAGGATGCATTAAATTGATCAAAAGTCACAGAAGTCAGTTATAATATATTATTATATACAAAAGATTTGTATTTCAAATAAATGCTGTTTCTTTGAACTTTGTATTTATCAGAAAATCCTGAAAAAGTGTCACACTTTCCACAAAAATATTAAGCAGCACAACCAGTTTTCAGCTGTGATGATAAGAAATGTTTCTTGAGCATGAGCCTGTCACGATTATTAATTGTCTGATCGTGGTTATTCAGTCAAATCACAATTATTATGCATTCTAATTATTTCAATCACATTTTGCCATCCAAATAAGGGAAGTGCAAAAAATGCCATCAATTGAACAATATTGTATCTCCTTTTCTGGTTTGGTAGGGAGAAATAGTGGGAGTAATCTGGCAGGGAGTGAAGAATAATGAATATAAAAAACACTGTTGTAATGTACACAATGATAATCAAAGGTCTTCTTTCATAAGAAATAAAATACCTTTAATCAGACTGCATTATATTACAAACCCGATTCCAAAAAAGTTGGGACACTGTACAAATTGTGAATAAAAAAGGAATGCAATAATTTACAAATCTCATAAACTTATATTTTATTCACAATAGAACATAGATAACATATCAAATGTTGAAAGTGAGACATTTTGAAATGTCATGCCAAATATTGGCTCATTTTGGATTTCATGAGAGCTACACATTCCAAAAAAGTTGGGACAGGTAGCAATAAGAGGCCGGAAAAGTTAAATGTACATATAAGGAACAGCTGGAGGACCAATCTGCAACTTATCAGGTCAATTGGCAACATGATTGGGTGTAAAAAGAGCCTCTCAGAGTGGCAGTGTCTCTCAGAAGTCAAGATGGGCAGAGGATCACCAATTCCCCCAATGCTGTTGCGAAAAATAGTGGAGCAATATCAGAAAGGAGTTTCTCAGAGAAAAATTGCAATGAGTTTGAAGTTATCATCATCTACAGCGCATTATATCATCCAAAGATTCAGAGAATCTGGAACAATCTCTGTGCGTAAGGGTCAAGGCCGGAAAACCATAATGGATGCCCTTGATCTTCGGGCCCTTAGACGGCACTGCATCACATACAGGAATGCTACTGTAATGGAAATCACAACATGGGCTCAGGAATACTTCCAGAAAACATTGTCGGTGAACACAATCCACCGTGCCATTCGCCGTTGCCGGCTAAAACTCTATAGGTCAAAAAAGAGCCATATCTAAACATGATCCAGAAGCGCAGGCGTTTTCTCTGGGCCAAGGCTCATTTAAAATGGACTGTGGCAAAGTGGAAAACTGTTCTGTGGTCAGACGAATCAAAATTTGAAGTTCTTTTTGGAAAACTGGGACGCCATGTCATCCGGACTAAAGAGGACAAGGACAACCCAAGTTGTTATCAGCGCTCAGTTCAGAGGCCTGCATCTCTGATGGTATGGGGTTGCATGAGTGTGTGTGGCATGGGCAGCTTACACATCTGGAAAGGCACCATCAATGCTGAAAGGTATATCCAAGTTCTAGAACAACATATGCTCCCATCCAGACGTCGTCTCTTTCAGGGAAGACCTTGCATTTTCCAACATGACAATGCCAGACCACATACTGCATCAATTACAACATCATGGCTGCTTAAAAGAAGGATCTGAAATGGCCAGCCTGCAGTCCAGATCTTTCACCCATAGAAAACATTTGGCGTATCATAAAGAGGAAGATGCGACAAAAAAGACCTAAGACAGTTGAGCAATTTGAAGCCTGTATTAGACAAGAATGGGACAACATTCCTATTCCTAAACTTGAGCAACTTGTCTCCTCAGTCCCCAGACGTTTGCAGACTGTTATAAAAAGAAGAGGGGATGCCACACAGTGGTAAACATGGCCTTGTCTCAACTTTTTTGAGATGTGTTGATGCCATGAAATTTAAAATCAACTTATTTTTCCCTTAAAATGATACATTTTCTCAGTTGAAACATTTGATATGTCATCTATGTTGTATTCTGAATAAAATATTGAAATTTGAAACTTCCACATCATTGCATTCTGTTTTTATTCACAATTTGTACAGTGTCCCAACTTTTTTGGAATCGGGTTTGTATATTATATTATATTAATTGTATTATATTATATTATATTATATTATATTATATTATATTATATTATAATGTGACACTGAAGATCAGTATGGGTGCTGAAAATATTCCACAATATTACTGTTTGTATTTTTGATCAAATATGATTCTTTCCATATCATGACCTGTAGCAGTCACAAATCTTGCATATCTCTATTCTGCATCATTTGATCAGCTCTGTAAACCCTGAAGGCAGATACACAGGACAGGAAGGTTCTGGTTGCATCCGGACAGCAAGCTCATCAGTTACTGCTGATTTGAGGCGGCCCGCTATGGATGACCCTGCAGCAGGTGTAACTGGAGCCCACTGAGGATGGGGGCGTATGGTCAGACCCTTCTTTCTCTGCTTAGTTTAGGGATGAGACCTCTTTTCTGTTCCCCTCATCCTGTAGAAGCTCACAAGGGAGATGGAGAAGGTGCTGACAGCCTGACTCTGGCTGACTGGGGGAGGCTCAGTTCAGGCTGATCCAGCATTAATTTCACCCATCCAACTCTGCACTCCACACTCTCTACAGAAGGAAGGAACCGGAGCAAACAGAGGTCATATGAGCAATTAGCACAGAGATATTTTTGGCACATGAGACACTCTGGAATATACCTTCAGTAACATTACAGTGAGTTTAGATAGCTGTGATGCTCAGAAATATTAGTCTTGTTGGGTGTTGAGAGCACGTGCCAGGAGGTACGTCACGGTGGAGAGAATACCGATTTGTGGATAAAATCTATCTTCAGATATCCTGAATTCTTCTTGAGGCACATACATAAGAGAAACTGAAAAGTTGTGTCTTTTGCGGAGTGTCCTTAGGTCTTTAAGGCCAAATAAGTGGTGAGTACCATACAACTGTATGAGTCTTTCTGTAATTCCCTCGAACAGATTTATCTACAGCAAGATGTCGACTCAGCAGATTGTATTTAACAAAGGATCATTAATTACCAATTGACTAAGTTAGTTTTTTTTAAAGATGATCTAAAGCAGTCATGATGAAAGTCATATTTTATTATTATTGCTCAATATTGCCACAGCTTAACTGGATAGCCAATAAACTTGTTTAAGTTATGGTTATGACTATAATTTTGAAGGGATGCTGTAAAATCCATTAAGGCTACGGCAATGATTAACATATCGCACAGTTTCTAAATGGAGCCATTATCTATTTATTTCACACTTAATGTGGATTGCAAGAGTGTAAAATGCTCATTTGAAGAACTGTACTGTTGGCAAATATAGTGTTCGTATTGTGAAAATTCAGGATGTGAATATGATGTCTGAACTTATTTTGGCACCTTTTTAAGGTTCTCTTTTAACATAAGATTGATGGATACACTCTAATATCTTTTAATTATACAAATGATCCAGCTTCATATATTTCTAATAAAGTAAAATAAGAAACTAAATTCAAATTCAACAATTTGGATCACTGTTTGATGTGAGAATGAGGATGATTCAGTAAAACAATTCAGCTACGTGAAGGGCTTTGAATACTGGCTTGTCAGATGATTAATTTCTTATCTCATGCTGTCAGACAACTACCCTTTTGCACAAACAATTTCTAGCACCGACAGATCATATTTTTTATGTCAGAAAACCGATATACTGGTCAAGGATTGGTCATGTGTTTTATCAGCTGAATACTGACTTATGCACCACATAGGTGAAGGTCTAATTTGTAAATCAGACAAAACAGTGTTATGCGCTTATTAGTTTAGCTAGCAGTTTGTCTTTTAACATCAAGGCAAATAAGTTGATTAAGGGTGCTTTCACACTTTGTTTGATTGCCTGGTCCAAACCAGAGTTCGATTGCCACCACCCCCCAAACAATTATTTAAAATCATTTGTGTCTGAACCACTATATGCTTGCATCATCAAAGCAGCAGCTGTTTACCCCTCTTGCATTGTAAAGGTGGCAAATGCATAGTGTTGCTCACCTCACTATAATGTTGTGGTTTTTGAACCTTTGGTTTTGTTTTCAAAGGGTCAGCACATAACGGCACTTGCATCTGTCTGCCACAAATGTACTGCAAATGTTCCACGCAAACTCAGGTACAGTTTGTGGGTGCGCACCCGAGTCCGGAAAACAGCGTCCTCCAAATGAACTGAACTCTGACGTCAATCGAACCCGGGTGCGCACCAAAAGTGCTAGTGTAAAAGCACCCTAAGTGACATCTTGTATACCGGTGGTTAGTTTGAATGGTTAAAGGTTTGGATTCAGATGATGATGGGATGAACAGGCAGCTTCTGCTGCATTATCAATGAAACTTTCTGGGATTTCATCATGGCATCCCAGAGTATAGATATGCAACTATCTTGCTTTGCCAGACATCAGATGTCAGTGGAGGGCAACTTGAGGCTGATTTAATGATAAGCATGAAAAATACAGTGCAAGTCTGAGACCACATTGAAAATGTCAACGTTTAATTTGAACCTGGAAGAAGAAAGTTTTAGTATTTTCAAAAATTAAGTCAGAGAAATATTATGAACTATTTCTAGGCCACTGGTCATAAGTAAATATGTGAGATTGACTGTGTGAATGCCTTCCAAAAACCATACATTCAACAGTATTTTATAGTAAAATTACACAATGTAATTTAAACCATTTATCATTTTTCAGATTGATCATCTGAATCCTTTGAATGGTCATGTTCTTGCTTCCTGTCACGTTCTGTTTGTGTTCGTTTAATTTTCATGGACTTTTAGTTTGTTTCCCTTCAGTTACCTGTTTCCTATGTTCCGTTTTTCCCACTAGTTATTAGTTTCTATGGACACTCATTCAATTCAATCTGTAAAGCAATACAGAAGACCGGACCTTAAAAGTGAAAATGGTGATTGCATCCATAAACATTGAGGATCCTGCCACCAGCATCCAGCCCCACTCAACATCCGTCACCACCCCAGAGCCAGACCCAGCGCACATGCTCGCTGTGGATAAGGAGCCAGAGCCCACTGCAGACCGAGAGACTCGGCCGTTACCACAGACATTATGCCTAAGCCCATGCCCGCAACGGAGCCAGTGCCAGCTGCCAAGTCCATCCCAGATGCAAAGCCTGAGGCCTCGGCTGACCAGGTGTGTGAGCCTGCCACAACATCTGTGCCAGTGGGAATATTGGTGGTGCTGGATGAGGAGGAAGGACTGATCACTTGGGAAACTGAGGTAGTGCTTCCCACCCTGCCCAGCCATTCCCTCGACTCCCCCGGCTCCCTTCAGGCCCTCAGCTCCACCATCAGCCCTGCCATGCAGCCCTGATCTGCTTTGGGGCTTCGGGTCCTCATCTCTGCCCTGGCATGAGGAATCCTGGGCTCCGCCTCGTCTCTCTGAGCCCTCAGTTCCACCTTTGCCCATCAACCAATCGGCTTCGCCCTGGCTCCTCGCCCCCTTGGCTCCACCTGAGACTGGGTCTTCGGTTTGCGCCTCATCTCTCCACTCCTGTGGCTCTGTCAGGTTCCTCTTTCCCCCGGCTCTGCCTCTGTCCTCACTCACACCGGCGTCACCTCAGTCCTCCGGCACCCTGCTTCCACCTCAGCCGTTCGTCGCCAGGACTCCACCTTGGCCTCCCAGTCTTTCGGCGTCACCGGGTCTCTTGTCGCCTGGGCCTCTACATCTCCAGGCGTCATCACTATCGGTTGGGGTCGAAGGCCTCCCTCCATCACTGCCACCGTGGGTTGTCTTCCTTCATGGCCGTCTCCTGGGTTGCTCTGGGATCTTGTTGGCCATCCGTACCTCCCTGGTTCCTGCCACCATCCACTCCTCCATGGCTCCTTCCACCGCCATCTCCTTCATGGCTCCTTCCACCGCCATCTCCTCCATGGCTCCTTCCACCGCCATCTCCTCCATGGCTCCTTCCACCGTCATTTCCTCTATGGCTCCTCCAACTGTAAACTCCTCCATGGCTTCTTCTGCTGTCTGCTCCGCCCTGGTTCCTCCTATCTGCCCCCCTACCAGTTTCAAGCACCTGGCCAGTTCCTCGTCCACCTCCAGAAACTCCACTCTTCTTTCTCCAATCTAACCATCCTGGCCGAGGCCGCACCTTCCTGGGAGGGGGCATTCTTTCACATTCTGTTTGTGTTAGTTAATTTTTTTTCTCTTCAGTTACCTTTGTTCCTTTGTTCAGATTTTCCAGTTATTAGTTTCTATGGATACTCATTCAATCTGTGCACCTGTTCATCATTTAGCTTGTTATCGTTTTATATTTAAGTTCCTGTTTGTTTGCAGTTCATTATCCGGTATTGTCGCGTGTTACACGCTGTCACGTTACCTGTTCATCATCTGTGGATTACTTGAGTTCAACATACTATTACTATTCAATAGTACTATTCAACATTAGTGTATTTTATAATATTGGGAAGGAGAAAATGAATCCCTTTTAATTTCAGGGAAGTTTTAAAACATTTAACAGTAATGCTATTAGAAGGAATTGTATGTAATTTGAAGAATGTGTTTTTCATGTTGCATATATGTGGGAGTAATTGCTTCACAACCTCTCATTTGCTGTTTAATTACCTATATATTAGTGGCTTATGCAGCTCGGATATGGAGGATGCAGGATGCTAATGGCTGAAGGTCCCCTTGGGCTGTGGGACAGTAATTGGTTTAGTGAGCTGCAGTGCATATATGATGTTTGATTTTAATTACTCACTCAGGTGAGTGCAAATGCATGTGCATGATTGAGCATCCTTCACAATTCAACCATTTGAGTGCCGCCTCTCATCTTTTCCCTCTTCTGACCTCCAGTCTTAGTACAACTTGCCTTGCATACAAAATTATACAGTGTGGGGTCCAAAAGTCTGAGGCCACTAGTGAAAATGCTTTTTTTATTTAATATCTTTTTTATTTCAAATTATATTTTCAGAATAAAAATTAGTGACTTTTTTTTTTTTTTTTTTATTTATAAAAAAGTTTTTATTATTTGAGTATATTGGCTGTTTAGTTTGTGGAAATACTCCAACGTTCCCTCATCCCTGTCGGTGATACTGGTATTACCGGTGTTGTTACATGCCGAATAACCAGTGAGAATTTCCTCACCGTCACATCCCTATTTCCTAGTCATTTGGCCAAAGTCTCTTTCAAGGAAAGTCTGTTCACTCGGTAGCCATATTTGCAAGCAGGCATCCAAGACCGAGTCCTAATAATTTGAATGGGGGAATCCTGAAATCTCAAAAACTGCTTGCTGAACTCGCAATTAAATAACATATTTCAAATAAGCAACAACATCTGACGTGAACTGTCCAATAAATGTTGTTTCTTATGCTTTAAATAGGGTTAAAAAGGCTTATTTTTCAGGCTAAACCAGCCAATGTGCATGTGCAGTCCTAAGCACAAGTCCCAAGTTTCTTTGGGCCCGGCGCTTCTTACGGTAGCTGCAGTGACGTAATGACTTTACCAATCAGCGATTATCTCTTTTACTTAGAAGGCAGGACGTATTCCGCCATATCAGTTTTTTCCATTCATAAGTAATAGGAGTGAACCGTCTTTCTATATCGTCTTTGATTTGGCATAATAATGCTTCATTGTTTTAAATATTTCAAATCCCTGAAACTTTATTTCCAGGTTTAAAGCTACAATATGTATTTTTTTCGCCGCTAGGGGTCGCTAACCTCTTTAAAACAATAACAAAGGCGTAGATTGATGACGCAGTGAATGAGCGTGGAATCTTGTCGTCATACCGATGGATCTAATAATGTTTATGAGGAAATGTTTCTGGATAAGTGAATGCATTCATGTTTTTTAACATGACTGTGGTATGAAGCAGGGCGATCACTAATAAGAGACCGATATCAGCGCCACATGTGCGAGTTCCGGGGGATGTAAAGAAATGAGGACATTTAATTCTACCGAACTACCTGCAAGTGCTGAATTACTACTCGTTTCAGACAGGTCAGTTTATTTGACGAATTAAAATTGTGAGGAAACGCAATGCTGTTTCACTAGGTCTACACTATCTAAACTGCATTTGAGTGTGTTGAAAGTTATAATGTTATTAGTTTGTTGGCTGTATGAGACTAGCAGTAAGCTACATTAACATTAGAACATCATACTGATGATATTCTAATATTTCATCGTGTTGAGCTACATTGATTCGTGTTATGTACATTTGCTCACCTGTCTAATAAAGCACATGCAAGGACGGCATCTCTGTCAAGTTGAAGTTTGTTGCAAAGCACTTGCCATCTCGAAAACGCCACATCGATACTGGTCCTCATTTGATTTCTCGTTTTGTTCCAAAGTCTGCTTGCCATGGTCCATAATGTTTGAACGAAACTACAACAGCATGCCGCGAGACATTATGCAGTTGTCCATGTCTGTTGCCATGGTTTCTGCGGCAGTAAAAGCGGAAACCGAGGGTAACGCGGATGACGCCATTGACAGGCGACTCCCTCACACATCCCAGTTCCTTGGTTAAAATCGCAATTTTCTCACAATTTACAAATTGTTGGAAACATTTGGGATATTGTAAGTACTCAACTGAACACCTCGATTTTCAGTGTGGTTTTCCAGACATTTGGACCTCACTGTAATTGAAGGCCAGACACCATACTTGGGGATTCTCACTGAATCTCATTTTACATCTGTGCTGTGGGAACAGAACAGGAACTGGGGTTGAAGGGGTTTCTTCATTGGTGGATTGTGACGGGCTTGAGGAACGGAGGGCTGTTCCCAGTCACCCCTCTGGATTACCTCAAGGCTCAAGACTCATCCTTCACGTGCAGCCGCTTTTTCATTATAGCTGATAGCGCCCATTTGCACAGCCTATAATCAGTCTCGCCAGTTGGAGCCGTGCCAATTCCCTTTCTTTGAGGCTTTAAAACGTGCCTTTTTGTTCTTTTAAATGGGATTTTTTCTTGTTCTCTCCTTCTGTCCATTTTAATCAGTTCTTTTCTCTTTGTCTCAACCTTTCTGCTCCCTGCCTACTTCAATCTTGCGTCTCATCCTTTTTATCACTGTCTCATTTAATTTCTTTCCCTTCCCGCCTCCCACCTCTCTATCCTTTCCCCTTCTCTTTTTCCTCATCATGCATCTCTATCATCCCAATCTGCTGATGTCATTGCCCGTTTCACAAATGCGTAATAAGTAGAGACCCTCTCGTCATTTGACAGTGACAAACGTGAATGGGTACGAGGTGCAGCAGAGGTGAAACAGTCTTGTGTTTGTGTATTTGGATGTGCATGCTAGCTGCTTGTACACCATCCCCAACCCCCCCCCCCCCGCGTCTCTCGGTGAGTGGGAGATCCCGGGAGCGGGAAGGCCGTTTAAATGAAACTCGTGAGCTTGGCAGTGCTTGTCTGCAGCAGTAACAGCAGCTGTGCTCCGCTCAGAGGAGTGTTTACCGTAAGCTAGCAAATCTGCGGCAAGCATGTGGAACCAGGCGAGTTATTCTGAGCACATCCCTCAAACCGGGCAGCCCTACTGCAGTGTGCCGCACAGGTGTGTATCTGCTCTGTTTCTCCAGCTTCAGAAACACAGATCTGCAGAGCTAGACCGGCATCTGTTGTACTGACTTATGTATGATGTATTTATACGTGAAAGTTGACGATTGTCCCATCATAGAGGAAGGTGTTAGGATGGATCTCTTGTTTGATACTGTTAAGCTTTTGATTCATTGCTAATGTTGACTCAAGGGTTTCTTTTAGGTATACAGCCTGTGGTTATTCATGCTTGCTGTAGCTGTGTGTTCCCTGCTTTTATCTGCTTTGATCGCTTGAATTATGCAAGTGAAATATTCAAGGTTCATTTGCAGAACTATCCGTGTGGGATCTGTTCAGGCTTCTAGTTTATTGATACAGTCATGAGATACTCTTGGGATATGCAGGCAGATCTAGTGAGATTCGAGCTGAGATTGTTTTCTTGTTTGGGAGCTTTTCACACACATTTCTCATATAATCTCTCTCTCACACATATTTGCATCGGACAGAAACAGATTCCTGAATTGTCGTTTTAAAAGCATAGGCATTTTATTTAAAGTTGCAAACATACCTCTAAACTGCAGTTTTTTTACATTTGGAATTGCAAAAATAGTTAATGTTTTCAATAAGGTTTCCTGAACACTCCACCTACTACCATTGGTCAACCAAATTGATAGCCCCACTCCTAAACTCACAGCATTGGCTGAACTCAGACGAGCAGCACAATGTTTTAATCGCCTTATAGTCGCATTTTCACTTACAGATGTATTTTCATATTTTGATATGATAAAAAAGTAAAACTTAATCTCAATATTTTCTTATAAAAACCTATGTTTTATAATATGTTGTAGAGAGCTGCACGATTAATTGTTAAAAGATCGCAATCTCGTTTTTAAACACCCATGCGATCTTATTCCTAATTGACAATGATTCGACTATGTCTATTACGCCTGTGTCACATCGCAAGCGTCAGTGGAGTGTGAACAGCGCGTACTTTGTCGCTGCCCATGTTAATGAATGAGAGGGTCGGCTGTCACGCTTCCGATGTCAACGATCTCATTCATTGATATGGGCAGCGACAAAACACGTGCTGCTTATGCTCTGCTGATGCTTGCGATGTGAAACTGTGTTAAGACTTTAGGGATTTTGGCTAACCTTTGAAAGTACGATCATCAAAAAAAGTTAAAGCATTTCCTGTGTCTTATCTCTAAATGAGTTGTGGTTATATCCATGAGATTTTCTTTGAGTCATAAAGTTCAAAGCGTTTCGATTCACACACATTTTGGTTTTCAACATTTTTATGATATGAGAAATTGGTTTGCAGAGCTAAAGATATTCTACATTTGAATTAAATAGTGCTGCTGATCCGGAGAGAGCAGCTGCCATGTAAATGTACAGTGTATGAAGCAGCTTCACAAACAGTCACACTACAGCCACACATCGTTATTTATGTGTTACAAACATTTAAATAACAGGGTATAAAACTACTG